>KB663610.1:18860086-18935884 GCA_000349025.1 Anopheles minimus | reverse complement strand
CATATGGATTAAATCATAATATCAGCCCACAACTCAATTTTCACCTTTACGTCGCGGGTGCGAAGCTACGTGGTCCGTGTATATCGTCCTTGCAACGCCATTCTACACCACTTGAAACCGGTTGTATTTGTATCCTAGCCTGCGGATGCATTTCAACTGCACCCGAAGGTCATATGTGGTGTGCCGAGGAGACGTTCCGAAAGGAACCTTTTTCCCTGATCTTCGGTTACAAATATCAATAAATCTCCAGCCGATTGCTGGCTTCGGTCGGGAGGTGTTCGTTTGCCTGGACATTTTTGATTTGTTGGCATTTTCATGCATATTGGAGTCGATGTTAACGTCCCAGTGCATTTATTTTAAAGTTATTCACAGTAACACGCAGGTATGATCTTAAGGAGCAAATGAATTAAAGCATTTCAAGTATTTTACCATCTTCATAATATGCTTTTGTAATTTTGTGAGTTTCTATATTTAAACCTACAAGCTAAGTCAGGGTTTTCTTCCACAAAATAAGTAATGGGAACTAAAATCTTAAATCTTAAATAAAAAAACCAGACGTTGTCCACTTTGCGACATAATCAGACAGACCATATTCGCGTGGAAAGCGCCTATAACGAGTAGTCAAGCCTGTTATGATAAATTATTCAATCGACTACCGGTTCGTCATAACGACAAGATGTTCTTTATACCACAAGGAAAACGGAGAATAAAACTGATCAGGCCGGCATCAGCATAAGCGTCACGTTATTCTTTTCCGTTTGTCTCGAAGAGGACGCACGCAGAATAATACAAACGCGAGCTTAGAGATTTCCGTTTTCCAGAGTTCTACCTAGTCGTAGACATTGAGCACAAGAAAAGTGTGACATCTTAGACTTTTGTTTTGTTTTGCTTTTTCTTGACACAGTCACTGCTAGTCCGGTCCATATGAGATTCGATTCACAGCCTTTGGTATATTAAACTACAAAGGGACCTTCTTCACTTTCGGCTTCTTTTTATCGTATTTAGATTGGTTGGTAATCACCATAATTTAAACGTTACAATTGTTCCCACATGTAACTGTGATCACCATTCCTATCGCTACGGTCACGAGCGTGGCAAAAGCGACACATATTTAACACCGACCATACCTCCAAGACGCTTGGGCACACGCACGCTGAAATCACATCCCGTTCCTTCGCATACCTTCAACATATTCCAGTGTAACCTCTCTAGCGAAGGGAACGATTTTGTTGTAAGCTTCGCGTATTATCATTATTAATATAAATCTTTTAAGCACTTTATGCACGGATCATTCCACCCGAGCTCCGGCTCAGCGGGACATTTGATTTATGGACGGAATTGCTTGATGCCATCGTCCAGACCAGCCTCGCCCGTATCAAACTGCGAGTCCGTCGTGTGATGGGCAACCAACACCACCACCACCACCACAGTGTCACTTGTTTTCGACAGCCTTGTTCACGGCCGGTACGCGGATGCCGCTGATGCTAATACATATTTTATGGTTGCTCCAGAGATTTGATTGCCGGAATATGTTATGCGGCGTGACTTTGTTCCGTTCGCCGAACATATGCGGAACAGACGGTGGTTGTGCGCCTGAGCGCGGCCTAGGAAAGGATGTAGCATAATAATCTGAAGAAACCTTTAAAAATTCCTTTCCGCCTAGTTTGGGTTGAAGATTTTCAAGGTCAGTGGAATAACAAAATGCATAAAGTAGAACATGTTGCATAGTTTGTTTCGAACGCCGCATATGAAAGAGCCCAACGACATTGCAAATTTATTGCTCGCTTTCTGTGACGAATATTTATTATTTATCCATCCTTGGAGATGGTTCCGCAGTTTATTTGCAGTCCAGATTATTAGTCAATCTTGACTGTCTTTAACAGTGTCAGCTGGCATAAAAATCAAACGTTTCTCGTCAATCATTCACTGCGGGCGTCTCGGAAACAAGTTAAAGACCATAATTATATCGTTCGCCAGCAAATGCATTTTTCAATTCTCGTTCCGATCAGGTCTGATTATAAATCGTTTTTTTTCTAGTAGACCATCTCATACTGGCTGCCACTAGAGCCGATAGTCGCAGAAGCAATCTCCACCAAGAGTTCCGTTCATCATCCACACTGTTTGCGGGTCTCCCAGCAAAAAAACCCCCCAAGCACCATCGCTAACCCATTGCAAACAGCTTAACATTAATTGAAATGCTATCACTTCTGCACAACCGTTCCCGTCACCGCGCTTTCCCACCGCCGGACCGAACGGGTAATGTAATTTATAGGTCGTACCTTTTTCAGTACCGAAGGGATTGCACGATTTGTGCAGGTTTCCGATTGCATCCCGAAACCGTGGTGCTTTAGCAGTGAGTCTCGGGATCGTCTGGACTTGGATGGTGGCAGCTTCTGCTTCTGCTGTGCCGCAAGTCGGTACGGGTTGGGGGGAAAAATATTATCTCGAAATAATTATCGTAATACGTTCCCTCCTGCCCGGCCCAAGCAAAGGAGGTCCGCGTGGAAGCGCATGCTTGCGGAAAAAGCGGTACGCGAATTTCGCCATTGAATGTGGCCCCGGCTTAACAACACACGGCCACGGTCAGGGCCCGGGCAAGGATGCAACGTTGTAATCAATTAAGGCCTCATGATGGTATTGCATCCAATAAATAACTCGTTAAACAACAGAAGTTGAGCTGCAAGTGGAGGTTAATTTATTGCTCCGCTTCGTCTGCCGTGGATCAGACTGCTTCGGGCTGAGCAAAGTGAAAAGTTTGTTTGGTGTTTTATGTTACGGCTTTTAAGTGTGTCGTCTTTGCGACGGGTCCAGTTGCTCCGTTTCTCCAACGAAGGTTGGTTAAAGTGGGCAAAATAAATCTTTTTTTTTTTCAAAACAATAGTGAAGCGATTTGTTGTTCCCGTTTCTCGTTCTTAATTGTTTTCCACCTTTAAAAGACGTGATATAAATGTGTGATTGCTAAACGTTTGGATGGCTAATGATGATTCTTTGCCTTCTATGTTTGTTGAATAAATTGTAAAAGTCTGAGTCGTACATTTGAATGCAGTCTTTTACACAAAATTTGTATCAAGACGATTATTAGTACACTTCTTAGTGGACATAAATAACAGAAGAGAACGGTTAAAAGTAAAATCAACAAAAGGAACAAAAAGACACATAAATCCGGTTGTAAATGAATTCCATTCAACAGTATCGTCATTTTCTTCCAGCACCAAGCAAAAAGATACCGCACTGGAAAGAATCAGAACGGCATACAAAACGAAATGGAATGCGTTTTTGTCGCTTTATTTGCATCTCCCCATTGCACAGGTTTACACTTTTTTTTCTCTCCCAAACTTCGGTCACGTATTTTGCCAAAATATCTGTACATGTTCACGCTTCCTTTCAGGTGATTTTGTTCGCTCAATAAATTACTCACCAGCGAGGAGCCGGTACAGTACCGGAATGTGGTGTGCAGTTCGGTTGCATAATTCGGCGCTTTAAACGCACCAAAGAGAAAAAAAAAGACCCAACAAGCTACGCGTTCGCATCAAATTTATTAGCTGTCATTTGTTTTGCTCGCTTTCGGGCAGTGTTGAGGAATTAATTAAGCGGAGCAGGAGTTTCGCCGGCCGCTCAGCTGATTTGGTGCGAAAGGTGGCAACAGACGGTGCGGCTAGTAGGCAGCTTGTTAGCCGGCCAATAAAGCTGGAGCGACCAGGTTGCGTGCACTGTTTGGAAGAAACCGTTTTAGGGGGCTGAGATGATTAAATGATATCGACACCGTTTTAATGTGGAGTTGTGCTGGGAGTGCTGGTGTTTTTTTTCTCGTCTTCTGCTTGCCTTCCCGTCTTCTGTCGCGGGTTTTACTTTCAACCAAATTGAATTATGTTCATGCTTAGTGCCGTGAACGCCCCATTTCAATTTCGGGGCCGGCAGTGCGCCGGTGTAGCGATCAACAAGGAAAGGTTATACGATTTGCACTGATAAAGTGTGCACGATAAGCATTAGCATGATGTTGTTTTGGCACGCCATTCATAACGGGTGCGAAATAGTAATACACAACAACAATAAGCCAAAAAAAAAATAAATACACGGTTGTGCTTTTAAAATCCAAATTAAGCGAGCAAGTTTGTAGTAAAATTTGGCCACAAATTATTGTTATGAGTTATGTTCCACTGATAAGCGTATGTAATGCGCCATAAAATTATTACTCTGCAGTTATTTACCCGCAGCTTAACCACGTGATAAAGTTTTATTTATTGAGGGGAAAACTGTGCACTTAAACAGTCGAGTTTCGCACCTAAATCGATCTCTATTTTCGTATCCTTTTCGCATTTCAATCTTTTCGCAAAAGTTTTACCCCAACTCTGTTCCATTTCGTGCACGCGCTGTCGTCGACATTTATTTCATTTGCTCCCGTTCGATATTTCCTTGCAAAACGGTTCTGGCATTCCAAACCGCGGGGAAAACTGGCACAACAATGGCCCTACAATCTTGTACACCACCGTAATGACCCTAACACGTTTAAATGGCTGCCCGGACTTTCTACTGTCCATGGTCCATCTGCAATAACTGTTTGCGACCGGGCTGGCCTCGAACGGAATGGGCACTGTCCCGGTGCAAGGGCACTCCTACACTCGTGCCAACGAAATTAGTCAAGAATATCACCTACATTGCACTAACGCCTTCAAAAAGGGCTAAAACCCACGAGCTGACCGAACAACTGGACAACTTCACCACCTTCCGAAAGGGCCGTTTCGTTTGTTAAATTACGTCTTCTTGAGCTTCCATTGCATCGGTGCTGCTTTTGTGTGTGTGTCTAGTGGATAAGCAGCTCAATGGCGGGATGGCATTTCGTGATCTGGAGATCTGGTCGCATGTTTGGGTACTTCTGCTATAAGTAATCATCGTGTTCATGCATCACCATTCTAACGGATCCTCGAGCACATGCATATGAAAGGAGGCGAATAATGCAAATGAACGAAAAGGGCTCGAGAGCTTCGTGTCATTAGCAATGGGGAGTGAGGATAACACAAACGTAAAGTGGTGTTTGAAAATTTTAAGAGCTAACAGTTTGATTGCAGACGTGAATGCGATGTTATTTGACAAAAAAAAACACACTCAAAAGCATATCTGGTAGCTAGTGATTTATAACGGACTAACAAAGCTTAAATTGTAATTATAGTTGATGTACAAAAGAAAATATTTTTTCAATTTATTTTTAAACACCATTTGGTTGTTTTATGCAAGAAGAAGTAAGAGTAATTTCTGCAAAATTTATTTATTTGGGTTAATATTTAAAAAAAAAAGTTCAATAAGAAAATCATATGATGATGTTGACCTTCTATTCGCACAAAGCCAGCATATTTGCCCATTTCTGTACCTTATTCCTTTGATCACCTTTCCTCCTAACGCCATGCTGCCAAATGCCACCGGTGTGTGCTAGTGCATCTGTGAAGATCCAACCGTATGTGAACCGTACCCAGCAAACGGATCATCACACCGGTGGTTAAAAGGTGAGGCCACAAATATCAACAGTGCGCGAGGGTGATTATTCAATCTAAATGCCCTACCGGGCGGCGTACCGATCGTTCCCAGTACCATCGCGCTTCGCATTATTATGTGTACGTATGGTACGATCTCGACGCAATGCACACCCGCGCAATTAGGCGTGCCCGAGAAACGTGTGGTCCCTCCTGGGAGATGGTGTGAGACACATCACGTTTCTGGCGGTACCCGATCGAACCCGGCATCCCTGCGGTGCGTAGCGGAAGCATCGCAACCCATTGTTGATGTCCCTCGGTATCGGGTCCGGGGGTAATTTATTTGATTTAAAATTTTATTGTCATTTCACGCTGTGCGCTTCGTCATCGATCCGGTACCGTTTTGAGGTCGAAACGGAACGGACGCGGAATTGGATCACGGAAAAACGTAAATGGGTTCTCCCTCACACTGCGGGAGGTTGCCATTTTACGATACCGTTTGCCAATTGATACTTGAAAGTTTAATGGGGGGTTTTTTTTGCCACGTTTTGCGGTTCCCGACGTTTCGGCGAGCGAGATGTGCAAGAGTCGTTTTTGACGGTTTCGGTTGTAGGTCAATAGGAGGGGTTCCGTTGGTACCCTTGCAGCTGTTACGATTTGTCTTTATTTATCGAATTGCGCTTTGGATAATTAAGTTATCGGGTCGTGTGCTGCTGCTGTTGGTGGCTGTCCACACGTTTTCGAGCTCAATATTTTCCCTTCGGCAGACGGTTGCTCCCGAAAGCGATGGGTCTGTTGATTCAACATGTTGATTGTAGGAACATAAGCGTCGATCGATAATTTTGTGTGAATTGCTTTTTTTTTGCTGCAAATTACCGTCTTCACTGCAATAAAAATGTTTTAATTTTTACCCAAAACTTCAACCTAGTCGGGAGTGTGCCTCATCGACGATAATCACAGTTGGTTTTATCGAATGGATGGCAATGCGATGTTTGCTGTAGCACTTCTTTTATGCTGCGCGCTTTTTTCCTGTCAAGCTGCCGTCAAATTCAACACGTCTTGTTGGACCGCACGATGACCTCGGTAGGAATCTTTGAGCCGCTGACCTAACAACGATGTGTGAAGAAGTTTTAGACGTAAACTTCGGTGCGGCAGATTGGTGCCCTAAAACAAAATCGTTCTAATGGAGTCGGTGCTGAAAAGATTTCTTTTCTAAAATTACCAACATTACTTTTTAATGCTGCTTTACATATATGGTACAAAAATAAACATCAACACATCTGTAAAAACAGTAACCAAATGGATCATAGTTGATGCATTGTTTTATATAAATATCTCTGTGGTCGGTAAATTTTTATTTCATTACATTTTTTTTTCTACATTAAATATGGGCAAGCTAAAATCCCTTTTTTTAAAAGCTGCATTCCTTTATGTGATACATTTAAATAAGAAACACATTAGATGAAATCTTCACTCCATGATGTATCTGTTTCAGTTGATCGCTATCGAAACACGGCATCTACATACTTGTTGTTACAAACCACCTGCCAACCTGTTCCCGCACTATCAGATAACGCTGATTTGAATACCTCGCAATGCCGGACGTACGATGCTTGGCTCGGTGGCAGCGAATAAAAAAAGGGTACCAGTTATTTTGAACATTACACTCACAGCCCCGATGGAGACCGAAAATCGCAGATAAGCCGCAGTCCTTCTGCTTACGCCCGGTTCCATCGAGTTTCGCCTCACACAAGTCATTAATTATCTCTCCGGCACCGGTGCAGGAACCATTGAGCCCTGAAACTGGACGCACGGTAGCGGCACGAGTGTGACAATCGCTCCAAATTAACATGTCGCAAATCCGTGACTAACTTCGTGACGTGCCGGGGAAGCTGACTGGCCGTCTGTAGTGCAAAAGCATGGACACGTAAACACATTTTGACTCCACGCACGTTACGGTTGGAACTGGAGTAAGGGTGCCCCTAATCAATGCAAAATTGCATTAGTGGTACCTTGGTAATTAATTACGCGATCCCTTTGCTGAACCTTTTCGGAAGCCTAGCTGTGCGCAGGACGTGAAGTATGCTTGTGTACATGTTGGACACCTCACGACTATGGGACAATGTGCGAGATGTGCTGCTAGCGTGATGGTGTTGCTTTTATCGTGGTTTTTTTTTATTGGAGAGCTTTTTACCTCTCTGGAGTATATTTATGTTTATCTGCGACATAGACGTTATCACGTCTCGCGTATGTATCAGTGATTTCTGACACCTGGTTAACGTTGTAGGTGATGCATGATAAATCATTTGTAATGTACGCTTGAAGCTACCCGGTTTCTGAACGCGATCCCTTCTCTCAGACAAGCGGCAACATTATGACTTAATTTTTAAATTGCCCCCAGTCGCCGTGAAGGGTTCGGAGATATGAGTGCAACATAATCTTAACGCCAAACCATGTTTTCTTAAAGTCTTGTAAGAGTTCTAAGATTTTTTGTTCCTCCTTAAAAACGGAAATGAAAAGATTTTTTTAATGGAAAATAAATGTTCATCATGTCATTTCCCGCAGAAGCGAACCATTTGTTCATCCATTAGCACCTTCCCGTGGGGAATATGGTTTGGTTCCCTTTTACAATTTCTCAAGTGGATACCATGGTTTACTGTCCCACACATATTATGTTGGGAGCTTATAATTGTGCTGGTAATGGCAAACGGTTTGAAACCTACCTGGAAGTGCATCGAACCGTACCGGTAATAACACCCGTCTGGTGCTACATGTTGGTAAGCAGGTCGTGAGCAAAGGATTAGGGCAGTTCAGTACGAGTTCACTCTCCCAAGGGAAACGACAGTCTTGTTGAAGGAAGGAGTTCGTCTGGCGAAGGATTGCAATCCTGACTTTTTCCCTATTGCTTCCTGCCAATGGCACTGGCACAGATAGAGCGTCACCGTACATTGTGCGGGCTTATTTTACCGATTTTCCATTTCCGGAACAATGACACCATCATCACCACGCTGTTCCTGCTTTCTGCTTTTTTCACACAAAGCCAACCCGGATCTAATACAACCGATTTTTTATTTGCAACCTACCAACACACCGTTGTTAGATCGATCAGAACGAGTACCGATTCGATGAACTTTTCCACGTTTTACGGAGCTTTCCTGTTTCGGAACGCGAACTCACATGCACCGGGCAAACCTCAACAAGGTGTTCAGCGTAATAATAGCCTATCAAATATCAATTTCCTTTGCGGTTTAGTACCCGGCCGTACATAAATCATAATCCGCGCTGGGTGGTGACCGACAATGGGACCGTGCGTGCCCCGGTTTTGTGGAAAATCTTCCACCGTCCCTTGGACTTGTGGATGAAATCATATAAATTATAGTCCTCAGTCAGTGACCCAAAATTGTTGGAGCCTTTAGGCAAAGTGTGTTACATTGTAGCGCCCCGTTTCGATTCGGTTGGCTTGGATCGCTAATTGAAGAAGTTTACGCGGATGAGAAAACAACCCCATTTGACGAAGGTCATATACATAATGACGAATGTTGAAGGGATTCGATAAGCGGATTTGAAGGAGTTGATTTGATAAACATCTTACGGGATTTGGATAGGGTGTGATAAGCTGAAATAGTGTTTTAGGCGAAGCTGAGAGCACGGGGTTACCATGGTAGGGAGATTTATGATTTCCTTGGGGAATAATTCCTGAAACCCCCATTACAAGATAAAAGAAAACACCTAAGGCAAAACGCGGATATGTTGGGTTGTAATGTGATTGATATGATAAACTGTGCCATCGAGTAAGATGAAAAGAGCAACGCGTAACCTTTTAACCTTTCGGAAGTATAAATTATGACATTAATTCAAAAAGATGCGATCATTTATATTTATTATTATTAGATGTTTCTTGTCAGGGTATAATATTCCAATATCAATCAATTTTTATTATTTTTCTCAAAACCTTTTTACCAATAAACCTCCTCGATTATAAAACATTTAAAGTATTTTTACCATCCTGCTAGAAAGGAAATCCTTATATTGTAATATTTTTAACATGGCAAGTACCGAAGATCAAATTAAATTCGGATCATTCCGCGTACTACGGACTGACCATCCAACTAGTTGGCCGGTATCACGTTACTCCAAGCAGCAAAAAGCAGAAAAAGTAATATTTTATTCTAAATAGTGTGTTGTATTTGGTCAATAATGTTTTCAAAAGGTTAATAATATGTTGAAATTGGATTAAACAATAAACGTTTGTTTATTTCCCAATTTCCATCTGTATCCCTTCTCGTGGAACAATCCCGTCATCCCGGAAATGTGGATTTAATTTCCTTGTGGTGCTACAAAAAGGCCCACCAATGCGCCTTCCTGTCACAATCCATTCCGTTCGTTTCTTTTCCAACGCCAACTGACCCAATTCTCAAGCATCAGATCCGTCCATTGCGTTTGGCCCAGTGCGCCATACTTCCGCAATTTCACAGTGGCGCGTTCCACGTTACCAGCATATGGGCCATGAAAAATTACATTTCCAGACGCGGCCAGTTCTGAAAGATACAGCGCTGGACATTCTTTCATCCACCCCAATCCCGCAACCCTAATCGTCCCTTGCGGCAGCCGATAATTTGTTATATCTGCTCGGCTCGTTCTTGCTTGTGTGTATGTTGTAAAAATGGGAAACCGCAGCATAGACTGCCCTGAAGGGGTGTGATAGGAGAGAAGAACCAAGCGAACGATGGTGAAAAACGAAGCGGCAGTGTTTGCATTCTTCGAACTGCCACAAACGACCACACTAGCTGCATACACGTCTTTGGAACACGCTAATGCGCGTAAGGAACAGCGTCCAACATTAGACGGCGAAGGGCAAAATTGGAACACGCGGGAAATTCTAGCTTAGAACAAGCACTACACTCCCATACTGTGGGTTACTTTTTTTCTTAAACTGGAAATGTACATTCTCTTCCTGCCCCGGGATAGGAACATCTTTGAAACTTCCCGATCGCGGAACGGAACGCGAGTTGTGTGGTGGGTGGATGTTTTTTTGTTGGTAATTCTCTGGCGTCGCTGGCCCGCCAGTCTGCGATTGCAATCGCACCGGAAAAGTGTCCGTACGCACTCTTAGTCTAGCAGTACCCAGGCACCCGGGTGCAGTTGATCGAAAACTCGATTAAACACACAACCGCGCTTACAACCGCTCTTTAGCGCATCGTTCCATAGTCGCCGGGTACGTTAATTATGCGTCAGCCGCGTACAACGGGCTCGTCTGTGTGCTGCATAAACAAAACGTTTGTTTTATTGACTGTTACATGGAGGAGGTAACGTGTACGCTCTTTTTTTCGGAAAACGATGGGAAAATTGCTCAACCGAAGATGCCGCCACCGAAGATGCACGGAGTTTTCGGAACGAGTTTGGCCTACAAACACAGAAATTGGATGCTGAACCCGTGGCGGGCTCCTGGACCATTCTTGGAATTGCATAACTAGCTGCAGGGCGCTGCGTTACACAATCGCACCCAAGATGCAACTAAAATGCCGAACAAGAATGAACGCAATTTTGTGTTTATTTAAACAAAACCTGCCCGAAAAAATTCTCATATTACTTTTCCAACAGGAGAATCTTTTTCTTTTGCAAATAATCCCCTTTAAGGTTAAAAAAAAGCCACCCAAAGAGCCATTGTTGCCTGACGAGTGATCATTGGTATGTCATTTGCTTCAAATCGAATGTCAATCGGTCCTCCATCATTAGTAACGCTCGATCGCCTATCGATGTTGCGGTTGAAGTTGCAAACTCGTCGGTCACTCGGCTCCCAAGCCCAACACGACATCGATCATTGGACGCCAGAGCAGGCAAGTCACTGGGAGGTCTCAAGAAGAACATTTTTATGGCTTTTTTGCATGAGCGAAGCTCACAAAACCCAGGGTTGAATTCGTCCGACGACCGGATAGATTCGATTTGTCAGCGTTGTGCTCGGTGGTCTGTAAATTAATTTGGAAGGTCACCCGCAAACGCCTACTATTATTAGTGGCTCCACCGGTGGCCTAGTACGGTCGTGGCCCAATTATATGGTTGGCGCTATTCTACAGGCGCTTCAATCACTCATTAGTTAATTGATAGATGTTGATTGAAATAATCACTCTGCCAATGGTGGACGTAAACATTGCGCTATGGTGGGGTTTCAAAAGTGGCGGTATGACGGTTATTATTATGTTAATCTTTGTGTTTTTTTATTTAAAATAGAGTCATTGCTTCAATATCAGCAGTATCGTTTCATCTTTTTATGACTCATGGGCTTCATGAAAACAAAACAGAAAAAAACGTGACCGTATGTATGGCTTTTATTTTTTTTACTTTATTAACTGATAGCTCTTCCAGATAGCCTTCTTCACAGTAAAAAAAAAAAGTAATTTGTTCATTTTGCAGGGAAAGAAGAATCGTGGTTTGATTAAAATCTCACTATCTCATCCCAACCTGAGCACCGTACAAAGAAGGATATATTCATTTCCCGTGATCTGAATTTGGAATCATGCGTTAGGTCATCAAACGACTACTCCCTCGCTCGTTTGAAACAATTGTGCTGCACCCACTGCTTTGTGCCGTTTGGGCACAGTGAAAGAACTGACGCTGTAATGACGTTAACGCAACGAGTCAAATTATCTACCAATCGAGGGAGACAAAAAACCCACACACGAACCTCTTTGCTAACTGATCATCCTGATAATGAAACGGCGAACAGTGTTTGCTTCAGAAAAGAAATATTTATTCCTTGATTAGATGCAGGCTATATACATATATTGTTTAATTTCTTTAATCATATGTTCTGAATTAAGATTCTTTTCACATCCTTTCACGCCTTTCGCTGTTGCGTCTTGTGCCGTTTTTTGCAAGCCATACCTTCTCTGCTAGTTATTTATAGCTGTCCAATATATTTCACCCCAAAACGTTGATTTGTGGAAGGCTGGCTGGAAGGATTGTGTCTGCCTGTGACTGGAATGAATTATAAAATGCAATAAATTGTGCATTCGATTCCGACACATGCAACCTCCGACGGGGTTTTGGTATTGCATTTCCTTAACCAACCACCCGGCATCCATATGGTCTCCTTGGTCTGTTTGTAACACCCCGACAATGAAACCGAGAGCAATAACAAAAGTGAAAAACCACTTTGCACTTCGGTGGCGCACTGCCGCCGTACGCTTTGATAGATGAGCATTTAATGTGCAAGTAATTTGTTCTGTTCTCCTTTGCCGCGCGGTTATCTGTTTCGGTGGTGGTTATCTGAATGGGAAGAAAGCTGAGAACACAACGAAAACGAAATGCTTAATTTTTTGCTCGATTTTTCATACTACAATTTCCCTCCCCATCAGAGGCCCGTCACTGTCAGCGGCGTGAAGTGTGAACATTTATTACCGCACAAGTTAAACTGTTTTATTGTTCTGGTTTTTGTGGGTGGAATGCGTTTTCATTTTTTCATGTGTTGGGATTAACGAATTGCTGCACGTGATTAAGTCACAATTTATCCAAATTTTGGAAATCATTTGTCTTTTTGTAAAATGGCTTTTTTGTTGTTTGAACGCATGTGGTAGTGATTTTTCACTGGACGTTATTAATAAAAGAATTGAAAATATTGCCTCAAAAAATGTGCCTTTTTTGATATATTAACTTCTTCGTTTACTTGGATCAAGATGGAGAAAATATTTTCAAGCTGTTTTATAAAACCAACCCATTAATTGAAACATAAAACAGCACTTCAAACTAAGCTAAGGCATTCTCTCAACCCTTCACAACCTCTCAAAAGTCCTTCTCGCCCCGTTTAATGTGCAGTATTATTTTTACGATTTTACCTGAATTGAATGCTGGATCGCTGCTGCTGTGGCTGCTGCTCCACATCGCATCAACCCACGCCTGATAGCTTTTGTCTTGAAGATGCCGGAAATGTAGCATTATCCAAAGCACTCTGGCAGCACAACCCCACAGGGAATGGGATGGAGCTGCAGTTTCCAATTCCAGCAACAAACCGCGTGTGTCGATTACAACGCCGCTGTAACATGTAACGAACTTGGAACTGGCAGCCTCGAAAGTGCAGCCTTGGGAAGAAACTTTCTCCGGCCCACGTATTCCGGATGGGGGTACAATGATATGTATTGACAGCAAAAGTCAATCCGCGTCTGGCGGTGGTGGATCGATTCGAGGACGAGCTGTCTCTCGGTTGCCATCATCGTGTGCGACACGAATCGCAATACGAGATGAGATTGAGCGAGCGTCTGAGGGCACGTAGTTTTTCCCTTTCAGAGTCGCGTAGATACCAAAGCCTCGCAATTGCACGTACGAAGTGGATGTATCGTGAAGATTATACTGCCGAGATTTTCTTACAGGCTTAGCGAAACAGTACTATGTTTCCAAACTGCCAGTTTATGTCGATGATTGGTGTTCGTGTGTGTGTGTGTGATTCTTTTGAGAAAGAACAGCCACGAAATGCAAACAGACAACACTAATGTGCAGCACACCCTCGTATTTCTCGACGTTCGATGCAATTGTAAGCGACAATGCATAAGAATTCCTTTGCAGTTGGATGGGATACCGCGCATGACAAATGCAAGCAAATAACTCTTCAAAAGCGGGCCCTGTCCGCTGGTGCACCGTTCATGGTGCGATGGCCAGAAACGTGTACTATGTCCTGCACGATATGTGATTTTGTGGTAGCGCCGTCCCAACGGTCAGCAAATGGAGCGCAGATGGGAATCGGGCGAATGCGAGACAGGGATCGTGTGTGACACAAAACAAATGGCAATAGAAATGCTAAACTGCATTCGATAGACTGCAGATGGGGAAGCAAGATACGCGGGCACCGAGGGAAGGAATAGTTCGAAATGGTGGTTAAAGGGATTAGGGGTTTTCTTGAAACACCCAACCCTTTTGTACAATGTATGTATCCTCACGTTGGACAACGATTTGTTTTGCAAACAGTTGGGGATGTTCTTTCTTTTTCCTAGGAAATGATTTAATCTCAGTTTTTCCCATACATGAATAGATTTCGCAAAAAAAAAGATGTATATTTTCTTAAGATCTAGGGTCATAATCGGCATAGCTCCTGGATACGTATTTATAAGAATCATCATCATCATTTCACCGCTTTAATATTATGCATTTCCCATTAGCGGCATGTACTAGTACGTGTCTTCTATCTAATCCAGCTCCACGATGAATATCACCAACCCGAAAGGGCTTCAGCATAAATGCAGAAACGTGATGATGGGTATGCATCATCGATCGACACCATCACGCCATAATGGTGTGTACAAATCCTTTCTCAACACACCACAGAGCACCATTCCGGGAAGGGACTGCAACCAGCGGCAACTGCCTGGCTGTCACTAGCGAATCATCTAATGCAAACAATATTTGCAGTACGTGCAATGCACATATTTATATACATTTCGCGCATTAACGCTGACTAACTTCGGAACTCCTTCCATCAGAAGCGTCAAGGGCTCTTAACGTATCGGTTCGGTTTTGCATCGATGGGTGGTATGTTGATCTAGCTGGAGGTGACACAGGATGAACGCATTGCAGCATACGTTGCAATTAGTTGGGGCGTTATTTACACTGCCAGAGAAAGTTCTAACGATGGTGTGGTTTGTATAGATAAATCGAGTGCTTACACAACAAATTGGGTTGATAATTTCCTGATTGAATTTGAATGCGTTTCCTTATGGACAAATCAAAGAATAAAATTTAACTTTTTTTATTTTATTATTGTAGAAAAAATGTGTGTATCTGGGACAATGTAAAAACTAATAAAGTAACTGGAATAACACATTACTTTTTTGTAACCCGTAATCAATGAAATTTAAGCGTGAATAAGCAATCTCTCAGCAGCTTGCTTGACATTTTCCGATTCATTAAAATCACATTACTTTGCAGAAATGGTTATAGGGGCTACATAACTTGTTCAATGGAAGGGCTATTCATGCATGAAGCTGGTAATTTCCTTGTCAAATAGAATTAGCACCAGTATGTTACCTTTAAGCGGATACATTGAATAGCTCACATTTACGATAGTTTCAACGTGTAGACATTTGCTTCAAAGAAATAATTTGGATTGTTGAAGTTGAAGGAAGTATTAAAATTATAGAAAATTACTGCCTTATGATCAGTTATTAGTACTTAAAAAACGTTTAATGACAACCCAAGAATGAGCAACGATGAAAAATTATTAAATGGAAATTACTTTTTTTATTTCTCTCCTTGACAGGATCATTACACCTCAAAGATCAAAGAGTCGTGGAAGCGGAGAAGCAGCTTACACCGTTTAGCGCAATGAAAGTGATAGTGCAATGGGAAACTAGATCATCGTCCTCCCACCCTTAGAAAACACCCACCGCTTGTGGGAGTGAGCGGAAAAGCGCAAAAAGACAATGAAACGGCACAAGCCCGTCCGGCATGTATCTACGGAAAAGACTTGCAGTGTTGTGTTGTATCGTTCTACCCGACAAACGCCCTAAAGTGTCCGTGTGCCGAGTGTGAGAGTAATCAGTGCACAGTGGCAACCCTTCCACCCACCGTAAGATGCCGTGGGGTTGCCTCTGTTCAAAGGAGAAAAAACGTCCCCAAATCAGCAGTCCGATACTGAACGTAAGTAATGCCGGATGGTCGGTGCAGTCATAAATAAGGAAGAGTTATTGCATTAATGCAAGTGTTTTATGCCGAGCAATTAATTAGATCATTACACTGCAAAGATTAGTGAAATTAATTTGACTCTGTTTAGGGGCTGTTATTTTGCTGTTATTGCCGTTGCTGTGAACGAAATTACGCTGTGTCGTGAGTGTGGAAAAAATGGCAAAGCCGCATATAGATAATTGCATGTTGATTCAATATTCAAGCCATTGTTACCATCTAATGGCTATCCACCTTCAATTGCGTTATCTGGTTTCCTCGTGTCGGTTTTGGTTTGGTCTTGTACATTATTGAAGACCTCTTACCGTCTTCCGTTTTATGCAACAAGCGCTCGAAACGTTGTCAAAGTAAAAGTACATATCCGTGCAGAAAGGCGAAGAAGGAGGACGAACGATTTTTCTCCCGTACACCCACCGGAATGGAGAGCGTTGAGCCAATGCCGGTACACGCTTGTAGGTGGGGCATTGCTCGAATGAAAATGACAGGCACTGCAATTTCCATTCACAACAATCATCCATTCACGATGTGCGATGTCCGTGTGTGCAGCCGGTTCCATGCCAGTATATCGGTATGTGCAGCCCTTGCGCTGGGATGGTGTCGTGAATGACCTAGATTTTTGGTTTATGCTTTTGTTTTTTTTTGGTATGCTTGAAATGTGGGCTCCGTTTTTTTATTTTACTTTTTGCTCGTTCTAAAATTGTTTAAACGAAGGATGTGACTCGGGAAGAATGGTGATGCTGCAGTGTAAATCACTGTTTTTATTTATGTGTATCCTTGGCAGTTAATTAACAGTTACAGGCAGCATAATAAGTCGTCTGTCTTTGCCGGTTACTTAAGAAGTGGTATGACATTTATAAGGAATTTTTCAAAAATCCTTAAAGGACGTACGAATCTATTGTAATGTTAAATATATGATTTTATCTATTACAAGTATTGTTTTTTCTTATTCCAATCATTGTCTTAGTTTGATCCATTAGCAACGAAATATGAAAAAAAAATCACCTAAACGGGAACTAATGATTTAGGATTTTGTCTGCCATGTTGCTACTCGTTCAAATATGAATATTTTCGAAAATAGAAACAAATTTGATTCAAGCTCATTGTAAAATTCAAAGGAAAAGTACAATTTTAACAAAGTTATTTTTTCTTAAATAACTATAAAATAATGTCGTCTACAAATCGTTTAATACCAGGTTTTGAAAATCATAGTTGCATAAAAGGTTGTTTATAAAAAAGATGGAAAACAATATTACGAGACGATTAGTAGTGTACGCAAAAATATCTGTGAGCAGTGCCATTATAGTTAAAGATAAGAAAACAAATTAAATAAAACTGTAATATGAATAATTTGCTTCAATATTTTACTGTAATTATAATATAGCCAAAAAATTATTTAAATGACCCCAAATTTCAACATATTTGATCAAAATTTCAATTAATGCATCATGGTTCATTTATTTAATTTTAACATACTCAAATCACGCTTGGAAATATAAACAAAATGGAAAAAGCTCTATTTTTTTCATTACAGAAAACAACAGAAAAAGAAATAACAAAGAAATATCCAACAGATGGAGAGGAAAGTAATCTCCACCATAGGTTGTGGTCGTGATCTTTAAATCATGAACCGAATGCAACAAAACCACAAAGTAATACATATTTCATACCACTTTCGCACGGATATTACTGTGTGCAGTATGGTTTGTTGGTTTGCAACCATTTTGCGGCTGGAGATACCGGCCATGCGAGTGTGTTTGTGTTTTACCCACCCATTAAACTGCCAGCCGGAAATTGTACACTCGCAATGCAGTTCACTCTCGGTGGTTGGTTGAAGAAAGCAAATCCATTTGAACGTTTTCATGCTCGACCGTAAGTCCATCCCTTGTCCTAGCTGGTCCAATATATCATAGCAACATGTCAGCAGTTCGATCGAATCATTATCCAATTATCGGTTACCGATAGATGTTGGCCCGCTCGTCACTACACTGCTACAGCGAGATCGAGCATTTGTTTGGTCGTTCAGTGACGCCAGCATATTTTGTTGCCACCTCACCGCATTCAGCAACACCCAGCGTGAAGCCAATGAAGCTGTCCGCTGCGTGAAGTCAAGAAGAGGGTAAAAAAAAACCACGAGAAGGGAAAAGAAAAAAAACCGCAAAAGGTTGCAAATATCAACGCCAATTCTTTAGCCGTCCAGGTGACGGATGTGGGAAATATTAGCAAACAAAATACCATGGAGAGATTGGAAAGATGCGTCATGCTGTGATCTCGAAAGTGTTTTTTATAATTTATTTTTTCCAGTTAGCTTCCTATAGCGGCACAAGGAGGTGTTGGTAACATTTTATTTAATTCATCGATTACTGCGCTGTTCTTATACACTCTGATTTGCTCGAATTAATTGTTCCTTCACAATCTTTATTTATTGAACCGATTGTCGGAAAACGACTGTTAAAAGCCTTTTTAAATCACACTAAGTTCCGGAGAGTTAAACACGTTTATAATTTACGTCACATTCACCATCATAAAACAGAGCGAAAACCATCATTCTGTCCCATCGGAAATGAAGTGATGGGTGAGCACTCAAGGCCGTCGGTGCTAATGTTAGCAAATCGAATGGTTTTTCAAAATTCAATTAGACTTAATTTTTATCTCCTGTCCGATCTTTCAACGCAATACAGCACAATACGGTATAATACAGCACAGTACGATCAGTGCCATTAGACGTGGGTCTCCAGTTTGGAAGCAGATGGTGCTTCCGTGTAAGCAGACAGTTGAAGTCTCCCTTTCCTTTACCAAAAATCCGAGGGCAAAAGTCATTTAACCGAATGGAGTTGCGTTTGGCAAAACAAAAACAACGGCTACAGAGTGACTTCGAAATTCTACACTTTCCCTTTCAATCAACCCGGCCAGATTCGTTTCCGATCGAAACACCTACAGTTCCTGCCCCAGGAAACGAACTATTCTGACGGATATGCCGGATTAGCTGCGGATAAGCGTTGCATCACAATCACGACCGTTTCCGAATGCGGGGTTAGAGTGTTGCTGGTGCACGGTATTAGGTTTCTATCCTAAAATTCTAATTGCATAAGCAACGATGCATCAAATCAGACGGCTGTCTACATGCATCCCACCCTGTGCAGGGCGTGGGAAGGATGGAAGGCCGCTGAAAAAGAAAAGCGAAAGCAAATATTTATCTACCGGTGCAGGAGTGTACCGCGAAAAAGGCAAAGAAAGTATCAATTATCGGTACTGCCGTTCCATTAAATCCGTCAGTAAGGGATGCGTTCGTAACCGATGCCTATATGCCGCAGGGTGTGGAAATGAAGCAAAAAAAAAACGAGCAAGTATCGGTAGTGTTTCTATTCTCTTCACGATTTCCTAAGCGCTCTTTTCCGGGTCACGTGTAAGTTTATTGTATCAGCTGAGGCCGGGAGTTACGGCGAGCTGACAAGGCTTGAAACAAGGGCCAGCCCGCAAACGGAAAAGGTGACGACAGATTTACACTCCGAGCTCTTAGCGATACCGATGAAACGAATGCGTTGCAGGAACCGATCGCAAAGACACGCACGCTAGCATGCAAGTGGCAATGTAACGATGGGAGCCCGGTAGAACAAAACAAAGTCCACGCAATGCCGAAGTTGCAGGCGGGCGATGTGTATGAACGCACGCGATCGTCAAGATTATTGTCGCTGTCACAGAAATGCTGTCAAATCACTTAAACTCAATTTATGCTGTTGCACGCCGCAAATCAATAAAACCGACCCTACGCGCATTAACTATGATGGATATTCAATATTGAAGTGCGTGCGTTTACGCAACTGCGGACGCTTTTGTCTGTGGTACATTTATCAGGGTGGGGAATTGTGTAAAAAATATGCAGAAGAAAAAAACATATCCAAACGAGACTGTCGGGAACATAAACACACTTGTGCTATCACGACTGGAAAAGTACATTTTCCTCTATGCAAATCATATTTTACTTTCCACTGCAAATAATTCAAAGAAAGACAAATATTATCATCCTTTTCCTCCCGTCCCGGGCGTGTGTCATCTTCTGTGGACCCCCATTCGAGTGTTCGACACTGTCTGGCTCTATCATCAGTGCGCCCTGTGGTCCACCGTAACCCGTATGGTTTGGTAGAACGAGGGAAAAACTTTTTAATCATTCGGGCCCCATTGGTCCACCAGTTGCCGGACCCGTGCCGTGTCGTAAGTGTCCATAAATCTCCATTTCCAATCGTTCGATGTCTGATTATCGTGGAGCGTTTGGACACTTGGGCTTTTTTTCGGAGTGCATGTACGGCTCGCTGCCAGAAAAACGACCAAATCGCTCGTTGACCGGTCAACCGGCGACCGTTTCCGTGCTGCTATTTCTATGTGTCCAAGCGGCTGCAATCTGTTACGGACAGGAAATTTACGAGCGAGAGCAATTGTTCCTTCCCATAACTGCTTGCCGGAAAATTGTAGATTGAAAATTGCGCCCAAACCCGTACAGTGGTTGAAGAGTTGTGCGGAATACTGGTAACGTAACCTTTGGAATTGGTACATCGATGAAAGTTGTAGTTCAATCTTTTGCCGAGAAATTGTGTCGTTACGTAGTAACACGATAATGTTGCAAATGGAGTTGACAAGGTCTTTATTTTAATGCATCTTTTATCCGTTGTTTTTTTCCCCCTAACCAGCCGGAGGATACTCAGAAGCTTCAGTTACTTCCCGCCGTTAGACGTCCGTTGCTATCGGATGCGGAGAAACTCGAGCAACGGTTGCTGGCCCCGAACCCGAACGCCGACTTCGACAACGAAAGCAGCGAGGAAACGCAACCACCAAACGATGCAGGCCGCGATCGACTCCAGCAGCAGCTGCTCCAGAAGTCACGGCTCAAATCCTCGAATCTCAAAAGCACAACCTACACCCGGAACACCGAAAACGACAAGCTAACACGCCACCTTAACACGGTAAAGTTCAGCTTCGATGAACCGGTACCCCAGAAGCTGGATGGAGTGGGAAAGCCTCTACGGAAGCAGTTCGAACGTGGCGACCCACCACCGAAACCGGACCGCAGAATAACCTCAACAGCAACGCAACAGATTGTGGTGAAGCTACCGGAAACAGCCGGAAATGTGTCGTTGGATCATCAGCCCAGCAGCATCACGTCCACCGACGAGATCGATTGCAATGGAAACGGGAACTATGACATAGTGCCGTCGATTAAAATCAGTGACGTTGGTGTCCACGGTGCGGATCCGGCAGAAGGCAAAGCTTCCGCACAGGTGGACGAGAACAAGAACGAAATCCTCGTGCCGGGAAGTAGCGAAGGAAGCATTCCCTTCATCGATGAGGATCCCACCCAGATACTGAGACAGCTGAACGCGAACCCGCAGCGTGGGCAAAATTTCCATGACGCCCGAATCATCACGCTCACACCAAAGAACGTTGGCTCAGAGGCAACGCGAGCAGCAGCGGCGGCTGTGGCGGCAAACGAACAAGTGCACCGCGAGGCCCAGTTGCGTCTTTTGGCGGACACTAAAAAGTTTACCCGGTTTCTCGTTGAACCACCGCCGGTCGCTAGTGTTGAGACGATAAAGTTTACGCACATCTTTCAAATCCTACCACCTTCGTACGATCGGTTATGCCAGCAGTGCCACAAAGCTTTACATCTGGACATTGGGTTACGGTGTGTGGTGTGTGACTTCACCTGTCATCAACAGTGCGTGAGGTTGGAAAAGGTAAGTGAAACACATTTTATCTAGTTTTTATTTTCCAAAGCAATGGAACTTGAGAGATTTTTTAAATTGTTGTCATGAACGAGTTTGAATGTCTAACGCTCACTGTGCAACGCTAAGATAGTTTGCCAAAGTTCCAATAGATGGCGCTGTTACGAAGCGTTTCGTTGGTTCATAGTGATGCTATGTGGTGGACGAACGAAATTTGAATACGATATACGAGAGAATATGCAACATTCTTTTGAAAGCATATTTTATGTACAATTTTCATCGTAATTTACTATGAAAATTAATCATTTAATTTATTTTTCACAAACCAATCAATACAACACTTTTCGAAAAGTAATTTATTGCAAACATATAACCATGTGTAAACAATCGCACTTACCAAATGTGAAAAAGGCATCCAACTGCCACCCCTTCTACATTCTTACGACTCCCATCATCCCTTGTCCGTGGTTCACTATTTGGTTAGGAGTTGTCAATATTGTTTTCTCGTGTTGTTTTATTTTCTGTGCTTCTCGCGTGATTTTTATGCTAAAACAAACATAGGTTGTTCGTTCGTTCATTTGCATCAGCTCGATGATCCGCCGATCGGTGTGCATGGGAATTTACGGGGGCGGAAGTACGGGCGGATGAAAAAAACAATCAAGAACACGTCAAACTCGGTACCGCGGTCGTGACTGGTTCGTTGGCCATTTCGTTTCAATAGACGAACGGGCGGTAAGCAAACATGAGCATCCACCGTGAGTACTTGCATATGTATTTGCTGACGAGCTGACTGTCGAACCAATCGCAGTTCATTGTAATAATCATAAATTTAAAATTTAAACGCCTATTACAAAGATGGGTAAATTTTATTTATATGATTAGATGTCCAAGCACATTTTCCTTGCAAAAAAAAAAAACGTCAAAATTGGCAAAACAAGTTCTCGGCTCCAGCCAGCCCTTTAAGCTGGCTCATTCCGTTGCGCCTGTCTTGTCAGCCATCACGGTGGATGAATTCGATCCACAGCCGCCTTTTGTCCTGTGACTCGGATCAGGTTCGCCTACACCCTGGGTGACAATCGAAATCGGAACAAGGCACAAACACCTTCTCCCGTGCTTCCCCCTTCTGGAGCGTCGCAGCGCTTGCCACTCATAACAAATTACTGTTCGACAGACGGGCTTACCATTCAAGGAAATCCAGTCTGCGGGCCGCAGCCCGTATCGGTACAACCGGTGCACAAGTTACCTGCCCGGGCCAATGATTTGGCGAACGAATGAATGATTTAGCACAGTCCCAACGAATGAATGAATGAACCGGCCAGCAAGCATAAACTTACACGGTAAACAAACCACACAACTCATCGTCTGCCATACCTTATGCAGTTTGCCCTTCTCTCTCTCTCTCTCTTTCGTGCTCTTCTATTCGTTCCCCCCAATGGTGGGATGAATACCATTCATAAAATTGCGGTGTTATCAATCCCAGTGGAGCCCACCCAACCCAACATTGCCCTCCGGGCATTAGTTTCCGTTCCAGTGTATGTGCGTTGTTCTTATTAATGCATTTTTTTTTCAGTTTACGGGAAGTTTTCGATTTCCAGCTTCGATGAGAGTAGCATATCGTTTTTGTATCGTGTACTTGCGGTAGATGGGAGTGTTATGTTTCATCCGTGCGCTCACGCTTACGCTTGTTTTGCCCTTTTTTAAAAAGGAACCGCGCAAAACCTGTGTCCTAACCGCAAGGAAAAGCGGAGCAGCAGCAGCAGCACCATCACCATCAGCAAAGATGTTAAATCGAATCGTTTTCTCTTCAAGCAAAGATGCATCGTCGGCGCTGGAATTGAATGTGGCGAATGTTTATGGTTTCGCTTTGTGCGAGCTATTGGACAATGATCCAGATGGGGTCCAACGGGTGGGATGCATCGTTTCGGTGGTTTATGTTTCACTTTCTAGTGTGTCAACGGTGGGATGGTTTGCTTTGCGTACGATATGTATTGCATTGTACCACACCCCCAATGGTACTACCCCTTTTTTTTAAGGGTGGATCATTTTATGCTCTATACACCGCTGTTGAGGTTTTAATTAAAAGGTGCAATTTTTCTTGTGATTCTAAAAAATAAACATAGAGGTCGTGTTAAGACCTCTTGATCATTTGTACAACTCTGTTTTCCAATATAAAATCAACCGATTCGAACCACCCACTCGTCGGTGCGGTTGTGCGAGAGCGTGTCAATTGGTTGAAAAGCAACAGCATTTATTTTAGCACGCGACTGCCGAACTGCACTCAAGACAATCCCTCTTAAAAATACAACCACACATACCGATGCACGTTTGATTGTTATGTTGGAGCTTCGTGGGGATTCTCCATCGTGCCGGCAAATTGCGCTGCAATGGGCAACCTCTCGAGAAGGGTCTTACGGGTGCCCTGGTCTGAAGTGTGCGCCCACTGCTTCCCGAAAAGAGTTGTTAAGTGGCACGGGCACCGACAGCACCGTCACACGTAAGGCGAAGCAACGAAAATAAATGCACTTATCATCCACCGCCAGTGCATCCCGCCGTGGACGCGCGATCCTTTCAAACCGGATCCCGCCCGGACCCTTTATAGCCCTTGCGGCAGTGCAACATTCCATTGCCGATCGATTTGTCACGCTTGTACTTGTACTGCCTGTACACTTTCGGGACGTCGTACTCAAATGCGACCCACATCCGGCGCTACCGAAACCGGGCCCGATACGATCGCGATCGTCACCATCCGAAAAATCGTCCATCGCGCTTGCGTTCTCCGGGGCCTGGCTAATCCAAAAACTAATTTCCTGTCGTGCGGTTCATGTTTCCCGCGCCGAAAACAAACGCGCGTGTGGCTGTGTATGGGATGCGAGGTACGCTTAAACATGCCGTGGAACATTGAAGCGAACGCGCATCTCACACACTGTAAACCTTTTTACCATACGGCGCAGCATCCATCCGGAATGCCGGAAGGTTCTGCCGGAACAAGGGCAGAACCGTAATGAAGCAACGCGCTAAGAAGAACGGATGTGCCGTTTTGCATTCGACACCACACTGGTGGTGGTGGTGGCGTTTGCGTGCGTTTTCATTCTTTCCACACTGGCACACAAAAACGTATCGAACGATCGGGAACGATCGGTCTGGTTGGAGCGTATTGTTCCGTTTACACTTACGATCGCTCTTACGCACTTTTGTATTTATTTATTTTAAACAACAGTTTGTGTTTATTTTAACATCCCTGGAAAGACTTATAAAGCATTGTTTCATACACAGATGTAAGAGTTAATTTAAGATTGATCGTAACACCATTTAGTATGGCCATCTTTAATCCACCGAGGGTTTCTTTACCGGTTAATTTACATACCAGTCTACTCCATCTTGTTACGGCATCACTGCCACGGTGACCTATGGATCTCGCCTCCCTAAACTCTGCTATTTGCATTTCAGCTGATGGCTCAACTTGTTGATTGCTTTTCCGCACCATCGATGTTAAACCGATTAGCATACTATCTTGCGCGCCAGATCCGCAACTAACTCCGTATGGTCAGCGGCATTTTTCTGGGGTTTTTTTTCCTCCCCGTTGGAACGTTCTCCTTGAGCGTGTCTCTGCCACAAATACCACACACATCGGGTAACGCCAACCGTCCTGTATGCACCTTGTGGGCCTCCTTCGCAAATGCATTGTTGCGGAGGGCTGTTTTCTACCGCCAGCTATGCCATGTGTGGTTTCGTCTAACGTTGCCCAGCAAAACATAAAAGGGTTCTGGAACTCTGTGGCTCTTCGGTAAAGGCGACGACGATGAGGAGGATGCTGTCGAGCGCACTCAAGTCCCACGTCGGAAGCCCTTGAGAAAGAAATGTTACCCCTTGTTCGTAGGGTTGCTTTTTTGACGAGGACCCTTCCGATCGTTCGCGTTGGCAGAGATGCAACACCTCCGCCCGGTGCCTGGTCGGGAAAGAAAAGACCGCGAATAGCGGTTTCCACCGAAAAGGGAGAAAGAGAGAGAGCGAGAGAAAGATAGTTGAAGTGAGAGTATAAGATTTGTATTCTCATGGGAGATGTACGCGGAACATCGCGAGCACACTATGGAAACATTACGGACAGAACACTGAATACTGATTATCAATAAATGATAATTCTATATTTAAATTCCGTACAACGTGTAGAAACATTTGAAGCTTTTTTATCATTCTTTATATTACTTCAGTTTCTTATTTGTATGATCCGAAAAACCCGTTCCAACAAAGAAGTATTTGTTTCATAAAAAAAATGTTTTCATTATTAGACTTTTTTGCACTATTTCCATGATTGCACATTTTCTACAAAAGGAACGTTTTCAGACCATTTTCTAAACGTTAAACAGAGTAATACGTATAACTTACGTCATCCAGACAATATTCGCTCAACACACTTCCCTCAAAGTTTTAGTTCTCCTTTGCCATATGCCTCAACTAGCATCGAATTATATTGGGCTCTTCCTCGTTCTCTACTTTCAAAACCTGTTCTTTTGTATATCATCGAAGATAGCTCTTCTATGTCGTTCTCAAGCTATGTCCATGTGTTGTGCTTATATATAACATCACAGAACAAATCAGCGTATTTTTAATGCGGTTCAGGTATTTCCCGATATAGGCTATCAATGCGGACCGGGCCAATAGCATATCTCGAATATTCGCGTTAAAATATTGTTTATAATTCTGATTCAAGAGTTAAAAAATAGACATGTGAAGGCAGTGAGGCTAGAAGAAATTCTCCAGATCATCTGTAGTTTGTGGTCTTATAAATTAATTCAGTCAAAAAATGCTAAATTTCCCATTTAGAATTAAAAAAGCATTGAAAAATTCGAGTATGGCGTACTACGGGTATTTGCTGTACATGGTGTAACAATTATTCGTCTTATTATGCATTACATCTGCTCTCGGTTTTGGTCTGTCCGACCTTCTGTTTTTCCCGCATTAAAATACTATTCATGACCATTTAAATGTTCCACTGTGCCTTCGCTTCAGAGAGCGTTTCTTGGCAGCGCGTGAGCTCTCGCCGAGCAAGACCACGCGATGGAGACGCATTTTGTTTTGATTCGTTGCCGCGGCTGGGTTCGTTTTTCTGTTTCTCGCGCTCTGCCACCTACTTACACTTGCTTGCATGGTAAATCGGCGTCGTTTGTTGGCGTGAAGAGACACGCGGAAAGGCGGGATAGAGAGAAAAAGCGAAACAGTACGTGCGCGTGTATTTTGGTGAGGTGAAAAGCGCGCGCGCGGGTGTGTTTTTTGGCGAGATCGACTAAAATGTTCGCGCGCCGCTGATAAGTGTATGGTGCGATTGTGCAGGTGTGTGCGTGCGTGTGGTTGTATGTGTATGTGTGTGGAAGGTAATATGATAAGGTGGTACAACATACAGTGTAATCGTACAGGCACATATTTGCGTTATCTGCAGTGATCGATACCCGAACGCGACATGAAGTTTGTTTGTTATGTTGTGACACTCGCACGAGGGCTATCGATCGTATGGTGGAAACCAACATCGTGTAAATTGGGCTCGCTTGTTGCAGAATGTTGATGCGCGTTGTTGTTTTTTTTGTTTCCGCTACAAAACACAACCAGGCGCGAATAATATGGCAAAACGTGTCTGGCAGCATGTTTTTTGTGTGTTATGTGTGCGTGTGATTAAGCGTTTTGAAATCGTTTTGTTATGATCGGTAACGTTCGTGTTTGCCGACGCTAAAGAAGCGTCGCCTCCATTGCGTTACCTTTATTGACGCGGTTTCGATCGAAACCCCTCCCGGTTGTTCCGGTGGTGCTGTTTCAGTGGTCCGGTGCGAAGCGCGTGCGAAGGAAGTGCGAACCCTTTCCGACAAGGCGTCGACAGGCGTTATGACAGCTGGTGATTAATTGCGTCAGTTAGCGTCAGTCTGTGATTGAAATCTGCCAGTGTGTGCGTTTCTGTGTTTTTTTTTTTGGTGAATAATTTCCATCCTTCCGGAACAAGCTTCTGGACTGCTGAAGCCATATGCCGCCCTGCCAAAGGGTGAAAGTCCACTTTCGCGAACGCCCTGCCGATCGCGCGCTGCCCGGGATACTAAAGATCGCCCGCTGCCAAGCTACCGGCCCAAGATGGGAAAGAAATGACGCGAAAGGAACACCGTTATCAACCGAAATGCTTCAACTCAAAAGCGAAACCGAAAACAAAAAAACAACAGGCAATACAAAACGCACCGCGTATCGTATTGGGGGTGCGTAAAGGTACGAGGGCACTAGGCGGGAGTTAAAAAGAAAGTAAAAACACACCGATCATCGAAAGTGATCGAGAGCGATCGGATACGATTCGAGATGGGGCGGCAAAAGGAACGCTACGATACGATGTTTATGTTGGGCCAACATATCGTGGCATCGATCCTAAGCATATCCCACCCACCTGAAGCTCAGCACACCGATTAATGTCGCCGTGTACACGGGCGTGCGTGGGCTACCGAGAGCTGGGTCAGTTTGATTTTTGGGCAGTTTCGAAATCATCTTTACCGCGACCCCAAAACCACGAAGAAGACGATGCGTTCGATAGTCATAATAAAACAGAAAAGCACCGATCGATCGATCGGGGTTTTTCACTGGCGATCGGTTGACCGGGAAGATAAGCTCTAGGTGTCTCACAGTCTCATATTTCCTCCCTTCCGAATGGTGTTAAATTTCGAACTCGAAACATTGATTTTAATGATGGTGGCACAAACGTTCCTTCCCGCACTGGGCACATTTTTGTTTGTTGCTCTGCTCTAGATGGAAAGCCGCCGGGTTTTTCTCGAAATGCACCTTTGCGTTCGCAGCGAACGTATCGCAGCACAGATTTGGTCCGAATAAATTTCCGAAGTCCACCGCTGAGGGGTTCTATTTTTACCGCGCACAAATCGCGGCCACTTCGGACGGCCGTGTGTTTCGTACTACGAGGTCGTCCGCGTGTATTTGTGGGACACCGCTCGGTAAAACGGCGCAAGCACGTGTTTGATTTCAGCTAGCTGCTGAAGGTGTGAAAAAAATGCACAATGTACAATGCTGGTATTGGTTTTAGTTTCATTGTAAATGGAAAAATGTGGTTATCTATACGGTTTGTTGTAGTGTGCAGTTGCAACTGCGTACTTTCGCCTCAAATGTCTAAACTAGCGACTAGCGGCCAAACAAAAAACCGTCACGTCACCATAAATCATCTCTTTTTTGCGTTGACTCTTTGCCGGTTCTAAGTCTCTCGGAACGTTTTTCTTTCCCCGACGTACGCGGCTACGTGTGTATAATAAAATAAAGATGCTTCCTAGAACGAGACTATTGGCAGCGGTGCGTTTACTTCCCGGTAGGCAACACATAACTGCACCGTTTCACATTCACCTGAACTAGCAGGCCCCACTCTGCACGTGAGCAAGGTGCCAACTGATCAAGGGCTGTACGGTGCAAAAAAAAAAAAGAAAACCCTCCACCCCGTCACTTACGCGCATACGAAGACAGGTTGGAGTTGGGCAAAAAATTAAAACACCGCCACACAACATGTAGAGCACATTTCGGTGTGTCGGTCCGCACCGCACTGTCAAACGAGAGTGACAAAGTCATGCCGTATGCGGCATGACCCTAATGGTGCGCACCGGCCGTCTCGACGATTTCCTTCATCGACACGGTTTTCGGGCGGCACGCTTTCATGTGTCGCTAGTGGCGTCGGGTTGAACTTTGGATAAAAACTGCACCCGACCGTGTACCCCGACCAGACAACCGTTGACAAATCGATGCGTTTTGGTCGCTAGTTCCTGGTGAGCGCGCCAAATTGTCCCGGCCAGACTCCGATCAATGTCCTCCGCAGTGTGATTCTGAGACCTTTCGAAAAGGATGCTCTCGGTTGAAAGGCGACTAATGCTAATTAACATTTAGACAGTACACACTGCTACTGATTGACCCAGAAAAGTGCCTTTGAAGCAATTGCTGCGGGGTTTGTCGTCTAAACTTCACAAAGTACGCTCACAGCGGACGTGATGACATTGCCAATAGATAACACTATTTTCCCAATCATACGCACCCGACAACTGATATACAAATGAGCCGGACCCGTCTGGTGATAACGAAACGACCGAAAATTCCAACAAATGTTGATAAGGTTGTGCCTGCTTGGCATCGTAGCCTCCGCGGTGATTTGTTTCCAATTGTTTTGGCCCTTCAATGCTCAACAATTCTCTTCCAAGGTGAACCTTCAACTTCCGGCCGGCAAATAATCATTCCGAATAGCCCTTTTCGGGGTGATTTCTCTAGGCCAGTGCTACTCCGCTGTTGCCGTATAAGCCGATCGGCTCGGTGTGAAGTTGGCTGTGTGGTACGAGAAACAAGTTTCAGAATCAATTAACCACCCCACGCGTACCTTCCAGAGATGGCGGCATCCGGCTGCTGGTGTGTATCTGTGTGTGGTTGAAGAGGGAAAATCAAAAATCCTTATCGAATCGAACTGATGATGCTTGTGACTATGGTGCAGACGTTGGAGGAGGTTTCTGGTTTTTATGCTGTAGTTGCTTTTTTCGATAGTGTTAGTTTCAAGGTTCATTAAAGTATGATTAACGAAATTGCTCTTATTATCTTGGGCTTGAGCTACTTCTCGTAACCATCGGAACGATCATTTCTTGAGCGGGAACGTACACATGGGAAAATAGAAGCTCTTTGGATTTCCATTTTATTCTAGCAAACTTGTGCTGTTGTTGGGCATACAAATCCCTTCTATATTCACGTTGTATAAAATCTGCATCCCCACGGAACTAGTAACAATCTACTGAAATGAAAGAGAAGTACAACACTTCATCGTGTGCCCTCTCTGCCAGCATCTGCTTAACGGTGGTGGGCCACTTCTAACCATCAACTGCACCAGATAACTTGTTCTGCTGCTCGTCAACGGGGGCATGAAGGCACTCATCTGAAGTTTTTCCGACTTCCCCCGGCCTTCCTGCCCGGTGGACTGGTACACCGATTTCGTCGCCCCTGCCCAAAAGGTCTGAAGGGCCAAAGAACTTTTAATCACAATGTTTATCGTTTGCTGTGCACCATGAGATTTGGTAGACGCCAGTCGCTCGCTGAATGTCGTCCAGACCGCAGAGGTAAACGGGAACACTGCACTGCACAGGTTGAACAGCCGGGGTGAAGCGTGTGCAGCAGAAAGTTGGATCATTTTGCGGATATGTTTACAGTGGCACATAAATTATGTATGCTTGAATTTGCTGCTACTGCATACTCGAAAGCAATTCTTCCAACGAACGACGCTCAAACTCATCTGCGGATGTATAGCATTCTACGAAGAGCGTCTATGCGTACGTTTAAAAACCGTGCCCGTCCGCCTGAAGTTACTGACCATTCGGAAGTGTACGAAACGCCAACGGATCGTGTGGAGGATGTGAGAGGATGGCATCGAATGTAGGTTATGTTTAGATCGCGCCCAGCAAACATTCAGTTCCGGGATCATCCAACACGTTCCACATTTTTGGTGTTTCCCGACACGAAGGCACGTTTCGCGTGGAAAATGTGATTCCACCGGAAAACCTATATCGCTTTTGTCAGGTTATGGTTTCGGAAGAAAAGGTTTCATGTTACAGAACCCGCCGGGGCGCACATGATGATCGATGGGCGTTGCAGGCATATGCGTGTGTAGGAGGATGCCCAGCTCAGCTATGCCCTGAGGCGAGTGAAACCCCATTTCGTGGATTCGGTTGGAATCTCGGCCCACCGGTACCAGAATTTGTTTAGCGAAAACGAACGTCAATTGCTAAATCTCCCACACGGTACGGGTGGATCTATATTGTCCGCAGGCCATAGTCGCGTGACGTTTGACGCAGGAAGGAAGAAACGAAGAATTGTGGCACGCTTCCAGACACAATTTGCATTCGATTGCAAACGAGTATTGCACGAGTGCCAAAGGGCGGCACTCACTCTCTCCGTAAACACCGTCGTTGCTGTAGTACGATGAATTTTCACTTAATTGCAATCCAACAGGCGGATTCTGCGGATGATAGGGGCGCGCGTGCGGTACAAAAAAGGAGAACACCGCGACTATACCCTGTGGCATAGTTTTTTTTCCCCAGTGCCGGAATCCATTCTATGCAGTCATTCGATAATAATTTTAGCGTTTTGTATGAGCCGGGCACGATTTAATGGACACGATTTTAGGTGAGTTTGTACAGTCGCCGGTACTGCGCGACGTGGGGACAACCTCCTTGACATCTCTCCAATTTAGCTGCTACTGTTTGGACAATGGTTACAAGCATTAGTGTGTGTTTTTTTTTACTTCGGCACAATGAAGACCATGAAGAGCATAAGAGGATGCCGGCAAGTGCTGGCATGTGCTGTTGACTTTCCCAACTTCTTGTAAACATACTCCGCTAGGTCACTCGTATTTGTTATACACTCGTACGGGAACTCTCGCTATATGGCACTGGTGATGATGACCAAAAAAAAAAACCCACCGGAGACACCAGTAGCGTTGATGAATGCGATGTTGTTGATGAAATTGTTGGTAGTTAATGTCGTCGTCATCATCACGTCAACCCTTGTCAGGCCGGAGTCTCGTTATGCGTTCTCGCAGTGATTTGTTTGACTATTTTTGTATTATTTTTTAACACATTTCTTCCCCCGTTGGAAACAAGCCACCACATGAAAGCTTATCTGTTAGTCTGGTCTGGTCGCCGAGGAATTCGAAGCCACTTGCCACTCCGAAAGCTTCTCTCCAGACACAGGCGGATAAGAAAAGCTCTCGCTTTAATTAATCTCAAGGACGACGGCATGCACACATCCACACGATTGTCCGCGCTCTGGAGCGTGAGAGTGCCAGTGGTTGGTGTGACGAATGCGGCGCTTGTTTTCGCAGCTGGTTCCTGGCTCAGGTCGTCCGTGGGTCGTGCATTTATTCACCCAAAACGCCCATTGCCCGTCGATCAGTTTCTTTTGCTGCACGGTGAGCCCAGCTGACAGCCCACGATAATGCAACAAAATAATGCGGGCAGTGTGAGCGGGAAGGGAAAGGGGTGGGGGGGGAGTTCCAGGCCCTTACGGTTGAAACGAGCTCATTAGCGGTGGACAAGGAGATGGAAGCTACCTGTCTGGTTTTTTGACGCCAAGCCACAAGTGGCGCTCGATCGATCGATGATCGGATTGACTTTTGTTTGTCATGTTTCTTGGCTGCAAGATTTGTTCCTGACGAGTGGTTGTATCAACTAAAACAAGTTAGTTATGACAAAGCTGTGTTCGACAAAGATAACTATTCGATTCGTTTGAAATGAAACGTTTTTTTATGATTAAAGAGGCTTATCAGGCGGAAACGATTCTTACAATCATTAACTGGTTCAGTGAACTTTGGGATTTTTCGATGAGTAAATCTATGTAGGTATGTTACAAACCACGTGCAAAAGCATTCCTTCGCTACAATCCGATACGAATTGGGGCAATTAGCGATAATTTGGTTCCGCCCAATTGGTGGTGCAAATATAATCCAACCGGATGATTGACTGACGGGTGACAGGATGACAGGTGTTTCTGCGGGTAAATGGATATTCAAAATAAACCAAGTCATCACCAAAAGAGAGGGCTAGTTTGATGTTTTGATATGGCGATATCAGTGGCATTTGGCTTCCAAACGTAAAGTTGTTGATTAACCACCCCATCCGTTCTTTTTCCAAGGATAATTTAACACTTCCGTTGCTACGTTTTGTGACATTTCCTCTTCTTTTTTTTTGCTTCGTACCTGTCTTGACGGACTTCAATACATTAATCAAATGTCTTATTACACTCTTATTATGTGAAACTTCACCTAACGAATCGGTTAAAGAAAAATTAGCAAATGCGTGAAGGAATGTCTCCCCCTGCCGCCGCTAAGCCACGGCAGTAAAAGTGCCGCATAAAGCCACAAGCAGATAAGATCACCATTTCGAGACAAGCATCGTTGTACCACCTCCGAGCGACGGTGGGGTGGATTTAATTTAATTAAGACCATCCTTTGCACGCGATGCTTTTGAAGCACCCATTTTCCCGGTTGCTTTCGTGGCTCACCGAAGGCACCACTGCTGGAACGTCTTGCGACGCGAACCCTGGCAAAAGGTGGCAAATATTTGACCGTGGGGCAACACAGCCGGGGAGGATAGTTTAATTATTTGCTTCTTGATAGCCGGTACGCTAGCCGGTGGAACCTTTTATCGGTACCCTTCGTTTTGGCGCAATGAAGTGGGTATTCTGTTGGGGAAGAAACTGGTGATCCAACTGTAAAAAAAGGGGGAATTTGCTGGTGTTTACTTGCCGAAGTGATAAGAGCTGTTGCTCTTGCTGGAAGGCATTAGAAACAAACGAACTTACTCGCAATGGTTAGTGAGCGCACTTCAAAGTTTCTTTCATCAAAAGAGGGGTTTATTTTTCAAGAAGATGTTCTGAAGAAAATGATAAACTAGTCAGGAAAACTTTGCAACGTAATTGTCTACTTTGCAAGCACTAGGGTTACCGTTAGTAAACAGATGGACGGGGAAAGAAAAGTGTGGAGGCGTTTTTTTTTATTACCACCAAGGGATTGCGTCATATAGACAGAGTTCATATACATCTTGTTCAACGTGACGCAACGTGACTCTTTTTAGCAAATAAAGCTGGACATTAGAACAATTCTTTTAGCATTACAACAATCACAAAAATTTGCAGAGAGTCCAAGGCTTGTCAAGGTTGATACACTTAAGTCAACAAAACCAGAGCAAACATGTTAGTACCACGCTAAGATGTCTAAGGTGGGTGTATTAGTCGAGTAGAAGTCGTGGGTTTAAAAATGGCCACACGAGAGCATTTTTCTAAAAGCTACTAGGGACAACCCCGGCAAACAAACCCAAAACCATTAAGCGATCAGATTTTGTCGATAAGATTACAAGTCAGTAAGTAACGTTAACGAATGGCTCTCAACAAATCGTTGGGACTGACCTACATGGACAGAACAGAACAGCATTCATCTTGGGCTATCGGGGGATCGTTTCAACAATAAACTCTCTAATGGATGAGCTTCCGTAAGAAAGTCTTCAACCTTTCTGACATCAACCGGGGTGGCAGCATTTGAACCGCAATGCATTCCTACAGTTTTCCAGAAAAGCTCACTTGCCCACCGGAAGAGAGCGTTACCTTCCCTTAAGTTCCACGTCTAAAATGGTTGCAAACGCTCTTCCAACTAAGGGCAAAGCCCTAACCTGCATCACAGTTATATGCGTGCCAGATTGTGATTAATAATTGAACCTTTATCAATGGGTTGCTCGGCACAGGTCGGGCGTACCGACGAAGCGGGACCTATTTTCGCCGTTACTTCCATTTTTTAGAGGGCTTCCGGAAACCCGTTTTCCATCCACGTCAACGCTGTGGCCTCGGTGAATCAGGAAAACGTGAAGCCGTAAGTTTTGCGAAGCAAACGAGTGCGGTAAGACCAACACTTGCGAAGGTTTTGTTTTTATTCGCGAGTTAAGCGGTACGAGAGCACCCGTCCGTCAGCTCCGAAAGTTTCGGTACGATCACCGTCGACCGGAGAAGCAAATGAACTTTAATAATACCGAATTATTAATGATCATCAATTTCAAAATAAATAAAGAGATCCGTTTGTTTTCGGTTCGCTACACTGGCGGCGTGGAGTTGCACGCTCATTCGAGCAAACGATGGCAATTTTATGGTTCCGATCGCCCTGCCTCCCGGACGGAACACAAAGCGAGCTTAGAGGTTTTTGTTCAAGGGTTGAAGTATCATTTGGTAAATGCAAACAGCGCTGCGCACGTTCACTCCTATCCACCGGTTCCCTATCTCAATTAGAATCTTACTCAATAAATTTCCCCAACAGCGTTCGTTCCACGGGCTGCACTGGCCTGCTGTTACTTTCGTGCTGATGCAGCACAACAGCGATGCTGCCACCAATGTTACCGATTTGCACTCGTCTCGCCTTCGTTTTAGCTCAAGCATCAGCAAGGCTTCTTCCCTTGGTTGGTGTTTCGCTGCTCGGAGAAAGGTTCCGTCTATGTTTGACTCCTTTCCGTTTAATCTTACCTACAAACGGGGCGGATGGTTGGAGCCTCAGCAAATGAAAACAAATCAAATTAAAACGTTCACACATCAAACGGATGGTGTGGGCTAGCCGCCAGCATCGGGGAGGTTTTTTTTCAACTTTTGTTGCACACACTCGGCTGGAAGCGTTGGTGCCTTTTCCCAGACCGATCTGCACCCTGGGTCGACACCCGGCGGCACATTGTTTACAAACAAATCAGCGGTTTCATGATCGCGATTGATGATGCGGTAGAATGATCGGACTATTCGCGATCTTTACAGGCTGCTTCAACAGAAGCCTACCGGGGTCATCCATTTTAAAGCCCTAAGGTAATTCAAGTTCGCTGCTTCTGTCCACGCAGCACGTGTAATTGGCCAATCGGTAGGCGATCTATCTCGCAGGCTCGATCTAGCACAGCAGCCGGAGAAGATTCGCCTATCGTACAGGATTCGCAGTTACCTACAGTAGACAAGCGCAGCTACGTGACGTTTCGAAATGTGGCTTGCAGCTGTCATACCATGGCGGGGATGTTGCGGTTTTGTAATCGTATCCCCCACCCGCCCGGAGTATGTGGCTGCGGTCCAGACATTACGGCAACATCGGTCCAGTTTTTGGAGCCTGGCACACCGCGAGTGACACTGCTTTGGCTTCCATCACGCCCGACACAAATTGGCCCATAAAAATGAGAACGTGAGATAGTGGATTTCGCTAGTGCTAGTAATTAGCAAAAGTATGCGCTTGCCTCCTCAGTACGAGCGGCAACCAAGCTGAGAGGTGCTGATCCTCGACTACTGATGTGTGGAGCGTTTGGATGGCGTTGCTAAGGCTCAGTTGAAAAAAGTGCAACTTCGTCTCCTAAATCTCTCCCAGTAGTCACGCTCTCCGACACTTATCACGATGACAAACGCCTCATCGATCGTGCGAAGTGTCAGTACGCTTTGCAAATGTCAGCGCATGAAGAGCATTTCAAGATCGTTCGCGCTCAGTTTGTCTGATTTAATTTGTGTCGTGAGCGTGGTTGTCACTATGCAAATGTCATATGGAGATTGTGATAAAGTGGACATAGTACTAAACCTGCAGCTGTGCTTTCCAACCATTCCACCTTCATTGGAGCGGTCCTGTCAGGCTTTTGTAAATAAAATTATCTCCAACAGAAGCATTCATCACTGATTAATTGAATATGGTCAGGTTTGATCAAGCCGATGGTGACGAGATGAGAAGAAAGCGCCTACCGTCCTATAAACAATCACTTACATTGATCGTGCTTCGTATGGAAGTTACAGATCTCTTCCAGAAAACTCATCCGAAGGACATTAAGCGTCGCGAATAATATCCGTTTTAATTGCTCAAGTACCTCGTTGAGCAGTTGCAGATGGTGGATGGATTACGCGATACCGATCTACCACATGGAATAAACACATGTGCGCAAACTCCATTCCCGGCTGGACGTTCCACGCAGGATGTAATCCCATGCCACGATCTTAGCACCATAGGACAGCGTACGGTTAGCATTGTAATTTATCTGACCTACCGAGTGACCTTTAGCGATCGGGTTTCGATCTTTTAACCCTCCATCGACTCATCCTCGACGGTTTGAAATATCAATTAATACACTCTACCGCGCACCGGACCGAGTAGTGCGAGTTGTTCCATTTCATCAATATGCAGAGCCATCTTACTCCGTGTACTTTACGATTACCGGTTAATTGGATTCGACTGTCAGTTTTGGAGTTTCACTTAAATTTCACATCACAAGATTGATGCCCGGGCAATGATAATTTTGAGCTGACCAAGATGACGGATACTTCATCACGGTTGCGCGTTCAAGTGACATCATTCAGCTAGCGCTACTGCGTGTACGCAATCGAGTGGCTGGAGTGCGTTAGAAGTTGAATGATTTTTCGATGACTTGAGCAATTCGACATTGTAATAGGCGGCATGGAGGATCAGTTGGAACCGCGATCGAAACAGCAAACGAGTGGATCTACCGAAATGGTACAGATTAGTGTGTCTAATTGCGCACTATAACTCTTCCTTTGGGTGGCAGTTTTATTGCACTTGAAGGTCTAGCGAAGCGTGGCACTGCTGGTGGTGTTTCGTGTAGGTGATCCGCTCGGCTTGAGCAGCACACAGCATTGGAAAAAGATCCATCCGTCATCCCGGGCGGAGTGTGTATGGAATGTGGAGTTAATAATCGTTCAGGCGAAGCGGCTCACTACGCCATCGCAGTGGTTGCCATGATGTAACAGGCACTCGTATTCATTACACTAAACCATCGTACCGCCCGTCGTATGATCGTATCATCGTGTAAGGGACTGTTTTTCGTTTGATTAGTCGTATGCCGCCACATGTATGATGCTGTTTTATGAGCGTTCTCATTCATCGGAGCGACCCACAAATGTGTGTGTGTTGAGAATCCAGAGTGAAACAGGTTGGTGACGTGATCGTACAAGACCCACGAGCGAATGTGTTGTGAACAGTACTGGAAATAAACGGCGACAGTCGCAGGTAGAAGTCTTTGAAGTAATTTAGCATACGTTGCTATATTTCTGTTTGATTAGAACCTCCCTATAAAACGAGTTTTCGTGTGGCCATACCTTATGGGGGATGGCGTTTACAGCAGCTTAAAAGACTCCCCCAGCTTGCTCCACGTGTGAGTCGTGTACCGGCGCATATTTCATGCTTTTTTATTTCGCCCCTAACTCGTTGCACGGGGCGCCTGAGTTCCATTTCACCTACTTAATTTAATCTCACCAAATAAATGTTGTGCAGCTTGTGAAAATCCCGCCCGGCGTCGGGAGGATTGGAGTTTCCGTGGCACGGAAACAAAGCGCACACGGTGGTTTTCCACCCTAAAAATAGCTCCCGCCAATCCCGTGTTCCAAGTGCTCCCCGAACGCAACGACGGAAATTAGGCACGCTGGGGGGACACTGCATATCTTTGGCCAGCATCGGAAGTTTTCATACGCGTCTGCCTAAATTTAGATCTATTCGACACATTTAGCGTGTGGGAATGGGCCTTTGATGGAGATGCTGCGTAGGGAGGGAAGTAAAAAAAAGGGTATAAGTTTTACGATTCCATCGGCCAGTAAGGGTGTGTGTGTTTATCCAACCCGAAAGAAGAGAGGTAGGAATCTAATATATCTGGTTGTGGTGTGTTGTGTGCACGCAAGAACTGTCCGCCTGTCTAAGACGTAGCCAGAAAGTAGACACTAATAATCGCATGTGATATGGAATCCAATTTCAATATTTTACGGCTGGTTGTTTTTTTTTTCTCCCGCCATGAGTTTCCCTCTCAACCACAATCGTAATAATATGTGTATGAAATGACAAACAAAATGAAACATTTCACCGACTGTGGTAAAAGTGGCACTCTCATAAAACCATCAGTCAACACAGTAAACACCCACTCGGGTCATTTCGGGGTTTTCGGTTTGTTGTGCTTTTTGCTTCCCCAAGTGGCAAACACGTATCTTATGCAGAACACACACACACACACCCACCAGAAAAAAAAACCTTTTCACATTAGGTGATCTTACAAACGATCTGAGATTTTTTTTTCCTCATTGGTAGTGTGGGGGCGTTCGTCGCTTTTACAACCGTTGTCTTCTTCCTGCAGGAGAAATCGAGCCTTCCGAAAGAAAACAACAGACAAAACAAACCACTTCCTAAAACCGCACACGGTAGTAGCGGCTGCAGGGAAGAAAACAAAAAAAAGGTTGGACAAACAACCCGTTTGATGAATTTACAAGTTGACAGTATCCATTACAGATGCTAATCGATCGAGGCAAATTAGGGAAATTGTCTGGTGTGTTGGAGTGCTTTTTTCTCCTTTATCTTTTTTCTTTCGCTACTCAAACGAATTTTTATAACGACGTTGATTCAGCGTACGGTGGTGTAAAAATTCCTTCCAGAATGCGGAAATCTCATTTTCTCGTCCCATTCGGCAATTCGTACCTGCCCACATGCATTCGAGCGTGGTAAACCGTCTACTAGTGTGCTGCAATTCACAACAACGATCGCGAAATCGGCTCTACAGCGTTTAGTAATTGGGCGGGTGTTTCGTGTGGTTGTTTTTTTGCGCAAAACAGTGTTTCTTTCGATTGTTGCTAAATTGTGAAATGAAATAGGAAAACAGAGCCGAAACTAAATCACCGTAAAGGCGTAAGGTGTGAAGTGTAGTTTATTTATTCAATTGGTTTTCTATCCTACCGCAGCCACATTGTGATTGTGATTTAACGAGCGTACGTGTGCCTGTAAACGAACTGGAACTATTCGCATTTCTACACCGTTCCCGTGCCATTGCAGTGCGTGTTTTTCCTTCCAGAAAAAAAGTAAAATGTTGCCTTCGTCGAAAGACTATCAGTGTAGTGACAGTTGTGATATTGCCTGCTGAAAATAATGGATGTTTCGGTAAGTATGCAACAAGCGAAAGGAAATTAGTCATTGCAGGAAATGTTCTGTACTCCAAATAATGTGACCACAATCCATCACCTTTTAAAACACATACCCTTAAAGTTCAAACACTATCCAAACACGAACACCGATCGGTTAATGTCATATGGGATTTATAGTTTACAACGAAAACCGTCCTCCGCTATGGCACTACGTCTTAGTGAACCACTCTGGTAAAGCAAAGCCGACTAATCAATCATTTTTTATTCACACACACACGCGCGTGACTTATCAGACTCAAGACCACCAAATATGCGTTCTATGCTTTTCAATGGTTTGTATTTCCATGCGGATGGATACAATCATTAATAGGCAACAAGCATAAAATATAAATTTTCCCAACTAACCCTGCCAAACAATTTGTCTGTGAATATCCGCTTAGAACTGTACTCATTTTTCATATCAGAAAATTTCTATGACAAATGTCCCAAGCACCCAGCTTTACATGAAAAAAGTCAATCCCAATTTCCTCTTGCTGAACAAACCAAAAAAAACATATTTTCCCCCGTTGTATAGAGATCTCTAAAGCCGAAAGGGAAATAGAATCATTTTTATGATAAAGCAAAACATAATGTTGAGCGAGTGCTTGTGCCACCACCGACAGCCGGCTGGCATGGTTGGTAACAGGAAACCTACAGATTTATTAACTTCACACTTTGTTTCAACAAGTTAATGCTCCTCCTCCTCCTCCGTCCGTCCCTGTTCCCTGCCTGCATCCGCCTTTGAACAGATGAACAAGACGTGAACAAGATAAAAGGAAAATCTTAATGCCCTAACATTCGAGTAGTTTCGGGTTGGTGTTGTGTTTTTTTGTTTTTTCGTTTAAAAAGGCTAGACCCATCCTTTTCGGGCGGGAAACAGTGCAGTACAAGCAGCCGCATTGCATCGCTTGTACGCGTGTACATCGGTAAAGTGCATAAATCCCGTTGCGCAGATGCGTTCCCGCAGATGCGTGTGTACGTTTGTAATTCTCGAGAATTCGATGTTTTAAGCTGGCGGCTAAAAAAATGCATTTCGGAAAAGTGGCCCAAGAAGGGAAAGAGCCGGATGGTAGGGGAAAGGCGAAAACGCAGATAATAATAATGTTGGTAATATGTTTACATTCGGGAATTCGGTTTTTTTTCTTTCTTTCGAGGAAGATAAATATTGTTCATTCACTTCCCCGATGCATCTTTCGGGGTGGGCCGGTGGAAAGCAAGCGGAGGGAGGGCGCCGTGTATACATTTAAATGTGTGTCTGTATGCCGGACGTTGTTCTTACCTTTCCCCCCGAAGTTCGGGCCACTTTCCTGGGGGTCGAAGGCGACGATCATCTTCCGAAGACGATGGTGACGATGATGTTGATTTCTTTACGATCGACTGTGTATCTTCTTTCGGGCCTGCAGATCGTTATAGCGCCCGCATCACGTCGCCCGGGTAGCTAGTTGCCGGGTGGTTACACTTAATCGTCGGAAATCGTTTAAATTTTATTCTAAAAATACAAGAAATCGTTCGTGTGAAATGTCGCTCGGGGATGAATCGGGATAGCGATGGACTGTTGCTTTAATGTGCAGCCTGAGGTAGTTCATCTGCTTCCGTTATTAGTTAGAGGGAGTTTGTTCAACTTACGCGATTTGGAACTAAACGACCAATATGTTGTAATACCCGTCAGCTAAACATGAGTTAAAATAATAAAGCTTCTCCTTATAGGTAAGCAGTTCCCAAAATAGGCATGTCATGCATGTCGACATCCAAAAGCTTTCCCTTCATATGACCAATTAGCAATTATTAAACGATGTTACTCAACAGTTTAAAGATGGTCATTTTCATCGCTCGCACACATACGATTAGCAATCATGCAAACGTGCACTGAGACGGCTAAAATCTTCTCCCAAGCGAGCCACGGCCATGCAGATGCATTCGTGCGTTATGTTAGAAAATTATACACCATCACAAAACCAATGGCTGAACTTTACCTAAAATCGATAATCGGCCATAGCGAACGGTCGGTACTGGTGGCTGGAGGCGTTTTGGGGACTGTGGTTACATACGGTGTTGCAGGTCGGGACACGGACCGCCACCGTGGTGATTCTGCTCGTGAGAACGAAAGGACCAATAGTTTGGTACCGAGACGAGACAGAAACGGGGGGAAAAAAAGCGCTTGCCGGATGGAATCACGATAAAAATGTAACCCATGTACTCCCAGATGCACATCGCAAGACGGAGAAAATTGTGTCTTGTTTCGAAAGCAAACTCCAACAGCCATTAAATAAAGTATTTTTCTTTCCTGTTTCCGTGTGAGTGTGTGGACATTTCACTTGAGGATGTGAATTCTTTTTACGTGCCGCATCCCACAAAACCCATTGCGTAGGGTCACCCATACTGAAGGATCACCCTTCCGCTAGCATAGGAACGCAACATAAGAAAATGATACATGTCTCGATGCGGCAGAGCATAACAAACCCTTCCAGTGAGCACTTCGTTGTATTCAGACGAACCGCTTGTGTGGACTGTGCGTGTGGTCAGCGTAGTAAAACGATGCACTAAACGATGTGAAACGCATCGAGCAGATGCATTGCAATTGGCACACTTTATTGACGATGGCAGAGGATGGGAAGAACACCCAAACGGCACAAGTGGGATGCACTGCTTGATTTTAACTGGAAGATAAAACGTTTGCTTTCATCGGACGTTCATCCAGAGGCGCCCTCATGAGTTCTCCGGACAGCCCTGGTCAATCGAATTAGTTCCTCATGGACATCGTGGTTTCGGATGAGATTATACAGATAGTTACAGCCTTCCCTCTCAAATATGCAATTAATTACGATGCTTGCAAATTGAAATGAAAAAATTCGGTTTCAATAATCTCAAGCTTTGTTACAACATTGAAACAGCACCATTTTGTTACGATGAACGCCCCATGAGCTCATCCATTCTCATAAAGATAGTGTCACGTTACATCGTACTGCTGCTGGGACCTAATCGTGTCTAGTCGTAAACAGAAATACAAATCAAATGAAGCTTGTGTTTTTTTTACACGAGATTAAAACGCGCTCTTTGGTCTACGCGAATCACGGCTTTGATAAAGCAAGCAGAAGCACCAAATGATAGACACCGACTGTCGCTTATCAGCAATGGCGGAATAAGCTAAGGGGATAGCTAAAACCGCGTGTAGAAAGAGCCGAAATAGCAAAGCGTTTGCCAATCTTGCAACGAGGATAAATTCAATCTCAAAAATACTCTCCCCTAACCTTCGCTAACCGTATTTTTGGGTCCCTACAATCCGAACGCTTAGGGCATTCGAACTGCTTATCAGTAGTACCAATAATCTACGGATCATCTGCTGCTAACACGCTTCCCATGCAAAAGAGTCACTTTGAGGAGTACAGAACATTTTCGGCTAAATAATCGCCCGATATTCCCTAACAAACACACACATTTCTCTGTAATTATTTCAGCGCAAAGCGCGGTATACCGATACCTCGTACCTAATCTTCCAGCAATTGAACAAGGGCGGTGTACTGTACGCGTTCCCACTCGTGGTGGGTCTTATACAGCGCTCGCCGAAGAAAACTTCTCCCAGTGTCCCATCCTCACCAAAGCCACGGTGTGAGGTTAACGAGGCGCTCGTAATAGACAGTCCCGAGGAGTCGTTCCTTGGCAAGCAGAAAAAGCCAAACACCTACAAAGCGAAGGATACGCGCAAACCAGCCGGCAGTGGTATACCGCGCCGACAGAGCAAAATCGCCGAGAAGCGCAAAAACCGGCGCAGCTTGGAGTTGAAAGCGGTCGAGGAGGTATCGCGCGAGGAGGAAGAAACCAAAGACGAGCTAGACGCGGGAGAGCAGGATGAAACGAAGGTGCAGGTCTGTGATATATCCGGCCGTGGAACGGATCGGTCCGCTCCGGTCAATCATCAGTCGCGGACGTTCAGTGTCATCAGCAGCGACGAACCGGACAGTGTGCAGAAGGACATACAGGTGGCGGTGGACTTCCATCATCGGCCAAACTCGGAGGTAGAACCGTTCCGGTCGAGTGTGATCGAGGCGAACAACAATGATCTGCGGTGCAAAACGGCCAACGAACCAGATCGACGGGGTGCTGATTCGGACGTCGAATCGGTCAGTACGCTAACGCCGAGCATTGGTCCCGGGACGGAAGTGCGGGAAGTGCCGGATGAACCGAAAGGGGAACCATCCGGTGTGCGACGAATGGCTGTGCCCGGTGTACAGATTCGGCGGAAACAGTATCCATACGAACCGTGCTATCTGGTCGGGTCGGAGTTCAGTGACACGAGTGATTTTACTGATACGGCCAGCAGCGTCGCCAGTGACCTAGATGAGAACGAGTATGCTCGGGTTGAGCTGCGCAAGGTACGTGTGTACTACGGTATCAGAGGTGGGCCCTGTGGCCCGACGGGTTTGACGGTTAGGTCGGCGTCTCAAGTTACGCTTGGAGGTTTGTTTACCTTTCGCAAGGTATCGTAAAAGCCGCCAAGCTGGTGCATTGCGTGATATCGCAGGTTTACTCTTCCTGTTAGCCTCTCCAAACTTTGCTAGCTCGCGGAGTAGCACAATAAGGCTTAAATTGAAACATTGACAACGGTTTGACAGTTCGATTTTACTACCGTCTGGTATGTATATGCACTCTGGGAAGAATGAAAAAAGAATTCTCATATTTTGGGGGGATGTCTCCAATACTGGGTGCGGTCAACGGTCACGCGATTGATAACGCCATTTTACGCTACCCGCTTTTAAGCGTATCGAACCGATGGTCAGCAACCTTCCAGCAGTCGATAGTAAGGGCTTGGGGTTTTGTTTCATCTGATCACACAGATTGAAATTGAACGGCTATCAAGTGACACATTATGTCCCCTGTTGTCCGTGGTTGTTTGTCTATCTGGGCGTTCGGATTCTTTGATGGACAGTTCTCGGACAATTTATTGCCGGACGGCACGGCCACAGGGGAACAAGAGTCCACCCGTCCAGGTCCTGGGCGGGGGTTTTATGGTGGTCAAAATGAAGCGCTAAAGTGTTTCCACGAAAACGAAGGTCGTGAGCGTGCCTGGGTGGTAGGCAGGCTACGGTGGTGGTTTGATGTAATTCCTCCAACACGCCGTAAAATGATAGAGCGATGGAAATTCGAAAGACCACAAGTGGACCCTTTCAAGTTTATGCTGTACATTAAGACATAGTCGTTTACAAGATGGCTCATTTGTAGCTGTAGGAATGGACATCCATTTTCTGGGGGTGAGAATGCATGTGTACGAGAAGATGTAATTTGATATGCTCGAATCAATTTTGTTGTTCGCTAAGGTAAGAATGAAATTATTGTGAAAGAATAGAGAAAATCATAATGTGACTTGAAACGTTCAATAAACTATCATAAATAATGAAACTGTTGAAGCTTTAGGAGGATTCCGTGGAAAATTGTTCTGCAACGCTACAACGTGAAGCGTTTCAAGCGTCTGTAGTAAATATTGTTTCCAACAGATGGCGTCGCGAATAACGAAACGCTTCACATTTATGTCTTGGCTCAACGCGTTGCCGCGGTATACAGTGGTTCAACGAGTTGAAGTTTCCGTCGTTCTTTACGTTTAAAACAACTTTTACTTAAATTACTTAATGTAAAATCAAAGTTATTCCAAACATCCTCAATACATCATTTTAAAGCATGTGTTACATAAATCCTAAACTAAAATTACATTTCTTAGGATTTCATTCAAACAATTCTCCGGAAAACTCCACCGTGAGTTGTTAAGTTGTTAAGAGGATGTTAAGAACGTTCCTTTTATCTGTCCATTTCTGCACTCGCGGCAATATACGACCATAGTTTCATTCATTCGCTTGGCGTTCAACGATACCACTCACTCATTATTCGCATTACACTCGGTTTTCCTCCCACCATAAGGCAGCGATTGATTTCACGGCGCCCATTATGTCCTAGGCCGCCGATGCCAGCCCACCGATAGCGGCAAAACATTGCGCATATTAGCGGGACATCCTCCATCGAGGTTTCCTCTACCATGGTAAGGTCGATTCGGCTTTACTTAAATTAAATTGTCTTCACCGTTCCGCGCCACTATTCACCGGCTAAAGAAATGGTGCCCTTGAGGTGGTTCGTATTTTTGTTCAGTTCTTTGGCCGTCTTTCTTTTTTAAGGGAAAATTTATCTTAAATTAATCACTTTCCTATAACCACCATTGCGGGTCGGTAGGGTATCGGGCACGATTTTCATCGGAAGCGGAAGGGTTTGCCGAAGCATAGTGCACACTGGCACTTGGTCAACGGCATGCCCTGGGCTTGACCATTCACTGACCGACTGGCCCACTGGATGAGATCCAAGAGAAAGAGACTTTGCCGGTGAAAAACTGCTCGAAGGGAAAAACAACATTCCAAACGTCCTTATTCACATCCACGCAACCATTTCGCTCACGGCCACGATAGAAATTGTGATAACAATCTAGTCTCCTACAAAACATGAATAGCGGAAACACATCTCAAAGGGAAAACGTATTGCCGATCGCTTTCGAACGTTAGCAAAGTGAACGATCGCAAGCACCCTACTGCCAGAGACGGGAAAAAGTCTGATGCCTTAACTCATCTCCCACAACATCAACCATCCCACAGGTTAAGGTGCGGTGGGTGAAACAGATGTGGGAAACTCGTCCCCATCCGAAATCGTGTGTTTGTTTTCCATCGCCGGAAAGAGATGGCGCGGAAGATGAACCAAAAAAAAACCTTTAAAAGGCATCACTGTATGTTTGCTTGGTATGTCTAGGGCCGGAACAAATCGATCACCCGTTGGTGTACCACCCATCTTATACGCATTATTGCGCTCAGTTTGTTCTTGCTCAGCACCCGCCCGCTTATGCGTATGTTCGCTGGCATGTAGTTGTGTTTTTATGTTTTAATCTGTTCTCACAGCTGTAGGATCAATAAAAAAGCAAATGGTCAGTATCGTGGGTGGTGGACGGTCTGGAGACGGCGCAGCAGACGGAATTATGTAAACAACGGGTTGTTCAAAAATACATTGGATTTGGGTGTGATTGGAGAAAAAAAACGAAACGTATTTTTGTCTGGGAACAGTGCTACAGAAGGGATCCAGGGATCCAGCTAGAACGGTCATTGGAATGAAGCGACTTATGGTCCGTTTGAACGATTCGCTCGAATCGATTCATATTCCTATAAAACGTTGTATGACGTAAGTCATTTTACGGATAAATATTTCCGTTTCTACCAATATTTTTCTCTCGTTCGGCAACATATTACAGCTCAATTTGGAACATAAAACAACGTATCTATTCACAAGCAGTGCGTCATTGGCAATTTAATTTGATAAAATAGTTTTAAAGCTCAAATAGGAATAATTAACAGCTTTTTTATCACAACACCGGTGTGTGATAATTGAAGGAGGAGTGTCTGTTGTTTCGATGAAGCCAAAACTAGTTTTGTGTTTGTTGTTCACAGGCATAAAGCTTCCCAAAGTCATCCATGTGTAATTTACATCTATTATTCAAATGAATCGGGTCCGTTCGCTTCGGCAATTGTTCGTGGCTGATGAAGATTGAGGTTTTTCGGATTTTGACCGGTACGAGATGATACTTCCAAAGTTTGTCTGCACAGCGTTGAAGCCTCCGAAGGACACCCAGGTGGTTTCGTTTAATAACTTCAACGGTCCGGCCAGTTCCGGAGACTGTGCATACGATTAAAACTTGATGGCAAAAAGTTTTGCCTCTATCACAACGGGACACACCACAAATACCGATCACCGATGGCTATCGGTTACAGTTTGTGATTAAAGCAGGGGGAAAAACATGGTTACTGTCTCACTGTTTTCTCCATTATCACATGATCAAACAGGACAATGTAACTCGCCTTTATCTTGTACGTTAAGGATGCTTTATTTAAAGCGAGTTTAAATCACTCAAGGGAGTGTTTGCTGCCAGCAAAGACCGGCATGCTGCAAAAAATAGCACAGATGGATTTTAATCTATCCGTGCATCTAAGGTTTCTTTTTCTGTCCCTTGCACCATGGCCGGAGATCTTAGTTTACTTTGGTCCTCAGAGCAACAGCGCGAGCCTGTTGGTGTATCTAGACTTTTGAATGAAGACGCAAAAGAAATTGTACTAACAACGTTGCCAACCATTTCTGGTGCATTGTCTCACCGTGGTTGATTGTTTCGTTAATAGACTCGTAAATTATATCTGGCTGACAGTTTTTCCCGCATTTTTACCGTGGTGCGCTCCAGGTGGAGCTGATGAATCCTGCCGAACGTCTTATCGTATCGAAACTCTCAGCGGGATCAAACGAATCCCCCAAGGTGTGAGCCAGTAGCGGTAAAGAAATATTAATCCCATCGGGGAGTCAATCGCCCAGCAAGGGGCACACCATGAGCGGGTTGACACTGAGATGTAACCTTTATGAAATGCATAACAAAAAATTATGTCAACTATTTCAGTTTGCTCTAAAGTATGAAGCGTTCGTTGCATTCTTATTGCCACGTTTGGTTCGTCATCTTATTACTGAAAACAACGTTGCAAGTAAACAGTTTGCACTCAACGGTGCAAACGGTGTCAAAAGGTACTCTAGACTTCTTCATCGCACCAGGTAATCCCGTCTTCACTTGAGAAGATTTAATGTCACCTCCGACAGGCAGGAACTGCGGCCGATGACGATGCAAACCCGTCAATCTTTGCACGGGCATCTGGCCGTGCCATTATTTGCACATATTTCACACAACAATCTGTGTCAGCGGGATAAAAAAAGAATCGCATGAAATGATAATGCATGATCGCTGGTTTCAACGGCTAGATTTATGATGTTTTTACGCTTTTCATCATGGGCACAGACACACACTTTTCCATAAAGGGTTTGGTCTTGTTTTGATAGGGCGCGGGTGTTGACGCTGCATACGTCTAGCTCGATGACATATTCCCTTCCTGTCGGGTTTGCCTTCGTGGCCTTTGTGTCCGAGAAATATTTGTGCCCTACTATTGATTGTGACCCAAGGCACCTGAGTGCAATCGCTCAGCAAATTTTGATCACAAAATTACCGCCTGCAAAATGGAAAAGCTCTACGCTGTGTGGTTGATCGTTAAACGTAGCATTACTACTACATAAATCATCATCGTGCACTTTTTCCCGGTAACCGATTGCACGGTGAGATGCACCAACGGCCAGCACCGGCCTGTTGGAGGTTGTTGAACAATGTGAACATGACACGAGCAGTGGAGGTACATGATAAACTTGACCGTAACACCATCGCACCGCCGATACCGACCAGAAGGGTATCTCACAGCATCCCAGATCCGATTGCCTGCCCGTGACATGACTGATGAGCTAGCGGTCTGTGTACCGTCCTGTTGGAAAACCAAAGTACGCCACGCGGGAACGAAAGCGAGAAGGATCGATTAACCGTACACTGGCGACTGATCCGGCGAACGGTTCAGTAGCATCAGCATCCCGTTTCACAACCCGTCGTCCTAACGCACCTGATTGACACATTTGGACTCGAAACGTCGAACGTGATCGTGTTTTGCTGGGGCTGGAATGTTGGCATACGCGTCGGTTGATCTACGGGCGGCTTCTTCTGATGCTGCGGAACCGTTACGTGGGATCGTACCTTGAAACCATGAAAAGCGCCGGTACGATAATATCCCGACTGAAGTTTCTATGGAATGGGGAGAAATGGAAAACCCTCACAGATTCGCACATCTACGATAGGCAAAACGTTCAGAGAACGTTCTTTGAATTCTTTTGGGAATTTTCTGAGCAATTCTGTGCCATGAAGTATGAGTAATGATAAACATTTAGACTATTTCATCATCACGTAGGGATTGTTTTAAAGATGATCTCGTCTTCAAAAACTTTGGACCTTCGTTTTGATTAGCATCTTTTTTAGATAAACAGTAAGCATACACACAACTTGTATGAATCACGAGAAAAGCGGCACCTGAGATGACAAACCAAACAAGTCTGCCAGTGATCCATTACTCTTGGGTGGATCGATCCTCTTAACCACCTCGTTGCTCGAGCTCATTGCGTGAGTAAGAGTTTTGTGCTGCAGCTCTTAGCGCTAGCACTAAGCCAATTTCACCCCGAGTGGAAGTTTTCGACGTTCACCTATCGACGACCTTTGACGACGACCTCATCCACGGTACGCTGACGGTGGTCGGATTTTGGAACGCGCTTTGAATACTGGCTTAACGTACAGTTCGTGCCACTCGATCTGACCAACTCGTTTTAGCTAATCCTGTTTTCTTTGCCTACCGCCAAACACAGCCTCGGTCATGGTCGTGGTCCCGGTGCTGCTACGGAGAAAGAGTGAGAGAGGGCAAACGGTAGTGATGATGTGCGGTTGTATGCTTCCAAATATGGGCAGCATAATGCCAGCCTAACCTACCCCCAGGACGGCCAGGAATAATTGAGTCAAATAAGGAAGTGAAAAGCTTTACCTGAAGCTCCCGAACCGTTCGTGATTGAGCGTCCCAAGTTGCCCGTGTTGCAATCAACATCTTTTCGAAGTTTTCGGGACACGATCGTACGGTTACGGAGAATTTTCGATCTGCTGTCCGCAATCTAGTGAAAAGGATGCCGGTTTGCTTCTTTTGCCGATGTTAACCAGCAGTTTTGGAGCAGTGAGATGAAATTCCGTTGCGGATTGTACCGGGAAGAATAACATAGCCGGCGCTATTCTAAGGCATTGGGTGGCAACCTGCAAAATGACGCAGATTAATGATGGACCGTAAACCGTTTGACGACTATATTTAGAGCGACAGGCAAGATGTTTAGTGCTTCCAGTGCAGGAACTCCATGAAATCAGCTGAGGTCGAAGAAGATTTGCTCACGCTTTCTTCTCCCTCCTTTCTGGTGATCTGGTATGCGTCAGAGATACAGGGATTCCGTGGGTTCAAACTTTACGACCGAGAGAAATAAAAAATGATCGATAGCTTCAACCCCTCCGGGGGGCACCCGGGGAGTACGAAAAACGAACGGGTTTTTCTTTTGGAAAACACACGTAATGCTTGGGAAGTTGTTTTTTTTTTTTCGTTTTGCGTGCTAGAACGTAAAACGGGATCGAAGATGCCAATGTTGGAGGTCGGTTCGCTCGCCCAGAAGTTGCCCCATGGCAGGGAAATAGCAGAGAGTGACGTCCATTAATGTCACTTCATGGGTGCTATCAAAGAGTTGGAGTCGATCGTTAAATTGATCACCGTTTAACGGCTACGGTTAGAGGTTTATTCTCATTTGGTAAATGAAGTTGTATAACGATGCAAAACCAGAGCAGATGATGTCCGACTAGTTTTAACAGCCTAATGAAAAATGTTGTCCATAGTCCATGTTGTGTAGAGCACTAATTACAAACTCAAAAGGAGGATCTTCATTCTATGAGCACAACATTTTTTTACTCGGCATGTGTAACGTCAACTTCGCTCTGGAAGCAGTACCGACTCTTCCCACCGATACATCGCAGGAGGTCCCATAAGGGGAAGTAAACACAACCAACCTTCCCCAACACATTAATCGTATTCGGCTGGTCCGGTTTTGCTCCAACCCATGCCAAACATTCCCGCATTTTCACCGATAAATCGTTTGGCATGCATGCACACGAGCATTCGTGGCCCGTTCGCATGCATGCGCTCGGGTGTCTGCTCTACTTTCTGCTGACCCTACCATCGAAACCCCCCCCGGACATGGTTCCATATCGCGACCACATTCACATTCCACACCGTGTGTGCGTGTGGTGGCAACCGGGGTGGTAAGGTAAGATTCAATCTCGCCCTGGGTGGCACGCGTAGTTCGCCCGGTAGCAACCGTGTGCGGCACACAGTAAGCCACAATTAATCCGAAGGTCAATTTCTCCCATTCAAAGGGTTCGCCCGTATAACGCCGGACGAGAGAATGGAATCGAAACTCGGTGGTGATTTATAATAACCGATTATACTGGCCAGTATATCCCGCGGGGCCATGTTTAAGATGTGTTGAATAATGAGTGTCATTCGAGCTTGACCTCTGGTGAGACGGATGGGGAACGGAACGGCAGGACGGATGTTAATTTTGAATAATTTTGTAACCGATTTGCTTGCTACTGATTGGATCCGGTTGCAACTAGTTTTATGTTTCACATTGTATGATATAGTTTCCTCCCAATGAAAAACTAGTTGCCAAAGGAAATGGACACAATTTTTCTAAATTTCTTTCGATATTGCACAATCTTTCCTTCCTGTGCGGAGATGCTTTAATGGACTAGCTGGTCAAGCGGATCATCATGCGCAAACAAACACTAGAGCACGTGACCTCGAGAGATCACCGATTCCAACCTCCAGCGAATCCTACTCACTCCAAATTAGACGAGCTCGCCATCGAAAGCAGACAGCGAGTCGTTCTCGAGGTCACCGCGAAGGAAATGGAACATCATACGGCTGCCAGTAACCGATAGCAATGGTAGAATGTTTTATGCAACATCCAAGTGGAAGCAGAACCGACGTGGACGAGTAGAAAAAGTGAACCACAGCCGTTTGCCGTTGATTGACTGGTTGATTAAAGTGCGTTAACTGTTTACCTTCGGGTAAATGGTGCGTGGCTGGTACGGTTTCGCGTAATGGTGAAAAACGACACGAATCACACTGGTGCTTGCTAGAGATTATGCCAACCGATTGCTCAATACGTAGGGATCTGGCAGGGGGAGTAAGCGTCCGTCACATCCGGCTGTAAGACCATGGCGGGATGGAAACGGTTGCAAGTCGTATTTAACGGTTCCTATTCCCCGAGTAAACAGATCCCAGTTTCAGGCGGTCAAGTTCGTTTCGCTTGGAGGTGTCTAGATTTTTCTCTAAATCCCATACCTAGGATATGCACTGGGAATGTTCGTTCTTTGCTGTATGTATGCAATTGCCTGAACGTAGCAATCAACGTATCGTTTGGTCGCCTGGCAACACCACCATCATCCAGTACACGATCGCGTGCACATTCCTGCACCACCGAAAACCACCCGCATCGGGAGAATTCCTTCCCGCTTTCCTTGGGACCTTTTGCTGAACACACATTTAGAGTGTCGCAATCAGCCAGGAACTAGACGGAACTTGAAATACTTTTCAACCCACGCACGGGTTGGATTGTTTCGAATCGCCCTTGCTCTCGCTGTCTAATGGTGCTTGTGTAAACAAAGGTAACACGTTTTGTGCATGATAAATGTGTTGGGTTTTGGGAGGATGGAGCTGGGAGTTACACTTTCACACCGTGGGGTTTCCATTTTGGCACAGTCACAATCGAACTGTGTGTTGGTTTATTTACTGTTTGTATAATAAATCCTAACCTGAGGTACACCTTTACCTTGAAGATTAAAGAGAACAGGTAACCAACGATTTTGAAGAAATTTTAGAACATTAAGAATAGTGGTGTTTATATACTAGTTCAACAAAGTATAGTAAATTAAATGTTGTTACTTAATTTGGGAAACTGAAAAACATATTTTTCATACAGTTTTCACTATATTGGTTATAAGATAAAAAAAGCCTTTTAGTTGTAACTCTAAAATAACTAACAAACATTTGAATATATAAACCTGGAATAATAAAACTTATGATGATGATTATGTTGAGCAAATAAATTGCTGCAGCTCATTAATGACCAAGTGTAAGGCACGTAAAACAACCAGAAATTATTAGGAATTTTAAAAAATGTACAAATGACCAATAACTTAAGATATGAATTGTTAATAGTTAACTAATCATATGAATTTATTTCATTTTCAGGTAAGAATGATCTCTTTGGATTAATGAGCACATTTTGTAAGTAAACACAACATTAATTGTAATATATAGAAAATCATTACCATGAGACGACGGCTAATGCTAACATGCTATATTCAATAAATCCATTTAAGTGGTAATGTTAACACATTTGCCAATCCGGTGCAGCCGTGCATGTTTTGATATGCAACGCTTTGTATGTGTGCAGTGATCGTAATAAACATGTTTAGCTCACCGGCGCTCCAGAAGTTGTGCACTGGTTTGAAAAATGATCGCTACCGCCATAACCGATTAGCATACGTCTCGTAAAACCTATCACATCACCAGGCCGAGTCGACCCATTAACAAGTTCACACTCCGTAAGTGGAATCGAATCGTTCGTCGATCCACTCTCGATAGTGCACTATTAATCATGGGGCCTCTTTAGCTACCTCTTGCTAGGATTGAACAGGTTGTACTGATGTGTGCCCCATAATCTGGCACTACAGTTGAAATATCTTTGCATCATCATCCGATCGGTGGCACAGACGCAACTCCTGAGGCGTCTGTAGTGATCTAACCTAAGTGTCTTGCATATATGTGCGTGAGCATCCTTTCGCTTACCAAACTAATCAATTTTATTGGGTTGATCATTAAACGATTGGTTGTTGAAGGTAACTTGAGAGTAAAAGGGGATTGAACTTACTGCAGTACGATCGCATTGCTTCGTTTTGAAAACGGCAGAAAACGCTAGTTGTTCCTACTACCGTCATGGATATTTTTGTGCTCCGACATTCCACAGCACCAAACTACTGTACCGCATCTAGCACCATCGTGCTGTCATCACCGCCATTACCCGATGACGTCAGCTCTGCGATGAGGATGTTTTAAAATGGCTTCCAAACAATTAATCAAATCCACCGAAATCTACGCAACGGCAACAGTTCACCCGTTTGCACATTGCCATTTGTGGCTTTCGGGATGTGAATGGCCATAAAAAAAAGAACTATTCGTGAGTCGTGCGTTGCAATCATTCCGAACCTGCCGCACGGTGTTCCTTTCGTGACCCTTGCTGGGAAGTGTTGAATCGTTGGGGTAGCACCAACCCCGAGAGGTGAAAAAACAAATACGTTTTGGCTTCGGTTGGCACCCAATCACCCCGGAGCATGGTGAATTTCGCACTTATGATAATGTCCTTTGCGTTGCGTGCTTCACCTTACGAGGTTGGCCGTCGGTGGGCTAGCGGAACCGCTCAACGGCAAATGTGCGAAAACTAATAAACTGACAGAATTATAATTTATTGTACAATTGCCCGCGTATGAAGGTGATGCTGGGGGTAAAAACATTAAATGTCTTTTTCCTACCGTTTCTGTGTCGTTTTGCACCCTTCTCCCTGGAACGTACGATCACGATCGATGGCAGTGTTTTCCCGTGGCGCTGTCAGCTGTGATTACTCTCTCCCTCTTTCGCTCGTCGGAGTGTTTTATATTACGTTTTTACAAGCTTGCGTGCATCCATTTGTTCTGTGGCACCGGAGTTCATAATATTCTGCTCCACTGCAAAGCATTAATCGTCTCCCTATATACCCGTGCGATCGGTAAACGAGATGTTTCACTGCTGGTGTGAGTAGGGGTAGACTCCACCGTAGTACTGCCAGCTGTCGGCTGTGAGATGCTGCGAATTACGAATGATTTAAAATACTTATGATGGTCGTAAATCTATTTTCCTGTTTGCATTAGCTTTCGCATTCCAATGTTTAACGTTTCACGTGACCTTAATTTTTGCCTTTTTTTTATTCCACCAACCGGGAACTCCAACCCAGGAAGGATGGTCAGCTGGAAATGAGTGTTGTAAAGTAATTCCATACGGTGATTTCCATCCCGCCGGGAACCTGCTTACTGGCAGGTTCGATTGAGTAATAATTCCCATCTTACCGTACCAGTTTCACATCCTCATCGGTGTACGGCGTAAGGGCGGTGCAAAAAGAAAACATTCCTTCTCCTTTCAAGGCTAGATTAGTGGTTCTGCAAAAGCCCAGCCTCTCTATTAACTGATCAAAACGCGAAACTTGCTTTCGGCAAACCAATCTAAGCACGACCTTTGGCAGAACCGAGTGAAAGATTAGATCGAACTTCCCGCTTACCGGTTTATGTTGCCTCGGCAACGTACCAGCTGTACGGGCCCCGAGTGTTAAACACCATCATCCTGGCAAACACCGTCCGAGAAGGCTTTATGCTCGACGCCCAAGAGCGACTCGTCTAATCATGGTCGCCAACTCCGCCCGGAAGATTTGGCATCCGAGGTGCAATAAAATGCTGCCAGACACCTCGTTGGGGCCGCTTTCGGTGTGGCTACGGTAATTATGTGTCTCTTCTTCCGTTACCTTGGTACGGGGCATTAAGAAAGTGTACTGTGCTATCTCGTGCCTTCAGTTGGATGAACTTCAGGTCCCACACCCGTCGATCAGCGTCTCCCGGTAACTTTCCGGTTGCAGGGCACAAAAAAAACCCCACCCTCTACATATAATCTATTTTGATTGAATCATTTTGATTCATCGTACCGCTGACATGTGGCTTTTATGTTTTCTTGCCCCCCAAACGGGCGGATATTTATTCCCTCGTTCGCTCCCGGTTACTCCCGAATCAACTCCCCACTCCCCATGGAATTTTGAATAGAGGGCAAAACATTATATGCTCGAAACCCCCCCCGAAAAGGAGGATCTCACTGCCGGGATCGAGCAGCGGTCGTTGTTTGACATGGCTCGTGCTATTTTTGACAGGGCGCAAAACCATGCATTTCCCAACTAGCTAAATTGATGGCTTGCGAAGAATGCGACGATGATGCGCGACCGATGAAAATGATGACGGCTGGCTGTCGTCGTAAGTCTTGCGCTGCTAATCGCCATGTGGAAAAACATTGAATTATTAATCGCAACACTCCGCGAAGGGAAGGTACAGAGATGGAATGTTTAGTCTTTTTTTGGTGTTGATTTGTGTAGTATAGCAGGAATGTCTTGCTAACGGTGGTAAAAAGCGTTAACCAGCCGTCAGAAGAAACGGGAACTTTGGTCTGTGCTGTGTGTGTTTTTGACAGCTTCTTGTAATTAGTGACGTCGATATAGGACAGGTTATGCGGAGGCATATACATCGATCTATCAATACGACAAAGTTCCAGAGTTGGTGGGAACCGTAAGGTGCTATCCTGGACATCCTTCCTGAATCCATCCAGTAAGAGAAAGTCCCTTCCATTACTTCAGACCTGGGTGTGTTATTTACGCATTAACATTATCTTCACATTAAAAGCACCGTAACGCCATATCCATCGAAAGGTTTGCACGACAACTTTGCTAATCAAATTTGTTTTGTGAAAGGAATGATATACCTCCGGTTCCAGCACTGAACCGAAAGTGAGGAAAACTCGGGAAAATATCCTACAGCTACAGCAGCCCTACGAACCAACCGTTGACCGACTAAGATGAAAATAATGAAATAATTAAATTTCATTTTGTCTTCAGCAGCTATCCATCCTCATTCACCCATGGTACTCAATGGCCCATAAACTTCCTATCTCGGTATCTCGAATGAATTTTTGTTCAATTCCCAACCACTTTTGCCACCTTCGCGAAGATGATTGATTAGGTGTGGAGTCGTGAATTCGTAATTTGCCATCGCCCAAAGTACTTTTCCCGCGTGGAAAGTGGGACGCAGCTCATCTGGCAGGTAAAGCGTGGGAGTAAGGGCGAAAGAGCATGTTTTAACTTCCCCAACCCGAGCAGTGGGCGTTTGGCACGTTAGTCAAACACGTCAAGAGCAGTGTCATCAGTATGTTCTAATGGACAACATTGTAGAACTAGATTGTACCCCCGAAGGAATGTGAAACACATCATTGGGTGAGATGAGTATCAGACTGGAATAATCTCATTCTCAGCCATGATCTCATGGTACATATGTACGGGCAGATGAGGTTTATAACCGTACTTATGCGTTCCAGATGCAGCTTCAGCTATGATCTCAACCCAACCGTGGTGTGGAATTCCATTCGCATGTATAACGGTGGTCGAGAGGTGTTTTGTTGGGTAGTGTTGCAAACGGTGGAGTTAGACGACTGCCCAGTCCATTCCATTCCCAACACTGCCATCCATCAGATTGCATTAACGTGTCGCCCGAGGGGTACACCCTACGATCATAGGGTGAACCACCGTGGACAAGCAAAAGGACGTGATTTGTGCAATACTGATCGCACTAAAGCAAAAATAATCGTTCCTGCAACGGTATTGTTTTGGCCTTGACATAAATCATAGGGCTTACGCCTTCTGGTCAGATTCCCTTGTTTTAACTCGCAAAGGTGGAACTAGCTAGCTGTTTTTAACTGATTTATTCGATCGGAAAATCGATCATCAGCGAACCGTAGGAACGGCTGTCATCCATGCTTTGCCAGCTGAAAGCGTTAAATATGGCGCCTCGTTGAAGGATGAATCAGCGCGCGCTCCGAAACCGAAACGCGTGCATGTATGCGATGTGCAAGATTCGCAAAAGCCACCGGATGCCATGAGCTGGCAGACGCGTTATTAATCGGAACAGCTGTTCCGAGGGACAAGACATGGGAGAGAGATTTTACTTTTTTTCAAGATGAGCTCTTGTTTTCCCATTCTATTAATAGCGGGATATGCTAATGCATCATGGCAATAAATTGTAGTTCCTTTTGTTGACATCAGCATCTTGGGTGATTGCCTCGTTATACTTTCGAAAAAAAAAAATGTAAAAATAGAGTAACAAACCAATACTGTAATTGAACAAAACAACACACACTCACAGAGCCAGTATAGTACCATCGGCCTTGACCATCAACACAGGTGTAAGTTTGTGGTATGTGACGAAAGTGCAATTTGCAACGCAATTATCCGTCGCATTATGGTTCTCAAGCGGTAAGTGTATCGAAATAATTCGTTTCACGTGCAGCGAAAACGATAAAGAAGTCATTTAAGTCGCACACTTGATACGAACCATTTTGTTTACACTCCATTGCACAAGGAATGGCAACGTTTACATTTCTCTTCACTCCACCGTATTGATCTGGGTGTTGCGCTTGCGAGTTTAAAATGCTTCAGCCGCGTTTCAGATGCCACTCCATCATTTCGACAGCCTGCCTTTTTTTCCAGCCCTTCTTCACGTTCCCACTTGACTTGCGGTTCTGCTGTGAATGCTATCAATTTTGCAAGAGTTCTTCCACGCAGAATCCACCAAGGGCAAAGGAAGTAACGCAACACGTAGGATGGGAGGGACGAAGTATTCCTCCCAAACGAACACGCGAAGTATTTTCATACGAATGATGGACGCCGTCCTAACATGTACCTTCTTCTGGTGAATTCTTTTCATCATCGATCTCTCTACCTCTAGAGATTCTGTCTATCGTTTCCTGTCTGAAGATGTGTTTTCCTTGCTAGGGTACTGTTGTTTTCCCGCTCTCCAAACTCTCCAGTTGTTGGCGCATAGCTGTGGAAAGTGTCATGAGCACGTGAGAAAGCGATTTGCGTGTGCGATTCTAGTGTTAGTAGCATCCCCAAGAAGGCTGTAGAGGAGAAAATCGAAAAAGAAAACAAAGTACTAAGAGGTTTCGTCCAGTTGGAGTTGCGACATAAGTGGTGTGTGTGTGTATGTGCGATTTTTTTGTTTTCACACAAAAAAACACAAGACAACCAACGTTCCACTGGTTCGTATAATGATCCACAGAATGGCAAGAGTCAGCAAGAACCGTAAACTCTTCTTATTGCTCTCTCCGGCTGTCTCTCGTTCTTTCTCTTCACTAACCCCCCCAGTAGTAACACGCTTAACATGATCGCGGTCAGCGGTTTTGCTGTGCGCGCAGTCCCGTTTTCGCTTGCCTGTCATCAGACCCGTGGATAAACTTTCGTCCATTAAAAAGAAATGATCCCCGTGGCCCCATGGTTGGCCACAGTGCGCAACGCGCCAATGCCGGCTGGTCAATTCACCGAAAACACAAAAAACCCTCACCGATTCCGCGCAGAACGAAACGGAGGGCTGCCGCGCGAACGCACGTACAGAAGGATGGATGGAGAGAAAATAAAACACCGAATCAGGCACACAAAAAAGGGCAATGAAACCGATCCGCGAAAACGGGGCTCATCTTGGAGGCTCATCGATGTTGTAAAACGTGTCGGCTTGCAGGCCTTCCCAGGCGTTAAGCGGAACACATGTGGATAGGGTTAGTTTTTAGCGGATGAGTTTAAGAGAATGAGAGGGAGACGGGAAACGCCGAAAGAAGGAACGAAAGAGATGGAGTGAGGTAGGTTTTGCTCGGTGCGTTTGTTGCGGAGAGGGAACGCCTGATCGCCCTACGTCAAGGGTGTCGAACGCTCGTGTTCAAGCATGGATTTGGTTAAAATGCAATTCCAGGAGACAAATTTGAATATCGTGGTCTTGTTATAAAAAAAATAAAAATTATTTAATTTTCTTTTAATAGTTACCATATTATGCAATTATTTTTACTAAATGATTATTAAATTATATTAAATAATATTTAATTAATTATTATATTAATATTTTATTTTCTTTCAACAATTTTCACACTACATTCTCGCATTTGTATGATGATTTCGGTCAAACTTGGTCCATATTGTGGATTTTGACCATAAAGTTGATTCCTCATGAGGATCTTGCTCAAACTTGGTCCACATCGTGAATTTTGCCCAAATGTTGCGTTTGTTTGTCGATTTCGGACAAACTTTGTCCACGGCGTGTTTTATTTTTGTTCGATTCAAGTACAACTAACTGAGTGCCGGAACGGTGTTCCTTTTTTGTCACTTGGGTTCTCCCCGAGTCAATCGTGAGAGTGGGAGTGAGGGGGAAGGGATCATTAATTCAAACGTTAACTCATTTTTATTGTATATTAAAAAAGGTTAAAAATGAATCCAGTAATCTAAAAATGGCAGACAATCGTAATAGGTCGTTATTCCAAGAAGATGCTCCGGCGACGATGTAAGAAGATGTATTTATGCTCCGAGGACGATTTATGATATGTTGTTACTAAATATGATTTTAAACTGTTTATCTCATGATTACTATATAAATTCTCAATAGCTTTATTTGCCTACAAAGCGAAGCGCATAAGCATCTCATTGTAAAGAAAACAAAACAAACAGAAATTTGAAAATAGGCTTCATAATTCAATTATTAAGAAATATAATAATGAGTAAAATGAAATATGATTATGTGTTATTCAAACATTTTAATTTAAAGAGCATACTTAATTTACGCTCCATTCAGCAATACAGTCGAACTTGCTGTTCATTCCGCATTTTGTTCACCATACGCATACAAGTTTGACACCCTTGATTTTACACGCTGCCGTTGGTATGCAGCAAGGGAATGACGAGAAGCTTTGAACATCCTACCACCGGCGGACTGCGAGAGCGCAGCTCGCTCTCATTCGTGCAGGAACTTTGGAACAGATCGTACGTACGTAGGGCGCGCGTCCCATTTGCTCATCGTTTCGCGACTTTTGCAGCATATCCTGCCCTCCTCACCGGGTTCGGATGGAGCAGTTTAGGAAAAGATTTATAAAAACCTAGATCATGTAATTAGCGTGTAGATTGTGTGTTGTGTTTGCTACATCTTTCCTCCCTCCCTCTTTCGCGTGTGCTTTGTGCGTGTGAGTGTTTGTATGCACGTGCGTTACTGTGCTGTTGTTCTATCCTGCAAATTCTGATCGATCTGCCTTCGTGTGTGAAGCTGTGCTGCTGCTGGTGGATATTTCGTACCGCGCAACGCAACCCGTCGGATCGATTGGTTGAAAGTGGTGGTTCTGAATTATTCCTCGATGCCAAGTGGTAGTTCCTTGCGTCTCGCGTCTGTCCTGTGATGTTCGGTCTTGTGTTTTGTGCCAAATTCTAACGTGCTTTAGCGTGTTCCATTAATTTGAAATAACGTGAAAACAACAACCCTTCCTACGGAGAGTTTGAGCAAAGTGTACTCAACCCTTATCGAAGCAATCAATTCTTTTGTGCCTTTTTTATGAGTCCGATATGTTGGCTACCCTTATCAAGTGGCGTGAGTGTGTGCGCGTTTGAGTGTAGGTGATAGCTCCAAATAAAATATAAAAAAAATGGTGCAATAAAAATTGACACCAGAAAAGGGGTAAAATCAATTTTTTTGAACACACTAGCACCAGCAATCGATCCGAGTTCCTGACGCGCTTCCCACTACAATTCGATCGAATTGCGTTCGCGAATACTGGACCGATTGCGTTCAGAGTGTCTTCGTTTGCGGTTATCAGTGACAAACGTTGGAATGCTTATCAGAGTCCCTAGCTAAAACAGAATACTTCCCAATACGGCGGTGACGCGGCATTGCTTGATTAGCGCTACGCGTGACGAGTTGGGAGTTGTGTTGAGCAACCGTCCGACATACCCGACAGAAACGGTCAAGGCGTGCGATGCCTGTGTGAACACCCATTCTCGCAACTTCACGACTCGCGTGAAGAACAATCCGCCGAGAAAGGAACGCCTTTTTGACGTACGGGCAAGACCGGGTATAATCGCTCGTAAGACAACCAAGCGAGCCAGAAGCGCATCGTGCCAGCCTCACCATGATAAGAGTTAACTCGCAGTCATTCAGCCTTTCCAGCACACTCAAAAAGGTACGGTACGGTTTGGGAACTTAACAGCAAAGCTGTGAGAAAAGAAGGGGGAAAGAAATACTTATTGAGATGCGCCCGCATCATGATCTCACGAGTCGATCGGGGTGTTAATTTTTAAACCACGAGCTCTAACCAATTGGACAGACACAGGGGCGAGAGACAGTACACGTATTATACGAAAAATGTCAACCATTCAACGATTTTTCTATAATAGTCAAACCTGAATCCTCGTGATGCATTTTCGATCGTTCAAAATAAATGATCTTTTGTTGGCAGGCACATTTGTTTACATTGGCAGCCATGAGCGATCGGTGAAATGCACTGTTTATTTACAAGCAAATGCATTTAATTATTCAACCTAGTCTACACACAACTCTAATGAGCACGAACCAAAACCATGAAATGGGATTATAAATGTGAAGCATTAACGTGTACGTGTGTATGTGTTTGAGAAAATATTTAACTATTTTTCGGAAGTAATCATCCTTTTAGCTGCTCAGTTTGTATGAAAATAACTAATGACATAGATCATTCCTGCATGCATACGATCGTTTCTCATTTTCAATCGAAATGGAAAGTGTAAATACATTCTATCGTACCGTGTGTCATGTAGTCTGTTGTACGACTAGCTCGTCGAGATCGCCTTGGCTATGAATCTGAATCTCAGTGGTTGAATGTTTGCACATAAAAACACATCGGTACAACTTTCACGGCATGCAACGCAGTAAAACATGAAAATCCGAGAACGATGCCTCACCCACTCACTACCGGATCTTGGTCACCAGAACCGACCACTGACCTACTAATCTCTACGGCATGGCGTGGATGCGCCATGGCGTTGATATGTAGTTGGTCATAAGTCTTAAACGGCCGGGCGCAAACACGTACCCGCACAACAGAAAGATCTGTCCGATGGCTGTGAAACTCATCATACGGGAATGTTCGAAACCCTTTTTGGGTTTTGCATTTGTAGAATGGCCAACAGTTGCCATACACATGGTGTGCATTATTCACTGATGATGTAGTTTGGAAGCAATTTGAAGAACTTCGCTTCGAATATTTGTGCTCAATGTGGTACATAGTTGCGTTTGTTAAAAATGGCAAAGATAATTCATCTCTTTGTATTTTGCTGGTATGTTTTTCCATAAAGTACCAGCTATTGGAGATGAATTCAATTTGAGCATATCTTGTTTTTACTTACAGATGCATCTTTTTGCCATCGAAGTGCCACAAACGGTTGCATTCTAAAGCCGACATCGCACACGTCATTCTGTCCATTTGAAGCCAAATGCGTGTGTGAAAGAGTTCCTTTCTGGTGTTTTACTGCATGTGTGCAGTTCTTTGCACGTAATGTGATTCAATTAATTAATGTCAGTCGAAATGAGACGCCACAAGGCGATTGCGTATACCCAGCAGAAGTATGGTTATACTTTACAGCTTCAACAAACTGTTTCTGTTTTCATTGAGCAATAACAACTCGAAGGAGTTGCTGTTGTTTTTTCAGTTATGTTTCATTATTTTTGGCGCTACCGTTTTCTTTAATCCACCCAACGTATGCGGAACGGTTTAAACATTCCAAATTGTTTCTCCGTCCGCCTTTGGACGATACCGGGAGGAAACCACTTTAGTCGCTTAATCAGCCCTAAACCCGCATACCCGTAGAACCCGAACCACCCGTAATTAATCACACCTGTCAAATTTCTGTACAAAACAAAACGGAAAACGATTCTCCCAATTTCCAAGAAGCACAAATTATGCTTTACGTCTGTATAGACTCGTTCATGCGGCACGAAGGAAGAAGTCAGGCAAGTAGTACTGAACCCAGTTGGAGGCACTTTTTTACATCTTAACCGCAACGATTTCCAACGTGTTGAATGGATCTACACATGCTCATACCGGTTGTCTTACTGAGGGGGGTTTTGGGAATGGGTGATTCCCCGATGCAAATCCCATACGATAACGTCCCAAACTCCTTACGGTCAAACATTTGACGCAAACACAGCTAATGTTTTTCGAAAGGAGAAACGAAACAAAAACATCCCGATACGCTTAAATACTAATAAACCATGCAAAACACGTTCCAACCAGCGAACGGCTGGTTTTGTTATGTCTCAGTGTGGACGGAAATTTGGAACTTTGCTTTGCGACATGTTCTTGCTTTCCTGCCGTCGTAGCCCTTGCTTGCCGTAGGGTGCCCCTAAGGTGTGGCGTTCTGTTTCGCCGTTGTCTTAAGAAGAACAAACGCACAAAATATGTTTGCTTAGCTGACCGACGGGGCATGTTGTCATTCGTGCCATTTTTACATTTTTGGCTGTTATTTACCCTTTTGCGTTGCGGTTTCTTTTCGCAGTATCTTCTTCAACCTGAAGTCAGTTTTGCTAAACTGTTTTTGTGTTTCGGTCCACTGTTTGGTCGTGGAAGTGTTTTGCTCTCTGGAGCTGTAATTACAATGTAAAATATTTATTTGTAGTTTTCAATTAATTTTGTTATGGTTTTGGGACGAGCAAACAAAATCAAAATGCTTGTACGTTGCAGTTTTGTTGGTAAAATCGTTTTATATCGTTTGGAACGAAAACTAAATAAAATAAGTGGAACCAAACATTCGTTTTTGCTAAAGCTTCTTTTCCTTTCCAAATCTAACCGGAAAGCACTGCGAATGCATGCGGCTTATTACCCCTTGATTGGAATCATATTTATAGATCAGCAACACAAAAAATCACTCATGTTCCCATTGAAAGCATTAATATTTTATGCGCAAAAAAGAACATAGTGAAGAAAAAACAAATTGCTTCAAAACTACTTTTTGTTTCTTTTGCTGTCGGTTGTATAGCTGAAAAAAAAAAACGAAGAATCTCGGAAGCTTATTCCAACGGAAATGAATTTATGATTTTATGACACGGCAAAACTGTGCCTACGATCCTGCACGCTAACGAAGGTAGGCGTCGATATAGGGAGGCAGGTTGGTGATCGTAAATGTCTTCGCTTCTTCCCCTGGCGCGTTCCAGGAATACCCAGGAAGCCCGAAAGCCCAAAGTGCCTTTTCCTACCTGAAGAAGATTATTGGGTTTGTGGAACGGGCAAAGATGCAAAGATCGCCCTTACGTAAGAAATATCGTTCTTTCCCAGCGGAGAGGCACGTCCTGACAGTTACCGACACCTGTGTCCTTGAGGATGCATTAAATTTGATCGTAGATAAGCGATAGCGTACGATCTTTACATGATCGGGCCTGGGCTGTGTTTTGTGTTTTAAACAATGTACGGATTCTGTCTGGTTGTTTCCTACATTCCAAAAGAGGCGCCACAGACCGAACATGAAGAAGAGAAAAATCAACCCGTCATAGAAAACGAATGTCAACTTTTAAATGCCCCAGAAATTCGATGTACCTTTGACAATCCGATCTGGAATGCGTCTAATTTTCACACTCAATCAATCAATTGTGCAAACCAAATTGTGGTTTTGCTGGTGTACCTCGTGCTCGTTATCGTTACATGCGCACCCGCGCACGCGAATGTTCTCCGCTGACAAACGTGACAAGGACTCACGCGAGTGTCCTGCCTTACAGCACCGGACGGATAAACAACGTTGATGGATTGATTGCCGGGCAGTGTCGTCGTCGTCGCTGTCTCGCTGTTCCTTCCCCCAAAACATGTTGAGCATGCCAGGTGAGGGCACGATGCGCACAGAAGAACAGACGGAACCATTCAGAACCTGGCCCAGGTCGTGGCCAGGTGTGCGCATAGTGATTATGATAATGTGCAAGCTGTTCGGGGTGGAACATTGTGGCGGCTTCCTCCAGGGGTGGCTAATGATGCCAATTCATCGTTTCCCTTCCGAGGCTTTGCTCACCGTTTTGTACTGCCGCTTAAATAGTTTCTTATGCTTCCGCTTGTCAAGAGGGATATGTCTGTTGCGGGAGAAGTTTTATTTCCTGTGCACAAACATTTCTTAGGGGTACATGGTTGTGCACATACAAACCATGGAAGAGAGTTATGGTTTGCAGAATATCCTAAAGAAGCATTGCTGTGTCAAATCGTTGTACTAATTGCTTATCAGGTTCAAAAATTAATCAGCGCTCTATTCTTCCCTTTTCGTATTGCAAAAACCATTTATCTGCTAAAATAAAAATTAATTCTATTGTGCATGGAAGGAATTCCAAATGGCAAATAGAAACGTTTCTGTCTTACCTGCATGTATCATCCTGCAAAGAAACACGATCGCGCTACAAACGCCAGAGCTCGAATGCGTCTGGAAAGTAGCAAACTAATTAGACATACCTTCATCCCGAAACTTCAGCATCCCGATGCGGCTATTTGGCGCACATTGCTCTAGCATGACTTGAATTTATTTTTAGCCATTACCAAACGTTGGTCTCTAGACATGCGGTTCTACAAGTATCGCTTTTTTTTCGATCATTTCTGAAGAAGAGAAAGAGGAAAAAAACTTGATTGGAAGATGGGATTGGCCAGTGGCTTCTTTTTGCGGCTACTGAGCTGGCAAATAATAGATGTAATATTTTGTTCCTCTAGATTCGACGATTGGAACGATTGGTTGCCTGTTTTGGGGAAAGGTGATATGGTTAATGTAAGACAGTTAAGATGCAATTTCCACTCAACGGAGTATCTTTCGAGGCCAGTGTTTGGCGAAACGGTAGAATGTTTGGTTTATTACTCTTACCGCAACGACTTTCATGCTTGTACGTGAGGATGATGTAAGCAATTGAAAGCCGCAACCATGTTCTCAATAACTCAATAGTCATCTCAATTAGACGAAGTGCCGAAGGGAGGTGAAGAGAGACATATTTGCTCATCCTGTTGAAATTTAACCCTAGAAAAACGTACTCACTAGTTTCTGGAAATAAATGTTCACATCGTTCGCAGCATCATCCACACAAAAATAGCTAAAATAGAATAGATATGACGTGGAATGAAATTAACCTTCTACCTCTTAAATTGTCATCAAAGACCCTTCTTTCATAAATCTTCTAGCACATCAAAAGTCACTCATATTACGTCTCCGCTCTTGCATAATCTAATGAGTTTGATATTCAATATATTCCCTGGAGGTTTCCCTACCCAAACGAAATTGCAGCTCATTTTAATATTATTAAACGATTTTCCCACCACCAGCAATCACTGGTTTGCACCTAATGCGGTGGTATGGGTTTGGGACGCAACATACCAGCTGGCTCACCTCACCTCGTACGAACTAATGATAGTAATTTGATTTGATTTGACCCATACGCTCGCGGTGGGTTTTTTGGGATAGGTCCGGGCGGTGATTTACTCGCTTTTTATTTTTTCGCCTTGGTACAATATTTGGCCGCCAGGCAACATGTTTAGCACGGTCCCGGCAGAAGAGATTAGATGAAGCAACCTTTTTAAAACTTTGCCACGAATGTAATGGTAATTATTTGCGTTGCCTTCTTTTATGGAACCCTCATACCATTTTATTCACCGATTAGGTGGCGGATGTTTGTTTTCGCCATATCTTACTAAACGCACCGTTGAGTCATGTTGCTCAGATATTAATTTCCCTTGCATAGATAGGAAAAAAAAACACTTTTGACCAACTTTAAAATGCTAGCAAACATAGATAATGTACGTAAGCATAAATCAATTCCTGTGCTGTGTAATGCAAACCAACTCACATTCAGTAAGTGCGATCAATAAATCTTCTCTCCGAGCCGTTCGGTATTGAAGAACAAATTACGGAAACTGTTTAAGGTTGTGCAAATGGCGAACCCAATAATGGCTAGACATGATACCGTGCCGCCCGTTATTGCCATCTTTAGCATAAATTAAATCCACGAATGTATGAGACACGCATTCGAGTGGGGGGGGGGGGGGGGTGTTGGTAATGCCGGTTCTGGAGGTGGTACAACCGCCATGAGTCACTTCAAACAGACACCCAACTTCAATGCTCAAGATCGTGCCGCCAAGGAATGATTCACATTAAATAGTTCACGAAACATGCCCGTGTTCCTTCTCGGTCACGCAGTACCCATCATTTGGCCGCCTGAAAGCCCGTGCAAAATTCTGCATCCATTCGACATCCCGAAAACCTTGGCGGTGTCGCCGACACACGACAAACGATCCTTTTTAGGGATTTACCGCAGAAAGTGTCAAATTACCATTTTCCCACCGGGCCCCGAACGCGCGGCGTGTGGAGATTGGAAAATGGCTCCCACTTTTTATTTCCCCCCCAGTTTTAAGGGCCTGCTTAATTACTGCTGAGCCACGGTGGAACGTGCCGGGAGGGGGGGAGAGAATTCGAGGGACACGCGACCCAATCATTAGCCCTGATGAGTTTTAATGGACACACCTCGCGCGTTCTCTTCTGCTTTATTGGCCTTTATGAAAATCTCTTCCAACGGCAGTGGTTTGTTGGTGCCCCTGGTGGAAAGGAATGCTCATTTGATAATGTTTTGATTTTAAAAGCTTTTCAGCTTTCCTTCAGCTCGCAGGCAAACGGGCTGGTCATGCTCATCAGCAGCGTTTCGCGGTCTGCATCAACCCCCTGGGCCCCGCATTCCTTGGGACGCTTGATTGCTTTCGGATCGTTTCCCGGATTTTGCAGTACGCGGATGGAAGACGCGGCAGAGTTTTCGATATTATGCATTCCACAAGGTCATTCTTCGGGAGCTGATAAAAACCGCCCCGACTGCCACCAACTTGCAAACGGTGTCACGAACGGTGCAAACTTGTGTGAGGTCGTTACCCAACCGAACCGGGATTTCCTTACCGTTTCGGGTGTGGCATTCTGGAAACCTACCCCTCCCGACGGTGGTGGTCATCAATGATTGATAGCCCGGCCCTACCTTAGAAACCGGTTTCTCGTTTGAATTATTGATCCGAGAGCATGATGAAGTTGAAATTGGATTTTCTTTCGCAGGTTAATGACACTGATGGACCTGCTCCTCACTATCGATTCATCGAAGTGTAACAAGATGGACAGTTTCGTCGGATTGTAATATGACATTTAAATATGATCAATTTCAACCCCCAGTCGCAGTTATCGCATGAAAGATCGTGTCTATAGTGTATGGGAGATTTGACTTTTTGCTGTACAAAACGGTTTTTGTTGTCGTCTTTTTGGACAAATTTGCAAGCTGTCTACAGGTTGTCCGTATGCGCGATGGTGGCCTCCGGTCCAGTCATTTGTCTTGTTGGGTGGCATCCTCGCGGCGTCGCTAGAGATGAAAAATGAGCTCCCAACTCGATACGTGCGGGCATATGGCAAGTGTCAAAAGTTCATGACAGCTGCTGTCAATGCTGTAAATGCTAATGTTGAGATGGAGGTTTTTTTTTCGCTTTGTGCTCCATTCCATTCGGTCAGCGCACTCTGTGCGGCGCTACCGGGCAGGTTATTTGTGAAACCGATGACTTCACGTTCGACATGACTGGGGCGCTCTAGGGGATGCCCTATAATACCGCTGATTTGAGGTTACTATTAGCACCCGTGTCACTTTGCGTAGCAATCGACAGTCGACACTGTTTGTACGATTATCGCACACGATCGCACGTTATGATTCTGGCAATTAATTTGTACTGCGTAGGTCAGCTTACAGTGCAGTAGCACCACTACTCCAGTAGCACGCAACCTTTGTCTAGCATAGTTGTGTTGCGTGGGGAACCCGTGTAGCAATTAACAAACGCTCTAGATGAACAGATACGTCGGATGGGTCACGATGATCTATGTGAGACGCAAACTTCTTGATCACGCCACAGTGATGTCAGCGCTTTGCGGAGTCGGGTGCAATCTTGTTTCATTTAAAAGCCAGCGATGACGCATGCAAATCACTAGTATTAGACCAGGACTAGGGCTCGCACTGTGATGAAGGAGTGCTGTTGTCTATGCGTTCAAGGCAGTGACAGCAATAAATTCACGTGCCATCAGTGATGCCTTCTATTAGCACGGATGACCATTCATTAGTTTGTATGACTCCTTCCAGCATACAACCCACCATAAAGAGTGTTCGGACGCAGATAAGCGTCAACAGTCAGTTCAGCAAACAGTCGATAGCTCCGTAACAATCGGAAGTACGACTGATCAAACCACCCTGTCACCACTCCACAGGCTCCACGAGAGAACCATGTGTTAGCATAAATTAAAAAAGCCACCCTGTGCTTCAAGAAACACCCCCCTTCGCGAGTTTCTTCTTGGCGGTGGTTGCGTACCTGTTACTGCCGGCGGTAGAAGAAAAGGAAGGCTTAATTTACGATTATAATTGCTTTTAATTGTCGCTTGCGCACCTGTTACCTCCGGACACACGTCGGAGGGAAGGTTGTTTGTTTGCTCTTGATTAAGGCACACCTTGGTGGGCTCCCTGCCAGCTGACCACACCGTCATGCCGATCGGACAACCAGTTTGTGGACCAGCGGTGGCACCATGTGAATAGGTGCATATTGGAATGGTTCGCTAATAGAATGTTGAGCGGCGGTGCATTTGATTGAACGACTTTCGCAATGTCATGGGTCACAGGCTTATCGTAGCGCAAGGAGATAGTTGGGGGCTGGGAGGGGGGTCACTTATTGATGGGTCGTTATTGAGCCAAATCGTGATTTGGTGAGACATAATCCAATTCAGCCGAAGAAACCTGATATCAATGTATTATCACTTTTTTATATAAATAACCGGATTTGGGACGCTTTGAAGCTTTTGGGGTATATTACAGGTGTGATGGGAGTTGTCAAGCGGTAAGGTTGAGATAAATGTCCTTACTGATTGTGTCGCGGCAGGGTGCTGTAGCGCAGCTGTGAGTATAATTTGTTGGTTGTCAATGTTTTTTATTCAACATAAATAATGGGTTAAATCTATTGAGGATATTTTGTGTGTTATGTCTTCAAAACACTTCTGAAACAATGCAAAAGATATTTTCGATGAAATTATCGACTGAGATGGTAAAAAAGATATATATATTTTTATACCATCAAATGAAAAAAAGATTAATACACACTGTTCTGTGGAGGAAACGGAATTTAATCTTGGAAGGTAATAAACTGTTATCACATATTTACCAAAACAGTATCACCTAAATCACACCCAATTTTATCCTCAATAGCTAGAGTGCCACCTAGAATACGACACCATTTTCGACCCCTGAGTATATTCGCCGAACTTTTTGACACATACACACTGTTTTGGAACTATCAATCACGCCGTCGAGTGTGAGATAGTGCATGAGCTTATTGTGTTGGCAACAGAACACGACATTAGCTGATAAACAATTTGCCCCACAACTGAAGACATGATCGAGCGTTCCGTACATGCGTGCAATCAATATGCTGAATCAATGTGTAAATAAGAAACAATTACCTATTTCATGACGCATATAATCTGAAATATTTAATATAGCAAAAATGCGGTTAAAATCATCCTGCAACATCCCATTAACTGTCGATTATCTGTAGAAATGGACATCAATATTGTCTGTGCTACGGATAAAACCTGCTCAGCATTGCCGAACAAGTAGCAAACAGTGGGACGGCGATAGCCCTGGGGCGAACCATTCCCAGCTTTTCGCTCCCTGTCGCTGGACATGAGACGTTCCATTTTTCATGTCAGTATCGTCGCAATTGACTTGTACGCTGGCGTAACATGATAACGGTTGGTCAGAATGCGCACGAGGCACCGGGGATGGCAAGGGACGTTACACGTACATCTTTCGAGAGTGAATTCACCGATTCAACCTATACCGTGATCGAACTGGCCAAAGGGAACGATCGCTGAAAAATCACCTCATTTAAGAATCCATTCATGTGAGATGTCGAGATGTGGTCGATTCTTTGGTGAACACACAGCGGACACCATTCTTCCGAAGGACAAAGGCCACACAATCCTGATGTAAGGGCGGTGTGCGGTGTGTAACGTGCGAACGGTGTGGAAGATAAAAAATAAATTTGCATTAAACATCATCCACACCCCGAAGTGTCCCGGGGAAGCATACTACACTCTCCCGCTCCACAGTCGCTCCGCCGATTGAACTCGTTTGGCAAGTTTCATGACACACCGGCTAGTGTATCGGGATGACACGACACCGGTGTCAACCTGCAGTCCGTGCATAAAACGGTTCCTCTCCAGTAGGACCATGCAGGTTTCGCCATGGTGGTGGTCACCGTTTGGGTCGGGTCGGCTACTCTGAGCACCAGCGCCTTTGCGGCTCATTTATGCAAAATCGGTTTTAACGATCTGACAGCGAAAAATTATGACAACGGCAGCAATACCAGCAGGAACCGGTTTCTGGTTGTTCGCCCGGTGGTTGTGTCCTTCGCCAAAAAATTTACCATTCTGTGAGGACCTCGCAGATAAAGCTAAGCTCTAACCGCAACAACAGCAACGATCGATTTGTTGCTCATTCACAAACACCAGGAAAAGAGCATCGAAAAGAAGCAAAAGTTAACGACAAATTAAAAAAGCATGGGAAATGCGTTTTCGGCGATCGTTTGTCCAAAAAGCACCGTGCCGCCACCAGAAGTGCGGAATGCCATGGTTTGATAATCGTCAGCTTGCAAAACATACGCAAATCGCGTTGAGTGCTTAATTCTTGTGCGGCCCCCACTACACTGACCATCATGAATCGGGATTCTATTTTTAGTGATGAGTCAAAATGACGGAACAGGCGTCCATACATTTCGCTTTCCATGCCGGTAGCAGCGGTACGATTGCGCTATCGCGCAATGCGCAACTATCTAAGTCAATTCACACGCGGCCCCAAGCGCACGGTCAACCTCAAGTCCGGGCTTGTGTAAGAACCGATGAGGCCATGTGCACTTGTGCCGTTGGCACTTAACCGATTTCAAACAAACATCAAACAACGGCTCAAGAAACGGCTGTTTAATGGTGAAGATGGGGCGGGTTTTTTTCTGTGTGCTGTTGTTGTTGCTATCAACGGACTACGGCAAAAGGTACTTGGCGAGGAATTTCGCATCAGCGTTTACTCACCGCCCAAAAGAGGAAACTCGCGGGCTCGCCGCTTCGTTGAGGTGGAAGAAATATTATCGCCATTACAAAATGGTTGACCAAACAATGAAGATTATCTTCTCTGCGTCTGTTCTGGGACGATCAGCTGCTCCTTACCGTTGGATACAGGAATGACATCTAATGAGCACGTTAATCAACGTCTTCCACTCTCCGTCCTGCACATGGTAGCAACCTGCCCTTCGCCACTAAACGACAACCGCACAAGACAAACGATGACGCTGATGGCCTTGACAGTGTGCCCTACCAGGTGATAGGGATTGGGAGAAAGAGAGGTTGACTGTACGAGCGTCATCGCTCAAGGTCATCGAAGTGCATCTCCACCAACTGCGACATCGTTGTACGTGTGCGCACCAGGGAATGCAGACCGTGTTGACACAACGACACCGCAAATGTCGTACAGATCACACATCTTGTTGTTTACGGCCGCCAGCTTGGTTGTACGAAACAGCGCTGCGTTCCTTCAGCATGGATGCGCGCCAAATCGTCGTTGCCCAAATTCCAAGGAGCATGTCGACGGGAGATAATTCTCAGAAATATGGACCGTTTCTGAACATGAAATGTTTGCACGCAAACCGGTTTATTTTTCTATGCTTTCTTATGTTGGAGATTTTAAAAGGCGCGCTCTAAAACAAAACGCTGAAATGGATGAAGTGCGCCATTTTGTCACATTTATATCGATGACGAGCGCGTGTGGGTATCGTAAAGATTAAAATAATTTAACCTTTACGTCTCATTTGAATATCAAATGTTTATTGGAAAACCTTTTTTCCAATACTAACGATTGTACCATTTTGAGGATTGGCAACATTGCTTTCGTCGCCTAATGCCATTTCGCAAACAACTCTTTTCTATATTTTTGTTTTATTGTTCGCATAAATAATAGCACTGTTTTTGCTTCGTTGAATATAGACCAAGCAAATTTTTCCTGTTCTCATAGGCATTTAAAACTAATCATAACAGGACCATCTATCAAATTCATATGCATAATTGGTGTTTCCAAATATGCTAATCCGTATAAGTAAAGCAATTCCGAATGGCTGTGTCATTTTTTGTTTTGCAAATACACGCTTATCTACCAAACACCCGACCAACTTCCCAATCAGATCAATTAAGATAGCCCGACCCGGTGTCCGTGCCCGGGACAAGGTTCGCCTCGATTGTAAAAGGTGGTTAATCCCGTCCAGGGAGCAAGATTTTACAAACACACACACTCACCAAACTGGATTTAAAGCGCAGAATCGGGAGTCTTATCGGGTCCGAGTTGAGTGATCAATTAAGCAGCTAATTGGTGCAAACAGTTCGCGATTTGACACCAAAACACTCGCCATCTGATGCTCTAGTTTTTTTTTTTTTGCTGGTTGGACACTGCTAAGTCTGCCAGTTTGTCTCGTTGGGACGAGAATTTGCTAAACTATTCGACCGTTCCTTGGTCACGGCTCGCGCACGGCGATGACTAGCAAACTGATAAACAGAAAGCAAACATCGATAGTGAATTAGCGACGGTATGCCAGGAATTAGTAGGCAGTGTTACTATTTCTACCCTGTACCACTCGGTTCACGTGATATTTCCCACCAACAACTCATGTGAGTGATTAAGACAGCAAATAACCACCTTCGGTCACAATACGCGTCGATCGCGACTGATCGGATAAAATAAAAACACGTTTGAAAATGCGCGAAACGATCTAACCCTCGTCTAGAGGGAGTTATTTATCATGAAAGTCTCCCTGTTAAGGTTGAGATGGTTCAGTGAAGTGTGTTGCGTGCTGCTATGCAAATAATATAGCCCACCGGTCCCCAGTCTCACGCGTTGCTGGAAACTGATCGATGAAGGTGGCTTTTGCCGTAGCGCTACAAAATGCAACAATCGTTCAATCGGTGCGTTTGATACGTGCCGCCAACAGCAACATATTTGCTGATTGCATTTTAATTTTCCTCACGCTAATGAGGGCCTCAAGTGAGGTGGTTTATACTTTGCGCAAGATCTGTGCAAAAAGGTAATCGGCAAGGCTTTAGTTAAATGGTACAACCTTAGATTGTCGATCAAAAAAGGTATGTTAATAGTTACAACCGAGATGAAAAATACTCTTCAACAAGCTTGTTGAAATGTA
>KB663610.1:18815152-18859711 GCA_000349025.1 Anopheles minimus | reverse complement strand
ACCCAATCAATTTCGTTTAGTTTTTACAGGCGTGTAACAGGTAGCTTGTTATCATCTGCAGTATTTTTGGCGGGAAAAATGTTTCCTAACACGCTTATCAAAACAAACAGAATTCCCGAGAGAAACCAACTCTTGGCACAATGCATCTAACATCCTTGACACTTTCCGTTGAGAAGTTTTCCTCTCTCAGACAGCGTTTAATGCCATCGGTCACATTTCTTAGTTTTTCACCGTTTAAGAAAAAGAGATGACTAGGTACGTGGAAAACCGCAAACTAGTCGCACCGCGTGCGCATGCTTCCCAATCCGTCAAAACAAACCGACGCCGGTATGTTGATGCTGTTGCCGAACGACAGCGTGTACAGGGTGTTCCAACAGCTCTAACCAAACGTGATGCTATAAGAAGAAATATTAATTTTCTTTTCACCAATTCAAACCATTCAATGGAAGGAAATAATTTATAGTTAAAAATTATAACTGAGTCTATTTTATTCCATTAAACAAAAATAAATTTGTTAAACATAACAGTTTATTAAAAACGGAAAATCACGTCCAATATGAGTTGCGTTTCCACTGTGCCTGTGTACTCCCATCAGTTGTCCTTGTCGCACGCAATGTCGAGGACAGTATTGGGGGTTACGTTACAAAAAAAAACCCGGACGGTAAAAGGCAACGAATCTCCTTTTTGACCTAGCGCAGTGCAGTTATACATGTCCTAGCGCGAAGACGTGACGCGGGTTTTCCATTTTCCCATTTTTTGCCGATTCGAATAGTTTCAAACGAAATTTGTTTGTTTTCTTAATAATCTTTGTAAAACGAATTAGTAATACATTAAGTAAAGCTTTCAGTGAGGTAAAGAGTTCCATAAAATTTGAAAGTGCGCAGACGGTGGTGTGAGTTCGGTCGGTTAGCGTCTGTTTTGTTGGAAGGACGCCAAACCTGGAAGCTTCGTTGTGCGTCCCTTCACGCGGATGCGTCCGGTCTCGGTATGGGAGCACTCCTTACGCACTGCAGCAGAGAACTGCATTGCTGTTGCATCTGTCGCAATATCCCCGGTCGCGGCCCGACGACGGTACCATCGATGGACTTTATTGGTTGTCTTTGGATAAATAGCTAAGCGCCTAAACGGGGCGCTAATGGTGTGCTAATTGTTGATGTGTGTGTGCGTGTAGTGTAGATTGGTGTGCCCGCCCGTAACGCTTACCAACCAAACCGTCCAAAAAGATGGATCCCGTTGGATGGGTTGTATATATTGCTATTGAGTGTCTGTTTGCTGACAGCTAGTGCTTCTGAAAATGAAGACTTACACCCCCAGAAGTGGTTGGGTGTGTTTGAAGTGTGCTGTTGAAAGTGACCACCTGCACCTTGTGTCCAAGGTTTCAAATCAACTGTTAAAAGATCGCCATGTTTGCGCACTAATCATGCCTGCATTGCCTCATCCTTTCGCTCGCACAGTGAGATGCACTTCACGGGGCCACGCAGTGAAGTGATGGTGGGCCCCTTTCGTGTAAATAGTGGAAGTGTTAATAAAATGTAATTAATCCCTCTAATAAACCTCTGGCGCAGAAAAGACACAGTTCCGAGTAGAGTCTTTGCGATAGTGGGTCAAATGTTACAAGTGATTAATAGCTCGATGATTACGATCGATAGAGCGATGTGTAATGTGCCTTTCTTTCGTACTGTTCATTCTCGATCGGTACCTTTTGATGATAAACCACAAACCGCTTGCTTTGGCGAAGGAAAACATCGATGCTTCTTCTTCCGACCAGCCAACCCGGTCAGGTCAGCTAATTCGACCGGTTTTTCATCCCGCACACTACTGGTGAAGGTTCCTATCGAGGGCACTTGTTAAAAACGGACGCGTTTCTTGCGCACGGTTTGCCGCCCTGCATTGGTAAATAGCGTATGTATATGCGCTCATCGGTTTGGTTGTCCCAGTTCCGTGGAACCGTGTGGTGTGAGCGAAAGATTAGCTCAGCTGATTTCTTTTCCATGTTTCAGTTTTGTTGAAAAAAAATGGCTAAATTTGGCACTCCGCTGATGTCATTTGCACAGCTGGGAAAATCGTTTCGGCGACAAGACTTGAAACACGCCAAATTTGCAAAACGTATGCCAAAATGTAGAAATTGCTAAAAGAAACAAGATACCCGTACGCATATGAATATCGCGACGACACTCGTAACGAGTGATGTGTTTATGTGTCCCCTTTTGCCTTTGCAAACATGTTTAAAACCAGAAGACAAATGTTGCTTAGAAAAAAGAATCATCAAATGTCGCCAAACTGTACGCTTTGTGATGTGAGATTTTTGACCGTGAATTTTAAATGCCGTGTATGAAGTGTACAAATAGCTTTTATTTTTAATATTTTCACTTGTAAAAAACGGAGCAATTTGTGTAGAGAAATTATGTGTGTTTTGATCTTAAATCGGTTTAAAGCTAAACATTGCGAAACAACAAGAAGATAACAGCAAATTACATCAACATCTGCCAATGATACGCAAATAATAGTGAAGTATGAAAATAAATAGTTGGACTCTTGCTACAGAATCGTCTACCGTGTGCTGTACGGTTCATTATCTCATTTACGGACAGCGCACCGTTAATGTTGATCAAATTGAGTACATAATTTGCATAGCCTTTTACGAAAAGGTGCGAATATTGTCACTTCCACTTCATCGCCAAAGAGGGCAAAACCAACCCAACACACCTTCACAAATCGGAATAGACACATTTATTCACTCACTTACATTTTTTGTGTGTGCTTTGCTGTGCAGCCCAGTCGTGTGTGTGTTGTGTGCCTTTGATGTGCGAGTGCTGTAAATTCGTGTCGTGAGTTCTATGTCCGTGCTATTTGCAGTGGAGAGCGAATCGTTTTGCGTAAAGCCGTGTGATTTAGCGGTGTTGTGCAGTTTTTTTTTACAAGCAAATAAGCGATAAACCCAATCGTCCTCGCAACGTCACAAAGATATGGTCCACACGGGAAGGCGGGTGGGAGGCCTCTAATGGATTGATGATCCGGCACGTACTTATTCCAGTGACATCGGCTGGCGTGAAGGAAAGACCGATAATTTATGGGCAGTAGTTAGAGCGGCAAGCAATAACACTTCCCTGGCCACCCTGCACCATCGCTCGATCGCCCGTTGGTAAAAGTGCAACAACAGCGACATCTTACCTCCGGGAGCACCCGGTTCCAGCGATCGTGAATATGGAAACATATCAACTTTGGCTTGGGCAAGCGAAAATCGGCACCGGCGAATAAATGTACGGCGGGGCGGAGAAAACTGCCACCACCGGACACCGAAGAACATACGCCCGCCCGTACGCTGTGCTGTGTGTTGTCCCGTAAACCGGGCCGTGTTTACGTTTCGTGTGGTTTTGTGGAGTTGGCGTGTGGCGTTCACAAAAGGGCGCAACGAAGGGAATGTACGATGATCACTACGACGAGACGAAAGATCCAACGGTTCCACGCTGTTCCGTCGCGACGTTCCTACATCGGATTGCGTTCACGGTGCTGCATGCATCTTTTTTCCTGGAAAATGTACGATGATCCTTCCGCAGAAATCTTTTTCCCTTTTACCCCGGTCGACACGAAACACGGCCGGCACACGGTACACATTGCGATCGAACTGGAGCTGTCGACCATTGTAGATTGTTTTCCAGCTAATTGACTTACTTGCTGTAAAGGATATATCCCGGGATGGACATTGGCGAGATGTCATGCGTGACCGTTAGGTTAATGAGAAAAAAAAAACATCGTACGAAACTTTCGATTGCTCAGATTATGCAAAACAATCACTAAAAGACACGTTCCAACATAAAAAAGAGGATGTGTTATGTTTCTTTGATGAAAAAACACTCCCAACACTGTGTTTTTATAGCTTTATAGTTTAATCAGTAGATGGCGCTTTGTTTTAAGTGACTTCTGAGCAGCTAGAGTTATAAGGTCCTTATAATATTGTTTCTTAACTAACTCCAGATCGGCCGCTCTCTTCGGAACTACTCTTGTTTCGTCTGTTTGTTCATTTGATCTGTTTTAATTATCAATAAGCTACAAAAAAGCTTATTCCACACGAGATTTTGTACCAAAGTGAGCTTGTTATTAAGTTGCAGTATATACTATTGAGCTATTCCTCCGTTTTTAAGCGCATTAAAAATACTCTATATTGCTCCAAAAGATTGGTTTTTGAAAACAAAGTATATCAAAGCAAAAAATAACAGAATATTATTAATGTAAAATAGTCAGGAAAGACATAAAAGCAACGAACGCCATCTCTTAACGAATCTGTTCCTGAGTGAGTGAGAATCAACTGAACAACACTGTTTCGATATTTTTTGCTGAATTTCTACTACAAAGTTCAGAAGAATGACAACAATACCAATCGTCCTCCTTGAAGATAAAAAGAATCGCAACCAATTTCCGCGTTTCCTTGAGTTCAAAAATAATACACTACCTGCACGGAAATGCCCTGCGGTGCTGCTGATTTATAACGTTACCACCGCAATGGTTGCTTAAGATTTATGCAAGTGTGATATTTCGAGCACCCCACATCCCTTCCCTGCCTGCTTCCAAAGCGTTGCGTGTGTGACAACGTCTCCTGGCGGAGCATAAATTTGGGCGAGAGAGAAAAAAAATGCAATATTCGTATCCAGTGAGACCGAACGGGTTTTTTTTTTTCAATTTGGACGCCAAATATACCCCGAAGCCTTTCGGACCGGGAGATTACATTCGATTCCACATTCCACAGCCCGAAGTTCATAAGCTCGTGGGCGGAATACTTTGCGAACGTTTCGCGATCGTAACTTCCAAGCCAAGAATTGTGCTGCAAAAGCACTTTTTGTTTTTTTCCGTGATCTTTCATGATCTGGAAAGGCAGTGCGCCATTTACACGTACGCCGGTTTATGCTGGGTGCACAGTGTTCAACAATATAAACCTGCACCAACCAGGAGAATTTCATATTTCAACTCTCGGCATGCGAATGATTCGATAGTGTACCGACATACCCGCCGAACTAACTTTGCCGCTGCAGTGATCGGGCAAGGATCAATAAACCTGTCAGTCGGTTTTTGCGTGTCGGGTTCGGCAATGTTTTGGTTCGAAAACATTTGTGCCGCATTTTCGGTTTTATATCTTTTTTTGGGTTACTCTTTTTTTTTAACATGCCAAACCGTAAACTTGAAACATTCGCCCCGTGATACTTGAAGGCGTTTTTGCAGTGCCTAATTGCAGGACTTTTGCATTTTATGTTGCGCCTGGTAGTAATAAAATGTAAACGAATCGTTGCGCTGCCAGTGGATGCTTAACGTTTTGCCACAGCAATCATCAAGATCGCACAGCATGAGAAGTGAATATTGTTAAAACGAAGCGAAATAATTCTTTTTTATTTTCAACAACGAGTCTGCATACAAACCAACCATGTACGATGCATAATCACTAAGTAAGACATTCATTACCGTTAATCACATGCGTGAATCACGAGTGTGCAGTGCGTTTTGAAACACGTTACGGACATTCTGTGCATAAAAGAAAGAAAATTGGCAGCAGAGCTTTTTCGTTACTAACTCCCGAACTCTGCGTAAAGTCCGATCAAAGATGAAATCATTCCTTTTGGGAGTAGAAGCCGCATTTTTAACCGGTTTTTGGAAGCGTTTCAATTGATCGTGTTTGAGGGCTAACAGTTTGCATTGGAAACAAAAACGTCGAACATTTGAGAGGAATAATAATTAAATTTTTAAATTTAATGTATCATTTGTATATCTTTTTACTCCATAAAATGCTTCAACACTTCCGCAGATGCAGACTTATAAAAGATTACAATTTGTCACGCAAATTCCGTTTTATGTGCGTTTTACGTTTCCGCCTGTTATGCTTATTCCGGCCTTTAAGCCACTTCATGTTTCATCCTGTCACTTCAGCTGGAATGTTATCCATCCGTCCTCCATTCGGTATCTCCAATTCGATGTGCTAAAGCAATTGCAAGTTCATTTCGTATTATTATCCGTGCGTTTTAGCTTCATTAGTGCGATCGCTCTCCTCATCTCCTCTTTGCACCCTTTTATGACACGATCGAACATAATCGTGGCTGTATTATAGCCTTTTTCTACCGTTTCCTTGCGAACGAACGGCGCAGTTACTGAGACCATCGGTGTAAATACGATGCATAAAAGATCGAGAACAGGTTGACATAATTTCTAATCAATTTGTGCAGAACGATCGGCTTAATTGCAACTTGTACCCGTCGTACTGCTGACAGTTGAGTGTGCCATAAGAGATTAAAACCACGTATATCTGCTCTTTTTATTTACAGAAAAATGGCCGCGAAGAGGAACAGCAAGCAATCAACAAATACAATTCGGTAAGTACTTTGGGAAGAAATTTATAGGCAAGTTCTTTTTTTACGACCATGCTTTGAATTCCCCCAACTTCACAGCAACTACCAAAGCCCAGCGGCTTTTTCCCAACCAGATAGTGATGTTTCCGCCGCTCAAGTCAAGCTGTAATTAAATACAGATCATCATTTGGTATAATAATTAATTTGGATGTTTCTAGTAAGCCGTTTGCCGCTGGCAAGTTGATCAGGCGCGCGCGTTAATGTGCTAGCAGATCGTTCTAAATGGAGGTGCGATTAGCTTCACACGTCTTGCTATGAGCCTATCCATCCGGACAATGTGATTCGTATCGTTTTAAATAACCACCATTAACTACACTGGGCAATCGTCACAGGTATGGGCTTGATGAAAGCCTAGAGGATGGCTATTTTGTTGCGGTTTGTTTTTAGTTTAGTTGTCCTTTTTTCTGTCCGGCATAGTGAGAAGAATATAATGTGTCATAACATAGCAGTGAAGCAAAAACAAACGGTTGTAGATTGTTTGAACATCTTTTGGGAAATTGTTTGTTCTCTAATCGATGTTCACGAGCACACCATTCGTTTTATTTAAACAATTATTCAACACTGCTAGTCTACTTGTTCCAGTGTATTTCCAACGAAAGTTCCCCAGCCCTGATTAAACGAACAACATTGTCCGGAATAAAACGGATACGGTAGCGATCACGTACGTTCATCATGTCATTTGAATGTACAATTCCCCATGACACAACCCGTATGTATTCAAGCCACTAATGCTGATGCCCTTTGGCAACTGTTTTTGCCATGCTGTGGGATGCTGATCACGTTTGAGACGAGATTTCACTTTTCAACCTTCTGCAAAATGGAGACGACGAACCTACCGATACACGAGTGGACAATTGCAAAGAGAAAACATGTCAAGGTGCTTGCTGACGTTGACCTCGAACATGGTCGTCCAAATGATTCTTACATACAGTCGAGACGAGCTTTAGTTTACCTTATCTTGCACATTTTCTTTTCCCTTCTGAAGGTTAGGGAAGCAACACAATAAAAAACAAATCCCATTAGAGTTAGATAACAAGCGGTGTGTAATATAGTTATAATATTGTTGTGCACCGTAAACGGCGGGGGCTTGTTACCTGGGTAAATGTGTCTGGAACAGCTTGCCAAGTAGCAGCCCCCTAATATCCGTCTTCCCTCTCGCGCCGGTTTATGATGCCCTGTAACCGTTTCACACATTTCAACTATAAATTATGGTAATGAAATAGTTCCATTTGGTACGTGAAGGTGAAGTCCCGGTTGCGAAATGCTGCCTCGCAAAATAAGAAATGACTCCTTCGTGGGCTCGATGAATTATGAAGCTTAACAAAGTATCGTAAAATGTAAATGTTATCCAAGAGTCTCAGCACGTTGCTTAACTTCATTCTTCCACATTCGTGCTGCTGGGAATCGAAAAAAAAAACATTCTAAAGAGAACCATGTTTGGGTAATAAACTTTTCCCCGGTATTCCTTCTCAGAATGAAGCCAATCATGGTGGTGTTTGCGAAGAACACAAACTTGCTCATTAGCGCCCACGAAGGAAGCATACATCATTCGTCTGATTTATCATGCATTGCAATCCACAACACTTACTACGCTCGGAATCGAACGTTTTACTGCCACCAAATCAGCACTACTAAAACCATGGTCATTTAAACCATGATGCGCCCAACAACTCCCGCCGACTTGTCCAACAGGAGATATCCAAGGCGTGCTGGCAGGATGTTAGCAATTTTGTTTGATCAAATAAATTCGCCTCAATTTCGGTTTGTGTTCGAAATTGCGTTTCAATTTCCTTGCAGCTTCCTTTCGCTTTTGAGACGGCGGCTCTTTACCGGCGGCTGGCACTGCAGAATCGGTGAAGGGAAACGACGCATCATCGTTGCTGTTAGTCCTCCCCGATCACAAAACCAACCACAATCGATCATTATTTTTCGGGTCATGCCGAACATAGGCAACGGGGTAATGATCTGTTACCACTGTATGTCTTCCCCGTTCTGTGCTACAAATCTATAATCGCAAGCAAATCGGTTCATAGGTTGGTGGCTTCGCTTTGCTGTGAGTTTCGCCTAATGGGCATCGGTCAAGATGCTCAATTTAAGAAAGAAGTCTTACGCACTCGGGAACTCCGGTACAGCGTTTGTGTGCGAGACGTATGTTTTGGGTTTATGATTGGCATTTAAAGGGACCGACTTCGACTGCGATCCGACTTCGATATATCTGGACGGGCAGTAGATGAAGATATGGTCAGTCTCGTTCTGAATTTTGAAGATTCAAATTTCCCTCTGTACACGTGACATTTTATGACGAACTAAGAGATCCCGATGAACAATCCGTAAACCAATCTCTTCGCATCTCGTGATGATGATGATGATGGAGTGGGTCATAAATCTATAAAATAGAAAAATCTGTGCGTCACGGTATCTGTGTCTCAGAAAATCGAGCTAAAAGCGTACCAGCGAGACAACAGCAAAACTGGAATGGATTACGACCGCCCTAAAGAGAATAGTGATCGTTATCTAAAACGTTTCATGTTCCAAATTTGGGCGCCACACTCGTCTGCAGTTCGGTCGAACGCATTCCCAAGAAATTCCCTGCACATCCTATTCCCGGAAAATAATTTGGCATTTTCGCTGCTCTGACCTTGTTCTTTTATTGTTCCCTGTTTTTCTTTCTGGCGCTTCCACTTGCAGCTTCCACTGCATGCGATCAACGCACAGCAGCAGCAGCAGCAACAGCAGCAGCAGCCTAGGCCAACCACAAACCTGAACCATGTAAATAACAACCATTACCATAATTATTCGCTACAACCGTACTACAATCGGCAGCCACAGCAGCATCAGCATCACTCGTATCCTGCCTCACGGATCGCCGAAGAACCGTCGTCCACGTCGGTACGGCTCAACTACGTTGCAGAGCGTATACTCGCGTCAACCTTACCGGCACGGAAGTTTCAGAATGGGTCTTCGTCACCGCACGCCGCTAACGGTACGCCGGCCGCAGATGAGCACGAGCGCGAACTTATCAACATGCTGGAACAGAAGTATAAGCAGGTATGGTTAAACCTCCTCCAAATATCAGCTGAAAAAAAAACGAAGTTAATTAAATTAAATACGTCCAAGCGTAAGCGAGCGTTTTGCGTTCTGTTTGAAAGACACTTGACAGCAAGCGGGATAAGCTGCTTAATATGTTGCGTAACGCATTGGATGTTCCCGATTGAAAGCAGAACAGACCTGCTTACCGCCAAACCTTAATAATCGCTCAATCCGGACGGACACTGTCCTTACGTCTCTCGCGTTTGTTTTGTGCCACTTCTAATTTCATGCCTCGTTCTCGTTCCAGAACTACCGGATACTGGATCTGGAGTCGCGCCTCGTCAACATCACGCTGGAGAAGCTGTGCGAGCTGTGCAAATACATCGATTCCTGGCTGGGAAGCGGGAAGGAAAAGATCGTTGTTCTCCAGGACAGGTGAGCAAGTGTGTGTGTTTGTGTATGTTGAAGGGTGGATAGGGAAGAGAAGCTGTACATGAAGTTTCTGGTCGTTCGGCAGAGTTTAAAGGTGATCGCAGGGTGTACCCTACCTCTGCCAGGGTAAGGTAATCCTACACTCACGTCTGTGCGTCACGTCGATGGGAAAGCGATTGCGTGACGGCAATGTGAAAGGGGCTTCGCAGGCGGTTGTCCACTTGAGAAGGACCACCTTCGAGACCACGGCGATTGGTTTTGTGGATGGGTTCGGACCATTCGAGAGAGAAAAAAACATAGGAAATGAAAGAACGAACGTGTAGCTCTTCTGATATGTTTTCTCTACAAACAGTCAGTGATCGTTCGAACGAGGATCGCTGCCCTTTTCATCATACTATCTATTTATTTTTTTCTTATCATCTTAGCCTTGTCTAAAAAGCTTAACCTCCGGCTAAGAATCTTTCATTTCGGGTTATGCTTACCCAAGCCACCGGAATTGAAGTTGAAAGCCGCTTAAAGATTTTCCTATTTGGTGGCAAGCTTCACCGGTACCATACCGTTTCGGTAAATAATCTATCAATTGGAATTTGAATAAGAATGACGAGACGAATCAAAGTAATAATGTTTGGAGTAATGGTTCAATATCTTTAATGTTTATTAAATTATAATAAAACTGATTAGTTCGCCATAAAAATATTTTTCTCAACAATTTAACGGGTTATCAAATAATGCTGATGCTTACAAAAGTTCTTTGCCCGTTTGATGATGGACACGCTTCTGTCGAACCATAGACTTGTCACAAGTCTAAAGTACACCAGGTACACAATGTAAGACACAAAATGAAAAGAAACACCACAAACAACCATTAGCATAAAACGGCCACGGAGTGTCATATTTGAATATTTACTGCCAATTCAAAACGCGGCACTAAGGGCAACACCAAAGCACCAAACCGGGCACTGATGCGTGTATGCAGTTGCACCGAGCGGTGCATTATACCGGCTTATTGGCTTACATCTGTTTCTTTTCAACTCTGTTTTTTGTTCCCCGTTGGCTAAAACCCAACTCCACTGCCCGCGCAAAGATGATGGAACGCGAAAAGTCAAACATACCGCGCACCGTTATGCCGGCTCACGAACTGGCGCTTCATGCGTACATCGTCCATACCCAATGTACTCCGACGAAGCCGATCATGCTGATGATGATGACGGTGGTGGTATTTGCAGGACAATAATCAAATCTCCCAATCGGGAAAACGTGCCTGTGTCCGAATATTAACATTTGGGAGGGGATCATTCTCCTCTTCCCCTTTTCGGTGCTGGAGTGAATAGCTTTGACTCGACCACAAAAAAACTATCCATGGCGGATGGCTTCTGGTCATCTGGCGTCAACCGTCCATCGACGGTAAAGGAACACGGCAATTTGTTGTTACCTTTTGTTTGTGTTTTCTGCCGCTGCCCAGCGGAAGACACGCTTACCCGAAACGTATGCAACATGCAAACACTGGCGCTTTCGGTAGTGCGATGTTCATCGATCGAACACAGGCAAACCAACAGGCGGCGGTTGGCCACACAAACTTTCGCCAATGCACAAACCGTTTGCGATCTTGCATAAATAATTCATGAGCATAGATTTTAAGCAGAATGTTGGGAGGCACTGTTAGCGCGATGGTACCAATCAATCTTAAGGCGGTTGGCTAGCGTAACTATCCAATGGTATGATAAGAAAGTTGCTGCACATAAAGCGAATCTTTCGGGGTTCGCCTTGTGCAGATTTTTGTTGGTAAAGTAAAGTTTATAGCGCCATTACGAAGTGAAGAAACATTACGTTTGGTACACATTTGGCAACAATGGTATGCCGTAAGCCAAACAGCATCGGTTCGCCGTTGGTGCGAGCCGACCGTTGGGCGGAAATGGGCGTTTGATTTTTATAATCATATTCAAACGATTTGATGGTGGTATGCAGTCGTGTATGGGGCTGCGAATCGAGAAACCATATTTTGGCAGAAGAGTAAACATGCAAGTGTACGTGAGTTATGATTAACGGTCGGAAGCAGACATTTAGAGTAGGTTTTTTTTAAAGGTATAATAATAGAGTTTTGGCAAAATTTGGTTAAAGGTTGCAGACGTATAATTAAGATAAAGTTTGATTCAAAAACTATCGGATTCGTTCATTGCTTAACACATTTATTTGCAGTTGAATTTGTGTGTTGTTGGTTTCTATTTTTATCCCAGCTATTGTGAGAAGATTTATACGCCTCAAAGTATGCAATAACTAGTTTTAGTTGATTTTTAGGATTTTTGTTTCAATCGCGTAACAAACCATCCTCATATGACGTTCGAATTTATCTTATTAAATGAATACCTTCCATGGCGCTACTTGAAACAATGCCCAGCGCTAATGAACCGTGTGGAGTCACAAATCTACACCAGAAATGAATATCTGACTGACTAAAAATTTAAAAGTGTAACGAAATATGAACAGGAAATAGCACATTAAACTTCACCGTCTCGTTGAAAGCACTGTGTAATTTTGTGCATCCATTCTCACCCAAACAGTTGCAGAATGTTTTAATTTACACTTATCTTAAAAGACCGCGTACCTTCGCCACATAAGCGAGCGTTATATTTAACAACACAACAGCAAACCGTTTTTCAAGTTTTGGGGCTCCACTTGTCAGCGATGGTCTGTAAGCACGGAGGTTCATTTGGGGAAGTTGATAGTTATTAACCTTCTTTACGGTGCACCGTTTTCAGATTTCCGCTTTTTTTTCTGTCAGCGCTAAATCGATTTCTTAATGATGCGTTTCGCGGGAATGGGTCACGCTGCGAACGCTTTCATTATCAGTAAATAATAATTATCCTAATAACGATCTTTTCAATGAGATCTTTGCAAACGCATGGATGAAACGTATTGCAAATTGGCGTGTCAAAATTTATAACACGCCAAAGAGGTACCGTGTGCAGTTTCGTTCTCTTTGTTGCACTTTGTTATTAAAATGGGTATTGAAAAAAAAAGTTTGTAACATGAATTGCATTTTTCGTTTCCCGTTTTGGATGCTTAACAGGAGAAGGCTCCTCTCCCAAGCTCAAGGCTTCAAGAAATGGCTCTTTATAATGTGTTTGTATTGTCGTATCTTTCATCCTTACAGAGAAGATAAACATCGGCTCGGGACAGCGGTCGCAGCATACCTGCAGTATCAAAAAATCTGCGGCTCGAACATTCCGCAGGCTAGTGGCCAATCGAAAAATTTCCTTTCGCCCGGTGGCTCGGATAATGGCCGTAAAACACCGACCTGGTTGGATTTGGACATCTACTCGATGCAAAAGTTTCTCGAATCGGTTGCCGGCCCGCTGCGCATTCCTTCCCACAAAAGGTAACGATCACCCGATTATAGACGATATCTCGAAACGACATCGGAAGAAGTTAACACCCAATGTACTAACCATCCGTATCCTTCCTGTTTTGCTCTCCAGATACATTCAATACTTCTCCGGGCTGCTGTCGGGCGTGATCAAGTTGAATTCGTCCTCCTTCTTCCTGAAAGCGATACGGGTCGAATCGCCGCCATGTTTGCACTATCGTGCCATAACCGTCAACAGCGAGTGGCGCAGTTTCATCAAAATCTTCGAAGGTGTAAGATGTCTGTTTACCTCGGACATCTACGTCATCCCAATCACCACGCGGCACTTCATCTACGAGATAAAGCATCCGCTACGGTTGCGCGGTGACATCCTGGTGCGCTGCTACCAGATCATACCAAATAACAACAAGGCGGCCTACGAGAAGGAGCTGATCGCGTCCGTGCAATTTCACACATGTGCCATAACCGAAAAGGAAGTACAATTCCAAAAGGGAGATCTAGACTTTGCGTGCGAAGGTAAGCAGACGAAACAGTCGGGGTTGGAAGTAGGAATAAAACACCTTTTGCTCGTTTATCCACTTCACAGATGAGCGCTTCTCGGCGGAACATATGATGACGTTCTGTTTCGACACCGTACCGAACGAACAGCCCATGATTCTCGTCTTCCAAGACCCGCTCGTTCGGAAGGAGCCGATTGCAGAAAATGGTGATCATCTGGAAACGATCAATGAAGGTAAGTGTGTTTTCTTTTTTTCTATTTTTCTCCCTACGCCCGATGTGTTGTGCTAAAAGTCGACATTGCCACATGCAGTACAAATTGCATACTATCAGGCGCATATGCATTACAGTGCTTGACATAAATATGCGTTGATTTTGTTGTTTGTTATTTATTAAAACCATAATGCGTTTTAAAAAATAAGTTTTTAAAATGTTGCTTGTAGAATTATGAGTAGACGCTTTTTGTAAACAAAAGTGTCATTACGCACTGAGTAGTTTGTTCGATGTTTCAAGCTATACTTAACACCTGTGTTTGTGTGAATTGCTAGAACATAATCTCTTTTATAGTTTCATTACTCACTGTGCATCAGGTAGAACTCTACAACAGCATTAACTTGTGATCATACCAGTGGCTAACACGATCACAGCGATCGGTATAAGTCGACATAGTTTTTTGCAGTTTTTTTTTATATAGTGATCTTCGTGGCTAACGTAACGAATATTTTGAAAATAATGCTTTGACCAAGTATATTCTACTGTAGAATATACTTTTATTTAATAATACTATCCAAACATTGTTTTTCGAAGAATTCAAACTTCGTTTTTACTAAATAGTTTTCCCGAGTCTTGTGCTTTGGGACTCACTACGCCTCAATGTATGAAAAAATTACCTCGTTTAGTTAGTTGTTTCTTACTTTGCTTAGTTGTAGTATTTGAAATGTTTTGTAACCAAATAACGCTTGCGCCTTTCACAACGTCCTCCGAAAAGAACACATTTTGCGTAGTATTTTACACTAGTTTCGTGATGTGACTAGAATAAACATCCTATTTGTTTCATCGCTTGAATGTCCTGTCAACTTCCCACGCCGGGCTGGCAGCCAGATTTTGGCTCACGCGTCTCAGCATATAAACAAAGGCAACATTAATAGCTTCATCCGTCAGTGTACGATCAAAACACTTGGTCGCTACCATTTTTAAACCTCGGAACGGTGCTGTGATTCACCTGAGGGGTCAACATTTGATCTGATGGTTGAGGTTGTTGAAGTTCGTTACATCTTCGAAAGATCATGATACAATTACAGCAGTAATTGTTGTTTTATATGTAAATGTTTGCAAAACAATGAAATTTGATCGATCGAATTCATTCGCCGGGAATTATTGTTGCTCGGCCTTGTTACACACACCGTTTTGGGAAATAAAAACCGCATCCCCAACACAACTGACCAATCCCGACAGGGTGCGTAATTAAATCACTCTAATTTATTTGACAAACGTTTGATTTATTAGTGGTGTAGGCAAAAAGGAGTTATTTTCGTAACAGAACCACCATGTGAAAGGGCGCTATTTCGGTGTCTGGCTTCCTGTTCAACACCGATACAAACGGGCATGGCGATGATGATGATGATGATGATTCATCAATCGTCGGAACATACTTAAACCACTCGTGTGGCTTACGGTTGATAAACAGCTGGTGTTTGCAACATGATCGGAAAGAGGATTTTCTGTTTCATTCGCATTAATGATTGACGTTGTGCTTGTTTACAAATTGTTCAAACTGTACTGTTCAAAGGTGTCTTTCTTCTGCGATTGGATGATATAATATTCAGAACAAGTTGGTGTATTATGTTAACATCGCATAATGGCCTTCAAGCTAATATGTTATGTCTAGCGAAATATGTAAGATATCCTCATCAAAAGTTCCTTCTTTCCATTCCATATTGCATAAGCAGCTTAAACGTATAATTACACATCACACCAAAGAATCCTCTTCATACGGCACCGGTTACGATCGATTTTATCCGTACGCATTGTTTTCCAATGACAGCATAAAACCCCCTATGCACACGATGCACCACAGGCAACAATTTAGTGTTGCCCGTAAAATACTGCGTGGTGTACGACGTGGCGATGATTACGATCGATTTATTGGAGCATCAAATAGCGCGAAAGGTTAACACTGTAGTAATGCTAGTGTGTCCGGAAAAAGGTTAATTTATTGATTGATTGTTTTATGATCGCATCGTGTAGGTGTGGCGTCAGTAGCGGCGGTGATGATGATGATGATGATGATGGTGAAGAAGATTATCGCGTGTACGGCCTTGGACCGTTTTGCGAGCATAACCTTCATTCGTAATGGGGCGTTCGTTTGTGTGTGCTTACGCAGGAAGGTGTGGTAGGCAAGTGCCTTATGGTGTGCTCTTGTTGATTTTTATCTATGCCATCAGCTTGCTTAGAAATCGATAAAAGCTTATTTCCCTTTCTCTCTTCTTGTGATGGGTCGGTTATCGATAGATTGCTAGTTCTATCGCAACTGTAAACAGTAGGCCGGAATCCGGATATCTAATATCGGAAAGGTATTTCATAATGTGAAAAGCAATATTTTGCAAGACATTAATATGTCTCTTTATTGTTTTTTTTTCCCTCACAAACGCTATTCATAAAATTCTCCCGTCGAAATGAGGTAAAACTAAACAAATAAACAGGCAAAAGCCGCATCGTAGGTCGGCAACATTAATGTTCCGCTCCAGTTAGTGGCCCTAAGCCCCGAGAGCTTCTCGTTGTACTGCATCGTACACCAAGACCAGAACGAAATGTCGATTTCTTCATCGCGATCCACTCTCCACACAACAGCAGGAGCATGATGTTAAGCATCATGAATTTTAAGGTGGGTTTTTTTGCGATCATAAACGGCGGAAACGCCCACCGAGCCCGGATTTAGAATGCGCTTGGGAGAATGTTTTCTCAAACCACATTTCACCGTGCATCGCTGCGCTGCGAGGGCGATTGTTGTTCAGAGTAATTCATAATTGAAACAGGTGTTTATTATTGGTGGGAAAACAGAAACAAACGCTGTATTTTGTACACAAAAAATCAATTTCAAACAATTTGTTTTTTTTTTTACACGTGTATAAAAGATGTGCAATGCTTGCAAGGAATAAAATGTATTCTATTGCATACCTTCAGGCGTTAAAAGTTGAGTCGCAAATCAGCAGTTTGTCTTCGTGAGAAATGAGCACCACTTAAACAACTCTACACATCTTCTCTGACAAACCACACTAATATACCCCTCCTCTTGACAAGACCCCATTCCTCCTCCCCCACCTTAACTCATTTATCACAAACACTCACGCATCCTCATACGAACAATCAGGGAATTCTACCACTGCCACGTAGACAAACCCATCCCCACGGTGCGTGCGTGTGTGCATGCGTGAGGAAAAGTGTTGGAAAACTCGTGCTGTTGACTCTCCCATTTTCGTGCCGAGCCGATGCGTTTTTGTACGCAATCCAGAGACGGCAATCGTGCGCATGATGATGAAAACACCGATTCGGTTAGTGTGCGCAGTGAAACAAAACTGGTCGCCTCAGTCAGTTGCAGTGCGTTCTTCTTTCGGGAGAGTTACTTCCCCGAGTCCGGCGGTTCTGGTTGCGGTACGGCGTGCATCATTCGAATGTGTGTCACCGCGTGGCAGAATGAGGAAAATGGCCTAACGCATCCGGAATGTGTCGTCGTATGCCGTAAGGAAAGGCCGGTGATAATGCGAGACAACCAGTCTGCGCTTACGGTGCAAGTGTGCGCAAAGGATCCAAATGTGTCATACGGTTGTGTTCGAACGGGTTTCAAATGTCTGATTAAGTGAAAATGGACCCCGAGCAGTGATTCAGTCCCGTGCGTTGTTACACCGAGTGCGAAAAGTGTACCAGAGCAATCGAAAGAGATAGAGAACAAGTTGGAGACAAACAGAAGATAAAATGCTGCGTTGTAAGTGTCCGAACCGTGCCTTTATTTTTTCAATCAAAGCCAACACACATATCGGTTCTTATCGGTCATGAGGTGCAGTTTTTATCTTGAGAGATAAGTGTAAAGGTTAGCCACTGTCCGGATCATCGATTTAATGAACGTTGAAAAGAAATCCCGCCCTAGTCAACAGCACACGCGATGGCTACCGTTTATGCTGGCGGTGTCTATTTTCAGTAGCCGGAACGAGCCGGGGGGAAGAAATAGACTTTACGTTGCGACAAACGAACACTCTGCGTGTGAGCGGCATCGAACCACTTGTCGATTCTGAAAACAGTTGGTTATTGCAATAAATCTCAACTATCTCCTTGCAGTGATCCTTACCTCACAGTTATGATAAGACAGAAACGCAGGAAAAATTATTTCACTGAACAAACAATTAAAAAAAAAATGAAATCCATTCCCGATCGTTAATATTAACCATTGCGTGGTGATGATTTCATTTGGCCACCAATTTGTGGCCCATCTGTGGAACATTTGGCCGCGGTTTAATGATCGTCGACGCACGATCAATATTCTATAAATAAAGTTATGAACAAAGGTTCGCGGTTGTTCATTACGCGGGATGTGATTTGTTATTGTTGGGTAAATGCGCAATGGTTGAATAATTACCGGATACATTCTATCTGCTTTCTTCGTCGGCAAGGGATTCATTTTCCAAATCCAATTTCTAGTTTAAATTTTTAATTTTTTTTAACGGCAATTTGAAATCCAAAATGCAACATTTTGTCACCTCTCCTATTGGAGGAAAGAATCTTTTTATTCTCAAGTATTGCCTTTTTTTAGTTCAAAAGTATTATTAACGAGTTTCAGCTTAAAAGTTTCATTGGAAATACGCTTTAAATTTCCTCGATGTTTGCATGGAAACAACCTAGTTGTAGCGATAAACGGTTAAAGAGTAGTTCGATCTGTTACTGACATCAACCACCGTAGGAAGAAGGTATTCTATTTCGGTAACAAGACCATGCCAAACCACCGGTGCACTCCGGCACGACTGGAAGTGTGCAGTGGGGTTCTGCAGCGGCTAAAACAACGCAGGCGAAAGTCCAGTCACACCTACGCTCGCGAATGACTTGCACCACGCGCCTTTTTGCCACGTACAGCCGCGTATGCGAACGAGTGGAGGTTGTCGCGATATTTCGCCCAAGATATACCGGCCCATGGTGTCAAGTACGAGTGTGCCTGTATTAGCACGAATCCGTGCACTGATTGGGGCTTGATTCTGCAACGGAAAGGTCGCACCAGACACCAGTTCCAGGTGGCTCGGTGACAATTCCTACCACATGCTCTAGCGGTGTATTTTTTCCGGTCTTAACCCACCAACGGTGGTTGTAGTGGAGGCATAGTATGAACCATGGAGTTTAAAGGCTCGTGTCCACTGACCAATCTGCAGGCAACCATCGGACGAAGACATGTCTGGTGGCTTTTAAGTGTCGTGAAAGCAAGGTGGGGAAAAAGAACTGCTCAATGGCTTCAAGTTGGGAGTGTTTGGTGGCTCTGGGAGAGTCTTACTTGTGAGTTTAACGAATTCAGTTGCGCGTGTAAGCTCCAAATGAAGTGATTGCTATATTTTTTTTTTGCAAATTTAAATATCCAAAATTTAATAGGCTTTTTAAGAAAAACACACGCCCTGCAAAAAAAAAGTCCTCTCAAAACTCAACATTCCTATCCGTCGAATGGGTAGTGTGTTCCCGTTCGCATCCTTTTCCGCAAGAACGCACAAAATTTCGATCAACATTTTCTAAATTAAATTTTCCGCCCCTCGTTTTGGGCATATCTTTCGGTGGTGTACGATCCGGAACGAACCGAATGGCACCGGACGTCGGCGTTGGTGGGCTCGACACAAATCGCTTGCCATATCTCGTACCCGAATCCGTGCGTTTCCTACGAAACTTCATCACCATTCCGTCATAGGTTGGTCCAAACAAGGTAAATTGATTAATATATTGCTCGCTTGGATGCTTAATTACACTGCATTCGCACGGTTAGTGATGACTACGGTGGACTGGCACGTTGTTGCACCGGCTGAAGACGCAATTCGTTGGATGGAAACCACCGCACAAAAACGGCTTTCCATCTGCGTTCTGAATATTGTTATCGCTTTCATTATTTGCACTGTTTTACTGCTATTGACAACCATATTTTCGCATTATACATTGCTTCTTTTAAAGGAAATGCTTTATTATTTGGAACCTATCAAGAAGCGCGTCAAATAACAGCTATAAATCATCTCCGTCGTAGTTGGAAAGGTATAATTAGAACGATGCGTTCCATAATTAATCAATCGGTTGACAGAATATCTCAAAGGATCGGCCTCCCAAGACGCTACATAACAGTGTCTTGCAAAGTGTATTACAAATAAGTGTTCGAAGCGTAGTGTGCTGTCGCTTAAAAATGATGCTATAATCACTTGAAAAGCTTCAACATTTCTCAAGAATACTTTCCCGAGCTTTGCTACATCGATCCTAGTGAGATTTGCGGCTGAGCTTAGCTAAATGTCGCACACATCAAAAGAAGGTTTTCAAAGAGGGAAGGAGTTTAGTCTCCGAGCCAGTGTTCGTGACAGTGCTTTTATTCCTTTTTTGTAATCGATAATCGACTTAATCATTCTCAATTATGTCCACTTTCGTCGGAGGCGGCGGTGATGGTGGCGGCACCTGCGGTTAAGCCGAGACAGTTGATTGCTGTTTGTGTTTTAGTTATGCACCACGGTCCACCAAAGAAGCCCCAACCTGGTAAACCTGTTTTCTTGCTGTTTCGTTCAAATTTTGGGGTGGAATCTCTTTTCGGCATAGCGGATTGTGGGCGATCATCATGCTGAATCTGTAGCACGATTGGAACACATTCGTCTTCGTCACCCTGGTACAGCAACAGTCTCGTCCTATTCAGATACCGCGATCTGTACGCACTCTCAGCCAGATCACCATTGAAATGCGATCTCATCTCTGTTCCGGAGTACCCTATTTAAATATAATATAACTCTGGCGCCGATCATAATCCGCCTCGTACGTACAGCGATCCTATCGAAAGCGTGTGATGTTCGTAATGCTGGACAGTTTTCTCTTTGCGATCCTCCAGTACCTATTGGCCGCAGTTGCCAATGCTATCCCACACTTTGACTTATGTGTTGCTTGTCTTTTTTTCGTTGTTGTTGTGTTTTGCTCCCTACTCTCATCTTGAACCGCAAACTGTTCCTCCCGGTCCGCGTCCCGCACGCCGCATGCCACCGCAGGCAGGCACAGGAAGGTAATCAAGATCTCCGAGTAGACCAAATTTGGAAGTAGGACCGATTTCGAATCCATGGGGAGGGAAAAACACGCACCAGAAGGTCGCCGAGTATAACAATAATGATGCTTGTTATGTGTTTGATCTGTGGCCATCTGTGGGTCTCGTTTCCACCACGGATGCGGCCAGCTCCACGTCGTCCGTGTGCGTCGGGTCAGTGTTCGTCGATGGGTTCCACTGGCAGGTTCCGTCAGCTACGCCGCAGCTTACAATTAACATATTTAGCGAGTGTGTGTTTTTAACTTTGTGAGTGTATGTGTGTGTGTGTGCGCGAGTGTAACTTTCCCCCCCAATAGTATCTGACAAGCGAGTGAACAACATTTTTCGCCTTCGTTCTATATTCACCAGATGAGTCCGGCCATACGCAAGGTCCGCTGGATGGATCACTGTACGCGACGATATTGAAGAGCCCAAAGTCTCCGACGGCAACGCATCTCATCTCACCGCCGGCCGAGTTCAGCAACGGCAAATCGTTGCTGCTGAACGGAAGTGGTCCACCGCCGGTGCCGGAACGTTCCAAGACACCGAACTCGATCTATCTGAGCCACAACGGGACGCCCCGGAGTACGCCCGTACCGTTTGCGGTGGCACCGCCACCGGCGAGTCCCGCCTTCGGGAACGGTTCCGTCCACGGGGACGTCAAGTATGCGCTGAGCGAGAGCAAGAGTACGAACAGTGTTAGGGCGGTGGCCAGTGTGAACAGCAGCTACAGCTCGTATCAGAGCGCAAGTCCGGGTGTACCCGACAGTGGCAGCCCCAGTGGCAAGACGCGGCCGACCACTCAGGTCGATGGCCGCGAGTCGGTGCGCAGCCCGCTGACGGTGTCCATGGACTCGGGCATCTCGAGCAGTGGCCCAGTTAATCGTAAGTTGGGCCGACCGATCGCCAAAGCGCTACCTAACTAACTGATACACACCACGTTCTTCTCTCTTTTCTGTATCGTTTTCGGACATTTGGCAATCAGGTCGCATACAGGGTTCCAGCGTTTCACCGTCAAGTTTTCCGAGTCCGCAAGCTAGTCCGCAAGGTAGGTAGAGGCCGTACATTCCGCTACTGCGTCGCGTTTTCCCCCAAAACAAACACACAGAGAGAGACACGATGAGAGATTCCAATGGGAAGCGAAGTGGCGGTCACTCCAGAAGGCACCTGAAAGCTGGTCGTCACCGTAAAAGGACGTCTGAATGTGGTTATCGCAAAACCCTTCCCTCGCTGAAAGTCAAGCTTCCATTTTCCGGCATTGAAAAGAGAGTGTTCCCTCGCGCATGAACGCTTGTACAGTATGCGCTCGTTTGGAAGACGGTGAAAGACTTTCAGGCACCAGCCGTTGAGCGATCCCGTACCCTCGTCCAAAGTGTGCAGGATGTGTATCTTCTTGGGACGCGGTCGCGGCGTGCCGTTTATGGGAGCTTGTCTGCCTACCGATGTCTTCCGAAGGCAGGATTGGGAAGGCACCGTTGTACTCGTCAAAGTACACTCGTATTCTCACCGGGCGCACAATCAAATGCACCTTTGGAACTCTCCAAAGCCAATCGATGATCTCGTACGTCCATTTATGTAACTACCTTTCCATGATCGTTACCCCCGCATCTTTTCCTCATCTGCCAGGGTAACCTGGCCGTTGTACGCTCGCTGGTGGAAGTACGCGATCGATAAGAGAAATCAATCTCGGCAAAGCCCATCCGATCCGTGGTGACACCGGGAGAGAAAGAAGTCAGTGCCTTTTTCAGCTTAACTGTGCCGATACAGTTTCGACACACGAAAGGCACGGTCCGCGCCTGTCTTCTTGTCCTTGCCCCTTCAGTCCTTATTTCACCGCCCGCCGGTGTGTGTGTGTGGGACCGTACCGTGCACGGGGAAAAAGATGTCACCTATTTCCGCGTTTGTGATTTTCATCGATTCTTGGAAATGGTGGGCCGGTGCCAACACCATGCCGGGTCATTTTCGCCAATGGAATGGAATGTATGGCCGGGGCTGGTGTTTCTCCATCGCCATCCGCCACCGTTTGTTTCGGTACCGGTTCGGGCGGGCTTTCATTTTTTCCACGCCAGTTTTCTTTTGCATACGTTTTGGACACATACCGCCCGGTGTTGGTTTTGTGTCCGGGTGTCGATCATTGCCACCCGATAAACACCTCGGTGAGCCGCATTGTCCGCTAGCTGTCGGCTGTGGCGTGATTGAGTGATATTGGTGGATGCATTTGTCCCGCTGCATTGGGTGCAATCGATTGGGAGCGTGTGGAAGAAAGTGAAATCTTTATAGGGTCGGTCCGCTGGTTCGCTTCCAAATCAAATCATTCGTTTGATGCTGCTGGTGACATTTGGCTTTTTTTCGTAATAAAGACACACAGTATGATAAAACATAAATCATACTTTGCTACACGTTCCGAAGCGAAACTGGATCATGGTTTTGCAATTCATGAATTATTAAATTTTGTAAGCGATCTTTTTTTTTGTTCAAATGATTCAAATGCTGTTGCTTAAATGGTGTTGACAATATTATCATTTTGCAAGCTCAAACAGCAACGCCTAAGATATCATTCAATAGAGTTTTTGCTCTCTTTCTTAGGCAGTTTTTTTCATCAGTTGAACAGTTCGGTGTTAACAAAAAACGTTATGACAGCATGTTTAAATAATGGATCAGCTACATTTTAACAGTGGTATTTTTAGCTTTCAAGTAAGATAGTTGATCTTTGTTTAAACATTATATTAACTACACTAAATTTCGTATAACTAACGAACCTTTTTGACCTGCCTATCGCTGTACTCTCAAGGTTACCAAAGGCATGCCCATAAAGAGACCCTTGAAATCTCCTTAAAGTCCCCTTTAAGGGTCTCATAGACAGAAAGCATGAATTAATGCATCCTGTAGCGCACACACACACACACACCGCTGGAATGAAGTTTTGACGACATGTGCAACAAATACGCACGTTGGCGCGTTTTCTCGCGCATAGTTTCTCACATTTTTGCTGCCTATCAGATCCGGGTGTAGTTGAAATGTGGGGATATAATTTTCTATTTTTGCCCCCCCCTTCCCCCTCTCCTCCCCTCATCGTCCCTCACATGCACATTGCCGACCTGTCGCGCACTTGTCGTGTCGATTATGTGAACATCGGTGATGTTTTGCACCGTTTCGTTCACGCAGCTCAGCACACATATTTGGAATAATTTCACGATTTTTAATTACATGTAACTTGTAGTGTACCCCGGACAGGTGATCACCGTGTGCAGCAGAAGGCTTTCCGCGCCTCCATGTTCGGCTCCTTGGCCAAAGGCCACACTCAATAATAAGCCCCAACCGGGTGGGTGTCCACCTTTAGGTGTAAATGGTACCCACCACGGCGTGATCACCACGGTTTGACTTTTCCATAATTTTTTCACCCCATTTTGGGTTCCAGCTCACGGGACCTGTCCCGTGTGATACACCATTTGCACGGGGCACCCGTTAACACCCGTTTTCGGATCATTTTCCGTCTCTGTTGCGTTTGGTATGTTGAGGTTTGGTTTGGATTTTCATTTCGGTGATCACTGGAGCCGCTCCTAATGTGGACGCCCTTTTTCGCACTCGCCACCGCCTGGGTGACTGACTAGCAGAAGGGTCCATTGGTGACGGACGGTGATTCCGATAGTTGCACTCCGGTTTCGTAAGCGTGCCGTTTTGCGGGCTCTAGTATGGGATATTTGAAATTGCAGTCCGGGGAAAAACATGTCTCATTTTCTTCGGCGCCCACACGTTACGTGCCAGATTATTGTTACACAAAAAATGGCTCCCGCACAGTACGGGTGACGATTGAACTATGTAACCGAGCATCCAATTAACCTGTCAGCTTCAATTTAAATTTTTAACTGCAAAAAACTATATTTCGTTGCCAAGTGTTGTTAGTTGGAACAAACACGATGTTTGATTCTTTCTCTTATTTTTTTATAGGAATTTGTTCTACTAAGTCGTTTATGTGTTTAAATTGAAGAAAGAAGTCCAATCTTTCGCGCACAGTACTGTGGCACAAAAATGTCTTTGAAGTTCAACCTATTCATCTCCCATTCAGCTGAAGCAAAACAGTATTTCGGTTGAAATTTCTCCCACTTATACTGTTTATTTTCGTTACGTCAATTTTCCAGATGATCGTCATCGGGAGCTGGATGATCTGCTGTCCGATATGATGCTTACCGTGCAGGGCATCCCGGACGTTGGCCAAAAAGCAGACCAAACAAATCATCGTCAAGCACAGCAGCAGCAGCAGCAGCAGCAGCCGCATCACCATCATCATCATCAGCATCACCAGAATCCCAACGATCACTTCGTCAACACAAACACCGACACGATCAAGCGTTCGCATTCGGCCCAGCTGCCGGTGCAAGCACGCGAGGACAACCGTTCGCGTACGCCCTTAACGGTGAGTGACTACTCGCCGTCGACGGCGGCTGCAGTGGCGGCCGCGAAAGAGCGCGAACTGCTCATGTACGAAACGTCCAGCACTACGACGACACTCACGCCACCCCCGAGCGAGAGTGGTCGCGAAACGCCACTGCTGAGTGCGTACGCATCGGCCGCGATTCGCGAACGCGAGCTGCAAAATATAAATAACAATAATCTGACGCCAGCCGAGCGCGAGCTCATCATGAGCGTGCAGCGCCATCCGCATCAGTCGCTTGCGTATCCTCGACCAGCACGGTCGACCACGGGAGCATCGGAACGGTTTACCTCGGACGACGACGACGACCTGCTCGGTGGCGGAAGCGGTGGCCAGATCCCGTACCACGCACGGGAAGATTCGCGACCGTTCACGTACGGTAACATACCGGCCAGCGGGACACCGCAGCATCCGCCGGCCGCCACCATGATCAAGATGCAGTCGGGCCTGTCGAGCCCGTCGATGGTGCGGAAGGCGCTCGGGACGCCAACGGCAACGCGCAAAACGGCCACCCTGCCGCGCAACGATTTCGAGGAAATGTTGCGCGAACGGCGCGAAAAAGTGCTCAGTGAAAAGTACACGATCGGTGATCAGTCCCCGGGTGGGATCGGTGGTGTTGGTGGTGGTGGTATCATGGTTAGCGACACCATCAACAACAACAGCAGCAGTGGTGGTGATGGGCGGTGGACGTACCAGCAGCATCAGACCGTCAAAACGGTCACAACGCAGGGTGCGACTCCAAACGGTTATCCGGCCCATGAACCGCTCAAGCGTTCCAACACTATGGACGGGAGTTTTGGGCGTCAGTTCTCCAACGAAGGGTAAGTGTCCCACATTCCAAAATGCTCAATGTTTTCAAAGTGTTCAAGAACCCTCGGCCGTAGGGTCATCTAGTGGTGAAAATCGGTGTACATAGACCGTTGAACCCCGTGTGCGCCAATCCGGGAGCAAAGAAAACTGTGATCCTATAATTAAATTCGAGTGAAATTAAAAATTGACCTTCACAGACCGCCTCCTTCACGGTGGACGCCTGGTACCGTACGATCGTGGGTCTCAAGGTGGAATATTCGCGCGTTCTAACGTGCAGAGTGCGCCTAATCTGAAACTGAAGCGAACAAGTATATCGGAACCGTGCTCATTGCATTCGGGTGAATGATGGTGGCGTTTATAAACAGTGGGACGAATTGAAGAAACGTAAAGAAACGTGTGTCCGTGTGGCTATGTGTGTTTGTGTAACGTGCTGAAGTGGGTGATGTGGAGGAAAGTTCATTAATTTATGCGTACCACAATATCAACAACAAAACAAAATCAAGCATCTCTCTCGCAGCAGCTTACAGTGGGCCAAATATAAGGCAAGAAGTATAGTCCGCGATCGAGAAAGAGATGCCCCGGAACCTTAAACTAGTCGAGCGCTGTTGCGGTGAAGCAAACATTCCAAGAACCTCACGGGACGCACCTTCACAAGTGCATGAGTAATGGGCGGTCGCTTTTTGGAACGCAGGTGTACATCTCGAACCCATGAAGCGGAAATACCGCGGCGAATTGTAGCGCTGTGCCGTGTCCTTGGCCATGTGAACTCTCCCTGCTGATTGCACCCACCCAGCACTCGGCGTTTGACGCGTATCCTTCACCCAGCCACACACACTGAGTGGCGGGAGTTATGGATGTTGCGTTCCAAAAATACGTAAAGTTCCATCAGACGAGCACAGCATCATCTCGTACTGACCTGGGATGTTTGAGATTATTTGATGCTACGACATGACGTCCACAGTATCGGCCACATCTTCGAATAATTGACAGAAGTTTTCACTTTCCATTTAACCTCTTGTGTTTGTATGTTAGTTATCCGCATCTGGAAGGCTGTGTATCGCTTCATTCCAAGGGCATGCGTTGCTTGTATGTTGCCAAACGTATCAGACTCTTGCTGACCATCCATGAATTGCGTCAAGCGTTAGCTTCAAACGAAGATAAGCATCGAAGCGCGTGGGGAGAGTGTTTTTTTCTAAGGTTTTGCATTGGATGAGGTGAACTATTTACGATCCCATCCCAGTATACCGCCCTGATCCCTTTTAACAGACCCTGATCTCCCCTTACCAGTAGGAGAAGGACAGAGGTTTGGGGAAGAAGAGACGGTGGAGAGTGGAGAGAAAATTTATAAATAGAGGAACCCTGAGTGCGCTAGTTTTCAAATTTTCTGCTTTCGTAGAATTCAAGGTTAGGCAAACGGTTCCTCCATTCCCACCCTGCTAACCGACCGGAAACTCCGCCAGTGACGGCTGACGGTGGTTTGGAGCATGATGATGATGATGATGATGAAGAATAAACATTCGATACCAGTGCTGCTAGTGCGGCACAACGTCGGTACCTTTTTGTGCCTGCCCGAGTATGGCCGCGTGTGGGCGGTACGTTTAAGGGCAAGTAGAGTAGCGCAGTGAGACATGCGCATGAAACCGCGAAAGTGGGCTGTAAAGCGCTGCGATTCGATCGCGGTTTGGCGATGGTTTTATTTTGGCCCCATATCAAAACACGTGTGTGTGCCGAGAGTGGGGAGAACGAAAACCTAAAAAGGTCTGTTTCGGAGGCGACTTTATTGCGAGATGATATTAAAACCCGCTTTCAATAGTGCTTACAGATTTTTAATTGCAGACTGAGGTTTTCTAGCAAAATTTTTGAAACACTTCAAATTGTTCTTCTCTCCAAGAATCACTCACTTTGAAGGTAGCAAAAAATAAGTCCTCTGCTCTGCACAATGTAAACCATTGCATGACATCATGCTGGCCAACTTCTCGTGGTCGATGATGTGGACTTTCGCTCACTGCGCCTACTCACTGGGCTCCAGCAATCCTGCTGGACCGGTCCCCATAAACCAACCAGCAGCCTTCTGTCGCGCGGACCACGAAAATGGCAGAACCTTAACAGCGGTGTGGCTGCATGTTCGAAATAGCTGTCGAAATCGGCTCATTAACGAACGGAACGAAAAAAAAAGGCAAGCAAGTTGAACGAACCTGACGTGCTTGAGGCAAACCTGTAGGCGCGTACAGTATGTCAGCAAGTGCACAGGCACACAGAAATATTTGCATCCCCATCGGCAACACTGCACTGCTTTGGGACGTTCCATTGTCGTTTGGAAACACTCCCTACATCGGCCTGCACTTTGTGTGCATTTATGACCGGGGTGCGGATCTTTTGCGGCTTTTGGAGAAGTAAACAAGCGCTTCACGCAAAAGATGCTGATTCCGAAACAGGTTTTTTGCTTAATTAGACATGTACAGCTAAAGCGCACGTCCAGAGCTGCCTGTTGAGCAGATTTCGGTCACCCCCGGGGAGATTGACGCCCGAACGGTCCGGAAATGGACAGCATCGCTTCGATCGACGTTACTGCCCACGACCAAACCTAACCATCACCGTCACCTTGGCATTGGCGGTTTGCGGGAATTCATTCATAAAAATTCTAAATATGTCCATCGTTAATAATTCTCGCCCTAAGCTGAACTGATATCCCACGCAACAAACCAACCGATCCGCCCATTGCTCGACGGATCGAATTTAGATCCGATGGAAGATCGGAAGCGGTGCCGTCCCTGGGTTTTGGTTGCGCACCACCAGTCAGCTGGTCCGCTAACCCACTGGCCCGATGGCTTGGAGATATAACACATCTTCGCCAAATTGGTAACCAATCAGCGCCATCATTTGACTCACGGTGGTGTTTTTAATGTTCAGATGCCATTAGCAGCCCGTCCATCGGAAGTCAATCGCGCACAGGTCACGTAGAGAGCAAGCGCGCGTGTGTAGGATGTTGCGCTGTAGTTGACATACGCCTCCACAGGAGCCAAGATGGACGGTGGACGGGATAGAACGTGGATATAACGTTTGCAGTAAGAGAAGAAACAAAAAACCAACTCCACTAACTGGTTGATGAACTTTAGACGAACGAAAACCGAAAACATGCAAAAGTGACGCACATTGTTCACGCTTGGTTTTGATGGGTTTTTTAGGCGCCTTCAATCATTAACACCCTCAAGTCTGGTAGAGCTGCGGGGCAACACTCTCAGACTAACATCACCCCAGAAGAATTTATTAATTTGGGACAAACATTTATTATATCTCCATTGGAAACGCTGCGAGACAGGAAGCAGATTTAATGCACAAACAAATCCATCCCAACCGGTTGGTTGCATTTCTGAACAAAGCTTGGAGCTTATGTTACTTTACTTACTTTACTGCGAGTATAGATTGTGACCATTTTTGGCGTTTGTTGTTTTAGGGGCTTGGCTTATCAGTTGGCGGGTAAACCTCTCGATAAACTCTAGGGACGACCTTCGGTGTACTTAAAATGGAACAAATGAAAAGACCAGGTTACGCGCAATCGTTTGTGCGAATGTGAAGATGGTGCCATGTTTCAGAAGTTTCCAAAAAGCCTCGAACAATAACCAAACAATAAGTGAAGCGAGTGTCACATTGTATAACCTGATTCACCGAAGATAAAAGGTGTAAAGCTTCTAAGTTGTGGCCCACTTAATTTTCCGCAGATAATGTCTCACCCCTATACCCTTCCAAAGCAATCAGCTCGCAAATATCTTACTTTGTATGAACATGTTTATCCAGTGTATTGGTTGCATCACAAGCGTTAAAGTGCGCGACAAACAACTGCACTCTACGCAACTTGCCGCACTTTGCGTGTTATCTCAGGGTGATGTTTTCTTATCGAAGATCTTGGCAAGATATTGTCCAGCTTTGCCGGTTTCGCTTTCCAGGTGCGGTATTATCTGTTCGTGTGTAACCAATTGTCTGTCTGCGTGCGCTAAGCAAAACGTCAAACAGACGTAAATCTTCCGTAGAACTCCTGGAACTCTGGAACATTGGAATTCGAGCACCTCCACAGGTCACTCTGAACGTCGGACACGCTTGTTGGAGGAGTGGGTGGATGTATCGAACCCAGAGTAAGGGAGAAGCAATGCTGCTGTACGGTGTCTCCAACGGCTTTGGCAGTTCTCGATCGAGCAGATTGAGGCCGCGATCGTGCCCCGGGTGGCCTAGACGAGGGCATTCCGAGCAGAGCACTGTACCCTCGGTTTGCCCAAAAATGGATTTCGGATATTAATTCGATCTTGAGCACAAACGCTCCACACAATACGCGAATGGGTTGGTTGGTTGTGTTTGCGTCGGTTTCGTTTGCCATTTTTTCTCTCCCCCCCCCCCCCCCCTCCCTTCTCGTGGTCCCTTCTACATTCAAAGGGGAACACCGTCAAAACCGCCCGGCCACACGCGGCATTATTTATGGGCATCTTTGTATGTGCACGAGAGAAGCACACCAAAACAAATAGTATAAAGAGATGGTTTCGGTTAGTGCGATATCGTAGCGCACCACACTCACGTGAGCCGCCCCTAGATAGGGGCGCGCGGGAACTACCGAGACGCGCAACATTATATCACTAACCGCCTGTTTTTTTTTTGACGACTTGGCGGCAACACCGTCAATCGTTTCGTCGTGCTAGCGATTGGCACACGAGGGCGTAACAAGGGTGATGGACGTAACGAAATGCTTGATTCGTTCGCGACCAACTTCGACTACCCATGCCATGCCAGTACAGTGGTTGTGTGCGTGTGCTGTGTGCCACTACCATCCGATCGGGCGCCATCTGTCATCAAATGTTGCTCCCGTGGCCAAACGCGTCCTGGTAGGTCCCGTTCGAGTTGTTCCAGCGGTAGACACACGGAAAAACTATCCCTTACCACCATCGTCAGGGACAACCAGGTATCCGGGAGGATAGAAAATGGCTCCCCTTACAGCGATCGCTCTACAAACAGTGCCAGTTCAATGATCACCGGTCCCGGTTTGGCATTGAGAATGGCCCGTTCGTCAAGTTGGTAACCTGTGCCGTCGAAGCAGTCGATTAAAGAAGCGACTAATTTGCTCCTATCGCAGCGAAACTGGTATTTACCCCAAGGTTGCCAGGAAACCGATCCACTGGATGGAATGGAATTGATGCTTCTCCACAATGGGATGTGAATTATTTATTGGCACACAGTTTATCCAAATTTATGCGAACTGGCACAGTGGTAGATGTTCACAAATAAATCTACCAATACGCGAGAGCTTCTTAACAACGATTGATTAATGGGTCAAATACTTCAAGTCACTGTTGATCATTGAAAGACGCGATCAAGAGACGATTTATTGGTGCGTTCAAGTGCCCAATTAAATGGTAAATGCTAATAACCATTCCGGATAGATCTGTACTCCATAACGATACTGGATGCTGCTAATCGTAAGCTGACGACTTCTCCCAATGTGCTTACCGATCAGCAAGGCTAACTGGCCACTACTGGAACACATTATTACGTCAAATAGCAATAACGTTTAATAGCAAAATAAACTGTACCTCGCGTATCGTATCGTACCATCCCCTACTGACCATTTTATCATAACAGAGCGCTCATTTCGAAAGATTACTGCATTTCAAACAGCTCAACCTCTCTTTATGGACGCTTCAACGATCTCATTCAAATCGGTTTGCATTATTACATCCAGCAGTAGCCATATAACGTACACGCGTAAAGGAAATATCACCTCAGCAAGGTGGAAATATCTCTCCGTATCATGCATGCTTTATGGTCATTTAATTATAGAAAACAGAGATTCACATCTGCCTGGCGCCACGACGTACGCACGTTCACGGCATGATCCGCGTGTGGTAACGCACCGTCCGACCTTCGGCTTTTTCCTCGCCGACACTTGCTCCTTCATCGGTCATTGAACATCCTTGAACGCGTGAGCAAAAGCACTTGTTGCTGCTGCTGCTGCTGCTGCACGGGATTTCTCATTGTGCCGCCTTGATTAGATTACGGACGGGCATCGCGTACTCGCGATCGGCACAGAGATCGTGTTCCGGTTCACCTCCAGATCAGGCCCAAATTAGGTAAAGACCTCTTAGGAGCAATCGCTCAGCACAGCTCAGCAGGGAATGATGTAGGAGCGAACGCTAAAAGCGGAAGTGACACTGAGGCACAAGTGATTCACTTGTTGCCCGCTTAAAAGCGTCCTTGATGCGGGTGATTGTCTTGCGCCCGAAGGACGTGATTAATTTTCTTCTGTTTCATAGTTTTTTTATCAATGTGTTTTATGAACTGTGTGCAATTGAACTTTTTTCCGATTCAAATCTGTATCCCTTCGGATGGATCACGTGAGGAAGTAGTCGGAAAAATGGGAAAATACCCATCCATTCTGGACGAACCATCATCCAATAGTTTTGATTATGATGTGCTCTTTGTTGACCTACAAAATGCTATTGAATGTAGAGAAAAATGTTGTCCCACTTACAAGCGGTTCAATTGCCGTACGCGATCGTACGATGAAGATCCATCCGATCGTGAAGAAAACAAGCTGCCCAATAAATCCACCCGCCACAAATACCATTGTTCCCTGTATATGGTTCGGGCAGTGTGGGCAAATTGCATAGATTTGGCGTTGGACGATCCCCCGATCGATCTCGGGAGTTGCTGGTTAAAACCATCCCACATGGTGGGATGAGTCCCGTAACAGGAGAGCGACGAAACATAGATGTGTACTCCACCCGCACACATAATCTGCATGTGGATGATATTTATTGCGCAAAAGGTTATTTTAAAAGACAGAGAGGTAAAAATAATAACGTCTAACCATGTACGTAGCAGTACGTACGTACCTGGTTTGACCTCTCCTCTCTAGGGCAATGATCTGCGTGGTCTCAGAAGCGTCCTCCATGTTTATTTCACCGAGATTTTAAATGAGGTTTTATTGCTTATGTTTAGTTGAGTAAAGGTTATTAGTACCTTTTGTAATACTGCTCAACTTCAAACAATTTCTGTAACAAGTTGTCATCACAAGTTCCCCAACCCTTTGTCTCTAAAGAAGGATGTCTTGCCATTGACCGTTCCAAGATGGGACACACAGAGTTTGGCAGATGACGAACGTTGTTGAGACGTTCCTTGCTCATCAAACCCGTTGCGAGGTAGTAGTTGGGACACACAAATGGAACGCTGACGTAGGGAGGTGCCTCGCATCTGTTACCACCAGACCTAGGATGTAATCATGGGGCTCGCAAATGAAGCGACGAATGGGGACTACTATTTTTAACTTCAATTTTCACTGTTTTTTTTCCTTACCTCCGAATGTAAACAAAAACCAGCATGACCAGTATCGTCATCGTCACCGCTCAATGTCGCTAGCTGGCAACCGACCCGGCTACCGAGCGGATGGGTCATTGAGGGCCACCGGACACTGGTGGGCGACGATCGCAGCGTATTCCACAACCGTAGATTAAAGTCAACGTCACCTTTCGGAAGTGATCTGATCGGAGGTCGGGGTGATAGACGCACCCGAGCAATCTTATCCCGCGTTCGGTGCAGATTTTCCGTCCAACCCCAAAACCAGAATTCAACACCATTAAACCGCGTGCGTGGGTTTGCTGTTTTTTTTTTCTTCTCGGTTTTGTTTACGCCACTCAGTGCGCTACGGTGCCCTGTAGGTGGAGCAAAACTTATGTTTCAACATATTTTTTTTTCTTCTTCCCTCAAACCGTGTCTTCAACCCTGAGAGTGATAAATTTATTCGATCGTTCTTGAGAACTTGTGCTTTGTGCGTGTCACGCATGTGAAGAGCGGAATTCTAGCAGTCAGAATCCGGTTGGTAGCGGATTGATTGGAACTTGCCGGTGCTTTGCGGTGCAACTGTTTATCCGGTCGTTTTTGTAAATAAATGGATGGCAATCAGTTTGCGTCCAACAACGCGTAGAACGCGTGTGCGTGTCTGCCCGTTCTGCGCTAGTATCGCCCCACATCGGTGCGTGCATCGATGATTAATCCAATCGAAATTACACATGCGCCAGACGCAGTCCACCATTGCTCTCGTTTGCTGTTTTGTATACGCTAAAATTAGTGCACGGGTCGGGTGGAGCAGGATCGTGAATGAATCACGATCGCAGGCAGTTAACCTGCGTAACCTGTTGAATGTGCCCCAATGCCCCATTGCTCTCGGTTTGCATAGAGCTCTTCCTTTGTATTTTCAAACCCCGTTTTTCAAAGGGCTGATAAGTGTGCTAGGGGGAAAAGGATACATCCTCTTGCTCCCAGCCCGGATATGCATCAGTTTTTCCCAAACGGAGAGATAGATGACCTTCGCAATGCGACTCCACACGGGAAAGGGTATCACATCGGAACCCGCGATGGGATCTAACTCGATCATGCCGAACGGAACGACAACCAGAAGGTGAACAAGGTTCCACATTCCGTAACTGATCGTGGTTCACTTTTCCCTTTGCCGTAGCGGTACGAAACGAAAATCATAACGGACAATGTTGTCCTTTTTTCTGCGGACATCGTGTGGTACAGAAGTCGTTGCTACCACAACCTATTCGTCGCCGTGGTCCGGTTGTCCATCATCATAGCCGATAGAGCGTACTCCGTTGCCCGCAGTACGAGGAGAACATATGTGGAGTTAAATCGTCCCGGTCCGGTTGACATCAATTGCCGTATACGGTTGCCGCTAGTCAAGAAAGGGACAGGGAGTTTTGTTCCGTTTTGTTTTTTGTTACCTTACATTACACTCTGTTTTCAATTCGGAGTGTCCCCTTCTTACTAAGGGACCGGGGGCCACTTATGTTCCCATTTACACGCGCACGCGATTTTCGTACTGTGCTGCACACTGCAACTTTCTTATCACCAAAGAAGACAGGCGGTTTTATAGCTGATTTTGGAGCATAAAGATGGCAAGAAACGGGGACAAAACAATGCGAATTGAGAATTGAATGTAATGGAGTTGGAAATTTCGTCGGAAAATATTTGTCTCATCTCTTAAATTGTGTTAAAAGTCATGCAAATGGGAAATTTCATAATAATCTTTTCGGTATGATGATTTTGTTTGATAAGTAGTGTAAATATATAGAAATAAATATAGTTCGAGCAGGAATGTGGTTTTTGATTTCATATTATGTAATGGAAATGAAATCTAAACTGACAAGAGGATGAAAAATCAAAACTGGACGAGGGCCAAACCGAGGAAAAATGATTTAGCATGTTTTCTCCACAATACTGACATGGAATTGGAGAAGGAGTAACCGTAACGATTGGGATTAAAGGGATTTTAGAAGGAGATATGTATTTCCGAACCACTTCATTCTAATTAACAGCAATCCCTTCTTTTTGTCCTTACAGAATATCCGGTCAGTCATGGCTGCAACTTCAGCAGCAAAAGCTTCGCGCACGCCGGGAACAACAGCGGCGGGAACATTCGAATAGTTTTAGGTAAGTCACTAAAACCCCATGAACCTGCCAAACATACAAATGCTCGAGATTTATTGGGGAAAAAAAACTATTTTCCATCCACCAGTTACAACTATGGCAGCCCGGCTTTTCCGACCGGCGAAAACGTTTACAACACAACGCACCGGCGCAGCCAGACACTGTCGCCGGTACGGAACGAGCGGAACTATCACACGCTTACGACCACCAGGACCCATTCGACGGAACGTCCGTTTGTAGCGGTACAGCGAGCACATGAAAATGCGAAGCTCCAGACAATTGGGGTGAGTAGTGTCCGGGAAAACTGCCAACAAGTTTTTGGGTTCGAAAAATTCGAAATTGTATGCCTCGAAAAAGAAGAAAAAAGTGACATTCGTAACTTCCTTGCGAATGTTTTTTTGTTTACAGTAGCACTTGTACGATGAGTGTGTTTGTGTGCACTGTATCTAGGCGTAAGATGGCTTGCCGTTTGGAATTCCGAAGTTTTGTTTTTCCTGGTTTGCACTCTAATCGATCTTGAGTTATGATTTTGAATTCAACCATAATATTTTATCCATCACCACACATGTATGACCGAACTCGTAACCAACTCGAACACTGCACCCTGCACTCACGGTATGCTCAGAATGCACCGCTCTCCATTTTGAATGCCTCACCGCACGGTCACATTGCACAAGCACAAACAGCCCCTTCACCATCGCCGTCGTCCACGCACACGACCGTATCGTCCCCGTCGCCGGCACCACCGTCCTCCACGGCGACATCGGTATCGATCACCAACCATCATCACCATCATCATCAGACGGTCAATGGAAGCAGTAGCGCCACCGGTAGTCCGGTCAATGGACAGCAACACTCGACACCTCAACAGCATCGGCACATCAATGGCAATGGCGTTCACTATCAGCAGCAGCAGTTGAACAACAGTAGCAGCCTGAACGGCAGCAGTGGACTGTTGTCCCTTGCCGAACAGGACCATTCGACTCCGAAACACGGACAGGTTCGATTGGTAGGTTTGCTAGAAATTTTGTGAACTCCAAAGTTCCCGCGCCACCCAAAAAACCACACTACGTAACTCCACCATCTGCTAACATCTGCGTGTCCTTCTGGTGTGGTTCTTTCTCGACGATCTTCTACTGCTATCGTTGCCGGCTGTATCAGCGATTATGTTACCTTCTACATCTTCCAATCTTCTGTACCCTATAAGATCTTTATCCTTTCATTCTATCATAACATCATTTTCATTTAAAGCTAACTTGAACGACTTTCATATATACTTTAATATCATGTTCGTATTTAAATGTGCCTGTGTACTAACATTGTTGTGTTTTGTGTGTGCTTTTTTGGGTTTTGATACTAAAACAACAACATCGTGTACTTTAGTTAGTGTTTCCTTTTTCCCCTTCCGTGAAGATATCGCTACTCGTCTCATGTACTCATTTTCCATGACGCCATTTTGGTTTTTTTCTGTTTTTTTTTCATCCTCTCTTCTGTGTTACCCGCGCTGCGTACGTTTCAGGAGTCCGAACAGATCATATTCAGTAACATAAACAGTCTGAATAATCTCGATAACTGCGAAAAGCTCAATAACCTGCTAAACGAAATAACCAACAGTGCGGCGGCTGTGGCATCCGTTGCCTCATCGGTACCGCATACGACCGGGGTCCAGACCGTTGCAAGCGCAAGCGGGACCCAAGCATGCATTAGCGCTAACACTACTACTTCCAGTGTCACTACCAACAGCTCGTCTTCTTCCTCCATGTCCACTAGCAATCATAGTGCAAGCCTCATTAATCACACCCATCATCTAATCGATCCGTACCACGATCATCATCAACATCCTTCCCATCAACGTCACCGTGCGGTTGAATACCGTCCTCGAAATGGACACAAACCGGCGGCCGGTGAACAGGAACCGATGGAACTGTCCTCGCCGGACGGTAGTGTCGATGAGAAATCGGTCGTCCAGCCGGCACCGAGCACCGTCAATGGTGAGCGACGGAACGGTCACACAGGTGACCATTCCCCAGGGAATGTGATTGGGCATGGGCAGCTGGCGCTGGATAAGCTGCTCGCCTCACTAGCGCTCGAGAGTGACGTTACGGAAGAACATTTGGCCAAGATTGAAGGACGGAACACCAACACCAACACCAATGGGTGTTATCCGGAGCAGCGGCCCACGGTTAACTTTCATCCTTCGAGCGAACTGTCGGACGTGCTGGCTAATCTGGCTGCGTACGATCTAACGGAAATGCAGCGGAATGGCAACCTGTATCACCACCAACACCACTATCAAAACGCCTCTCCGTCGGTTGACACGACGAACGGCAATTATCGGCTGTATCCGGCCCACGGGCTAGAGCTGGTGAACGGTTACACACTAAGCAATGGGCACCACCTACCCGGGCAACTGCAGCGCAGTACCAGTCGCAGCAGCAGCAGCAACGACACAGCCGTTGCCCAACAGTCGCAACAGCAACAGCAGTCACAGAACAGCTCTCCGAACATTCAGCAGCAGCAGCAGCAACAGCAACATCACAATCATCCCCATCATCCGTTACTAATGAATAACCATGTGCGACGAATTGCTTCCGAAACCGACAGTACCATCTCATCCATTTCGCCTAGCTTATCCGAACGCAGCAATGCGATCTCTTGGTGCGATCAGGTAACGTTCAACATTTGCTCCACAACTATCCCACAGCCGGATCGTTTGCGAAGTGTGTCTCGCCCTTCTTTATCATCACCCTCAACATCATCTTGCTATAGAGCATGCTTTTCAATGTTGTACCATCTTAGTGTACTTTCCCCTTTTGTTTTTGCTGCCATCTGTCACATACAGCTCACTAACTTCAAGCTTAACAGTGCACCAGTCGGCTTAGAACCGGACGAAGAGATTTGAAGTAAACCGATCCTCACGGGGTTGCCATTGGAACCGACGAGAGGAGTGTCTTTAGTAATGTATTGTTTCTTATTGGTTACTTTCCTCTCTGGTTGTAGGCACGTGAAGAATCGTTCTCATCGTACCGCTCGGAAACGGAACCGGACAACTCACCGATGGGTGGATCACCGCGTCCTGAAACGCCGGCCTTCCCTGTCACGCCACGCACACCGTACGGGCTGAGCAATGGTACCTCCAGTCCCGCTCTACCACCCAAGAGTCCGACATCACAACGGTAAGTGTACTGCGGAGCGTGTGGGAGAACTCATCGAGTCAGATACAGACCGACCACCACCACCACGACTCATCCACAAAACACTTCTTTTCTTTCCTATCTTTCGACCGATTGAATATGTTTTCCGGGTTGGGGCTTGATCTGTTTTTTTCTGTTACCCGGTTTCTTTGGGCTTTCCAGAAGATATAACTCCGCTTGGTCGCTACGAAGCCAGAAATCCAGTGTTTCAACCTACGACGTGAGGTTAGCACTTTTGCTTACCAATTCCTACCGCACTCCTAGTAGAATGAGGTGTTGTTGTGCCCACGGTCGTTCGTTGTGTTGTGCACCTTGTTGGACATTTGCTGGAGAATACTAACTCAGTTACACTTTCATCTAGTCTAACAGTCTAGTTTCGAAGGGGGCATGGCTAATTCTCTTAAAGCTGCATCGTATCTCCCACCCAAACCAATCCGTAGGAGGTTTCCGATGGGTGTGTTTTTGCAATGTTGGAAAGATGCCAACGCCACTGCTAACACAAGTCACCACGACGAGTTGGAACACCATCCAATAACACGAGCAACGTAACATACAAACCGAGCATGATCATTACGCGATCGACTGATGCTTTCCACTTTAACCACTTTTCCTTCTCAATTCCTTACGATCTCCCTTCTCTCCGACTGGCAGCAGAAAAAATGTGCTATACAAACAGCTCGAAAAGCTTGCGCTTGCTAAAGCATCCCTGTTTCAGTGCGTTGCACCGGTCCTTGAGAAACGGACACAGGGTTGTACTTTCTACTATGAGTGAGTAGCAGTAACAGTAGAAGGATTGTGTCTCGGTGCCTAACACTTAACCAAGGAATTCGTTTCGCACGCCAAAAGCTAACATGTTACTCCCAATATGCGTGTGTATGTTTTGTGTGATTCTGTTTACAATGTTGTGCCCGTAGTCTCTGGGAACCTCGTTGCATGGTTCGTACCGGGATGAGCACCGTCACTAATTCCACCTTTGCTTCCCGCTTCACAGCAAGGACCTGTTCAGTGGCAACCAGCGAACGCAAGAGCTCGTCAACCAGAACGAAACACTGTCCTGCTACACATCGCGCCGCAATTCGACCACCTCGAACGCCAACAGCGAACCGCAGGAGGTGGCCCCACAGTTTGTGAAGTTTGCCCGCGACTCCTCCAAGTACTGGTACAAGCCAAACATTAGCCGCGAGGAAGCGATCGTACTGCTGCGTAATGCGGCCCCCGGCACGTTCATAGTGCGCGATTCGACCACGTTTGCGAACGCGTACGGACTGGTGGTGAAGGTGAACCATCCACCGCCCGGTGTACAGTATACGGGGCCGAACAGTGAGGAGCTGGTACGGCACTTCCTGGTCGAGCCCACGATCCGGGGCGTCCGGTTGAAGGGCTGCGCGAATGAGCCCGTCTTCACCTCACTGTCTGCGCTGGTGTACCAGCATTCGATTACACCACTAGCCCTACCGTGCCGGTTGATCATCCCCGATATGGTAAGTGATCGTACAGGTCGCCTGACTCCTGGAACAGGTTTAATCCGGGTTTTTGTTCGTTCGCGTCTTACAGGACCTTCAGCAAATGGATAATCAAACACCGGCGCAACAGCAGTTGCTACAACAAGGTGCTGCCTGTAACGTGCTGTATCTGTTCACCTGCGATACAGAGTCACTCACAGGTGAGTAACAACCAAGTTTGGATAGGGTTGAAGCATCTACTACGCAAACTAAGCGATCGTTGAGAGACCCATTGACAAAATGTTTGGGACTTTTGAGATTTTTCTGTCTTTGACGAAATTTTGATGATTATAAATGTTGGTAGTCCCTAAAGGAAGCTCTCAGACTCCATATTGGGGTCTCGGGAAAATTAATATTACTCGGAAGAGAACTTTAACGAACGCTTGGGACGTAGACGGTAAGGGTTAAGCGTTGAGAAAGTAGGAAATTCGGTGGGAAATCTTAACGGTCTCAATCGCTCTTCTTCAAACTGTTTTGGGATATAATCATCATTTATTAATTATTTTTGGAGCCCCGAAGATTCTCAACGGTTACAATCTCTCCAAAGTTTGATCTACTTCATCAGATTCAACGTGAGTTATGTGATAGGTCCTGTTACTGAAGAAGGAGTCCCAACTTTTATTCCATTTAGGGTTTTATCATATGCTTCCGAAGAGTTGGCGTAACGATCTACTCGTTCATGCCTACCATTTTTCTGACTTACTAGACTTATTTGGATACCCCGTAGTTGGAAAGTCACTCCTCATTACGGGGGAAACGGTCCTAATGGGATTCGAACCGCTGTCCTGCTATTGGACCGCTTTATTTCACCAAAACAGTGCACTAAACATTCTTCCTACTTTCCTACAGGACCACAAGCAATAAGGAAGGCAGTCAGTTCGTTGCTTGCGCTACGACCACTTCCGAAACCAACGCAAGTGCACTTCAAGGCCTCTCTGCAGGGAATTACACTGACCGACAACACACGACAGTTGTTCTTCAGGTTAGTATCGATTGGAACATGCAACATGTTGCTTTTTTGTTGTGGAAAGTGATCATCTAACGGTGGCATTCTTCCCATTTTACAGACGGCACTATCCATCAAACAACGTGTCATTCTGTGCCCTCGATCCGGACGATCGTCGATGGAGCATTCAGTCAACGACGGGAGATATTCCCGCTTCAAAGTAAGTGATCGCATCAACCCCTTTACTGAAGATCGCACATTTTCTAATTGCTCTACTCCTTTGTTCCCGTTTTGCAGACGTATGTTCGCGTTCGTAGCGAAGCGGTCGCCTTCGTCGGCCGACAACCAGTGTCATGTGTTCTGCGAGCTGGAACCAACGCAACCGGCGGCGGCCATCATACAGTTCGCCAACAAGGTGCTGACCGGTACCAGCCAACAGCCAGCAGTTACCAGAGCGATCTAAAAGGCCCGCGATTCTCCTTACAAACAAATAAAATGGAGTATCAGCACGCATACTCTATCGCTGTCTCTTAAAAACACACGCACACGCGTAAGAAGCGTAAAGAAGCAATAACAAGTGCGAAATGAAAGAGTAAATTTTACTAATAAAAAGAAACGAAAATACACACCGCATTAATAAAAAGCAAAAACACGCAAAATGCAAAACCAAGGCCGTAAACGTTTTAACACGCACACGCACCGTAATACGCGCACATGTGCAACTTGAAAAAAACAAGAAAAAAAAGCAGGATACTAAAATACTTAAACCGGTGTTTAACGATGGTCGGTACCGCAGTGGGTCGGGATGCGCCATCTTTTGCACCACAAACAACCGCCAACTACCATACTTTTACTGTATAATTGTGTAATTATTACTTACTATAATTTAGCCATACCGTAGGCGGCGGCGTAAGAACTGTCCGCGTGTATAACCCCCTTAGTTTCGTCGTGCATGTGTTACAGAAAAGGGGAGGGAAAATAGGGGCCGCCGCTAACGTTTCGTTGTACGCACTACTCGTGTTCTCGTGCGCTTTCGTCAGCTCAGTTTTGCGTTTGCCCAGTGCGCGCGTTCGTAGGAATCGTGAGAAGAAAACACACTAATCATTGAACATATTCTAGCCAACTGTTAGGTTGAAGTTGTTTGAAAAATATAAAGGAATGCGAAAAACAAAAGCGCACCACCAACCCACAGTTGGGGTGGTAGTGGATCGTCTTTGCTTTGCGATCAACGAAAATCCGAACGCTAAAACATGGGCAACGGCAAATGGTGTGTCCGAGGAGTTTCACTTTTGTAATTGTTCAACTGCATGTTTGCCTTAACTAACGTAAACCACTAAAACAATGAAATAGACCACACTAAAAGCACGCTTATTAACAACGTGACCGAACAACGTGACTACCATTCGGTCCCTCTTCTTGCCTTCTATGTGTTTAGCACAAAAAAGCCGTTTTTCTTTTCACGCTCTAGATGTTCTATTTTCCGCACAGCTAAATTCGGTAAAAACTTCATTTCTTCATGAACAGGTTTCTTTTCGTTTATGAAAGTTGTCAACTTTTAGAATCATTTTTTGGGCAAGAAATTGTTTAACACATACGCGTTAGTTGTATGATTTTTTTTCGCTTTGCGTGCTTCCGCTGGCAAAGGTAGGAAAAAGAAGGACGTTGTTAATACTAGACTTTTCTTTACTCAAAACCAAACAAACAAAAAAAACGAACGACTAAGTGCTATTCGTAACTGAAAAAAATGAAACAAAACGTACCACTTTTTAAGTACAGTTGCACTTAATGAGGATCGAACACGAAAGATAAAACAAGAATCGAATCGAAACTTTAACGGTTTAACACATATTGTAACGTGCAGCAGTGGATGGAAACTAACGCAATCGAACGGTTAGTTGTAAGAGCAAACATATGAAACATGAAACGTAAAGAAAAAAAAACCAAAACCCCGGCGTGCCTCATTGAAAAACAGAAAACACGATAAAATACGATAATCCAGTGAGATGAAGCGAAACAGCAATAATGTTAATGATAATACTACTATATCAAAAACCAACCTCACATCGTAAAGCAATAACGCAGCATAACGCACATTGAAGCAGGTCTAAATCGTATAACCTCAAATGTAGAACATTTTTTGCTAACCAAAAACAGCCAACAGGTTTCTTCTTACAACGGCACACTTGCGAAACGAAACAGCAGAAGGAGCAAAACACACAAGGAATAAAACAGAAAAAAACTACTAGTCGTTGTTAGAAAGTGTAAGCCAGAAGCAATCAGGCGAAACAGCAGCTCGTGCAAGCCGTAAAACACAACGCACAAACGGAAGAGATGTATTTGTTTTGTTTTGATTAAGTTATAAGAATGCGATCTATTCTTTTGTTTTATTTCTTCCCTTCTATTCGGTGCACGTTTAGGTAAACGAACAAATCCTCTTATAAATGTGTTATGTTTTCTTTTCCCTCCCTCTTCTTTCGTCAACCGATTCGTTCACGTGCGGAAATGATCACCGTTTCTTAAATTATTTCTAATATAGTAACTTAACTTATTCTATCACGTGCGAATGTTAGCGATTCGCGTGGTCGCGTGGTTAGCAGATTGCTGTCTCGCGCACACGTGCGACGGTTCCGAGTGCGTTCTTTACTCACGGTAATCATCACTATTAACACATTCAAACACAGCATGATTCGATTAATAACAACCAATGTATATAGTTACAGCGAATTTCTTGAAATAATAAACAATCACTACGAACAGCGAACAATGGTGTACGTTATTATTTGCTTATCCTTTTTGATTTTTTGACAAAAAAAAATATATTCCCGCTTTCAAAGGACAAAAAAATTGCTTCCGAAACGATTCTCTTAAAAAAAATAAACGAACATAAGACTAATTTAAATAGTAAAAAAAGAAATAGTTTACCATTTATAGTAATTTATGAATGGTGTATTTTACCATACCATGTGCACTAGTTACGCTAACGACATCTATTGGTAATGAGCCAAACTAGTTCGATATTTCAAAAAAATTCCCTGTTGGTATGCAATTTGCATTCTTGTAACGCCGAAACAGTATGCAATTTTTGCACGAGATGATTATAGTTTCACTTTCTACCGTGCTCATTCTGGGATTAGAGAACCAAAGATAGTTTTTGGAGTATTTGGATCGTGAAAAATGTTTCCATTTCTACAGTGGAAGACTTCAACGAAGCG
>KB663610.1:18800510-18808344 GCA_000349025.1 Anopheles minimus | reverse complement strand
CAGAATGCCTGCCGTCTGTATCAGCTCACAGCCAAGGATACGCAGATCCGTTTCCGTCTCCCGATCGAGACCATCGTTTTGGGACGGCGTTTGGTCGAGCTTCACTTCCGGAAGCAGACAGTTTTCGAGCGTGAGCACAATTTTCCCATACGGGCGCTGCACGGGCACCGAGGTCACTGCCGCTGGAGCCTGGGCCGCAATCACCGCCGATGCCGTTTTGCTGCTGGTCACCGTTTCGGTGATTGTTTTACTCACGCTCATGATTGCAAATGTGCACTTTAACTACGCATCAAGTGGACGAAAAAACAATTCCGGTGCACGGAAACGCAGCCTAGCTCGTTCCGCGAAAAAGCAACTTTTGAGCTGTCAGCGAGCGTGCGATAGTGTTGGTGGAAGAACAAAGCGTATGCGAGTTTGACAGCAACGTGTACACCAACACAACCACGCTGGACTGTGACGGATGCGAGCAAGGCTAGGGAAAATATGCAAAATACGATTGATTTATTCGAGTTTATTGGTACGATTAAAAAAAAGGTAATATAAGGATGAACAACACAAAAATACCAATTAGCGCATCTTAATATTCAATGAAAATAAACGGAAATTTTAGTTGCAATGCGGGTGACAGTGGAGCCCTACAACAGTACATTGGCATTTGCATTGCTTCGCGCCTTTGTTCCGACACGTTCGCTGATACTCATAGGAGATGTTCATCAATTGAATGTTTGATAATAAATTTGCAAATGTAAATCAATTTTACCTAATATTAAAACAAACAATATGTGAAATTTGAATAATATAATATTGGAAAACCAAACAAATAAATCTTCAAGAAAATGCAGCTAGCGCCACCTGTTGAGCAATAGTTTCACTATGGATTTTGAGACCGTTTAAAATATTCAAACTGCTTTGAACAGTTTTGTTCAGCTGCTAGCCATTAAAACCTTTTTTTTATTATCGTTTTACATACGTTTACTGTTTGCATTCAGGCTCAAATGCTATGTGTCACATTTCTGGTGGAATAGACGAATATATCCCCTTATCATAAATGAGCAGTTATATAGTGACTTCAAAGAATGCCTTTTTATCGGCATTCATTGTTGATGTATAATGAAAGAAGGTATAGCACCACCAATCTACTGAATGCTGAAAAGGAAAATCCTTCCTCTTTCATTGAACCACTCGATAAACATCAACCTGCAAAAAGGCTCCATATTCCGCCATTGCATTCCGTGCTTTCTCCATGACAAATTAATTAGTTTTCACCTATGTAACCCGAAGCATTCTTTGCATATCACCGTCTGCCAGCAAATAGCAAAGGATGCACCAATCAAGTTCAAAGACGAAACCAAAAAATTAAAACTGGCAACGAATAGGTACGAAATGATGGCGGAGCTCTGGTTACAATGATTCTAGCAGCTTCTGGGTCTGTTGTTTGGATCGTCCCGAACTCCCAACTATAGAAAGAGTGAGAGAGAGGAAGAGTGGGATGATTTTTTGTGTCTCCTCACACCAACACAGGCACACGGTTTGTGGTTATCGATAAGGTGGAACCGCTCGTTTCCAGTTCACAGTCCACTGTGCTCAACTTCCGGCTCTGTTGAAGTACGGCTCAGGTGACAATGATATGCCGCTTCTATCAGAACACTCCACCGGGAAGAAGAGCACGAGGATGGCAGTAACAGTGATCATTTAGCATAGCAACCACCTGGTGGGAACGGATGCAGCAGCGTTTTAATTAAAACTCATTTTTATGTAGTCCTCCACCGGTGGAACGAACGTGCTGGCGGAGGTATTGCGCCGTTCGATTGGTTGTGCTTAAGACGGCGAGACTCTGAAACGTTCCCAGCCGACCTGTGGGAGGTTAAATGATCGGTCTGTTGTGGTGGATGGGTGGGAAACAAATTAAATCAGAACTGGCGCACTATCGCATGGTGGAAAAGCAAAAATCCAAAAGGGCGATGACATCGCGGAAAAAAAGAAGTCCTCGAAAGGATGACCCGCTGGGGTAGGAATCATCTTCGGCGAGAAACCCTCCCCCCGGTAGCGTCACAAACAGTGAGTGAGTGAGTGAGTGAGTGGTGGTCCAATAAGTGGTCGTCGAAGGCGTTCCGTTCACGCTTTGGTGTTTGGAGCAGAGAAAATGGAGTTTTTCCACCGGCTAGAGTATTAGTAAGAAATAGGGAATGATTACGGCACGGTTCATCATCTTTCGTCCGGAAGGACTTGAGCACCGTTTATACAGCGTCAGCTTCACCAACCATCGTTGCCACCCTTCTTGCCGTTTAAACACGTTCGCAATGGGGGGAAATAAGGGAGGAAAAAAACAATTTCTTTCACACGAACAAAGTCCACCCCCTACCGATATCCTTTCACTCTTCCCTATCGTTGGTAAGGGATGGTAATTCTCTGATTATTGGTTAGAACGAAAAAATATCCGCCTCCTAACCCTGTGGGCCTCAACCAAGGAGCAGGTCAGGCAAACAAATTAGAGGGCTACTTAAGTAGGAACTGGGTCTAATTCATAATGATTTCAGATCAGTGTCGGTTGGCCCCCGGGACGCGAAAACGATAAAGGGAGCTTTTTTTTCCCTTGACTGTTTTTTTTTCTCACTCTCTCCCTCCAACTAAACACGGAGCAATGCAAATTAGCCTACTGAGATGAACGTTTTCTTCGTTTCGTGATTTTATAACATAATGGATCGGTTTAATGCTCGCCCAGTTCGCGGGTTATTTTCGGTCCCTATTTCTGTCACTTCAATTACTTCGCCGCGTAAGTTAGGATTATTTTCTTTCTGCCACCGAGCCACCACCCCAGCGCTTTCCGTGGGGTGTTTGTTTTGCCCTGAGCTCATCAAAATTTGGCAAAATTTGGTAACTCACCCTAAATACTACACTTAACTCCTTTCTATCGACTGTTTAGCATTTTGTTTCTGTTCTATGGGTTGGAAAATTAGGATCAACAACGACTTGTGTGTGCTTTTTTTCTTGTTGGTGATTGTTGCTGACGGGGGAGAAAGTTAAAAAGCGAGACAGTGTTTAATAGTGCGCAATATCATAACGATAAATGGGACAGCAAATAAGTGAGTTCCGGGGGAAAAAACACAAACTTTGCATCAGAAAAAATAAGCCGATGATACACAAAGTACCACACTCGAATCGAATTACTACAGACAAATCAAACAGCTTATGCGATAGGGCAGAGCTTAGCATAACATCTAAAGAACTTCCAACTAAAAAATACTCTCCTCCATATCCTTGCATTTCCTGGAGAAGTGATTTTTAAGCAGAACACATGTTGCATAGCCAATCCAGTAAGTGGAAATAACGTCCGAGTAATTGATACCGAGACATTTGAGTTGCGTGATTGATTTCATGCTGAAAAGGAAATACGAATAATTTCCTTCCTTCCTGTATTTGATGTCCATTGCAAATATGTGACTATTTATACAATTTCGCAGAATGTATTGAAGGTAAAGGTTTCTGGATAATATTTCTCTGGAACCTACTCACCAGCATCGACATTCAAGTCTTACACTAGAAAGCTCCTTTCAAGGCTGCTGTGCTTTGCTTCCCGGTTTGTAAGTGGTGTACTAAACATAGCTCTAACCGACACGTGACTACCGTTAGGCTTGGTTTCGTTGTTTATTCCTCGGGGATTCCATTTGCGAAGGAACATTAAAACCTTCAACTCAACCGAAATGATACACAGAGATGAAGATGAGCACGGCTTAATATTATTTAAATGAAAAAGCAAACGTAATTGAAGCGGTCCTATCAATGGTTTCTACCGACTAGGTACGGAAAACGATGTAATGAATGAGTTTTTAAGCCCTAGCTGTGTATGAGGGTTTTTTCTTTTGGTATGGGCAAACGGCGAAGTCCGCCGGAAGACAGAATGATACTCACAATCATTCGCAAAGCCGTTTGAAGAACTTTTTGATTTTGGCTCGTTTTCATTCCGTATGGAAGGAGGTTTGGGTATCTTTTTTTCTTCTCCCCCTGTTGCATGTATTCCGTGTCCTCCATTATGTTGTTGTATCTTCGGCAAATAATCTTCTTGCGCGCAGATCATCCCCCGGAACGGGCCGGCGGTTTACGGGGTTTGGCGGGAGTCGATGAAAGCCCTGGGCCAAATTTGGCTTCAATTTGGTGTTCTTTGGTGGCACGGGACTGACAATAGTGCCTTTAAATGAGCTCTCTTAGCAGAGTCGTCCTCTAGTTCGGATGGCTTTTACGCGATTCTCGTGTTACATCGGCGAGCAGCAAAAAAAAGATAGAAAAAGAAATAAAATAAAAACCCGCACACCTTTGGCGAACAATTGTCTGGAAGGGGTGGGCCGATAAAAGCAACCAGCCGATGGGGAGGAAAAGCTTCATCAAATACCAAGCGAATGGGAAGTTGGGCCCAAAGAAGGAGATAAAACGGGTTCCCAAAGTGTCTCGGGAACTGAAAGCTGACATGGGACGGGATGGTACGCCGATAGGGATTAAAAGGTTTTTTTTGTGTGTGTGTGTGCTTCCTTCCTATTTAGCTTCTGTCCTCCATCCCGGCTTTAAATGTTCGCTGCTTAATTTACGCGGAAACGGAAACACAGCATACAGAACCGACTGGTAGAGAGCGAAGAGAGAGAGAAAATGTTGCCTTGTCCTGGGGGGAGAGCCTCCTAAGTACTCCACCCAACCATCCTCCTCACCCCCCACCCTCTTTTCCCCCGAAACTCGTGCTTCATTCGATTTGAAAATGTATTTTCATTAATTTTGCCAATATTCCTGCTCCAGCAGCTCAAGGTAAAATGCTTCGAGCGGTTTGAGGCTCCCGTCGTTCGAATCGTGTAATGAAGGCGGATGGTCGTGATATCAGATATAGCTCTTCGCGGCCCTGCCGGCTTGGAACCGGCTTCTGGGCTACAGAATTTATCTCAAATGAAAGCAATCAGCCGAACCTCGAACCTGATCCGTTTGGCGGCAGGTCTGGGCTGTTGCGCCGGTGCAGCTAAAGCATTTACCGAGAACGAGTATTATTATTTGCGCTATATTTGGAAGCGCTGAGTACTGGAAATGTGGCCAAGCTTTGGCAGCATTAAGTTGAAATAATTAATCTGGTTACATGGTGCATGGGCAATTCAATGAAAAATGGGCAAGCTAGCATATAAATAATTCCACATAACTGAATTAATCGAATTAAAGAATAATTGTAATCAACTCTGAGAAAGAAATCGGAATAAGAATTCCTTATTGTTCTCATCAAATGGAATGCTGCATGTGTATGTATTTTTGTTAAATAATAATTGGATCACATGCTTTAGGGGATAGCTTCAAATTATTAAAAAAAACTCGTTTTCAATGGATAATAATTCAGAAATTACATTCCAAATCTTTGGAGATTGTACAAAAAACACTAACATTTAAGATTGATAAAGAAACGGAATTGTTATTGTTGGAATTGAGCAAGAGGAGGTTGAATAAATTAGAATTAAAAAGATTACATTACATTAAAAGATTGCAACTCAAATTGAACTCAGAATATTGCATGAACTTGTAAACAACACTTGACAACACTAGGAGCAGTTAGTTTCAACTGTTAGTGGCCAAATGTAAGAAAAATGAACTGTGGTAAATTGAACTTTAGAAAATTAATGATTGAATACACATTGTAAAAGCGACATCCAATCGAATCAGACCATTTTCTACACTCCCGAAATATCACAAGTTTCTCTCCCTTCACGACCGGTGTAATTTCTACAGTTATCTTTTATTTGGTTAGTCCCAATTGGTTTATTCCTTTCCAAAATTTCAGCAGCCGAAGATGGTCTGGAATTTTTGAAAGGAGATACCGAGTTGGAACGCATCAGAGACAATCTAATGGCATGTTTAGCGTCTAACATGTCTGATGACATGAACATGGCGTACAACACTCTATTTTATAAATCGCACATTCCCTTCGATAATAATCGCCCGACTTCCTTACGTGTTATGACAAAGATTTAAAGAAAATGATTGAACACACACTTGAACAAATCAAACGGCAACTGAACATGTTTTGAAGAAAGATCGTAAACACCGAGAGACCGAGGCGATAGAGATCGTATCCATCTCGTTTGTCCAAATTCGACGCTTCGTTCCACGGCACTGATTCTGCCAAATGATCTGCACCGTTCGTTCAATCACTCTTTCTCGGTTTCACAATTAGCACAATTGACTTGCACCACTCCGGTAACGATCAAACGGGGGTTTACGGGAAAGAAAAAAGCGTTCGATCTTCTATGCACAAATCACTGTTGCCATTTCATCCCTTGCATGCCGAAGAGAATACCTGGTTGTGTTCATTGTGATGATTGAATTTTCTCCCACCATCATTAGCTGTTGACTCAAGGCTGAAGCGTTCGGCGCTTATTGTGTACGGCGAAACGAAGATCGAATGCCATCGTCCGGCAGATGCAAATTTCATCGTTTCGTCCTGCATTTGCATTGCCTGCCTTGGTATTACTCCCCTATCCAACGAACGTAAGAGCACGTAAGGGTGCTTGATGGTGTAGGTACTTGCGGGTTCGATTCGGCACAGCGTGCAAGGGCCAGACCATTTGTTGCTGCTGGGGGGAACAATCCGCACTAGAAAAGCATCCCTTACACACGCGTATACACACCCACACACACAGTATCACTACTGTTTTGCCGTTCATGCAAACAATGTCGGCAAAAGGAAACACAAACAATGGAAGAATGGTTCAGAGAGTGGATCGGGAGACAGCAAAGGCAACACTCCCGAATGGATGAAATTGAAATTTGCATTCACGGTTTCTGTTTATTGAAAGCTGTCGATTCGTTCCTTAAACAGACCCGTCGTCTGTGCCCGGGGTACGGTTCCGTTTGGGGGTCCTCCCCCATTGCTTCGCTATTTGTAGCGCATTCCTTGAAGTTCGCCGGCCCGATGTGTCTTCGATTTCGCAGCATTACTGTCTACTTTGTCCTGCAATCTCGACCCGGTCCACCACCAACAGGGCTGGAACGCTGGAAGCCTTTTTCTATCGCTGCCTCATGTGCGCCATGTTTGTGTACGGGCGCGTACTTTTACGGTTAGTTGAGTGTTTGTGCAGTGAAATGTTGGCACCCGGTTCGTTCCTGTGGGTGGGTGGAATACAACCGGAGTGTCACCGCTACAAGGACTCGCCGCTTCAAAACAACCTTCCAAACATCTCTGTTGCTCTCTCGCGTGCGCTCTCTCACTCCCTCGTTCTGTTTGGAGGCCATCGTGCGATGATTGTATTGCCTCGGTTGTACACATCACCAACGGGCGGTTCCCTGCCCAGACCCTCCTGTCCCGTTTCCCGCAGATGCTTGGAATCGTTAGACGCAAACATAGTGCCGGAATGATACCGGCTACATCGACAATGGCGGTGACAACAGTGCGGACGACAAAGGTAACAACGATCGTTTTGAAATGTCACCATGGTGTCGCCTGTTCTGCCCGCCTTGCCACCAGCGCCAACACTGGGCACTCTGCAGGTCGGGATCGATCGGGATCCAGTTTGTTGCAACAGCTACGGTACGACGGGAGAATTTTGTGTGTGTTTGTTTGCTTGTTTGTTAGCACGATTGAATTACGATTCGCTACCAGTCCAGGAGCCGGTATTGTAAAATTAATAAATAAAACTCTATTGATACTCTTTTTTACCCCTTTTTCAACTTCATCGCCGGCCTCTAGACCCCGGCATGCCCGTGCACCGAACGGGATGTACGCACATTCCGCTTAGTGTAGAGGTATTTTGAATGGTGAGCGGGTTTCTTTTTGGATCAACAAGAAAACAGTGTAGCGAACGGTGTCGAAATGAAA
>KB663610.1:18738010-18795510 GCA_000349025.1 Anopheles minimus | reverse complement strand
CGCTGGAAGGAATCCTACGAGTGTTACGTAATAAATGGATGTTCCCTTATTCAGCGGCTTATGAACGCGTACTAAAAGCAACGCTGCAATACTTTTTAAAAACTGCTTTAAGTAGTCATTTCGCGACACCATCTGTACACTGCATGCTTCATACCAATGGGTAACCACCATTTTCTCAACGAGGTGTCAACGAGTGCCTGGTAAGCGACGTGTATCACTCCAAACCGTATGTTTCATTTCTGTGCTGCTGCCACTCTAACAGCTATTTCGCGATCTTTTCGCAACATACTGTACGATGCCGAGCATCAGGGAACCGTTACCCCGGAGTGTGGGAATGGAACGGGAACAAAAAATAACGCAACGGAACAGATCCGACATCCCACTTAGTCACCGCCATTATCCTGCTGGAAATGAGGTTGTTAATATGTTTATAACTTTGTCTCTCGGGCACACACACACACGCACAGTCAAACACACTCCTTCGGGCCTTTCGGGAAAGCATTTTCCACCGAAAGAACATTTAAAACTTCAATATTTCGAGGAAAAAAGGGGAAACGGATCGGTGGTTCGGTTGGGATAAGCGGTTCGGTTGGAAAGTTGTGTTTTCATCCAACTCTAAGCAAACACATATTAAACACATGTGGACTCCATTTGTTAAGCTAAAGGGATGGAAAAGCTATAAAAATAGGAAATTTCCAGCCGATTCTATTTCTACCGGAAATAGTAAGTTTTATAATGTTGTGTTGATTGAAATAATAAACCTACAGAGGGAACTGTTAACTAAACTCCTTTTTTTATCACAAAATTTACCTTTAAGGAAAACCCATTGAGCAACGGTTTTTTTTCTTCCTCCAATCACCATGTGGAGCATGTTGTTTGAGGACGAATTTACATTAATTGATTCCTTCCCTTCAGTAAACAAGCGTATGACGTTTTTGCTTCATTTTTAACAACCTTCATCCTGTGTAATGATGTTGTTATATCGTATATCGCTTGCAATTCAACATGAGCCATCGAAACATGGCGGGTAAAAATAAAAACAACTGAAAAAAACCCACAAAAGCGATGTCATATCTAGCTGCACACACACGCTTTACTGCAAGATGATCGGGAGTTCCGGTGGTTTTGCTGGTCTTCCCAACGAACATGACATTATTATTAACATCCATCGTTATTTTCATATAAACAGGATTCCCTTTAGCCCGTCTTTCGTAACCTGTTCAGCCCTGCATCCTTAGTGAAGGGTGGCGAAAGCAACGAAAAGAGTACCCCGTTTGACATTCACATTGTTTGTGTACTCCACGGCAAGGTGCAGTTGGGTTTTTGCTTTCACATTTGCCCGGTTTCCTATTTGCTGCTTCGATAGAAGGTTTCGAGAATATGCTCTGGGAAGCGCCACATAAAAACTTCCCCCTTTCGAGTAGGAGATATATAAAACGTAAAAAGATCGCTACTACCGACAAACGATGTAGGCCACACGCTTAACTCCACTCGGCAAGGCTAACTGATAGTTCACTGTCTCACCAGCCAGCGGTTCGGCCATTGAGAAATGGGAAGATAATGGTAAAGGGATAGCCGTACCGTCCTCCATCTTATGTGTGGAAAAGCAGTTATTGCTTGCCAATCTTTCCCTGGTGGGTCTTTCGGGCAATCGGGCCAAAAAGCGGAACGAACGATACCACCCGACACCGGCAAAGCATTGCCATCCCGTTAACCCAAACACCACCCAACACCCGTCGACCGAGGCTGGACCGAATCTCTAGCACTAGTCGTTTCGCAGTTGCTAGATCGTTCTGTTTTTCCTTCCTTCCCATTGGAACTACGTGTGGTATGGCTCTTGATGCCTTCATTGGACTACTTGAGGTGGAAAATCACAAGCCGAAGAAGACTTGTCTTCACACGCAACGAACGCGCACCGGGTGCAGTATCGTATGTACGTTCTGGTCGGGGTTTTCCATTTCAAATGTCCTCCTTAAGCAGTGTGTCGCTACCGCCGAACAACGGGGCGCTTCAAGTGAGCGAGATGCTTTTACCTTCGGGCAGCATATTGTCTTCTCGGCAGCATAAAATGAATACGATTTGAATAAATGTAGCTCCGTGTATGCGCCATTATTTTGGTTGCTGAAAAGCGTACGTACCAATTCTCCAAATCCCCCCCTCGTTGCGGATACGGTATCATTATGCCGGGATGGATATTTCCCATCCGCCCGGCTGGTTCGCTCGCTCGCTGGAAGCACAATTTTCAACTCCATCTTTTAACGATGCCTAATGGACAATTATGCCGGCGATGGTGGTGACTGTGCTAAAAGAGGTGCACACTACGGGGAAAGAATTCAAAGTGAATTGATTTTAATTTTCCCAGCAATGGGCTTGGAGTTCGTAAATGGCCGCATAAAAGCGGGATTGGCTTGAGGGGGTTTTGGTGAGCAGCACGGCGTCACAATTATGCATCCGGGTGGGCGTCGGTTGAATGGGGGAGACCTTGCAGCACATCCTTTCGTTTTAGTAGCTGTTTTACATCCATTACAGCACAAGCTATCAGCGAAATGCGGTAAGAAATACTTTTCGATAATGTGATGTGGACATTTGCTTTCTGTTGCTGCAATATACAGTGGAAAACCGATTATCTGGGCTCATCGGGTTGCGAGTATGGTCGAATAAGCACACCACGAGTAATAAGTATATCTGCCTTTACTTACGAATGAATTTTTTGTGAATTATGTGGTGTATGAGCTATAGATTTTTTATCATAAAAGACCAAAAAAAATAAAAGAATGGAAAATGGAAAAGACTCTAACTAAATTAAATTTAAAAAATATTCGTAATGAATAATAAAGTTTTAATACGTTAATACGAGTTTGCAATTCCATGAAATATTTAGAATTAGTATATTAGTTATTAAAATTAGTTTGGTCGATTGGTCGATAGTTAAGAGTATAGGTTAGAATGGGATAGGCAATTAGGATGTTAAGCATAAGAAAGATTTAGGGATGCATAGGAAGTAAATAAATTAAGCTAGAATTAGATTGAGTAAATCTAGTATAAATAGCAGCCTAGGGTTGAAGAAACAGCATACTAAGTTCGTCATCATAAGTGGAAACTCTGCCCAAATGGAAGGCAACAAAAATAAAGTTTCAACCACAGTACTCCGGTGCGTTTCTCAAAAAATTCTTAAACAGTGAAATACCACAGTATGTTAGTTATTAAGATTAGTTTATAAGGCGGCAGGAACGTCACCACGAGATATAAAAAGAGATCAAAGAAATGTGTTAATTGAGTTTAAAGTTCAGTATATTCAGTCATCTACTATTGAGTTTTTTTTTATTCCTCATAGGCTTCACAATTCTTCTACTTTTGGCCCTTTTTGGTCATGCATGACGTGTGAAGATCGCTGTCCTTATCGCCTGGGCCACCAGTTAAGAGACCGGTTTGGAGTTAATACATGTAATTTTCCGATCAACATGGACATTCCTATTTTCGATTAAAAGGCTCCCGGCTGAATCCGGCCTCTAACTATTCGCAATAATCACAATCCAAAGAAATAAATTATAATAAAATTATAATAATTTTCAAATAAATAAAAGAAATTTGTTCATTTTATATCTAAAATTTTGATTGCTAACCATAGAAACTAAAAGATTGATTGTCTGTATAAATTCATTTGATCGAATACCGGTTGATTCTCAATTGCCTGAATAATTGACATTCTGCTGTACTTGTTCCTCAATATTAAAGTGTTCGTTTCGCTTTGATTTGATTAATTGATTTGCTTATAACTTACCCCGTAACGTTCGCCCATTCACGAGATTGTGACGCGCTTGTGAGTGTGTGTATGCTGGGTGAAATTAATTCCTTCTATCCGCCCCACGTAGTGCCCGGACATAGGCAAGAACCAATGACGCATATGTGGTGCTTCTTAATTGGTTTCAAGTGTGGTTGAACTTTTAATATACGCGTTAGAGAATACCGATTCCAGGCGGAGGCATTTTAATTTGTGTGCTAGCAGCGGCATTCGGTTTATCCCAATCCCGCCACACAACCCAATCCCGGCACGGATAAGATCAATAATTTACATTCCTTCGATTGATTCGTTCACGTACGCAGGAGTGTAGAATGTGCAAACAAAAGGAATCCATTTTTACTCTGCCACTGTACAACGCCACTCGGTAGATCGTCAGGCTCTATTGGGCCCATGTACAGGATGATGAAACGGTTGTGGGGAAATCTTTCCATTCCCTACATACACCACCTTATTCTCCATTTTTCGATATGGCCCACTGCGCCCCCGGGAGGGGTTTGTGAAGGTCTCCGATGGGATGAACTTTTCAAAAGAAGCAAAGTCAACGACTACCTTGAAAGCGGGCAGCAACAGGAGAACGAACCTTGGCTTGAGAAACGAGGCAAACGGGTGGGCATGTTTTATAATGAAGTGAAGCAAAGCCAACAGAGCCGAAGGGGTGAGATCCGAGGCATGGAACCGTTGGTAGAGTGCTTCGTCAGTCAGTCACCCAGTCAGCCAGCCAGCCAGTCAACGTACCAGCCTGCCAGGTTTTCGGTATATCGATTTGATTTAGTGTGTTTACTGGTTGATTGATGTTGTTTGAATATTTTATGAGTTTTCCGGTTGAACGCATGTTTCGTTTTATGTGTGACAATGATGAAAAGCCCTTCGCTTCCCTGTCGGCGTTCGCATCGGTGACGTGTTTGGGAGTTGTAAGAAACGGTACGGTTAAATTGGTTCGTCGCACTCACTGGAGCACTTCTGTGTGTGTGTGGAGCCTGCGGAAGGTGATATCTTAGAATTGTGGTGTACGTAACGCACATACGCTTCTCTTGACATTATGAATTGGTGGCGCGTCGAGCGATCGCTTTAATGGTGGCAAATTTACGGAGATGGCTCTCCTCTTGTTTTCCAACGTAGGTTGATGGAAGCATGCGTGAACATGGTTAGAAAAACATGATTTCATAATTAGAATTTGGCAGAGAATGTTGTTGTGTTTATATTTTTTCTTCTATATTTCTGAGTACCGCGAAATCGCTTTACAATGCCTGCCTACAAGCCAAACAAACATTGGGCGCGTGATGATAATAATACTCAAATACGTATGATGTAAATAAACGAACGCAAAAAGAGGGCAAATTGAGGGGAAAATTGTGCAATGTTTATGCTGCTCCTAGGTTAACAGGAGCATATTCTATTTAATTAACATTTAACCTTTGAGGGCTTGGGAGTAGGATTGGCGTGGTGGCATTTAGGTGGATGGTTGGATAACTTTCTCCAGAAAGAGTTGACAATGACACCCTTTTATTTTTTTCCCAGATTTTGTTGATTGAGAAAACGCCCTTGTTACCGTATCAAATAATTATTTAGAGTAAAAGAAGTAGGACTCTAAAACATTTTCAAGGTGAAAACAAGCCAATGAATGCTAAATTGAATTAAATGGGTTGCCTTTTACGAGGAAATAAAACAGTACAAATAAAAGTTTACCGGGCTGACTATCCCTTGTAATGCAAGTCATGGAAGCTAGAAATAGCGGGCTAAGACTCATAATAAAATAAGTAAAACATTCCTCGACTACACGTCCAGTTTCAAAATAAACGTCCAGACGAATTTCACCTGTAAAAATGAAGGATTATAATGATCTTAAAATTGATATTATGATAACATATTTTTAAAGATCTTATTCTTAGCCCGGTTCGTGGAAATGGAGTCCATAAAGGCTGGCTCACCTTCCCAGAAGGTTAACGAAATGCTCGGTAAAGTCAAATTCCCCGTACCTCTATTGTGCTAAACAGGAATCGGAAAAAGATTAAGGTTTGACTGCTATTTGTACCGTAAGTAATTAAACCCTGTTTATGTTTGTTCGGGCTTTCAATATTTCATGCATTGTGGTGCACGTTCCACAAGAAAACACTTTTCAACGTTTTTTTTCTTTTAAATGTATTTCCCACAACGTTTTTCCACCGCTTAACGCCACCCAAATAAATTTACCCATCGATGACATGCAATCATGAGAATGCGATGTTTTAAAAGAACGCTTTTATGACTTTCGGTGTTTTGTTTTCAAAACTCCCTTGCCGCACTGGTCCACCTTGCACACTTGTGCGCATTGCATCCACGACCACGAAAGGGATGGGAAAACTGTGTACCATTCCCGGCACACTCACTTGCGCAGAACAAGAAGCATAAAAGCCCAGAATCGACAAGCGAAAGCTGTTGAAAATTTGTAATCCGTTATTGTCTTACTCTTTTACTCGTTTCACTTATTTGAGCTGGGGTTTTACGCTTCTTCCCGTCGGGCATCTGCAGGCATCTCCAGGACGGGGACGCGAATCGGGCGCCGGGTGCAAGGATTAAGAAAACTTTTTACCGTCAGGCGCAAACCCGGAACAAATCGTGAGAAAATAGAGCAAAAATGGGTGGTGCAGAAAAAAAAACACACGAAACGCAAGTAAACGAAAGACGAGTCGGAAAAGTCCGTTTCCGATCGGTAATGATGAGGGTGCCAGGAAAGCGCAACCCAAGTTGGGCGCTGGAGGGTGGCGGGGTGTATGTAGAGAAGCGATAAGCGGCAACAGTGTACGTAGGGTACGTACGTACACTCGGCGGGATCGGTGGTTCCCTTGAGCAGCAGTTAAATCGCAACGGGGGAAAGTTCTCACCGGGGTTTTCCGCACTGGGCCTGGGATGGGTTTGAGTGGCCCGAGGCTACGAGTCAGCAAACGGGTAACGCTTACGAAGTGGAAAAATCGATGAAATAAAAATTAAACTTTGTTTGCTAGAGCAACATCCATTCCGCTGTTGGATAACAAGATAAAGCTTTTAAACTCTTTCTATTGTAAATTATTAGATGTATGTGGTGCTATTTTTCTTGACACTCTTTGTTCCTTCCTGTCTCCGGCCGTCAAGGTCGGCTAAGAAGTTGTTTCGGCTGGCATTGGCTTTTCCTACCCAGCCCGTTATGCTTTACCGAGCGAATGGAAAGGGGTTAACAGCGCCGAGGGGTATAGCACAAATGGATTCTGGCCGGGGAGGGATGCCGAAGTCGCTGGTCCGACGGACAGAGGCTTACTGACGTCTTGTGATGTTGGGAACAGTACCGCTACTACCGTCTCACCAATATGCAAGGCTTGTAACGGCTGCTGGAATCGGGTAGGATCAACGGCAAAGTTTACCAGCGCTTGTACCGGGCGGAAGAACATGGCTGCGAACGGTTAGATAGGCGAAGAACATGAACACGTGCCTCCCAGGGTATGTTACGGTATGGGCGGTCACCGGTATTCAGATTACATCGCACAGCAAGTAGAAAGCATGTTTCGCTTTCAAATAGGCATTCGAAACAGCAGCCAACGGAAGCATCGGGCTGGGGGAGGGACGTTTTGGTTGCGGGTTGATAAGAATGTTCCGGTCGCGTCCGGGATGGACATTTGTGCGCGCGTGCACAGGTTTGGGAGTATGCAGCAATAATGTGGACTTAACAAACAGCTTGCTTGTACTGCGGGTGCCCGGGCGGTACCGGTGCCGAGCATATCACGATAACGCAATTACCTTGGTAAAATTGTTTACGATCATCACATTGCGAGTTGATGATGTGCAGGCCAACACCAAGGAGGTATACGGAAGAGCGAAAGCCACTAGAATGCAAAGCCTTAGATACGGCTTAGTACGGATGCTGATATTACCACTGAGCATTCATTTACTGGGGGGAGGTCAAAACGATGCAACTTCTTATCGGCATAGTATTCGGCATTTGGATTATTACTTCACTTGCGTTACCTCGGCTTGTCAACGTGTTTCCCATAAATTCATTACGAAAAATCATTCCCGAAAATACAGCGCCACGTGGCCACATCTTTCGGGCATAACAGCTGAGCGGGCATAATTATTCGAAGAGCTTTGTGTAAGGGCAATAATTTGGCCGGTGAACTTGCTATACAGCATGCAAAATCATCATTTATGGTATTATCTGGTTCTCCCCCGTGTTTCCTCTATTTTCACCGGTCCAGATCCTGGGGAAATGTCCGACTGAGCAAATAATGAAAAACCCATCCCCCGTAAGACCTGGGGGAAAAAGTGAGTGAAATTAATTTTGAATATTGCGTTTTGCTAGCGGCCATACTTGCTGGAGGCAACACTGGGCAAAAACCTTCTTTTATGGCCGCGAAAGTGATGATAACGGTACCGCACATGGTACATGGTGTGCAGTTGGGCCCGAAACTTGCTTCACCGCATTGCTAATGAAATGTATTTCCAGTGACTGCCGCACACAAGGTGCACTAGAATTTTAGCTGTTCACTGTGTTTGTGCGTCCATACAGACAACACAATCGGGGTATCCGAAATTATCCATTAGCTAATGAGCAATAGCATTTAATACGAGTATATTATACGAATTCCCTACCCCACGGAACGAACGGCACAGACTCGTGTGGAAAAGTGTTTGCCCGTCGGATGACACAACAGTAAGCACAACAGATTTCTTTTCCAAACCATCTCCCGGCCACTCTTGATCGCACACTCCAATGTACGGAATGTGGCAAACGTAGACCAACACCAGTCACACCAGACAATCAGGGCAGATGCGGGCATGCGTGTGAGTGTGTGACATCGAAATAGCCGGCAGTACACGAAACGGCAGCTTGGCAGATTAGAACACTGATAAAACTATTCTATTAGCTTACGGGCACATCGGGGATGGTACAGAAAGTTGGAGTGCATAAACTCCCGGAAGCTTTTAAAATCACTTTGAAAAGCACTTAAAACTTATGAAATCGACATACCGAAAAAGATGGCAGCTACACACGGGGAGTGCAACCCGGTTTTTTGAGGCTATATGGCGTGCAAGTAGTGTGATGAGCCCGCAGTTGCACACACCATGCGACGATATGCGAAGACTTCCTCGGTGCGTTCGGTACCTCCCGAAGAGGTCATTCCCGGAGCCTCCTGTCCAGTGGTTCAGATAAGCAGGACAGTAAGCAAACTAGTGTGGCACGCAAGGGCAGGGGGATGGGGATATTTAAGCAAAACTTTTTCAACCCCTTTTCGTACGCTTCTTGTCGGCAGACAGTCATGCAGGGCAAAGAAATTGCATCTTTATCGTAGGGATGGGAAACATCAAATGGAGAGTCCTTTCGCTGGCAGGACAGGAATTGTCGCTATCCCTCGTGTATGATAGCAGTGACGCTTTCGCGTGCCATGAGCACAATGAGCATTTTGGCAAATGCGATGGCGGAACATCTAGTGAAGGTTGTTGGGATGTTTTCGTTTTTTTACCCCTTTTCTTTGCGAGATGCAGTTTTCATAAATAAGCTTTATCAACTGCTCCGGGGAGGTATGCGATATGAAGGAGGGAGTGAACAAAACTTAAAAGCAAATGTTCACACACGAAAGATAAGTCTCTTTGGCCGTGTGCGTCCAGTCGTAACGCGGTTGAGTTGATAGTAGAATAATGGCTACGATGGCAGGATGCTTTCATGTTTTTCCTTCTCTCTATTGAGCGATGCAACGAGTACTAAAGGCGGTTGTAAGGTATGTTTGTATGCGAATAGAATAATTATCACTGTTTGTGTATTACCTTCATTACAGTCCCCTGGATGGAGTGCAAGTGGTTCAGTACTGTTGAATAATGCATGTTTACTAGCCGTATTCCCTGGACACACGGGGAATATCAGAAGTTAAAGACAAAAATAGCTCAATTCATGCTGTAATAGTACAATAATTGAGCTTGCTTCGTATGAAAGCAACATGTTTCTAATGATGTGACACTTGCATGTTTAGAATCATTAAACGACGATGACAAACGGGATAACTTACGTTTCGTGCTCGTAATGTGTATTTGTGTGTTTGAAAACACACGTTTTCTACTCGAGGCTTAAGGTAACAATTAGTAAAGATTGAACTTACCGCTTGGAAAGCGATTGCCGTGCCTTCCGTCAACACGTCGCTGAGCTAGTTGGTTGTTTGGTAAGGGCAGGGATTCCGGGAACTCGCTAGGCCGCTCGGTACAGCGTCAGTTAGTGGCTCAGCCAAACTGACAAGGGATTTTGTAAATTCATCTACAATGCTAATACACCGCCACATATTCTTGCCTCCGTTGAGCCACAGCCATTGCAAAGCACAAAGATATCATGTCAGCCGAGAGCGCAACGTTGGTTTTTGGCTGGCTGCGGATCGTATCCTAGTGGCAACCGCGTGAACAAACCTGCCTTCCTGTCTCCTCAGCAACGCTCGCGCATCCGGAGCGGTGGTGTCAGTCTGCACGGTAGCGTTGATGTGTCGTACAACTCGAATGACGGAACCGGCTTGCCACTGTAATCAGATAAGATGACAACCATCGCTTTCTGGTGAAACGAAGGCGCTGGAACGTGCCGTGAGGCACGGGGAATGCCCGGGAAAAGTGACGCTGATGATGACTGATATGATTCAACGGATGGTTGGTCGTGAGCCGAACTTGTATCATTTTGCGAAAACACTTATGGAAACTTGCTGTTGCGTGTTTTTTCTCCGTGCACTTCCTTTCCGTTCTGTTCGTTCTTCCTTCTGTTTTCGCTTTGCGCTAGTGTGCAGAGCTGGTAAAGATTGCAAAGTTAGATAAATTGTTGTGTTTGGTTAACGATACGCGTACACTCGTGTGGAATCGGTTATGTGTGTGTGGATATTCGAGTTTTTTTCTTGCTCGTATCTATCTGCGTTGATTAATAGTTATTGGTTTTAGTGTTGCGTTGTCAGGAGCTAGATATTTGATTTACAACGAGATTTGTGTATCTTGTTAGAAGCTTATGGCGGACGACGGATTTACCCGGAAGTGGATATTTGCATGGATTTTGACAAATATGCTAGTGTAGCAAGCAGCATCTCAGCAGCAGCTTGTAATGTTTTGCTGTTTGAGATTTGTTCCAGTATAGTGTAGTTTTTATGTACGCGCAAAAACAAACGCTTGAAACACACAAATTCCATACATTTCCTAATGCAAGCTATTTGTTATCATTCCGCGCTTACTTAGCGTCGATGACTGTAAGCGAATGTAGTGTTGGAAGAGACAGTACTTAAAAGACGGTGGAATCTTAGGGTAGCTTTAACATGCAAAGTCCATTAGCCAATGTCGCGCCTATAACGTTGCCCTTTCAAACGAGGCTACGTGTGATTCAGCGTCAGCGCCAACCGTCAGACGGTGTGTAACTGTAACTAATGGCTGTATAAAGAAGGTTTCATAGCTGGTTGTATTTTCGTAGGGTTGTGTTTCTTACCTAATAAGTGACATTTCAAACGTTTGAATTACGAGTATTATCTCTAAATTTAAGTTTTTGTAAACTAATGTAAAAATGATTTTTAAACTTATTTTATATTTTCAAAATTAAATGCGAATAACACGTGTTATACCAAAATCTTTCACTAAAGTATGAGTGATGGAGGCGCATGGTGGATGTTATTACTTTATGAATTAGTACTACATAAACCTACAATATATTGTTAAAATATTTGTTCCAAAATATAAAAATAGCAGTAAGTAGGCGGGAAAAGCAAACTTTCGAATAGTTGTGCTTGCGGAGCTAAATAGAATGAGGGTAGAAAATGGATTGTTCTTCCAAATAAAAAGACGTATTCATAATTCGTTTCACAACCTTCGTTTGATGTTATGAATATTGTGCTGACAGCAGTACTGATGTAGATATAGGCAAGCAATAAAATTTAATTATTAGTGTTTGGATAGGAGATTTGAAAAATAAGTCGATAGTTTATAAAATAAAATAATTAGAAACTTTTAAATAAATTGTTTATTCCAGTGTCTTATAGAGAGCAATCCAGACGGTAAACCGTTTAAAATAAATAAAAAGTTCAGCTGTGATGCTTTGCATACCTGATGCAGAATGCGACTCGGCTTATCAAAGAAAAGAAACAATTGCCTCCAGCTAGGTATAAACTTTGTTGCAAAGAAACAGAATGCACTAGTTCTGCACGAGACTCCTTGTGCTTGACTCGAGCATAATTGAAATAGAATCAAATTTTCTTATGTTATGTTTGCCGTTCTAGACTAACCTCTATGAGAAATGTGACTTTCAACATAAAATTGTTTACCCCGGTTTGTGTTTGTTTCACGTATGTTTGATTAAATTAGACGTTTACTTATATTTTAAATGACATGCGTTCATTCGAATAATATGAGGCTGTTGTTTTGCGGTTTTTGTTTAAGATGAAAGCCCATGTGAGGCAAGGCATGAGTGTGTCCGATAAGAATTTCGCTCATATTTACATATTCTTATTTTTTTATGGCACTACAACCTCGAGAGGTCTTGGCCTGCCACACCAATTCAATATTTCTTCCATTTTACCCGAAACAGGATAGTCAGTCCTTCGTACGGGGGAACGTCCCAAATGAGATTCGATCCCCGATCCTGCCGTATGAGACCGGCGCCGTTATCTCCTCAGTCGCCTTACCGCTCCAATATTTACATATTACATTCTAATAACTAACTGACTGCGCTATCGAATGCGTAGAATTTTCTTAAGAATCGTCCAAAGTGAAATTGGTAATTGTTATTAAAACGTTATTAAAATATCGTGCACACTCCCGCCACGACCCATCCCAGCCCAGTCGTTTTCTGCCGTCAAACTGGTCCGGCCGACCGAGAATGGCCAGGTGGTGCACGATGCCACCGGAAGCAAAAGTTTCAACCACTTGTGAATGCGAAGTGCTTATCTGTCGTGGCGTAAAAGTTTAATTAATTCAAATCTCAAGATGCCCATCCATCGATCGGGACCGGGACGGTACGGAAGGTAGGAACTGTACCAGATGACTAAAGTTTGACTAGTTGTTCTACCATAAGAATCGTGCCGTGTGCCGTGTGCCGATAGAAGATGGCAGTCGCCATGGTAGAGGAAAGTTCTTAAACTGATTAAAGCACATGATGGTTTGCTTTTCGGTAGTAATTGGCCACATTGCAATCGGGTTGGAGTCGTTCTGATTTCAGGTAGAGGGGTTTTTTTTCCTCAACCTGTTTTTCGTTATGGAGTTTTGTTCCCAACGAACCGGTAAAATGTCGATGCTTCAGAAGTAGTTCAGCCGAAATTGCAATCTTAAGAAGTCTATCAAATATAAAACTCACGTAGCGCTTAAGGTAAATGAAATCATAACGTTATTACCAAATATTGATCTGATTTGAAGGCTTCGGTCCCTTAAGCGTGGGCTGTCATGATGATTGGGTCGGTGGTAGAGATGATTTTTCGAATCAATTGAACCGTTCCGAAAGAATGGGCTCGGAAGCACCTCAAAAGTGCTCGAGACGGGTTGAAAGTTGGTCTGATTGTTGATAGGAGCATTTGTCTGTTGGTTTACGAACGGTTTTTTTTTTCTGATCTCTTTCCTTAGATTACATTGCCGGGGAATTGAGATAGTAGTTTTATGTAAGGTTGAACTGTTGGCTCATGAAAAATTGACGAAGGTGTAAATTTTATATTCTTTAAAAAATGTACTTTAAAAATAACATGAGTGTCCAATCAAAATAATCTATTTAATATGAAATTGAAATTTATAGAGCATATAAGACCTTTGTAGTCTATTAAGTTCGAGGTTCATATGAATCTCTTAGCAGACAAATTGCATAAATATATTTGAGAAATTTAACTGATCAAAAATTCACCTTGTTGGTGAAATGCTTATTCATTCCCTAAGGAACATTGGAAGTCTTCGTTTTGGAATTTCACTTTCCTGGAAATTAAATAAACTTCTACTAGGACACCAAGAGACAGAAGTACCAAAATTGACTGTTTCTCAATGTTCGTCCTGGTTCTATGGTGAAAACTACACACACACAGAGTTACTGGACGGTCACTCTTAAACTCATTTCTCGAGAACTGGTCCACCTGCAGATAGGAAGCAACAGAAATAGCACTTGTAACGTAACGTTGGACTGCTTCTACTTTTCTTTCGCTTACAAAAACAACCTCACCCTAACTTCGAAGATGGATCGACAGAGTTGTGTGGGGAAAAGCTTTCCTAAACAAACATTTCGATCCATGATGGATTTTTCCCGTTCTCACGTTTTTTCTTCTCCGTCGTTTGTGGAAAAAGGTAGTAAAAAGGTAGCACTCCCCGTTCAAGAAAGCACACAAGAAGTGAAGTGGTCCCGGAGCCGAACCATAATAAGGCAGGACATACGGTGGAATTCATCAATTGAACGGTACATTGGAACGAAAAACGAAACATATGAACCGATTGCGACTAGAGATAGATTGTTGAAGCGCATCCTACGCTTCCGACGTACGTGTACTGCTAGCCGACAGGAGGGAAAGCATCTTGGGCGGGTTTGGAAAGGTTTGGCAAAACCCACAACAGTGGAGAGCACATTGTTTGATGTTGTTCGGAAGCCACCGAGCAACGCGGGTGCGGAGGTTTTGCTTGATCAGGATTCTTTCGACCAATGAATGGAAACGACGGAAGCTCGCGTGGTAAGTGTGACATCTTTGCCCGTACCAAAAACTACATGAGGGAGGAGCAGAAAAAAAAAACACACACACAAAATTTCCCAGCAACAACGTCCGATGGGTGGAAGGCGAAACGACTGAAGCTTCCGATGGGAATTGAATACCAAATTAGATGCTGTAGAACAAATGGTTCGAGTGTTGTAAATTGAAAGGGGATTTTTCGGATAGTTCCCAGATGGTCTGGGCACGGTGAGCAAATGAAGAACGAATCAGTAAAAGGTTGGTTTCATGCTTGAGCTGTTTTACATCGCTTCAGTGATGGTGCGGTACCGGGAACAAGGTGCCAGATGTAGTTCAGTAATGTGTCCCAAACCGGATACCGTCCAACGGGGCCTCCCCAATTTCTGCCTCGAAAGGGATCGGGAGGCATTAGTTCTGCGTGACACAATGGAGCAGAAGGGGGAGAAAAAAAAAGAACGGAATCACGTACGGTACACCTTAACCAGGGTACTGATGGGCAGGAATCCAGGTAGCGAATAAGTCGAAACCACTTTTGAAGAACCCGAAACGAAGCTCTCCCCGCTAAACCAGTTCAATCGTTTGACTTGTTGAAGGTTAATTGAGTGAAGAATCCCGGGACAGCTTTCGATCCATTGTTCGAAATTTTAATACCCATCGTTTCAGTGGGCCGAAATAGTGGATCATGAGACAAAAAAAAAAAAACAGGAAAGAAATGCGGAAAAGCCCTTCAAATTCTTGCACCGATACGACTTACCAATCGGGTGAGTAAATGCAGCCCGGATGAAAACCCATCGAAGGAGAAGACGTCCAGCACGAAACCCCGTTACACTCGGTGCCTGTGGATGAAATATTCCGAAACCATCCAGGAAGCATAATTAATAATACTTTACATCGAGTGCTGCTGTCTTGGGCAGCAGCTTCTCGGGACACGGCGCTTCTGGAAGGTGATCGCGAGAAAAAAACGGGGGATAATTACCATTCGTGCTGGTGAGTACCGTCGGGAAGAAGGAGAGATTGAAAAGAAAGCAGACTTCCTAGAGACTTCTTTGATTTTCCCCAAGTTTTCTTTTTTGCTGCACCACCAAAGTTCTGCAAGTATGGAAAGGAAGTGCAAAACAGTTAGCAAACCATGATCGACTTGCATCTTGAAGGGCGTTGATTTTTTTTTTGTTCACTTGTAGTGCGGATGCTTGTACTCCCTCGGTGGTGTCTCTGTGGTAGATAACGGGATGGAAATCGATGCTTGTTTTTCTTTGCGCAAGTTTCCCATTTCACCCTCGCACTTCCGATTTCGCTAAACTCATTGAGTAGAAAGAATTATAAATTTAGCGAAAATAATTGCTCACGATCACACGCCATTCTGCTGCAATGGGGGAGGACTTTGCGAATAGCAAGTCATTGCGAGGACTTTGCAAAAGAATTATTCGCCAATGAATCGCTAGCACGTCACTTCAAAGCACAGACGGTGGAAGCGGAACATAACGTACTAACTGGAAACATGAAGCGGAAAAATATGCACCAAAGCTTACATTAAGGGAAAGTTATCTCATTAATTACACCGTTTTGTGTTTCGCTTTCGTCAGCAACCTGTGTTTTGTGTTTTCAATTAGCCATATTCTTTTCATGTCACGATGACGACATACTTTGCTCATTATCATATTTCCAAAGATTGCAGATTTTCGCCAAAGAAAAACAAAACTAAAATGGGCGCGCAAAGAAGGCGGACAGGTAGGGAAAGTTTTTTTTTTCATAACTTAAACGAAATAGATGTCGGTGACATGTTTCGGTGCAATTTTGTGTTTGCTTCTAATTGAGTTAATAACGGTGGAAGGCGGCTATCATGAGGTCACCATATTCAAAGCCATCTAACGGAGTGCGAAACAACCGTTTGCTGCCGGCCACGAAGAAACGATTTAAAATCCCACCAAGCATGCATGAAGGCAATTCACGGAGGGATTTATCGTTAACACAAAAGACCTTTCCATTTAAAATGTGTGTGTGTTTTTTTTTATTTGCATCGGTTTCGGGAAACGGTTAGATGAGACGAGAAGACAGGATTGCAACGGTCCCTAACAAACAAACGTGCAACAGATTATGGTAAAGGATTTTTCCCTCCCAGCCAAAACCTAACCCACCCGGTAAAATGCAGGTTCGTGTTTTATGATATGCTAACGCGAGTTTTTCCACGGCCAGATGTGATGAGGTGGTACAGAGGTAGTGGGGGGGAGGGAGGTACATTTGTTTTATTGCCAGCATTATTGCCATTTTCGCAAATTCACCTTTCAACGAAACACTTTCCGAGATCATATTGTAAATCCGTGATAAAAAGCGAGCAAGAAAATGGGGTTGGCAGGGAAGCGATGGAAACGGTGTGTGTGTGGGTCGACAAATATTTCAGAGGTTTCTAACCCTTACCAATCATTTGTGTATCCTGTTCGATATGTGTTCTTTTTGCGCGGAGAGAAGAAAAAAAATTCCGGTAAATGTATATAACCGGAGCATGCTTCGAGTTACATTGGCAGGTTGCTCACCACACGATATCGTGCGCTTGCCATCACGCAGATAGTACACCTACACTCACACCCACTCACCCACTCACCCACACACACACACACACCCACCGAAACAGACGGTTGGGTTTCGGTTTTTATCCGTAATCCCGCTGACTTTTATGCTACCCGATAAGCGATACGAATGGCCACCGGCAGGACTCGGCTAGGCAGCGTTGCAGTATATGCGCGGTCCCGATGTGCTGCGTTTTCATTTTCCCGATAACATTTACATTAGATTAAATTCCATTTTATTATAGACTTTGGATTATCGCTTATTCGCATGCGACAGTTTGGCGTGACCTCTTGCGTTGCAGCTGCCATTTGCCCCGTTTCGCCGATGGTGTTCTTGGTTGTAACTCCCGCAGACATCTTCTGCTGAACTGCTGGTGGTACGCTGCGGTTTATATGGGTCCGCATGCAGCGAATGAAGTTTGCAAGCCATTGCATAAGAACCGCATGCAGTGAGAGAATACCGTCACAAAAATCGAATTCGCTCAAAAAACCACCAACACGGTTAAAGAAGGATTCACAATGAAACCCACAAAAAATAAAAGAAACGAAAAATAATACTCCATCCGCTTTTCCTCGGAACGCTAGCTAACATACATCCACGAATCGGGGAACTATCGGATCGCGGTACCGGAATAGCACCGGAGACAATGGGAACCCGGGGTAAAGCTGCACGTTTTTCATTCTATCACGTTTGCTGCGATGAAGATAGGGTTTAATTGCTTCCGATGGGGTTGCGTTATTACAAGCAGCCAGCCAGCCGAGCCAGCCGGAAGCCGCTGCGTTTTCCCGCGGGTGTCGGATTGATCTTGATCTCTAATTGGTCGATATAAAATTGGAATTTATTTCTTATCTAATTGCCCAGTTTTGTTTGAAATGTGTTTCGCGTTTCGGGAAGCGCGATGGCCCTCCCCAGAATGTGCACACGATCGCGATGAGTGCCACGCCAGCGATTGGTCACGAAATGGATGCAGGGAAAGCAAAATCTCCCACTGTTTTTGACACCTCCCAGAAGGATTTAAAGGTGATTATTGTTATAGGGAGTTTTCATTTATTGTTGTAAGATGATGATCGAAAAATTGTGTTTCAATAAAAATTAAGCATTTTTTTATATTTCATGTTCGTTACATGTTCATAGACATTGGCAACAACAGAAAAAATTTGTTCCACTTCCAGACAACATATGAAATCACAAAAGATGCATTATTTATAAAACAAAACACGAAATAATTCGAGCACAAAGTGAAACTTCATTTCGTTAATGGAAGCGTCTTCCCATTTCCGGATTCACCTTTTGTACGCAGCACACACACACTCAGAGAGGACAATTGCGAATAAAATTCGTCGCGACAGACAGACCGGGAAAATGCAGCGCGGAAGCCTCGTTTGCATCCGTTATCATTAACCATTGTTTAGTGATGTTACACATGCAATAATTACCTTCGCAGCAGAGAACATGAATGTGAAGTCGTACAAATCGGGCGGTGACCTATTTTTATTTCACCAGTTTTGAAAATGGCTAGACATCGGTGGAATGGAAATTGAAACATGAACTCTGGTTTTTCCGGTTTTCCCCACCGTAGAAGGAACAATTTGTTTAATTCGGTGTTTACCCGTAGAATTCACGTACGCTCATGCACGTATTTGCTGGTGCAGCTTGTTTGTTTATGGTTCGGGTAAGGAACGCTAGCTGGTGAGTGTTTGCGTGATGTAACAACCGTTCAAGGCACGTTTGCCATGCAGTTGGTAATTGTACAAATGATACGGTTAAACACCCAACTTGCAGCGTTGCTTGATTACAACCTTCGCTAACCGCAGCAGTTGGAGCCAATGTTATCATTGGAAGGTGAAAATTTTCTCCAATTTGAACTCGGATTCGGAAAACCATTTTCTTGGCAGTGACGTCCTTGCCGTGTGCCCTCTCGAGCGGCCGTGCACGCGCGTTCGCATGATGAGTTGCAATTGCAAAGCTATTCAATCATTGCTTTTCCTCCCGACGGGCTGGCCACAGTTGCACAGCACGTCAACTGCTTAATCGGAGGGAAATAATTTATTAAATTATGTTTTGCATTGCTGCGACTGATCCGGTGTGCGTTTCAAGGAGTCCACCACTTGATGCCAGAGTTTATATGGCCGGAGAATCGAGCCAGCCACCCGCCAGCAGTTGTGGGGAGGACGGTTAATTAGTAGGATCTCTTACCCCGAAAGCGATGGTGCTGTGGCGTGTGCTGTGTCGAGATGAAAGACAGTGGCCACTTGAGTCCGTTGCCCGGTCTCGAGAGAGGAGCCGGATTCCCGGTACGGTGGGTGGGTTGATTTCACTGTCACTGGGAAGTCCCGTCCATCATCCGTAAGTGATCCTTTCTGAGTGGGGAGTTTCGAGTGTGCGCTTAAGTGGCCCAAGAAAGCTGGGAATCAACGGAAGGGACTCTTAAAACATGCTCTGTATTTGTATGTGTGTGTGTGTGTTGGAGAGTCAGTCAGTCAGACAGCTCAGTCAGTCAAAAACAGCCCAGCCCAGTGTCGGGTTGTGGATTAGCGGATGCACAAACGCACAATCGAGCAGCTTCAATTAAAACATCACTCAATATGTTCCGACAACTGGCGCCAAAGCCAAGCGAGCTTAGCTGATGGCAGATCCGTCACCGTTTTGGCTCCGTGCTGACGACTCGATCGTCCGCTTTTCCTGCCCTGACCCCTCCCTCCCACTACCCTTTAACGTGGCAAACATCACGCTGGCGGCTGTTAAACGGCTTGCGGTACCATTTGCATCCGAAGCGATCCGCGGACGATGCAGCTACTGGCTGCTGAATTATTTATCACCCCCAAGCTCTGTTGAAAAAGGAGAGTATCGGGGAGAGGGTCTCTAGAACACACGTATAGAAGGGTGAGGGTAGGGAAACCCAAACGGTAGCGGATCATAAAAGCACAAAAAAAAAAACATAAAAAGCTACAACGCAGCTCAGGTATCGGAAAACGTGAGTAACACAATTTCCAGCGTTCCTGGTTTATGTATATCTTTGAAAGGTTCGGTTTTTTTTCCCCGTTCGTATGTGTTTCTTTCGACGTTTGTTGTGTTTTTCGCTTCGAGCTGAACGTTGTCGTTCACTGTTGCACCCAGTACCGGACGGATACGTGTGTGCATTATTATCGTTGGAAATTTAAATATCGTCTCGTCTATTGCTGCATCATCCAGCGTAACGCTCCCACATACAGCTGGAGCGAGTGTCGCTGAACAAGCTGGTTGTTTGGATGGGGCAGGCGACTACCGTTCCGTGGCATAATCGGGCGGTGCAGTACCATGATCCGACCGTACTGTGTTGTGTTGTGGCACATGTAAGGCAAACGTGTGTGTGTGTGTGTATTGGAACCCTATCTATGCAGCGGTGGTATGTGGCGTGGCGCTTGACATGCAACACAACCGCCGCTGGGACAGGGACATGACGAAGGTAACATACAATGGAACAGATACGGGACGGGCGGGAGTCGGACGAGTCGGATAGTAGCAGAACACTTACCGAAACGTACGCTACTGAAACTGACAGAATGCAAGTCCTGTCAGTCACCCATCATAAGTGCTGGCCCACATGTGACCACCGAGATCTCCACCGTGGGAGCTGTACTGGGGGACTGCACTGCATCCACTCCGTTCTCCATTTAGCGAGACGGGGTTGCTGGAAAAACTGAACCACTACGGTAGAACGGGAGAGAGTCACACGGGTGCTCGAGATGATTTTAACCCGCTCTTGCCATGAAGTGTCATTTGCAAATAAAAGCGTATTGCATGTGTACGTTCGACCATGGGCGTAACCTTGCCGGCAAAAAGCATTAGAACCCAACGGTACCGTTTGATTGAACGATGGACGAAGCATCGCAGAGCATAAAAGTCGTGATTGAAGCTCGTGCCGTGATGCTGTAGATATAATAAGCAATTTTTTCAAGCAGATCAATGCACTAATCCGAATGAAACGTTGCAAAACTAACGTAAAACGGGTACAAAATAAATACATTATGTTTGAATTAGCCCCTTCAAGGGGGATGAAAAACACGAAGAAACAGATGAACAGAGAATTAAATTCCAATCATATCAACTCGACGAAAATCGATTCCCAGCCCAACGAGCAAAGCAAAACGATACAATTAACAACTTACTCCATAAAACAGCCACTAACGCGCGCTGCTAGCTGATGCTGATGGATGGAGAATCATCTTGAACGAGCGATTATTTATGTTTTCGTTTTTGTGTACTTTACACCTCCGGACCGCATCCACATCCACATCCGCACCGTCCAACAATGGAAAGCGCTCATTTCCGATGCTTCCCTGGCCGGTAGTCGGTGGAATTTCGACGCATCATCAAAGCGAAATTTGTTTCAAATAAAATCTCGCTCGGTCCATAAAAAGACGAGTTTTATGTTGCAACAACTGGCAACTTTTTCTTCCGGAGCGTCGAGAAAATCGTTCGCCAGTGGAAGTGCAGTTCGGGTTCGAGTTCGGCCGTCTTAAGGGGGAAGGATTTTCACTTGCCTGTTGCCACCGGCCATCCGTTGGGATGTGCGGCCAGAAATGTGTGATGTTGTTGATCGCCGAACGATGGAATGGAAAACAGTGTGTGATTTGCCGGAGAGCGAATTAATGCCCTACAAAAATCGGCACACTCGAATGTTTCGGATGCGTCGACGTGACAGTAATGATTATGATCGTAAATTGGAACCCCAAAACCGTATAGTTCGGAAAGGCTGAGGGAGATAATAAATTAGTGCCTGAATAGATTAAAACGAACTGTGCAGTGAAGGAGAGACGAAAGACAAATAAATAAATGCTCGTCAACGTGATTGTTATGAGTTTTTCCCTGCCAGCTTGTTGATACCCGGGGCACTCACTTATCCATGGATCAGTGATTGGAAGCGAAACCATCATCATCATCATCATCATCTGGTGCTACATTGTTGGGTTCTTTTTTGACCTGCCACGCCATTACGGATGCAAGCGATGCGTGAAAGAAGAGGGAAACAATCGCCACGAGACAACGGTTCGGCTGAAGTGCATTAGAGGGACCTCTCGGGGACCAGCTCGGCATTTGCCCTGCCCCAACCTGTATCCACGCCCTCCTGGCAACCGACCGGAGGCAGGAAGGAAAATTGAAGCGAAAATGAAGGCGTTTGACGTAAAACAAAGACCACGGAAAATGGATGGAAACACATCGTTTTCACGGTGGTTTTCCAACCAGTCATTTTCTAAAGCGAGCTGAAAGGTTGGGAAATGGAGGGAGTGTGGCCTTCTGCCACACTCCGCACCTTCCAGATGATTTATGCTGAGCTGGGTTTAGCCTTTTTTCTTACCTTCTCCAGCACCGTCGCTCCAACCCGTACGGCCTTCGCTCAACTTCATTTGTTATTTTATTTTCTTAGGGATGAATGGCATGGATGCGATCAGGCCACCCCATTCTTGCTTCCCTTCGCAAGCGCACCAGAAACTGAAGGTCGGGTGCTTTGAGGGGTTGGGTCGTAGGATTGACGGGGAAAACGGTGTAGTTGTTCACGGTTTCACGCGTAAGGCACATGGAAATGGATTTTTTTCCCTTACGAACCGTTGTTTTGAATTTGGTTTTCCACTTTTCATGCCAATGCTGCCCTCACACACACACGCACACGTGGCATGTTATCTCAATTGAGTCTCGTTTCTTTGCTGCTGGTTCAGTTGGATGGTCTTTATCGTAACAGGCTGGGTGTTTTTGCCCGTGGATGAGATGGATCCCGAACAGTTCGTTTACGGTTCTTCAACTCGTGTATCTCACCTTCCTGCTGGGGCAGCGGGTGTCACTTTGCACATCGGGATGATACAGCGCTGCACGGAAATAGACTTTTAATGGATTTAATATCATCATTCCGCTCACGAACGTGTGATTAGAGCAGACACAATCGATCACGTTTAGCAGGATTATATTTTCCCAACCAGTGTGTGCGTCTGGGTGCGGCTTTGGTGAAAGGAAAAACCCGGGCATACGAAGTACGTGGTATGCATAGCCGTTGTTGTCAGACACAACCGGTGCCAAACGATGATGACGATAATCTGGCTCGTACTGGCACGGGTCCCGTGGGTGGGCTGCTAGAGGCAGGCCGCACACAAGATGATCCCATGTTTGTATATGGAATGTTTCACTTTTGTTTGAAATGAAACAGAAAACAATCGACCAGCTGGAGCAGTGCGGTGGGAAGATTTATGGTACGATCCTAATTTAGAAAAGCCATTTGCTCGATTTTTCTTCTTTTGTGTTTGAGTGTTTTTTCCCCCGGCAATGGTGACAAATATCGACAGGTTTGAAGGCGTTAGCTTAATTTATGAATATATACTAGACGCACTTCAGCTGGAGACGATGCTATCTGAAGTGTTTTCTAGCGTGAGAGTTAATCTGCTGCCTGAAGTTGTTTGTAAAAATAATTGGAGTGGCATTAGGATGATTCCACTGAAATTACCGCATGAATGATACTCGGTATGGTGTTCAAGTACATGTGTTTGTATGGGTTTGTATTTAATTTGGCATCGAGAGTGTGTGTAGATTAATTAAGAACATTGTTCATGACAAGTGCATCAAATGAAGGAAGTTGTTAGGACATGTATTGGAGAAGTGAAAATTCTGAACAATTTATCTTACGACCATTCTTGGCATTTTGACATGGAATTGTGTGCTATAAATTTGGTAAAGCTGATATGTTTATTACTGCATTTATTGCAACATTTATTCACTGCAATTCAATGCAATGCAAGGATAGATATCGATGTTTTCTAATTTCGATCATCCATAAAAAATAAAAGGATTCAAAGGATTAAAGCATACATAAAAATAAATAAAATTAAAAAAATCGACTTTCGATCAGAAGTTTAGGGTTTGTATCAGAGTTGCCTAATTTCGATCTTACACAGCAAGTTAAACCGTTTTTACAGACACCAATTAACTTTAAATTGTACTGTCCTCTTCGGATGAAGATATGCAAATTGAGTTAAAATTTACTCAATCTGTAAATCAAAATGATTTCAATCAAATCAAAAATAAATAATGTTGTTGGTAATTTTACTCAATTTTTTTTCCGGGGATTTCTTGCAACTGCTCCAAACTTCCCTCTGCCAACGTAACATCGGCATCGTGATTGATTGGTCCATATTTAATAAAGTTATTGCGAAGAATCATTTCGAAACTGCCATCATTTGATTGGCCATCCGGATGGAATGGTTCCCGGTACACGGTAGTCGACGACGTTGACAACAACAAACCACGGCAACAATCCCCATTCATGTAGCTCATTCATCAGCGTCGGAAGCACCGTGAGACAAATATGCATATAAATGAATAAATTCAGGAAATCAGGAATCAATTGGACGACTGCCTTCCGTACTCGTCCCGGGGACAATAGATATATATAGATATGTTTTATGTGTGCGTGTACGCGAGCATTTTACTAGCAAGACGAGAAAACCCATCCAATACGACCGAGCTGGAACCGGATGAGCCTTGAGTAAATCAACACAAATAAGCAATATTGGGTTATCGGGCAAATCCGCTTTACATTCCACCAATAACGGTTTGCACCGCCAAAGACGCAGCGTTTCGCGTTCGACAACGTCAACTACGCAACGAAAGGATGCTTACAACCGTTCCGGAGACGGTTCTGAGCCAAAGGGGCAAAAAAAAATTGGCAATTCAACGGGTTTCAGCAAACCGTCGAGTATTGCATTCAGACTGGCAAAAGGAAAGTCGTTTTCGTTGGTGTGGCCTTGTGCGTCGCCTCGTCCGGGAACTTTTTCCCGACCCGCCGGAGTGGATGGGGTGGTTTGGCAAGAAAAGCGGGCAAAATTGAAAACTAACGCTCATCGTTTTGCATATGTATCGAGGCTTGGTTCGTCGTTCGTCTTGTACGGTTGAAGGTTGTTCATGTCAAATCGTTAACCGGATATATATAGGAAAATTGGTTCACTTTCTGTGTTTGTTCCCTTTTCTCCGGCGGAGCAAACGAGCGCAAAAGTTTGCCTACTGTAACGCACGTTGTTTTTCTTTCTAATCCAATCCAACACAATCGCGCACCGGGGAACTGGGGATTGGGGAATCAACGGTGAAGTTGTCTGGGTTTAGGGAACGTGGGTTTATTGAACTTTTGATGAGGCCTACTTCGGCTGACATGGTTCATGGTTTAGATGTTTGGTCGGGGTGTTTTGTTTGTGACACTTCCTTTGGCATGCGTCCTGCTGCCGCTGACGAAGGAGCGGGTTTGGACTAAACGGGTTTGTACTTGTAAAGACACGAGGATAAAGTTGTATACATCGGTGAAGGAAGGATGTGTATGGGTTTGTTTTCCGAATGGGTTTGAATCTGTATATTGGATACAGGGAGCTGTTATTTATAGTTCGTATTAAAACTATATTCATAAACATGGAAAGCAGGTTTGCATGTTTATATACTATTGTTCGTAAACTAGATAAACGATTCATCTGTTGTTGAGTGCTATGACATTTGTTTGCTTATCACTATTTAAATTGACCAACAAATTATGCAAATGAGAATAATAACCATCCATGTTAGAATAAAAGAAAAGAATACTAGAAAAGGCATATAGTTGTTTAGTGCATTCCGATTAACATGGTTAACCCATTGGAGCTGGTTGTGTCGCACGATATTTAGGTCAAAGAATATCTCATCGTGAAGAGAAACTTTATAAATATACAGGGCAAATATACAAAGATATTCTATTTCTTGATGGGATATAAAGATAAGATCTAGATATCTTCAGGCGCTTTATATAAGCTATGAGCAAAATCCGTGTATCAGGGGCTTGAATACTTGAGTACTCAAAATGTTCTCGTTCTGATGTCTCAAGTATATCATTTGCGATGGAAGTTTTGAGGAGAGATTTCCTAATGCATCATTGACGGATCATGACTTTTTGGTGACTCCCCGAGCGGAATGAAACGTAGTCCCACAGTCATTGGGCAGAGCTACCACATAGTCCTAAGACATAGATTATCGAATGTTACTAAGAAGAGCGGAGAAAAGGACACAATTGTAAAAGTTAACGACGTTTAAAGCCACCAAATAAAAAATATGGAAACTTGAGGTTCAGGAGAAGTAAGAACATCTTGGATTATTGTAGTCAACATTCGTGTAGTATTTGAAGAACGAAGGGGTTTGCACGTGTACCATCAGTGCTTCAGACTCCACTCTTCCTACTCCGCCTAGGATTAAATAAATCACTCTAAGGTTGTTAGATTTCGAGGATAGATCGTGTATCGAACGCAATGACATATGCGAATCTAATATTTCCATTATCAATGTATTTAAGAACGTGGATTGCCTTAGTGCTGATGATCTCCAAAGTTTGCATTAACAGAAGCCTCGGAAGACCATTTTTGCACGAGACTGATTAGATGACATGCAGACCTATTAATGGCGGGGCCTTGGGTTCAGATGACCTAGTAAAATTTCCATCCACCATCACAGGGAATGCTTCATATGAGTATTTCCCTGCCTTTGGTGTCGTATTCCCTTGAAGTTCAAATCATGATGAAGATTCTAGTGCATACGCCCGTTACATACCATGCGAGCGATTCAAATCTTTCGGTGTTCCAACATTTATTAAGGGTAACGAAGGATTAAGATGCACACATCACTCCATCCCAATTCACAGCATGATCTGTGCTGTTCCATCAGCAAACAGAAACTTGCTTCCTTAATCCACCGCAAAGCAGTCGAAACGCCAGCCTAGTGTATAGCCACCGCAAGGTACAGGGATAGCTAAGCATACGGTGCTTATCCCTGCGATCCAATCGTTCATGTAAAGTGTAAACACTGGCGAAGTAGCGTACCAGGCAAAGAATGCAAATAGCGTTGGAAAATGGTCCATGAAAGTGGCGCTTCTCCAGGCGATGGCAATTTTGGCATCTATGCGGGTAATGGGTATGACGTTACCGGTTCCACCAACCGAAATTGACTTTTCCAACCGTACCCGGGGCCGCGTAGAGATGTTAGCGTGAACGATCAAATTATCGTGGTGTAATTGAACGTGATTAATTAAATATGGAAAATAGTGCGTTTGCTCAGTGATGCAATAAATGCAAAATAGCTGTAAAAAATATGATCCGGTGGGTGGATTCTGTGACGGCCGGCTGGGAGCGAAGGGAAATTTCATCACCTTTTTAACGGGATAGGAGACCAATAAAAAAACACTCGCTTGACTGACCGAAACCGAGAGTGGATCCCACCGAAACCGAAACCAATTCCATGTCTGTGTGTGTGTGTTTGTTTCTGTGTGGACTGTTCTGTGGGGGGTTGAACGTGCACACGTACCCTGCACAGTATCGGAAGCTGTGCTTTCACTTATGCTCAACGTGGCGAGAAACTCAATTGTGTGGAAAATCATTACGACGCTCCATAAAGCGGACCAGTTTCAGTACAGGGCAGTTGAAGCGGTGCGGAAAGATGCTGTATATTAACGCAAGGAGACCAGTCTCTTCCTGTCTGCCCCGTGATAACTGTGGCTCGGTTTCGTTCCGCTGAGCTTCCCACGTTCTGCCAAGTCGGCTATTTGTTTGAACAATTAAAGTTTTCCAAACATCATCACTTGCCGGTTCGCTCCCGGTTCGTCGTGCAAAAGAAGCTGTCAAGAAAGCTAATTCAATTCATTCCCTGCCCATGGGCCAAACACTTGGCCGGAAACGGTCACAACGCGGCAGCCGGTTTCGGTGTTGATGAGCCTTGAAAATTGTCCAGCCCGAAGTTATGAGCTGGGAGTGGCCACCGGTTCTAAATGAAAATGAATGGCGGTCATTAATCACCCCTCCAAATACCCGTGACATTGTGATTATTCATGACAGACGCCTTTCGAAATGCGCTACCTCAACCGGTTTTGAGGGGGCTGTACAAATAGATGCACGTACCAGATGCTGTCCTCCACCTTCCCTCTTTGTCGCACCTTCCTCAGCCCTTCCTCAGTAGAGCCGATCTTAAGTGAGGTTAGTTTTTCGTACTATCAGCTCGGACACAGACCAGCCGGTTGTTTGGAACTATGGATGAAAAACCGAAAATGGTACTTGTAAGCTGTGGTCAAGCTGTGTCCCATCATCATGTTTCCATTACGGAGCAGCTACCCGGGTCCGGTTCTAGGTGCATATTCGACTGTGAAGATACCGTCGATGCTTAGAATATCAAAATCTTGCCCCACTCAATGGTGTGTGTCATGTGTATCGTTTGCCGGTTCTTGGATGTTGTTTTACTTCGCAATGGAACCGACACTGCCGGACGCGGAGGGTGACCGTGTGTGACCCGTAGTAAAATGGTACACGATGCTCGGTTCGGACAATAACAACACTGCTGACGACGTGCTAACATGAGTCATCATCATGCCTGCCTGACAAGTGTAAATCGACCCCCGGACGAGCCCGGACGGCATAGGGGTTTTCCCCGGGTCGGACGAATCGTTTTCGGCAGGGCAAACAGGGTGAATAACGGGCCAGTTTACTGTAGGATTGACGGGCCTCGGGACTATGGTGCAGTTTTCCGGCCAAAGACAAAACCAGAGCACCCCTTCTGCGCTTTGCACGGGTGCGACGGGTGTGTACGGCCGGGTACGGAAATTGCAATCACGTACACAAATGGAGTGGTGCCGTTTTGTCAATGAGTCACCAACGCCGGTCAAGCCGATGGTGACCGTTGACGGTTGACCTCCGGATGAGCATGTGCGCCTGGTTGGAACAACAGTGGAAATAATGGTCACATAATTTCACTGCGGTTCAACAAAGTGATCTTTTTGGGTGGCGGGAGGGAGGGACGGAGAGAGAGAGAGAGAGAGAGAGAGAGAGAGAGAATGAAAGGGAGTGACGGTGAACATCAAATCAGTAGCCTTTTGAAGTGATTGTCACATCGAACCTGAAGCGGCAAACAATGCAACAAGCGCAATTTGTGCAACCGATTTGCATGGTTCATAAAGTTTTCATGACGAGTGATATTATTTATTGGACACACAGCGTTCGCTGATCGGGTACCAATCAAGCAAACGGTATGATTTTGCACGGAAGTGAGCCATTGATGGGAGATATGGTTGCCGATTCGATGCAAACAAGGACCTCTGGTGCATGTGAATTGATAAACGCTGTTTACTTTGTACTAAATTGTACTGTACACACTCGGGTAGATGCGTACTGCATAACTTTTTGATTGAATTATTAAGGAATACAGTTAGGTAAACAATTTAATTAAAAAATTAAAATTATTAACATTATTTTGTCTTGAGCAAATTATTTTAATAGTCGCTTTTTATTTTTCGAAATATTTTTACACTCAAACACATTTCTGGCTAGTACGCACGATGGCAGAGATTAAATACGCTACAGTCCTGCCAGCGTGTTTGCGGCCGCCTTCGTAAGGGGTCAGCATAGTTACCGGGTTTCCTTCCGCCCTTCCTGCGACCACAATTACACACTGTTGAGTGCAGCCTATCGAAAATCCGCACCATTTGCAAGCGTGCAACGGATTGTGATCTGGCATCGATCAGCACGCGCCTGTCGTGTGGCGGCGCTTGACTCTGTGATCGATCGAATCTTTGAACACGGCAGACAAACCACACACATACTCATCTAATGGTTGTCTATAGTATGCAGTATGCAAACACGAATCAACGCATTGACACGCGACTCGTCTAAAATTAGCACATTTGTCGCGGCGAAACGATTCGATCGACTTTGCGCCATCTTGAAGGGCTTCAGAGGGGATGCAGATATTGCGGAAAGCTAACAACGGTAATTAAAATGAGTAAAGTGAAAAATCTACCTTAGAAACGTATAAAAAGGTAAACTAGCAGCCGATATATTGAGTCAGCTGGATGAAATGAGAATGTTTTGATGCACATGGTGTTGAGAAACTTTAGAGAAGGTAGGATGCATTTAGAAATATGTCTCCATGATGGCGCATGATGCATTGGGTGTGCCGAGATTACAGCCCGCGGCTTAAATTATGCAACGTCAGCCAATTCACTTTTTTCCGCGAAACAGGCTCAAATTTTGGTGGACTGTTTGCCATTAGTTGACGATAATAAATGGAGCCCACTCAGCCCAGCTCGGAGTGGTGGTTTTGTGGTTGGTATTGCGCTGTCATTGTTGCGGTTTGGTTGGTACATGTTGGCGCAAGGCAGTTTGATGCACACTCGCTTTCCACCCCAGTGCTAGCCTATCATCCCTCCCCAACAACTCCCGATAGCTAATTATTGGAAAATAGTTGTGGCTAAGCGATAATAATTTCATTACTGGTAGCGTCACTCATATTGACACATTCAATCGGGATCGTGTGTACAAAGGAGATGCATTTTAACGCACCGCCAGCTGGAACCTTTCGGGCTGAGATCTAATTATGTGGCTCAGTCACGGTTGCCAACCGTTCGGTTGCCAGCGTTGGTAAAATGTACCGTGAGCGGGGAAAAAAACCCCATCGGCGATCGGGCACGCTACCGGTGCGTCGGGGAGTGTGTGTGTGTGTGTAGTGCGGTATTTAGTCAAATAATGCACCTCATATTTCGGTCTGCATCACAAATCATTACCGCACGGTGTGGAAAAACACTACACCACCACACCAAGCCTAGCTGCATAATGTGATTTATGCGTTCCGGTTGCGAGCGGCTACAGGGACGTTGCTTTGAATATTGAGACGGTTGCGCATAGACGTGGGCTGTCCGCAACACACACTCATGCAAACTCACTAATGGAAAGGATGTGCCAATACACGGATAAGCAAACCAGAAGGAAGCGGAATGTGGGAGAGACGTCATCATTATCATTGCCGGCCATCGGGTGCCGAATGGTTGATTTAAATGGAAATAAATGGCAGCCAAATGGGAGAATGCAAATATGCATCTCATCGGGCTCCATCCGCTCCGCGCTTTGCTATGTAATCAGTTGCGACCTCATGCCTAGGGTTGGTTGGTTGGTTACCGAGAGAGAATAGTTAGCACACGGACCACATGTTTAATTATGGTTGTGATCAATTTGATCCGGATATGCGATGCTTCATAGCGGTGATATGCTAAAAACTTTACTCAAATGCTACTAATCTTAATATGAGAATACCTAATCCAGGAATGGACGTATATGATCCGAGTCATGTCTAATGGAGGGTATTAGCTATCCAAATAGTGACACCTATTGCATGTGTTTTGTGCAAGAGAATATTAATCATGCTCTGTTGTTCCTGCATAAACAATTACATCGTGGAGCCGATGAGATTAATGACACATTACATTACAACGATCTTAAGACGATATCCATCAAACTATTCCTACGATAAGTTGGATCCAGATTCTTAACAAAAATCCAGTTTATTAGAGTGTAACTTCAAAAATGAATGGTGTAGACTTTTTATATCCTTATTACTGGATTTTCTTTTATTACTTTTAAAGGTGATACCTTTTGTCGTATCTCTGGATTACTTGGTTAAGATAGTCTGGCAATCTAGCTTCGCAATTAACGCTGGTTGCTGGAAGAACTGATGAGGCCTTTTCAGCTTCTATCGATGGTCTACTATCTACATAGGAATATTAAGAGTTTTCCACAGTCGCTTTAGTGCTGACTTGAATGTTCCCGTGGCAGAGTACTGCGATGAATCTCGAGCACTCAAACAAGACAAGTTCTGGTATCTCACTGACATCAGCGCCCTTTGTCGAAAGCTTTTTGGTATTTTTGTGGAAAGTGGAATTGAAGTTGATATCGTCAAAAAAACGTGCAGCAGGATGAAGCAGGATAATACATTTTATGTCGAAATGCACAGCCATTACTTAAGCATCCGTTTTCCGCTATATGATTCGGTATCACCTCCGAATTCGGTTCACCATGTGAGTTGTTCTATCCACTGATTAGTTGTTGAGTGGTGTCCAAGTGAGCCGATCGTCGATTAACACCTAGGGTGCGTTGCAACGATTGCAATCTTCCTGTTGAAACATGCTTAACCCAATCAAGATCATAAAACACGTTGCTCTTAAAATAGACATAAATAAGACACTAATAAAACCACATCCGCCTGTAAGTATAGATTTGCGTTTGAATGAAGACATTTTTCATACACACTTCACTCCCGATAGATGGCGAGGAAAATCAAATGCATAAATAAAAGGTGCCCTTTCCTGGGTACGCCGGAACGGCACTGATTTACACTTACGCACGGTGAATCTGCTCGTGTGCCTCCATGCTCCTAGATTTCCGTGTTCCGTGTGATCATAAATAACAAAATCAAATAATATTTACTCGGTGCGTGGTGGCGCCGATTCCGCACGGTACGAGCTGTTGAAATATGCACATTCTATCAGTTCAAATTATACCGTTGTTAAATTCCTTTCGCAAACTCCCCGGTGGTCCAATGCCCACTCCATCCATCCATTCATCCATCCATCATCCGTGAAGCCGCGTGGCGCGAGGTACAATAAATTTTGAACAAAATAAAGTATTCACTGCCATTCATTCTCAAATGCGTTGGTGAAGTGGAGCTGTAAAAAGAAACCCATTGTGTGTGTGTGTGTGGAAGGGGTTTTTCTTTTCCCATCCCGGTGGGTTTTGGTAAAACTTTACTTGCTCAATAACCTTCCCTACAGTGACGGTTTGTCGGATGGTGGATGCCTTTCGTGATTGGGTGATTTGGGAATGGTAGAAGGTAAGGTAGGGTTTCTCACTAGCTTCACGTATCGCCGACAAACCGCACTCCATGATGACAGGTGAAAAAATCGTTTTAACCCTTAGAGTTCGTGCCTGGTGAGGTGCCGGACCATAAGGGTGGAATGAACAAAAAAGCAAGGCTCGAACACTTCATACAAATAACGAAAAAGTAGCCAACGTTTGGTAGTCGAAAAAAAGGAATCTCACACACCCCCATCCCCTTAATGCCGTGCGAAGGTAATACTTTTTCACCAAATGAGCATTGCTAAAACAAGCTGGCATAGAAATATGTTTTTAATTAACGGCTTGACTGACAGGCTACGGTAAATGCCTGGGTGCCTTTGCTCTTTCGTCCCTGTGGGTTGCGTTTGCTACGGTCCGCCACAACAGGCAGGGTACGCATCTGAAACAAAACAGCAAGCCCGAAGAAAAACAAACACAGCTACGTGCCAAAGAAATGGCCATCTACCGTTCTCATCGGGTTATACCAGATAGGAGCCTTTTTTTAACGCTTTCCCGTGCGTATCCTTTTCCGGTGCCCTGCGTCCCGGCAGGTGTTGGGCATCGGTGCGAGTGGTTGAACCATTTTTCGCCACCTTCGGACGCGGTTCACTTCCAGCCGGTCTGGCCGGGGCACGGACTTGTTGTTTGATTCGGTGATTTTGACAGCACGACATCCACTAGCAACGACCGGAACTGGGTGTATAAGTGTTTTTGTTTTTGTTTTCCCCTTTTTTCCGTTTGTTACTGCTTTTTTGGAAGCTTTTTCTGCCGGAGGTGTACCGGTCCCTGACCTTGTGCCGCAAGAACGATGTAGCTAATGGGTAGCAGGAACCATAAGAGGGGGCGCTTGCAAGGATACGCAGCATGAATCATGCAACGGTTGACCGACAAAATAAAATTATCATTTTAATTAAAGCGAACGGACACAGCGAGTTAACGAAACAGGCGCGTTGGAAAGCGCACGATGCGGGGTGAACCTGGGGACAGTCCAGAAGGTACGTGAACGTGCTTGTAATCCATCCTCGGTTGGATGCAATGTCCCGGGCCTCGGTAGTTATGCTCTCGCTCGTAACTGAGCGGCCAGGGTAGGAACGATAAATCATGTTTCACGAGCCGCACACTCTTTAAAGCGTGTTCAAAAATGGTCATCATGCATGATGTAGATATTGTTGGCATGGTGATAAATGAACTGTGAATTTCATTATTATTACAGTATCGTTTTATAGCAGCACTGACAGGACAGGACAGTTTGTTGTCTCCCGTACATTTGCGCTTGGGCGTTGAATCCTTGCCCGGCTGGATCTTAATTAGTTTCATGCTAAAAGCCCACTGCAAAATGCGCTTAAATTCATTTCTTTTCATATGATATAAGTTCTTGAACGTGAAGCTGTGTGACGTTGCAGAATGCATTTCAGATTAAAGCAAAATAGAAGCAAACTTTTGAAATATTTTTTTTTATTGTTCATATATTATCATTTTCTTTTTAATCCGAGCCGAATTGTTGCTTGATGGAATACTTTGTTGTTTGCCCTCAGATTAATTAAAACAATAGAACAGATAGTAAGGATTATAACGCAGGCTTAACATAAATGCCTGTAACATCTTATTTTCAATGGTTATATGTTAAGATTGTGTTTAACATTCGGTTTTATCCTTTATTGACAAAAATCCCAGTCGGTAACTTACTGCATAATTAATTTACTAAATTCTAGGTATATTTTATAATTATTTAGTGGAAATGAAAATCATTTCCAGGACATTAATTGTTCGTGTTTTGACCTCTTTACACCCTCCTGTTTCAATTTACCACTTAGTAATTAATTCCAAACTTCCATTTCATCAACGCTTCCAATGTGCCATTCATTAGAATGAAAACATACTCCAAAAACTTCCAGCAACACAAACCAAATTAAAAGTAGCTACAACGGAAACAGTATTTAAGGCAAAACCCCAACCTCCCCAAAGTCGACGAATGACGGCTAGTCTTACATCGAGCCAGTTTTGATCTCGAAAAAGAAAACAAACAAACCAGAAAAAGAAGCTGATGTTGATATCAGAAAGAAGAACAAAAAAAAACGACATCCCAAAACGCTGTGATGGTTGGGGACTTTTTGGTTTTTGTTTCTTTTCTCACTCCTCATTGTTCTGGAAACGGTTGGATGAAAAGGGTTGACATGTTATTTTGGAATGCTGAGTGATTCATAAGATTCCATCAAAGCGAAACCCTTCTGGGAAAGGGTTCTATCGGGCTTATTAGTTTGGTGGAGTTGAAAAAGAAGCACACAACCGGCACATACCCAGTTACACACGGCTATACACGCGGGTCAGACCAATGTACACTTGCACGCTTTAATGCGCATTCCTGCGCACGGTATGACACGAACAGGAATTTGAATATGTATGACAATGCTTAAACTTTCGTTTTTTTGTTTTTTGTTTTTCTTAACACGAAAGGAAACCCCCGGTTAGCCGCAAATGGGCACCAAATATTCAACAGTGGCTCGTTACGAATGATTATAAAGTATTTGGATATTGGATCGTTTCGGTAGCACTGGTAATTGAATTCTATGCTATTCACTCGTTTGGAAATTGGAAACAATGTACATCTTTCAACCGAACCGAGCACTAAAAGGTATTGCCAGAATTTGGGAATTGGATTCGAATGTTTACAGGGAAGTACATCCTTCAACTGAGACAGAAACATTTTCATTGAAACTACCCGAGATGATGGTGACTGGTAGGGAATGTTTAGCAACAAGCAACACAAGCGACGATCGTTCGAGATTACTTTTCTCGCCTTGCGATGTGTAAGTGAAATGAGCTGAATCCACAACGCGAGGTTCGTCTTCGCACCTTATAAGGCATTCAGCAGGAAACAGCTGACCGATTTGGCGGCGCTTGGCACACTCATCAATCACACGATCGATCGCATTCAATCCATATCGGGCCAGTCTCTGGCACTGTGGCACACAAGCGTTTCGGCAAAACTCTGCAAAAGGCTTGACACCGTGAATTAACCTGCACACGAACACATCGACACATTGGCTGAGTAGTATTGCTATTTTGGTGACGTTTGCATTGGTCTAAGCCTCCTCTCACTTACCAAACGACCGCACCTTTCCTGTGTTGCGTTTCCATCAAGTACACTGTGCTATTGGGAAACCGATCGCACACCGAATCTTCGGTACACGAAATCCGTTCGGATGGCTGACTCCTTTTGGAGCTATTTTTGGGCGACGTGTGTGACGGATGTGAAGTGGATGCAGATTTTCGCACAGCACGCACCTAGGGAATCCACCCATCCCTATCGTTCCCCCCTGCAATACGATCGGGTTTTTTTGCTTTTGTCCGACCGACGTTCCGATCCTTTAATGGTGATACGGCGATTGATCTTTACTACCGCAGTATATAAGTTGGCACGCGTCAGTTTTGGCCCTCAGTCATCGCCTTGTAGCTGTCGGTTTGTATCGCGTGCAGTTTCAGTTCAGTTGAGGTGAGTGTCGGCCTGCTAGTGGCGATTTCTGTCGTGTGAAGTTCTACAGCAATCTGTATACTATACCTTCTGTAGCCCGGTTCGGCCAGTAACAACACTCAAGCCTCAAGATGTGTGACGATGATGCGGGAGCACTAGTCGTGGACAATGGATCCGGAATGTGCAAAGCGGGTTTCGCCGGTGATGATGCGCCACGTGCCGTCTTCCCGTCCATCGTTGGCCGTCCGCGCCACCAGGGTGTGATGGTCGGTATGGGCAACAAGGATGCGTACGTAGGCGATGAGGCACAGTCCAAGCGCGGTATACTGACACTCAAGTATCCGATCGAGCACGGCATCATCACGAACTGGGACGACATGGAGAAGATCTGGCATCACACGTTCTACAATGAGTTGCGTGTAGCGCCCGAGGAACATCCGGTGCTGCTGACGGAGGCACCACTCAACCCGAAGTCGAATCGCGAAAAGATGACACAGATCATGTTCGAGACGTTCGCTGCACCGGCGGTGTACGTCGCCATCCAAGCCGTGCTGTCCCTGTACGCATCCGGTCGTACGACGGGTGTGGTACTTGACTCCGGTGACGGTGTCTCACATACCGTGCCAATCTACGAAGGTTATGCGCTGCCCCATGCCATCCTGCGTATGGATCTGGCCGGTCGCGATCTTACCGACTACCTGATGAAGATCCTGACCGAGCGTGGCTACTCGTTCACGACCACGGCCGAGCGGGAGATCGTGCGTGACATCAAGGAGAAGCTGTGCTACGTTGCACTGGACTTTGAGCAGGAAATGCAGGCAGCCGCCGCTTCCTCCTCGTCCGAGAAGTCGTACGAACTGCCCGATGGACAGGTCATCACGATCGGCAACGAGCGCTTCCGTGCCCCGGAGGCCCTATTCCAGCCGTCCTTCCTCGGTATGGAGTCGACCGGCATTCACGAGACGGTGTACAACTCGATCATGCGATGCGATGTTGACATCCGTAAGGATCTGTACGCCAACAGTGTCCTGTCCGGTGGTACCACCATGTATCCGGGTATGCTCCGTGCACTAGCTGCTTCCTGCAGTGTGTTTGTGGATGTCGCTATTAAATCACACCTTTATCTTACCCCCGCACAGGTATTGCCGATCGTATGCAGAAGGAAATTACCTCGCTCGCACCATCGACCATCAAGATCAAGATCATTGCCCCGCCGGAACGTAAGTACTCCGTGTGGATCGGTGGTTCCATCCTTGCCTCGCTGTCCACCTTCCAAACGATGTGGATCTCGAAGCACGAGTACGACGAGGGTGGCCCAGGAATTGTGCACCGCAAGTGCTTCTAAGGGTGTGCAGGAGTTCCTACTCGAACCAAATCAAACCAAACCAAACCAAAAAAATATCCCTCTTATTCCGCCCGCGGAACGGAATGCTCATGCGGTGTTGTCTCTCTTTCTTTTTACATTACATCGTTATATTTTTTTAATCTGAAATTGTACCATCTTGGGTGTAGCTAGAGAAGTAAATATATCTTTTTTGATTACATCACGGTTGTTCTGTTCGGATCGGGTGGGATCTATGCTCTATGCTGCGGTATCCATCGACGGTATATTTGCTGAGAAATGAAAATATATTGGAACTGCAGGGTATGTAAATTATATCACCACCATAGGAACTCGTTTGTCTTTTAGACGTACGAAACGGGTTTATTGGAAGAAGGGCTAGACTCCCACGTTTCTCGATATGCTTCTTTTTGTCTGAGACGCTGTGAACTTGCCGTGCTTCAACAATTGTTTCCTTTTCATCCATATGCAATAGCTGTTGGCACGAGACGGAACAGCATGTAGTATTGCTGTGTTTTTTTGCTACTCATCAATGAAAATTGATTCTTCTCCTCGTGGAAAACAAACCTGACCAAGTTCGAGCATGTCTTCGGTGAGTTCTCGTTTGCACCGAATAATGCTAATTTCATGTAGATGACTTTCTCGCAATGTGTATGTGCCTGTGTGGGTATGTGGCTGTGCGCCATTTCGCACTTTGTGCATTGCACTTGTGTTCTTTATTCTTAGCCACGCAGATGTATTCTCGAGTGCAGTCGTACACATTTTTTTTTCGCAACCGCTCGCGCAACGGAAATGGCGAAGAAAACAGCGATAGCTCTCGGGGCGACATTTCATCAGTCGGAACTGTGGAATTTTTACTGTCCCGCTTTGCATTACGGCATTTTGTTCTCATTTGCACGCCGAAGAAGCTGCTCTAAATTTATAGCAAACGCGTACGCAATGATGAAAGCGATCGACGATTGTGCAGTTCAATGGTGAATGCACTTATTGCGGTGTAGTTGATGTTGTTCGGGGTTTTATAATGACGTTTGTGCTGGATTTGTAAGGCACCCAGTGCCTGCGAAGTGGCGAAAAGGTGATGGTTGAACGGGAGATGGAAAAGTCAATGTTAAATCATTTTTTTTACCAAAGTTTTCAATCGTTTGCGAGTTGGAGTGCAGTAGAATTTTAGCATTCCTAACATTTTAATCAAACAATTCAAAACCCCGCGTCAGGGGATGGCAAGCAATGGATTCCCAAGCCACTGGGCACTGGGAGAAAAGTTTCCACAAGTAGAGCAAACAGAGGTCATAGCATTCAGCGCAAAGTGAACCGTCTCAAACCCATCCAAAAGAGCAGTTAGTTTCAACAATTTCGACAACAATCAGCAGCAGATATGAAAGTGATCGAACTGTTCGGATTATGCCCGTTTGCTTGTATTCGGTGAAAAATTGTGCTGATTTAAACTCTGCCCCCGGGTAGTTCACCGCGGTTAGCTTCTGCTTCGTTTTTCCAATGCGAACATCTTCGCCAGTGCCATTCATCGCGATGGAACAACTTTAAATCCAATATCAGGTTTGTCAGTTCTGATTTACGTTTTGCACCCATCAATTCGTGGCCAGATGGTAAAGCCGCGCACGTTGGGATACGATTGTCAGACATAAAATAATTTTCATTTTAAACGACTTTTCCACACCCACGGGTATTCCTCGAAGGGGGGGGCTGCGTTGACGTTTTCGAGGTGCTTCAGTTGAGTGGTGCTTATCTCTTAGTGAGCGAACTTACTTCAACTCGATCAACAAAGCGTAATCCTTTCCAGCACAATCGTAAGCGACAAGTCCCGGCGGGTAATAAGAAAAAGTGAACCCATTTAGCTTTATTGTACTCGGTGAGCATTCGCTGGGTTACAGTTTGGCACTCATATGCTCTTAGGAAATCTGTGCCATAATGCTGTGGACGATTATAATGAAACTGAGGCGACGGTCGACTAATATTACTGTACGATGGGAAGGGGATGACCGAAGAAACAAATAGAGCCAAAATGGGATATGGGAGGATTATGCTGTTCGCCCAAAAATAAAAAATAAAATGCTTTCGGGGAGTGTGTGTCTTAATTTGTTGGCAGCTGGAGAGGATTTGCTGGGAATACAAAGAGTGTCGAATAAAATTTCTTTGTTTTTCGAATGACATATTTTTTAGACTTCATTAAACTTTCAGGTGTATCATTTCTAACAAATTATTCCTTTCTTTTTGTGAAAGCAATAAATTTCAAACGCTGGCATGTTATGCTTAAAGTTGCATGAATAAATAAAATAATAAAAATGAACATGAATCTCGAAATAAATCATATTACGAAAGCTGTTTAAGCTCTTCACCGTACTAAAACAAATAATGTCTGCGTTTCGACCCGACTCCAATCAACGAATGCATTTTTTATCATCATATTTCTCCGCTGCTACAAACCCCCCCGGTTCCACCGTAGCACGTAGCAATTGCAATCCAACCTTCATCAAGGCCATGTTCGGTACGGTGTGCCAAAAAATGCGCTTCGCTCGGTTGGAAATGGCACCAGTGGAAGTAAGCAGTAACAGTGGTTTTGGTAGCTTCATCGGATTCACCACAAACGGAAATGGGACTGTCCTTCATCATTTACTTGGGGTTCGCGTGAAGCGAAAATAAGAGACATCCTTAGGATGGGATCCGCAACAGCAGCAGTTGCCACATTGCTTAATCAATGAACTTGTGCTTGAATTATGCAAACCTCGGCCCCAAAAGACTCCATCCACGAGACGATCGGAGAAGGGGGGTGGGGGGAGGGGGAGGGAATGGCAACGTTAAGATGCAGGTAACGGTATGCCCTGAACAATTTCAGAACATGTTTTTTCCCTCCCCTTCCCGTGTCTTCTGCATTCAATTTTCCACCCCCCACAAGCACTTAAGGTTGGGTGGGCAATTTTGAAAGGTGATGGTGAAAAGTGGGCAACACAAGTTGAATTAAACTTTAACAATTTTCCCACTTTTTTTGTTGAATGTGCATCCCTTCGTGCTGAGCGCGGTTTGATGTGAAGTTTATTTTTAACCAGCAATAGTGACTAACAGATTTAGCTGGGAGAAGTTAGCATGGAAGCAGTTTAGCACATTTTACTACAACTTTCAATATTTTCGGTTTTCGGATTTCAAGGCTAGTTAAAGGAAGACGATAAGCGCTGTGTAAATACAGAGCGCTAGACCGCTAATATTTATCAAGCACCGGAAAAGGAAACAAATTCTTCCAACGTTCATAAATCATGGCTCGCGCGTAGCAACGTGTTGCTTAACGCAATTTATCATAATTAGACTTTAGGATTCTCTTTCTTTTAGTGCGCGGAACGAACTGAGAGATTAAATTATCTTTCCAGCACAGTCAAGACTAAATTATTTAAAAAGAAAATCGGTCGTTTCTTTGTAAAAATCCGATATGCTTAACTCTTTAAAATGATGAAAAATTAAAATAAACTTATATTCAAGGTAAATCTCACTTTAAATAGGAACATCTTTTTGCATACATCATATGATCAAAAATAACTATATTAAACCACTTACCGTACGGCTTAGCGTTAATTCCGAACCAATCTCACATTTAACTAACGTGCTTTAAATAATGCGACTAAAGTGTCACGCCAACCAAGCCTTCGAACACACCAAGCAAAACGAGTTTGCCCCGCTCCATGATGCAAAATTCTGCAAAATCATTAGCGCCACGATGGACAGCATCACTTCAGCTGACAAATGCATTTTCTACCCGCCGCATCCAAAGTCCTGCTGGAACATCATTTTCCTATTGTGCATGTCCTTCAGCAGCCCCAGCCAGGCAGGTGGTGGTGGTGCGGTAAATGGGGGGGAATCTAGCAGACCGATGACGCATCGCTGCTGACCTTGTTTACGCTGGCAGCCGTGTTTTAATTCAGATTGAAACTAATGTTAAATTGCTTAAATAAAACAACCGGAAAACATAATCTGCTCATTAGGAGCGACGCCTGTGACAGTTTGCAAATGAGCTTGGCCGGGTAGGAAAAACCACTCATTTTGTTTCGCTTTTCCTGCTGTCCAACGGTGTGTGTGTGAAAGGGGCGTCGCAGTGCCGGAAAAGGGGAAGTGCGTTCTTGAAAAAGCAGGGAGGGCCGGCCATCACCACCACCACCACCATCGGTGAAAGGAAAAATGGAAATGTGTCAGCGAAAGAAACGACCGGCGGTGGGAAGAGCATCAGCATAAACCCACTCTTTATGGAACACTACGCTTACCATTTTTCTCAATTTCGCAAACATTCAAAGCTGAAAGGCAGCTCAATTATCGTGGCGTTGGCATAGCGTTCCGGGGTGCTGCTGTACGGTTCCGGGCTTTACGCTTCTTCCGCGTGCTGCTGCAACACGTCTCCACGCAGTCAGTGCAGTGCGAGTGAGAGTGTCCTGGGTCTCTCCATCTCGCTATGGTTCCTCCCAGCTTACGCGCTGACAAGATAGCGAACTGACATTGGCTGTGTCGCCGTGGTATGGCTGGGAAACCCTCCCAGCATCATCTCGGTAGACATTTGGCTTAGCCGAGCCATGGTGGATGGTGAGACTGAGGATTTTTGCATACTTCTGTCCCTGCCAGATACCAAGCGCGAGAACAGACGGAAGGGGTGGTAAAATCATACAAGACGCAAAGCACAAAGCTCGAACAAGGAATATCCCTAAAATAGATTTGCTCCAAACTAGTCGAGTCTTTGGCCAAAGAGTGGATAGGAAGCATTCGTTCCACAAGCGCCGTACGCGGCTAACTGTTGGGGGTTTCGCCGCCAGAAAGCTTTCCGCTGAGCGTCTTCGAGCGTTTAGCCGTAAAGAATATTTCCCTGACAGCCTTTCCTCGTTGGGGGTTGGAAAAATCTTTTGCATAATGCAAAATAAACAGACATTCTTTATGAGCAGCTGTTAGTGCCCGGCAACAGTGGAACGCCATTTTGGGTGTGAGTGTGTCGCATCGCGTAGAAGGGGTTTGTTTCGAGTTTGGGTTTGGACCAACCAACTGACCAGTGACGGTTACTGTCTGTGTAGATAATAAGTACGAACTCCAATGAAGAGTTCTGGAACTGGGTTTTTTTTTTTCTTCCTTTCGCTAGGTTGTTACTCCCACTGTCACCGTGTCGATGGTGCTGGATTCAATCGGGGAACAAATTTTTTGGACAGGAAGCATGCAGCTTGCGGTAAGCGAACAAAACCCAACAACAAGACATTTGTAGCGCTGGAGTTGGGTAAAAAAAATTTAAAACATAATCACCTCGCTGTGTTGGGGTTTGTACCGTCGGTTGGATTGGGGGTAGGGCATGCCTTTAAGAAGATAATGCTCGAACAGGCACCAACAGCACCTCACACACACAAAAACAACAGATTAGTGCTGGACGAAAGTTTCGGAACACCGCAGAACAATAAGCTTTCGCCCAACATTCCCGTGCCACTGTAAATGTAAACAAATTTGTTTTTTACAATTCGAACGGGAAGCATGCTAGTAGCGCTGGATGCTGCTTAGTTGGACGATAAAAAGGATGAAAAATGAATGATGTTATTGTAAAGTAAAGCTGGTTTGCGCATTCATGCTTCGGTAGCGAAGTTTCAACGGATGGGTATGCCTTAAGACGCTAGTTTTGGTTGTGCATAACATAAGCATAATTTTTAGCATAATACGTAACATTGTTGAAGCCAGCTTTTACGCTTTTATTAGAAAGGGTAGTTTGGAGTATTTTTTGGATCGTGAAATATGTACTCTGTTATCTCGACTTCTCAGTTTAGTTGTAATATCTGAATAAAAAGACTATATGTTTGATAAATTAAATTACGTATCGTTTTCTTTAAAAATAACAACTTTTCTTTTTAAAATGGCCGTAAAGCAATATTTTTTTTCTTCTGTTATCATAAACATTGAACAGGAGCCAGGAAAATTGCATCAAACATTCACGTCGTTCGCTTTCACCGGACTCGTTTGTTTGGCTTCGGCAAAGGTTCACATCACCATCCAGGGACCTTGGAAAACAAGGAGGAAGAGTAAAAAACACACCCAATATTTGGACCCCGTAAACTTTTCCCGTAAAACGCAATCAGCAAACCATCTTCGTTCGATGTTTTTCGCTCCAGGAAGAAAAAAGGGAAATCTCGTGGTAAAAGCCTGCCAACCATTTGCTATATTTGTTTCGGAACATGATTCGCAAAACCGTCTGCCTTCATCTTCCGCACGCTAAAGAACTCATCTTGGCGCGTGATTTAATTCGAAACATTGAATGAAAATTTAATATTTTAATTCACACACACAAATAAAATACAATGGGCAATGTGCAGAACGTTTTCCCACGCTATGACAGGTATATGTCCGCGATCCGGTGGTTCCACCGACCGGTTTCGGTGGTGCGGCGCGTACAGATGCGAAACGTTTTGCATAATCCAACGGGGGTTTTTCGGGGTCGAACAATAACGGCTTTAGCGAAACGAATTGTGTTTCGTTTAGAGAACATGAACACGGGTCGGTCGCTTAGCTTGGCATGTGTACATAATTCATCAGCAAACTTTGTGACAACTGGATCAGCTTTTCTGTTGCAAAAAGTTCACATTTTCAATCGCACTTCAATGATTTAGCGTTGATGCATATCGGTACCGTTTAGCTGAAAACATCCATCATTCATTCCGTCCTGCTTTCTCGCTTTTGCACACAAACAAACAAAAATGGAAGGCTTGCGCGATTGATAATAGAAACAGATGTAAGTATGTGTCTGAAAGGGTGTGAACAAACAATTTGCATGCGACCTCTAACAAAACGCTGCCGTTGACTAATCATTACCGTGCAAACTTAGCATAATGGTGCATTAATGTTCAATTAATTTGACGTACTTACCGCAAATTATTACTTAATTGCCTGATTGCATATTCATCAACAAAACAGGCGGTGCAGCGTGCGGTGGCCTCTAATTAGCGCAAAATGTAGGCAGGACAAAACGGCAAACCTAATCATTACATCGGTTGCAGCATCCTGCGCTGCATGGTGTGGGATGCGCCATTGCTTGTGCATCAATTCCTGAAAAGTATGTTTTTTTGCTTGAAACAAGAGTAAAAAAAACAAATACTTTCAAACGGAAATCTAAGGTATGGCGTTTTACATGCTTTTTGAATGGATAAATTTACCGCTTACTGGATAAGTTTAATGTTAATTCATGTAACATTACAATCGGCAGAAGCAGAAAAGAATTCGTCCAACAACCGTCCAATCCAACGTGACATGGTTTGATATCTTTGCTGAATGTTTTATGAGCCTGTTTACGAGCACAATAAAAATACCTTGCCTCGGCAGTCCGTGTCATCATTGATAAGTTTTAATGGTCCATCGGTAGGCCTCTTGACCGCGCACAGTTTGGAATGAAGTTGGAAGCAACGGCACTGTCCCGGCACTGCGCCGACGGTAGATAAAGTTTGACGAAACTTATCGACTCGGCCCCGTTTTTGGGCCCGTGCAGAACGATAGTGTTTTGCAGTCCGGCCCTGGTTTTTGGAAGTTTGTGGCAAAACATGTAACGGAAACTTAAAGCGGATTAATTAAGTTCTCCAAACCGCTTACGAGAAGAAAAACATCCTGCCGGCATTTACATCTCTACCCGGTCCATGGTCGTTTTGGCTTTGATCCGGCGAGATAATGTGACGGTTTTTTTTTTTGTTAATAGTTTGCGTAACGATGGAGGTAAAACTTGAACTGGGATGGATGGTGCAGCGATCTGGCGCTTGCATGGGGTTTTGATAAGACCTAAAGCACTTTGCTTTATGTACCTCTGGGGAAGCGGTTTAGTGCTAAAGTTAATAGCGCTATCGTTAAAGTTCCTTTTCGAGTCAATTTTCGTCCGATTGTCTTCGTTACAATCGGGACTGGGATTTTCATAGGTTTAATAATTGCCCTCAAGATGTAGATATAGGCCTCGTTTTAAAATAGAAACTATATTTAGTTGCAAAAAGGTTTAAGTGAATGATTTATTTTGGCTCTACTCTGTTTGATGGTCTGCTAGCTCCAATACTTCATTTGAATCACTCTGTAACATTTCTCTACGAGGAAGAATAGATTATTGATGCTGTAGCCTTCAAATTGAATTCTCCTTGAGCCCCCAAGCAGATTGATCCGTTAGCGATGTGTTCTGAACCATGTACAGTAAATTTTGGTCGTCTAAATACTTTTCTAAATGCCTGCAGAAGATCCACCGAATCTTAACTGATCCTCTTAAATCACATCAAGGTATTTCAGGAGTATGATACACTCAATGTAAAGTACTATCAACACATTCTAATAATTTATGTGGGGTTTTTGGAATATTCTTCAGCTTCTAGACTTATTTGCTATTTGTCGAATCTTCTAAATGCGTAACTCACTTCCTACTAATCGTCGTGTATGACACTTTACAAGCAAACACTAGGAATGGAACAATCCGAAATAAACACATAGTGGACATACTTAAGGATTATATCCAACAATTTGAAGAGGGCCACTGGAAGCGATAAATCGTTCCGTTTCTTTCCTTTACGTTCCTGTGCTACCTTTTTATCCTTGCCGGAACACAATTGCAGCATAATAGACTCAAGCAAGGTGGACAACACGATCAACACCCAAGAATGAATGCAAAGTTGATGCATTAATGCTGCTTTAGTTGAAAGCCATATCGAAAAAAAAAACGTGTCGTCGCTTTTTTTCGCTCTCCTCTTTTAGTTTTAGTATGTTCTTCAATGTTGCTGCCCATGTGGCACATCCTTGCTTGCTTGACGGTTCAGGTTGCTATCAAGTGCTCCCGTACACCGATGGATGTGACGACGATGGGACGATGCCTACGGCTTGCTGCAAAAACAAAAAGCTCATTCTTCATCCGGGACCACTTTTCGTTCGGTGTGTTTCCTGTCGCTGTTCCAGACAATCGCCGTGGTACCGTGCCCACAGCGTACCAAAGCGGCATAACGTGATTTTAGTTATAATGGAATTATTTCGTGAAGATTATGCAAATCTGCTCAAATGCTCTTTGCGGCTGTCTCCGGCAGGAATGAGCGTTCTGGTACGGGAACCGGGAACATACAGCGCACGGTGCAGCCAGTGCGGAATGGCGATTATGTTTTAATGAGGCAGAAAGCAGTCGGTCACCGCAGTAAGTCTAAGGCTCTGGTAGTGTGGCATGTACCCAGCGTGGACTGCAACGAGCGGTTGCAGCCGAGTTCCAGCCGAAGCATTATCCAAATTGATGGTGCTGTTGCGAGCGAATGCAAAATGGTATTGTAATACACTGCCCTACCGGAATGGTAACCATAGTGTACGAACCATGGTGGCAGTGGCATCGATTTGACACGAACAGTCACTACAGGTTGGGCAACACTTCAAAAGCGTTCATCAGCGTGTGCCAAGCGAAATATGGGTATGAAATTTACAAAAAAGAAACAGCAAAATCACAAACCGAATGCCAATCCCCGTACCCAACATCAAACATTATTTTAACCTGCCGCCCGGATTATTTGTTGCCATTCGGTATAAATTAAATTAAAAATGCAACATTGATGAAATCAACAGCAAACTGACGCTGGTACTGTTTGCTTAAGCGAAGGCTCATCATCCCGTGCTGAGGTTTCCTTGCTGAACGTCGTTTCCTCCCATGCTTTACCGCTGCATTTTTGTCCCTAGCCCTCGCACACCTGAATAAATACAAAATTATTTAACAATCGTTTATTAATTCCCATATCATTGGTACCGTTTTCGATGCAGCCCGTTGCCATTGGTTTTGTGGCACAAGCCACACGGCAACAACAACATCCTCGACCACATCACGCGATGACCACCGGTGTACATCATTATTGATCGCCGTCATGCTCACCGTTTCGAGCCACTTTCATTGCAATTTCGATTTCGGGTGAATAAATTCAACACCCTGCCTTCCCCCGGCACAAGCGTTGGTGGGTCATTTCCGCACAGCATAGTAGGTGCGGGAAGATGACCTCCAAATGCAGTTGCGCCGGAGTGCACACGGCCACTCCAAGGGTAGACGGCAGCACAAAACGATAGGATAATTTGGTGCTCGATAATAAATAACCGCACCGTTCGAGGGTAGTGGTGCCGGGTTGAATTTGAATAAATATTTGTGTGTCTGTGCGAGGCGGTTCGGTTCGTAGTTTTCGGTGGAAGTGGAATAATATGGGCTGAATGAGCTTGCAGTACGGTTAACCGAGAATTAATAAACATTGACCACAATGCGCGGTCATGAGAACGTATCGATACCGCTGCATTTCATTGCGTTTTAATGAGCTATCTTCCGGTGCGCTGGTACGTTGCAACGGGCGTCCGCTTCAGGAGCAATCATTTCGATATTATTTTAGTACGCTGCTATTGAGTTTACATCCTTTTAACGGGATGGTTCGTGTGTCGGGTGCATTCGATTGTACCGTACCGTAATGGGGTACGTGAAGTGGCACCCGTGAAGCACTTCAATCGCTGACCTTGAACCATCTTATGGGGATGGGATTTCTATTTCGAAATTTCCATTTTTCACCCACACATACACAAACACTCAGTGCGGCACACAATCGAAAGAGATTAGAGTTTGCCAGTCTATTAATATTCATTTTAAAATCTTATCTCTCCTCCGAGGCCTCGGCACAATCAGCCACCGCTGCACAGGCACGGATCTTACCTCGGCAGGTATTATACACTTCATGAACTTAATCTTTCCCACAGGTATCTTTATAGCCACCGATAAATCGCTAGCCGGTTCGTCGTTTTTCCAACGGTAGACGAATATACAGGGCGGAAGTGATTAGTCGCACGGCTGGGCGAATCTGGTAATTTATCGTGCTGTCTAAAATTTCCCCAAACAACATTATCCTGCGAAAACGTTCTGCCTCTTATATACCGATCGCGCAATAGCTGACGATGACACAAAAATATGCACACACACACACCGGTAGAGCGAGTGATGTATACATAGGCAACAAACCGAATACGGCCGATCGCCAAACAGCTCATATAGTTCCATTATGGGAAGCAAATCGAATTTTCCATTCGGAGAAAAAATGACGTCCCGCAGGAGGGCCCAACCCGGAAGGGAGGAATATTTTATTTGGGAAATAGCCATTTCTATCTGCTTTGTTTGAAAGCTGTAATAATTGTGCGAACAGCAACGCGTCGAAGGAGGACTGCTTGTAATTAAATGGATTTTTTAATACAATACTTAAAATATCGTTTATTTATTGCAACATCCACAGTGGGGAAAATAATAGAAACATACCAGCTGGTGTACTCTTCGCGCTCTAAACATATGTAAATGTAAATCGATAAAATTGTGCTCAATAAAATACAAGAAAAACGATTTCTGATTTACAAAATAACCCAGTAAAAGTGTAACATCTGCGAACAATTAAACTGGTACAAAATATTTGCAATACATACGAGCATGCTTTTTTATATTCAATTGTATTTTTGTACACAACTGAACACGGTCAGTAGCAAAACTTTTTTAATAAGTTTTTTCAGTTATCGTTTAGCAAGTGGTAAGTGGTAAACTTTCTGTCAACTATCGTACCCCACATATGGTTGTCTTCCACTCAAGCAACAACCGAACAGGGATAAAAATTCCTGCTGAACTACGGACAGAAACAAACCGATCAAACGATTCGAAAATCCATTTCGGTGAATGTACTTCTACCTAACGGCGAACTGAATTTTCTTCCGTTGCTGCTCACAACATATTGAATTGCGCTTTAAAGTTTGTGGTATGGAATGTTGCTGCAGTTGAGCTGCATCGTGCTGGCAAAGGTAAGTTATGCCGTAATTAGAAGACAGTTTTTCTTTCGGGCGAGCAACGGAGAAAAATTTTCTTCATTAAAACGACATCCGAGATGGACAGTGTTTGCTGTTTGAAGGTAATAGAGTGTACATCTACCCAACGCAAATGGCATCAAAATTTCATATCAAATTTGCAGAAAGTACCATTTCCCAAAACATTTACCCATCGTCCGAAATCAAAACCAACTGACAAGATCGGAGTAATTTGAATGTCCCTTTTTAAACACGGCCCAATTGTACAGGTTTAGTTAGAATTATCTCGAGTTCATCATTCCACCCTGCTAGCAGGTAAACGGTGCGGGGCGTTCCGTTGTTTGGCAGGTATCGGGCCCTAGCTACAGGTCTGGGCGAACCGACACTTCTTGCCTTGGCTGAGAGAGCGTTTAGCTGACACATGTAAATAGCTGCTGACAGGAGTTAATTAACCATTCTTCGGCTGAGGCGGAGGCGTTAGTTCGGACGCCACGTCATGTCCGTTTGCTGATTGTTTCGAGAAACGGGGTTTTGCAGCACAACCCTGGGCGCAAATAAACGGTCCCGCCACCGGGAGATGGCGCCATCCGCCGACCGCACCGGGTGCTCCGGGGTAGAATAAACATTCGGCACGAAATTTTCCCACTACACGAGAGGTGTGGAAATTTGTATGCAAATAAGAAAAGTGGTCCGTCCATCCGTCTGTGTCCGTCTGGTTCGGGTTCCAGCGCGCTGTGCGCGGTATATGTCGTACGTCCAGTTTGCCCGGTGTCCCTTGCCCGAGATTAAATCCATGCCACCGTTTCACGCAAACCGTTCATGACCATGTTTCTGACCGGACCAAGGGGGCCGGCAAGAAGGGTGCGGGTCGATCCGGGGGTGCTGCCACCGGCTGCACCGTGTTCGAATGTTGAGAGTCGCGAACCCTAACCACCGGGCACTGGGATATGCTTTCTGGCAAGGATAACTGCTTTCAGTTAATTAAAATAGAGCAAACAATTAGGTTTAATTATCAGTGTGAAGGTGAGCGCGCTGAGGCTAAGTTGTGCACACATTGTATGCATACAAATGCCAATACGTGGGTGTGCGTGCGTCGGTGTTGGTTCGCCGTATTTTGTTCGCTATCGGAGGCTATCGTGGAATTTTCATGCCTTGAAGCGCCACGACTCGAACCAGCCGCCGGAAGCGAATTTCTCATGCTATTCTAGTCATGCTCAGTTGAACTGATTAAATTGGTTGCAATAATTAAAACAGCACACTCACACACACGCATACGAACGCGTAAATGGTTAAGAGATAGGAATTTTCATCCGGTTACCAAGCGCACGGAAATGTGACCATCGGTTCCGGTTTTCTTTTAACATATTTCAACGACGTTATGTTACGGTTTTAGTCTATTGCTGACCTGCAACCAATCGAATCGGTTCTTTCCCATGTATATTTAATCTTTAATTTAACGAAAAAGCCTTACTTAATGCGTAATGATCGAAGTGAAAGGAAAATGAAAGTTAATTTAATTCAACTAACAGAACCACTTCAAATGTGAGCAGAATTAGCGAAATTTGTTAACAAGCGAATAAAATCGCACGAAATGGAGGCGCCCCATGATTACGGCTAGGAGCGCATTTTAAAAATGGCGCCACCCGTTTTAATTTTCAGAACCGACCCAGGTTCGGACCTTATAAAATGGAAAGTTTGTGGTGTGGCTAGAAGGAACGCATTAGAATGAAAAAAGTTCCAATCCTTACGAATGCGCGTGGAAAATTAATGAAACAAAACGAATCCGGTAAGAGCTAAAACCCGTGCAGAGGGCGCTTTCAAGCATGCCCACAAACAAAACCCCCCCAGAAAGGAAAAGCTCTCGGAAAACATTCGGCATGTAATGTTTTGTATTTTATTAGTCTTTTTTTCGCCTGGCTAGTTAGGTTTGCAGAGTAGAACGCTTTCGTGTGTTTCTTTTTTGTTTTTGTTCTGGTTCTCTCTATTGTTACTTCCGTCTATTTTCACTATTCATTTGCAGCATCCAATTGGACGGGATGGTGGAAGTATCCGGTGGGTGGAAAACATCTGTACCTCCTATAGAACGGATGAAGTGGCTCTCTTTCTTCCCCGGGCGGTTAATCCCAGCTTAGTCTTAGACCGGTGCGCTTGTGGAAGGATTTTTCGGTGGTGATTGCGCTTGTTTAGTGACCAATTTGTTTTGCAGATTATTATAATGAACTCCAACACTGGTGCGGGTGGAGTATTGGCCAAGTATTGCTCGAGCCCCAAACCGTACCACACTCGTCTAGAAGCGTGTAATTTAATCTTACATTCAGCTGGTAATTCTTGAGCGAAAAGCGAACTGTGGTCAGCGTTAGCAGCCCTTTGTGCCAACACCTGGTACCTGGCCGACTCCCTTGGGGGAGGGTGGTAGCTTAATTCCTTCCCTTTTGATCCCCCTACCCGCACTTGTGGGTTGTACAATTGCTTTTAATTTTCAAAACAACTTGAGAATATTTCCATTGGCGGGTTGGTGGCGGTCGTACATTTAGCTCATAATTTATTCCAATTCACGATTCGACCACAAGCACAATTTGCGACGCCCTACGAGGTTATGCCCTACGGCGAGATTTGAATCCTTCCGTTTTTGCTCCTACTGGCAGTTTAATTATCAATGAATTTTTACAACCATGTAAACTTGTTGAGCGAGAGAGAGAGAGAGAGTGAAACCACGATCGCAATGTTGCAGATTTACCTACCGAAAACTTGCAGCTAATTGTGGTGGAATTGAGGCGGAATGTCTGATAAGAACCGAAACCTACCGTGTACGGGCAAACTTGTACGCGTCGTTACGGTTTTTTTTCTTTCTTCTACCAGTAAACCATTGAAAAGTGGCTCTATTTCATGTTTCCTTCACGGTACCTGTATTATGTCTGTGGATAGAAGGTGCAGCCGCGTTGCCGATGGTGAAGGTTCTGTGCATCTGGAAAATGAAGGTGATTATTCATACCGGTTGCTTTCTGTCGGGTGATAATTTATTCATCCCGTCTCGAGACGACGGAACCGTTTACCCATTTTTACGCTTCCCGGTGCACAATGTAGTGATGGAAAAGTTTGTGCACACCACCGCCACCCGGCTTCAAACTACAGCGACCGTTTTCTGCCGTTGGTTGTTGCAGCGATTCAAATCATTCCGGCACTGCAATCATCAACGGGATGTTTTCTTTTAAGTGCAGTGTACCAAACAGGGGATGAAAATCTTGCACCGTAAATGGAAAAAGGAAAAGCGTCGGGGGGTGTTTTTTTTGTTGCGTACACTCATTCGCTTCTTCAGTGAGCACCGAATCATACACCGTACCGAGCAATGTTTCATTCAATCGTGCGGATTGATTTTTCCCGATCACGAACGAAAACATCGGCTCCTGTTTGCTGGCAATTCGAGAGGTTTCCCAACATCGTTATCGCTGACTGTCCCGGGAAATATCTTCAGCGGGTTGCGGTCGTTCCGTGGATGGTGCGTGTGGCTTTTTTGCTGGTGTTGCTGTTGCACTGCCTTTGGGGAAATATCAGTTGCAGTTTTCCACGGGAACAAACACTTGCCGAGTGGGTGGGAATGATGTTACTGGGGTGCTTTCGCTTCCGAGTGCGTTGTATCATCGAATGAAGAACAGATTAAACGAATTGTTGGGCACATGAGAGTTTGAAGAGCAAAAAAAAATGTACATCCGAATGTTGTGCAAGAACTAAAAATGACAAATCGAGAAGATGTACACAGTTTGTACATAAAGTGATATTTCTTTCCCAAGATTTCATATACCAAAGTTGATTCTTCAAACTAATTTTTTTGCTTATCAATTTTAAAAAGATATTGTGAATTTTTTTGTCGTAAAAAAGTTACTCGAAACTCGAGGTACGTGCGTTCGGATTATGAAGCCTTGCTGTAGCAATTCAACGCATTGATTGCGTATTATTGCATTGCATCCGGTGCCTTCGCTTCCAAACTAATGTGCTTCCTTGCTTCGAGGAATCGAGAAAGAACGGGTCCGTAGACGGATCTTGTGGCAGTGATGAATAACAGCATCGTTGTGGCCAACCACAGCCAGCCCGAGAAACTGGTAACATGTACCTTACTGACTGTAGCACATTGCAACCGCTGTCTATGGGAAGTGTGGACCGATTTGGGCAAAACACATGTTTCCATCCTCTTCCGGCAGAGTATCGCAAATTCCTGCCTTGGTGCCTTTTTGCTGGGAAGAGTTTTTAGTTCTGTATGTTGATGCCTTCGGTACAGATACGTTCCCTCGATCGGTGAACGCAGACCGGTTCGATAAAACAAAAATCTGGCTCCACGGCCCGAGCCCGTGGAAAGGCACCACAGTGTCGAGTGTATATTCTCGGGAGGCTGGCTACATTGCTGGCTGACATTGGCTCATTGATGTGGTGTCAGAAGTTTACCTACGATGAGAATCTTCTGGTCGTACATGTGTTGTGCATCACACGCTGCCACGCAATCGGCAGGCATGCGAAATTCTTCCTTCCCAACCGAACCATTCCGCTCGCTACATCTGGTGGAGAGGTTGTTGTTTCTTTTCCCCCTTTTCCCTATGTGCGTTTGTGTCCCCATTTTATATGCCGATATTTTGTTTTTGAACTCTGCCAGTATCAAGTGCGTCCAGATGGAACACACTTTAAGCTGAGCAGTTTGTTCGTTTGATGTGTGTCCAATAACATTTGAAGTTGGAATGCCTTATCAAAGTGTTTTGTAGGATATTGGAACGATGCGAGGATGGATGTTGCAGGCGTGCCAGCGTTGTCATAGCAACTGCTACTTTGTTGCTGCCTCACGGAAGCAATAAGCTTAAACAAACAAAGTCAAAACGTTAGCGGCAATGTGCGTACCTGGCGTCGGAAAATGTATGCATACTGCGGTTTACCTTCGTTTTCGTGTGTTTTCACAACTGCTTAGAGATCGCTTATATGTGTCGTTGGTTCGTGTGGGTGTTGCCGGCACCGTTTACGTTGCTGCCGCTAGTTTTGTGCGTACTTTGTTAGTGTGTTTAAGGAATAATTAAGTTTCGATTGAATTATATTAAACAAGCAGAGTTTGCTAAATTTAATCAACAAATTGTCTACTCCAATTTAATCTTTTTCTTAACCTCTTCCACAACAGTAAGCAGCCCCTAAGCGAGGTTTCATTACAATAAGAAAATTTGTACATCTCCAGTAACGATTCTGCCTAAAAATTACCTAGAGGCACACTCGTAGGACCAAACACGCCGGGGTTTAATATTTATGGCACATATTCGTCCGTATCGATTCCTCGCATTGGTGTAACTGGGTTCGGCCCAACATACAACCTGACCGGAATGATCGACTTTGGCGAGCATTTGTTAGTGGAAAGGTCAACCGAAAGCTCGAAATGTGGTATCGGTCGGTACAATACAAATGGTCGTAATTCTTCTCCGGTTTGCTGCTGGCAATGTTGAAGGTATTCCCTTTCCCTTGTACTCCCGTATCCTACGATAGACCCTACGGTTGGTTCATCAATAGGGAAAAAAGGAGAAAAAAAAAAACAATACGGAAAGGCTTTTCTCGGGCTTCGTACCAGCGTCAGCAGGTTGGTCGATCGATCCTTGCCCGGTTACGGTGGACAGGGATGCGGGCACATTTATCAAAAACAAACAAACACATTCACCGACGCACCACGCATACGAAACGCACACACGGACCCCTGGCACAGCGGTTGGGAAAAGGGAAACCCGAATTCCTAATGCATCCGTGTACGTGTCGTTTACGTGCAGGGGGCCGCTCCTGCATGACTTTCGGATCAAAACAAGCATTTTAAGGGAATTGATTGTTGAAGCATAATGAAGAACGGAACAGCGATGTGATGCAAACTGGTGGTACGCTTAAAGGATTCTTGAACAGTCCGTGCTGGATGCTGATCGAGTCGTATCGGTGCGTTGACACTGATAGATTGTTATGAAGATGTTGGAAATGTTGTGAACAGGGCACAGCGTTACCACGAAGCGAACCCCGTCGAACATGCGGGAAGGTTCGCAGCGAGCAGCTAGAATTGCTCATGTATTATTGTAAATTATGTGAAAAATTACACTTCAAGCTGTATTCGTTTATGGTATAGGTTTGAGTTGCTGAGTTTGATCAGTTTTGGAGGGGATTGTCACACCCAATTTTCAACGGCAATTCTCCGCATCAAATAATCCACACACACAAACTGAAGGCATATTTATAATTGAAGCTAACTTCCCGACCTGCCACACGATCTGACAGATTAGGCTGGAAAGAAGATATCCCTGCACGAACACCGATAGGCAAAGATGCGTTTTTCCGAAAATCAATTATCCACTTAATCTCCTTCGCATTGCTCTTTGCGTCAGCGAAGGACACTGCCAGGAGATGTGCGCCATTATCGTATCATAAACCTTTCCAATGTGCTCATCGTATTTCTTACGGCACGGGGGTTTTCGGTGCTAATAGCCCAACACTTAGTTCTTTTGTCAGCGTGTAACGGAAATCGGTGGAACCATTTAGTGTGGCACGGGATGGTCACGAAGTTCGTTTGTTCGTAATCGAAACCAAACCCTCCAGATGCACACAAAACCTGCCCGACCGACAATAGCAACAATGAGAATAATGTGGCCAAACAATGGTCAGCCCATAAGCGATTGGGGTGTCCCGTCGCGTCTAGGCGGCCGGTATGAATAATCATGATGTCATGGTCGTTTAGGGGTGTGATTAATAATCATGATTCATGGGGAAGTTTATCGAATAGTTTCGTTTTTTTTCCTTCTTTGGTGCTTCGTTCGCTTCGAATCCTCGTTGGTGTGTGTTTGCTGTATGTCCTCCGGGGTAGTCCACAAGGGATGGACGCATAGCAGCAGCAGCAGCTCGGCATTCGAAATCGAAGGGATCGAATTTGGGCACGTTCTAATCCAAAACATTTATTATAGCACCAGTGTGGAAACAAAAGTGTTTCGATTACGGCGGTAGAGGGTGGTAGAAGAAGTGGGAAGAGGTAGAATGGTTGGACATGGCTAGTACGAGTAGCCAGAAGCATGTCGATCCGATCGAATGGAACCGATAAGGGAACGAGCTCATCTCGCCGCTACCGAAAGGTACACACTCCATTCTCCAATTTGGAAGATCCTTCGAAAGACACCTTTTGCCGTGGAAGGATCGTGTCACGCAGGCACGCACGCGAAAAGTGTCGCTGGTGTGTTTTGTAGTGTGTTCCGCTGCGTCCCAAGCTTCAGGGCGTCTCGGATGAAAAATATCCCGCACAAGTGGCGGTGCTTTTACGCCTCCACCGAACGTTATCGAATGTTCGATCCAAAATCCACACCCCAAAAATGGTTGGCCCGGTGGCGCAGTTGGAATGAGAGCAGTTGCGGCTAATGGAAAATGGTCGAACGGTGGACGTGTTCCACCATGTTCCTTCCGGTGTATTCGGCGGAAGCTATGCATCTAATTTGATGAGTGTGCGTCCGATAAGACAAGCCCTGCCACACGACTGATTCCAATTCGGTATCACCACATGCTGATGGCATTATCTTCACCAGTGGGCACTATTCTAACTGCTCGCGTCGGAATCGTAGGTTCTAGGGATTGAAAAGTTATTAGCGCAGGAGTCGCGCTTACGTGGTGATGAACCAGTACGCCTCAAGCATGCCACCGAGCCCGGCGTTACGCGTGTGCTCTTCGACGACCCTTCAAACAGGTCGGGCAAGTCGGGTGGGGTATTTTGAACACTAATTGGATTTCAGCTGCTGTACATCCCAATCTGTCCGCACGTTGTCACGTAGTGGTGTAATTTGCGACAGATGTTGATAATGATTGAACAGTGATTAAGAAACGATGTGTTGGTGCTGTACAGGAATTGGACAGTTGTGGCTAGATTGCCGTAACCTTTACAGCTATTTTGAAGCAGCGTTATGCGTTATGTTTTCAAGAGGGAAGGATCAATGGCGAGTGCTCACTTACGTGGAATGTAATTAATTATCGGTCGCAATTAAAGGTTTTAGTCGGAAGGTAATCCGTGCAGGGGCTCGTGAAGATTAGAGGGATTGTACCATTTTGGTTAAATCCGAGTAGTTAGATGAAGTATAGTTTTATAATAAATATTTCTGAGAACTTGGTGTTGATTATATAAAATGCAGTGTAATTTAATTTGAAATTATGAAAGTTTAAATTT
>KB663610.1:18702634-18730477 GCA_000349025.1 Anopheles minimus | reverse complement strand
GAAGTGCGTCGTAATGACGGATGACTTAGTTAAAACCGAAACACTTTCAAATGCCGGTTCTCGGTTCGTTGGTGGGTTTTTTTTGCGTTGTGGTTTGGTGTATTCATTTTTGTTTTGCTTCGCTATTATCTCGCCTGAATCCCTTATCTGTCCTAATGTGTTGTTTTTACGATACCATTGGATGCCCCTATTGTTTGCTGGTGCCGAAAAACTCCACTACCGAAACATGCCATTTCATCCCCCCGGGGGCACGGAGTGTAACGGAGCGAGACGGTACAATTTTCACATCCTTGACCGCAAGCCTTCGCATGTTGCGAAGTGCCAGCAGAGGCGTTGGGTGCATTCCCCAAAAGCAAAACCGAAAACCAAAACGTGTCACGAGGAATTCATCGTCTCATATTTCGCGCCCAGACTCCTGCCCAAGTGCTGACTGAGCCCACGCGTGTCGGGCGAATAATATTGGGCCGCGCATGAGTAGTGACTATGGCGCGCAATCCAACGAAACGAAATTATGTTAATTTCTTTGTAAGTTCATGAGAATATGTTAATTGGAATTGAATTAGGGGCTATATTTGCTTTTTGAAAAACAGGACACCAGTACGATCGGCACAGTATACAGAGAGCGGGATGTGGCGAGAGGGTGGGATGGTGGGGATTTGTTTTTCCTGCATTGCTGAAAATTGCGTACTGTGAGTTCGGCGAAATTTGGCACCGCTCAGCAAAAAGCCGTACCGTGAGTTGCTCGACTAGTGCTCGTTTGGTACCATTCGGCCAGACCGGATCCGATCCAGGCCTGCCACACTCACTGTTGATCCAGTTGACCACTTTTGATGTTAGTTCCGTTACCTATGCAAATCGATTTATTTTTTAATTACCATTCGGACGCTCGCGTAATTTAGGCTATCTGGCTGGCAAAATCGGTAAAAACCGAGCGGGCCACTTTACGCTGGGGGGTGACGCCACAACACACCGACGCTGGCATTAAAATTAACATTTAAATTACATCCAAGGCTGATGCGGCAGTGCGTGATTAGACCTTCCCGGTACGTATTTTGCTCTGATTCATGTTTGTACGTGTGTTTGGGCAAATATTTGAAAGGTGGAATATGATGACCTAAAGTGAAGTTCGACTTTCAACGGAATGGCCTCAATTAAACTTCTGCATATCGGTGTAATGACAATATGAAAGCTTTACACTCGGAATATGTTTTGGCTGCAACATCAATCCCATTCCACACCCGCTTGCTAATGCGTTGCCAAGTGGTGTGCTTTTCGCCGGGAAAAGTACGTCTTCTTTAGGAGCTTTTCATCCACCCTCCTATTGTAGTGTGTAAAAATCGACCGAGTACCGAAAGATGCTTCTCAAATACCATTGTGTCTTCCCATTTACTATGAAAAATGATTCTGGCGCCGAGTTGGTGTACGCGCGAACTTTACTGGAATTAGTGTAAAACCTTAGGGGGAGAGAGCGAATTTCAAAAGCAAGGAACAGGAAATGTTTTCCCCCCCCCAAAAAAAAAGAAGTACATGGTGTGGTACAGCTGTAAAAAAAGGACATCCGACCAGCAGCCTAATAGCACCGAGCAAAGGAAGTTGGTCAACTGCCTGGGACATGCCGGGAGCAAATTATGACGATCGAATTTCGATACAAGGCGTCGCGATGCGGCCGAACGGAAGGAAGTAATTGAATTTATGAAACTTTGGCAAGTATCATTTTTCTTTTATCGCTCGAATTGAATTAAATTTTATGGCTTTTCACCGAGCGTCCACCGTGGACAAACGTGGGGCAAAACATGGCGCCAACCATGCCATACAACAATGCAAAAACACACATACACTTACCCAAGCACCCAAGCCATAGAAGGACGAAGTTACCGGTTGCAGCAGCCAGCACTGGAAATTGGCCCCGGCCAACTTTATTTATTGGCCGTAATCGATGTTTCTTTGTTTGAGAATCATTTTGCAGCGGAATTATTATTTACGATACAACCCTCGGCCTCGGTTGCATCGCAAAACTGTGGCATGCTGGATGGTACCGAGACAGGTGAACCTCTCCGTAACTTCAGGTAACCCTTGGGGGTGTTTCGGGAACGCATCGGAGCTGAGGAAAGTTATTTACCGAACAGAAGATAAGGCTTATGCATATGCACCGGCATGAAGTGTTTTAATCCGACAGTGCCCAGACATGTCCGGATGGGTACTTAAAACGATGTACCTAATCACCTTGGAGCCAATTTCATTAGCCATGCCGGGCAACGTCGCCCCGGGAGAAGACCGTGTGCGCACCAAACATCGCAGACCGGATAAGCTGCAGCGGGAATTAGGAAGTCACTGAACCAAACAAACCTTGCAAATGCGTGGATGTAAAATTCGCGCTGTTTCGTTTTTTTTTGTCCCACATCCCTTCACTTGGGTACACCCTATCTAATCCTCTTTCTCAAACACACAGCCACACACACAGCGAGACATTTTCGCCTGGGAAATATGGAACGTGGCGCGTCGGACAAAGCGTTTTGGGAGTGCTTGTCCGAGCGTTTTGCTAATTATGATGTACGAGGTTCTTTTGCACGTCAGTAACAGCAGCAGATGGTACAGTACAGTGGGTGAACTTAAGCTTTCACTCAAATAATGAATAACCTTCGCCGTTCCGTTCGCCTTGCAGCACCGTGGAAAAGTGTTGGGTGTTTTGTATGGTGCCAGACATTTCATTAGGTCATTACGTAACGATTTACGGATTCAACTTTAAAGTGTTTCCAGCTATTTCAAAACCTTAATTTTATTGTGTTAAAGCCGTCCCAAAAGTGGATGCAATATCCGAACAATTAACCCATTACATTTCTCATAAGTCGTCAATCAATGTTAACGCTATTAAGAAGGTGGCCACCGCTACTATTAACTTCGCTGTTAAAGATGAAGTCATCTGATCCACGGACTAGACCTCTGCAGCAACTATTACTGCTACTTAGGAGATAGTATCCCAGTCATTGAATGATATTGAAGACGGCTTTGCTAAGATATAGTCCCAGACCCAGTCACTAGACGATGCAGCCGACTGATTCCTGATAAGGAGCTGAACCTCTGCATCTCCTACAAAGCTGTCGCTGCTAAGGAGGTGGTCGCAAGGTCACAGGACGCTGCTTCTTCCGCCAACCATTGCCACTTCTTACGCCGCTGGTAAGGAGGTGTCCGTATACCACAAAGACCAGTTTCCAAAGTCAAAAGCTGCTATTGAGATAACCGCTTCGTCGTCGAACACCGCTGAAACTGCCACTAATACCACTACTAAGGAGGTAGTACTGCAGCTGTTCCGAAGGTCCAGTATCTATCTGCCGCTGGATATCCGAGCTATGCCTCTACTATAGCCTCTGTTGAGTAGGTAGCCGCTCGGTCTTTAAACGACGTCACCGGCTTCACTTTACGCCACAGTTGAATAAACGACTGAAAGCAGATGCATTACATCGATTAGCCGATAACTTCTATCGCCCACTTGTGCTTAGCTGAAATTGGGTATCGGGTCATAGTGCATCTTCCCCCCAAAAAAAAAAAAGGGACTGAGTACCGCTCCGCATTGATGGGAAACTATTTGGAAACACGAGCCCGATCCGGCAACCGATCCATGACGATGGTTTCTCGCAACGCTATGGAAATGTTCGAAAACAAACAATTGGAAAAGTTTTCTCATAGGAACTTCATCAGCAAATGCTAGGAACTCCCCTTTTTCGGACGGTTCGGACGTGTGCGTTGTGTTCGCCATGCACGGGAGTAACACGAGCAGTGGCGATTTTCGTCACAATACCAGACGTGATAGAGTCCCGGAACAAGGGAAGCTAGCATCGAACCGGGCTGCTGGGGCAGTACGTACCCGATCGGACGGAAAGGTTTTGTTTGCCCCGATCGTGTTACGGTTTGCTGGAGTTAGCAAGGAGAGATAAAGGGAAAAGTTCCGCACGCCTGTAATGGAAAAGTTGGATTGAAGTTAGCATCACGTCAGGCGGGACAGTTTGCTAAACGCTTCACGATAACACTTTGCGGGAGAGTGCTCGTTGGGAATGTGTTTAAATTAATTGCTAACTAATAGCATCACTTCTGTTTGAATACGGCACAGATAAATTACTACCGTACCGAAGCTCGTTTTCTTTGCTGATGCCTGCACTGCTTCACTGCAAATCGCAATTTTTCCAACTAATTTACGTTCCTTTTACCAGTGCGATATCACGATACATCCCAAACCAGGGAAAAAAAGTTGGAGCACGGTTAGCTGTTCTGCCGCCTTTTTTCTTCAAACTTCCAAACTACTTTCACACCAATCGAATGGAACAGGTTCGACAGAGGGCGCTTTCATCTTGCCCAACGGAAAGAGGTAATGCCATCGTTCCGATGACACCATGAAAAGCGGCAGTTTGCACGTTGAAGAATCCGTCGATTTGTCCCTCGGTTCCCGGTTCTCCCCACTCCCCCTCGTACCGCAAAAACCGGTTCTTACACTCTAACCCGTCAGTCACAGCATGCTCGGTGAAGGATTTAAAAGGAAAACTTCGTGAAAAGGATTTATCTGTCATGCTCGTCGTGCCTTGGTCGTAGTTTTCTCCACATTGCGAACGACCCGGTGCCTCGGACGCGTACACACACAAACGCCAGAGCATTTGCAACCGGTGCTGGTTGTGGTGCATATACATTCGATATGAAAAATAATGCAACCCAAGTGAAGCAGAATAATTTGAATTTAGATTGGATTCCATTCCAACCTTTTGTGTGTGTGTGTGTGTGTGTGTGTGTGTGTGTGTGTGTGTGTGTGTGTGTGTGTTTGTGTGCGCGTTGTTACCATCCACACACGCACACACATTTCCAGTGCACCCATCATCATATTTCTTGGCATGTACAGCAACGGTGGGGTTATATCTTAAGGTGACGCCGATTCCAGGATAACACACATCGTCGTCAATAGACAAACACAACCGGTTGATGGCGGACATGTTGGGTAAGGCATCCGGGTACGCGGAGGGAAAGGTGCCTGCAGACCAAACAGAAATAATGCTACCATTTTTCTCATCTTTTCGACTATGATTCTGACAATCGGTTATCCATAACTTTTATCAAGACCCAATTTCCCAAACCGTCCCGCTCCTTCTGCCTTCCTGTCCCGGCCAAGATCTTGATATTGTTTGCTTGCCAAGTCACATCCTTTTTCGTACGTGGATGAAACGTTGACTTTGGTTATGGTATGTTCTTCACCAGCACACCCCAGTTGGAGGGAAATGTTCGTTCGACGGTACGATCTTATGTACTACACCTGATCGCTCGCAGGGACGACCCTCTCAATGGGCGGGCTGTTAGTTTGACGAAAGCTGTAGAACATGGGTAGTTTTGGGGGAAACAAAAAACCCAAATCCTTTCTAAAAATGTTCTACAGTAAACTAATGCTTAAAATTTATGCTGGATACACTGAAATTAGTACACTGCTGCTGCCACTGTTGAATAATCCAAGATCAAAAAGGTGTGCATAAACGATGTTTGGCAGGTTTTGCGTTCTGCTACACTCGGAATGGAATGGAATCGTAATTTGATTTCGTTGTCGAAAATCAAATTACATACACATCTGAAGGGTAGCACCCAGCCCAGCAGTGTTTCTGTGGTTTATTCAAGCAGCTTATCAAGGGCAAGGAATGAATAAGTAACACAGGTAGTTCGACTTAAATCTGTAGGGTTTGCGTGAGCTTGTTAACGACCTTTGACGTCCAAATGTATCCAGCATCTCGGTTAGTTAATGCACTTTGATAAGTTCCACCGCTTCTGCTGGTTTTATTTTAACTAGCTTGAATTGAGCTCTTCGGTTTCAAGCTTCATTTTTTTTCTACAAGCAACATTCAATTTTGCCACCACGAAAGCTTTGCTACCCCACATTGCGATCAATGCTTTCAAATTTTGTGTATGTGGGGTGTCCGGATCAGCTCGTCCTACCACCCAGAACCGGAAGCTGATGTGAACGAACATCTTTGCAAAACAAAATAGTTTTCTAAATTGCATTTCATCTGCACGTTAGTTAGCCTGTCCAGTTATGATACATGCACCTATTGTACTGCTTTTTTTCTTCCCTTCCATTCCTTTGGTTTTGTTTTCCTCGTTTGCCGCGTCACTGCAGATATGGCAAGCTGGGGGCCAGGATCGGTTTTCTCCGTTCGGGTGCTGTTGCTTTTATTTTGCAGCCATTCATTCGGCATGAAATGGAATTAGCGCTGACGAATGAAATGGGTGGGATGCTTAGATGGGGCAGTGAGGCTGGGACAAACAGGACTGTGTGCATTGTCAAGGATTCCGTACATTGCGGCGCTTTGTGTACCGTCCTTTGGTGGGGTGGGTGGTGGGTGGTTAGTCAGCTGAATGACAGTGGCGCGTAGTGGCTGACATACAATATTTGCTGTCAACATTTTATGACATTCTGCGCTAGTAGATTAAGCTCCGGTTATTGTATTAGCACCGAAGCGAAAGCGCTTTTTGACGGAGCGGGCGATGGGAGTAGGGGTCGGTGCATTTGGTTTTATTGAAGAATACATAAAAGTTTCGCTTGCTGTCACAGCTTATGGTTGCGTAGTTTTGATGGTGTTAGTTTCACTCGTTAGCGCGCCGATCAATGGTTTGCCGATGGTGAATGGTGCCTAAAACAAGTGCTGGAAATTTATAACAAAAACTGAAACTGATTTTTTTTTTGTTGCAGTTGTTAACTTATTGTTCGCCACCGTTTCTATACCAGATATTAAATAATCTACAGTGCGCGGTCCGCCGTGGAAAAAGATATTGACTACATGGGTAAATATTTTGCAATAAAATATAATTGTTTACCGTCGCGCTGCGTTGTGTGCTTTGTCGGTTCGGTTGATTGGGAGTTTCCACGGCAAACACGATCGCTAAGGCGTATGAACAGCTTTACGATTACGATGTGGCAGAATGGTACTTTTACATTATTGCTTGCCCGGTGATTGCGACCAAGTTGTTCGTAGCGCACCCATCAAGTGTGTGTGCTTGTTACGGGAGTAAAGAAAAGGTCAAAAAACTACACTACAGCTAATGCACAGGATGGCTTGTGCTGGGAAAATCGTGCGATGGGAGACCCGGCCGGACAAACCGAACCCGCCAAACAAAAACGGTGGAAAGCAAATCTGTAAACAGTAGCAATGGTGCGAGCACGCGCTAGCCCTAGCAAACAGACTGCTCGTGATTTTTATGATATTTCGTAAGAACCACGTCTCGTAGCTTGTTGGTGCTGTTGGCCTGTTTTTCTTTTTTGTTTCAATTCCGCTTTAATGGCCCCAAGACATATCAATAGCATTGTCCTGAGCAAATCCACCCTCCGGCCAAATCCACTGGCGGAAAAGGTGGAAATATGGGACAGGCAAAGTAAGGCAAATGTAGTTCCCAAAATAATCTCTCCCACCGTTCCATCCTCGATACCGTGGGAGGCTTCGATTGGAGCGATCAATAAAATGCATCATAAATTAAAGCAGTTTACATAAAACGAACTAACGAGAGTTGCTGGAAGTTGGGGTGATATTTGGGGTGTTTTTTTTCTTCTTTTGTATCCGTAAACATCTTCATATCCTTCGCGAGGTGAATCGACGACACGAATGGTATTGCATGTGGTGGAAAACCATTCCGGTCGGATTGAGACTTGCAGCGACATTAGCATAAGTAATTCGAACCGTACGTTTGTTCGGGGTTGTAATAATACATCATTAAGCATCAACGAAATATGATGCCGTAAAAATATGACTACATGACAGGCAAATGGCCCAGATCGGGTCAATAACCACAGAGGACTGGTGTTAATTTGTGGTATATAAATCAAAAATTAAACAAAGATATTTTGAAACTACTATTAAGGTAATAAAACAAATATATAATCATAATAATCGTAGAATTATTATACAACTACCGATACTGCCGAAAAATTGGGTGACAAACGAAATATTAACCGACGGGAAGCGTTTCTTTGTTCTCGTAAGTGAAACCAACACATCCAGCATCAAATTAATTAAATCATTTAACAAAATGTACTCGGCGACCCTTGACGTTGATTGTGTCCTCTTCCATATTCATCCTGCCCACATGCGTGCTGGGGACAATATTTCACGATGCCCCTTCCGTTCGTCAACGCATCATTTGTATTATATTTCCATGTACGGAATTCTCCTGATGCCCATGATGGGGTTTCGCTGCGCTGCGATGCACAGATGATGTCAGCTCGTTCCACCGGGCGAGGGAGTGAGCCTGGTGACAATAAAATCTTTTATGGAGCAAAACCGAATCCCCGAAAAATCATAAACAAAACACCATCGGCACGGTTGTTTTGGGGTGGGATGGATATCATCACCCTCCCCCGGGTTGCCCATCGCCATACTCTTGAGGGGTGCGGTCTGCCCTAAAGGAAGCGTAGGAGAATAGCATCGCCGAACTAGCAAAAACCTGAACCAGCGGAAAGATACGGAAGGATTTCCGCGAAATGGAACTGTTTGGTGGTGGTGGTGGAAAAAATGACTGTCACTTGGTGATCGTTCCGAGGTCGATCGTTCCGAGCTTGTTCCACAAAAGCCCCACTGTCACTGGTCGGTGTGATTCGTTTGAAGTTCAGCTGCCATAACCCGTGGAAAGTGCGGCTTCATCTGCGTCCCTTCGGCGATGCATATGTTGCGTGCCGGGGCGGTTTGGATGATTTTATTATTATTTTTTTGTATGCGCGTGTGCGTGTGTCGATTGCCTATCTGACGTGGTCTATTGGCCCTCGCAAAAGCCTTTGTTCGTGCACATGGGTGGGAATGTTGTTGCGGAGATATTACGTTCTACCGCACGCTGGTTCTCCGTGGAACACTATACCCACACAAGCGACAAAAAAGAGCAGGAGAAGGAGCATAAAACGAGCAACCAACGCGGATTCGGATAACACTGTTTCCCCCATTGCCTTTTGGAAGGGAGTGCCCACTTTACATGACATGTGTGGCGACATAGTTTTGAGCCGTTGTTTTCAAAAGTCGATACAATTACATTACGCATGACATATTTTGTTATGTTTTTCTTTGCGCCGTGAGTGTACGTTCGTCACCGATTCGATTTCCCACCCCGCAGCCGAAAACAAAACAAAACAAAAAAGATCATTTTGCTCTGCGTCAGTTTTTTGTCTGTTTTCTGGTGCCCTTTCTGATGTGTATTTTTTGGGATTCTTTCTAGTGGTTAATTTTGTTCGCTTTTTTTTTGTTTATCCACATCTGGTGGCAGTCCATCCATTGGGACGGGTTACAGCATCAAAGGAGTAAACCAGCGGCAGCGGGAGTAGCTCGAAAAAAAGGCCGACGCTAATGGAATTGTGTTTTATTTTTCTCTCGCCAGCAATCGCCACCATGTGTTCCGCTTCCTAGACCGGGACGGAGAACCGTTCCATCGAAACTTGAGATCGCACTGTGGCGCTTCCGACCCACGATGATGCTCCGCGTGTATCACTTCCCGCCCGTGTAGGTCCCCTGGGCGGGGACGAAAAAGCCCATCCATTATAAAGCCAATGAGTCATTACGGATTTAATAAAACAGAATCTTGATTGCTGTTTTTTTTTTCTCGGTGATGGTAGACAACGGGTGCAGCGTACTGTTTGGACTACACGTGATTGTAACTTGCATGTGACAGCATCCGAAGGCGCGACTGATATGTGTCGGGAAGGGCCCTACACAGGGGGGCGTCACACATTGAAACATGTGCTTTAATGAGACAAGTGGCAGGTTTGCAAGCGAACGTTTGGAAGTTAAGCTGTGTGAGAAATAGAACGAAGATAGATGCAAACATTGGGACACGCTGTTTGAATTCTGTTGAGAAATTTGTTTGTGAGTTGTGGAATTTTTATGAAATAAAGTATTCAAAGATTTTACTATTATTTTATATAAAATAATTTCTCTAAATAGTTTTTATAATTCGAACTTCACACTATTTTTATATTGTGGTAATTAAATTTATATCGAAGTACTAAACAAATTGTTGGTAATTTTTAAGCATTACATGAACTTGGAGCACAGTTCTGTTAAATTTCCAAAATACATGGCTTTTGAATAGAAGATGATTAGTAGGAGTGTTTATTCATCTGGTTTTATCTGTCATATCTTTTATTTGGGAGTTAATTCCAGGGTATATCCAAATATTGTAATGTGTATATTTACTAATTTTTGTCTACCCTTCCCAACTAAGTTAAGTGTATGAAAGGACTAAAAAAACATAAATATAGAACCTCCGTTAACAGTACCTTTTAATTTATTATTTAATTTTTTATATTTACTATTAAAATTATCACTTCTTATAAAACTGCCCGAATAAAATACTTCAATAATGTAGTAAACAACATTTGCAATTCCTTCCACTTCCCAAGCCCAGATATAATCAGGCTTACTCGTCAAACCTTCCCTTGAAGCCGCTGGATGAAGTGTCATCACTTTCCGCGACATCTGTAATCAAATGCGGACCCTTTCGCCCGCGGACAAATCGAATGAATTATTCAATCCAATTGATAGCTCCGCAGCTTAAACCGATTGCATAAAGCATATTTTGCAGCAAGCGACAAAGCAGCGGGTGCAGCATCGGCAAAAACAATCAATCAATATTGCAGCTTCGCTTTCCAACGGACGGGCGACGGATCGATGTGAATATTATTTTTTCATTTCCGGAGAAAAACTTCTCAGCACACACACACAGTAGTGTGAACGGGTGGCCGGAGCCGAGTCGATCACAATTTAAGCGACGTTTGAATATTTATCTCGGTTTGTTTCGCTACGAAGGGAAAAACACTTTTCCTTCTGGCGGGGAAAGCCGTTTTGCTTTTCGAGCGTGAAGTGAGGCAAGCAATAATTTCCTGGTCGCTTATTCTTGTACTTTGTAGGGTGTTGTTCGGTAACTGGAGTGGAATTGTTTTAGTGGAAAACTGTAGTTCAAAGATCGGATCAAACGGAATTGTAAGAAAAAAAAAAGACGAACGAGCGAACGATGTTGAGGCTTTGATCGGCTGACAGTTGAGGCGTCAGAAGGCACGATCGATGAACACTTGTCAACAGCGGGACATGGAAACTTTTAGCCAATCGTCACCGTTTGCACCAGGGAAAATAAGGGTTCGGTAAAAGTCGGACAAAGAAATGTATAAATGTTTCCAATAGTTTTCTCTCGTGACAAATGTAAACGCAACGAACTGTGTAGCAGTGTATCGGGGACGACTGCAAAGGCAGGAAGGTATTCAATCGTTTCGTTGGAATTGCGCAAGAAGCAATCGTTTCTGGATTTTTCATCCACCGATCGGAATACTCTTAAACGGCTCGAAGGTGGCAGAAAAGAGATTTACGCTGCCGCCTAGCACGAAAACCTTTGGTGCACTAGCCGTATTATCCTTCTGCACCACCGTTACACCCCGGCGGAGGTGAAAATCGGGAGGAAAGTCATAAAAATTTATCATATTTATTGTTTCGCCCCGTCGTCATCCGCCTCGGTGCGCACGTGGGCTCCTTTATCCCACACCACGGTTGTATGGAGCGATGGATTCCAGTGCAGCAGCAGTGCGGGCGGTAACCTCGGTGAGACACTCGAGTCACCCGGGACATGATAAACGGTTGCGCTGAAATTACTCTCGGAAGGATGTTGACGCTTGACAATTTTTCAAGTTCGCAGCACCGCATCGGTGCTGGTGCCTCGCAAGATGCCGGGCCGACTTGCTGTAAATCGAACGGTGGCAGTCCAACCGAACGCAACCGGTAGGAAGGAAATTAACAACGACAGCAACGACCTCTCCTCGTTCGTAATAAAGGTTTGGAGGTTGGCGATGAAAAGCTAGGGTGGCCCCCCGGTTGCTCGTTACGCCTCTCGGGATGCCAATAGGGAATCGGTTCCTACGCGAAGGTGGTTTTTCCCATCGGTGAACCGATTTGCTGCTGGTTCCCCGGTTCGATGAACAGCAAGCGATGTTGTAGCCGCACATCTAAACGGTTTCGTTGCTTCCAACTATAGGTTTTCCTTTCCTTTTGAAGTTAGAGCCAAACGAATAGTGCCTTCGGTATCCGGTTTCGGTTTAAAATAGTTTGCCTGCACCGTGGACGCAGGACGCAACCAGTTAATCAGGGCGTATAATTAAGCGCGCATGAAAGATGAGAATTAGAATACGCCGAACGGCGCGAATCTCTTTTTGGGAAGCTGTGCAGCCATCGGAGCGTGTTAAAATGTCGAAAAAAAGTGTAAATGGGCGAAGCGGGCATTGAAGGCCCTTTTAAAGCTACAGGTGGTTTAAATAAAGCCGATTTCACTCAGATCCATTTTAAGCAAGCATTTTAACCAACACTGCGTTGCAAAATGATAGTCTCACTTGCTCGCTTTTTCTGTTTTTACTGTCTTTTTTCTATTTCCAGCGATTACTTTTAATATTTATTGTTTTTGTTCTATTTTAAAATATTGATTAAATATCCGTAATTTTAATTCAATTCCTCGCGGCAAAAGAGAACTGGAATTTTGAAACGCAACACATTGGAATTGGTATGCATATTTTGTTAATGATTTTATGTCGAAAACATCAACCACAAGCCAACATTCCCGGTTACGCATTGAACGGATGTAAGTACATTACGTTCATTGGAACAGCTCAAAATCCAAGAATGCGTCAGCTGTACAATGCACTCCCCCGAACAGCATAACAGTTTTGTTATGCTTCCCTGGTAAGCTTTGCTGATTTTTGGGAAAAATTAAGCCAAATCTGTTTGTTTATAATTTACGGGTTTGTTCCGGGCACCAACCAGGCACGCCTGCAATGGTTTGGTTTATTTTTGTTTCCCCAATCGCAATCGTTGCATGTAATTGAAATCAGTTCCATTATCGAAATCACTCCAGTTTTCACCACGGCACGCAAATTCGCTTTCCTGCCATACGATACAATGCTTATTAATGGTTATAGTAGCAAAAATTGGTAACCACCTCAAATGGAACGTTCACTCGAAAAGCGTCATTACTGATGGGTTGAATCGGTGTGTAATGATAGCTTTCGCCGGTTGTTAGTTCGTGATTGTTCGTGAACCATTGTATTTTAAGTAAAATAGAAATAATAGTAAAATAGAAATAATGGATCAATTCCACCAACTCTGTGCCACTGATGGTGAGTAAAGCGAATCGGTGACGGTATTGTTTAATTATCAGGTGCCGTTCGGAGTTGTAACTAAGTCAGCGTTCGACAGTTCGTTTGGTTACAACCAGGCACCGTTTGTTGATCCAGCACGAAGGAAACTAACCGACAGGCAGCCTTCCGTTAAACCACTGTAATTAGTCGCATCCAGCAGTTGCAGGCGCTGTGTGCGGAAGTTTATCTATGGGGCAGCATCCGTGTCAGTACGCCATTGACCGGAAGACAGCAGGGATTGCAATTCATCGTCTGCATGCGATAATGTTTTATCGAAGCGTTAAAGGGGCTGCTGTAATTGAATCTCGACCCATCTTAAGCCGTACCGTACCGATCCATTGCCGTTTGATTGCGAACCGGGTGCTCCGAGGGCGCAGTGTAACATCAGTGAAGAAGCTAATTAGTTTCGATTTGTTGATCAACTGCTGAGTTTGCTCCATTTTGCACAATCGTCGAGGCTGAATGATGGTCACCTGCTGCTATTGCAACAGGCCGATCGATGTTTGAGTAGTGCTGGTGCTAAGAAAACACCACACAACGCATTGTCTTGTAAGGTTGTGAGGTAATCTTGCACTGTATTAGGTTGAGCACACCTTACGGATGTAGTGAATATTTTATTTAATGGTTTTTTATTTATCAAAACCATTTTATGCTTTCGCTGCTGCTTTCGCATGCATTTCTTTGTTTGTTATGTTTCAATAAAATCATCATGCTTAAGCTGATGCGACACTAATCTAAAATTTACTGTCCCGTGCACAATAAAATAGATTATTTACACCAGCCAATGTCCCTCGTCCGCTCGTCGATACGCAATACAAATACCGGCTTTCATCGGAACAAACGTTGACCTCGTCGAGTGAGCGATAATCCCCGATCACATGCCCGGAAGTGCTCAACCATTTGCCATTTGACCAGCACCATCAGCACCGTACACTGTGCATCCGCTTGCGTTTCGTGCGCCATCACGGGGGGTTGGCAGGCGTACGAAGGAGTGGCAACATTCCGGCCACTCTCAGGCAAGGAAATGGGAAAAAGCTGCTCAAACGGAGTAGAAATGAAACGGCTACTGTCACACTGATTATAATGTGAAACGTGACTTTTCCGATGATGCGCTTTTGTTACACGTCCTGCACGACGATTGCTCCACCATTCTGCCGGCAAAAGAAAAATGAAGTTGACCGGATTTTGATGGGAGGAGGGAAGGACTCTCGCCCTTTAAACGATCCTGCTCTGGTGTGTAGAAACTGCTTGTTTGTGACGCTCGAGCCTTTCGACTTTTCTTTGCTCAGCGCTCGTCCCAGCCCAGTGCAGCGCCTGTTTTTATTTTCCTCAACTTCTGCCCATCAGACTGACGCTATTAATTTACTCCTGCGAGCGCACGAGAGCGCAAGCTCTCTACGAGCTGACAGCGTCCCAGCGGTCGATGGGATTTGAAGGCTTATCTTTATCTTTTGCACACTTGCTTTCCCGTTCGATGCCATTTTGGCGTTTGCCGTAACGGAAGTCGATCCCAATCCCGGTTATGCAGGATGTGCAGTTTAAGGCAGTCTGGACCGGTCTCGATGGGCAATGTGGCAAAGGGAAGGAGCGCAAAAAAGCGACCCGAGACTGAAGTATAAATTTTTCCAACGCTGACACTTGTGCTGATCCGGCCGGATCATTATCATGTAAACATCCAACGACAATGGCCGACGTGGTTGCAGGCGAAGACGCTCTGGACGTTCTGCCCTGAAGTTGAACGACGGCAAAGTGAGCCGTTGTTTTCGATCTTTGTAGAACCGGTTTCTTTTAACTTGTGTGCGGGTTTTTTTGCTTTTCCGTTTGGACGGCCAGACAAGTTGGGATAGTTTTTCCGCATAACTCATCATGTTAAAATGGTTGGCTTTAATAAATGGGAATTTTTAGAGAAGCTTTTAAGTGAGCAAAGAGACGATTTTGAGTAAGAGAGAAAAGAGAGGAGATTAAAGTTAAATTATTAAAATGTTATTATTGTTAGAAATAATTATGCATGGTTCCTAAACAAATAATAATTGAAAAAATAGTAAGGGCACTTCGAGGGAAAATTAAATGCCTTTTTTTTAATAAAAATATGGCTCAAAATGTATGTAACTATCAAAATAGTCAACATAAACTTAAAAAAAATAATAATTTCGTTGTGCAAATTTTGTATAAAAGCCTTAACCAAAAATTAATTAATTCTAAAGTACTCTCATTATGATGGATAGTATTATAGTGGAAATGTAATTAAGTGATAACAAATTTGAATGAACTTTCGACTTTTTCGATGTTCCAAAAAAAAGCCTTTACCTCGCTTAGAATATGCTTAACTATTGATTTCGTAAGCTTTTCCCATCCCCAAACCCGTATACCAATTATCCTGCGTCAACAATTGCAGGCGTTTTGCTTTTAATTTAATTGTGATTTTACCCCGTAAGCGCTCCGTAACACTTTAATCGTCGCATTTCCAGCGGCCCATTTCCTGGTTTTGTGAGTTTTTGGCCAGTTTTTCGGACCAGCCCAAAACCACCGTCGTCACCATCAGCCAACCGGGCCGCCTGGTCGCCAGGCAGAATGGTAAATGTGAGCATTCGCTTAGATAAAGTGCAATTCATTGCGTTGTGCGGTAAATTAAATTTCATCGACCATAAATTGCTCCACCGTTTATGTAGTTGGAAAACGAGCTGCATGGGGTTCGTACCCTTCGTGCTGTATGGGGAGTGAAGGAGAAGGTACAGTGTGCAAGCGGGGAGGGGGGGGGGGAAACCATGCAACCCAACGGATGATAGGGAGGTAAAAACCGGATCGCCAAATCGATGCCCGTTGAAATGCGAAAGCGCGTGGAAAGCTTAGCACAGTGTGGCCCAGGGTGAGTTTGATGTAACCTCCACGGGTGCTTTCGATCCAATCGCTCGCTGATAGTGGCGTGAAAATGGAGGTATAAAAAAACTCACCCTTTCCTTCCCTTCCTCGTGACCCACACCCACCCCCACCCCCACTACTGCAAGGATGGAGCGCATTAAGGTGGATATCTTCTTCACACTTTGGAACACAAATCGTGGTTCCCACGCTCTCAACGGCTGTGGCTGATAGTGGCCGATCGCCGTTGAACGCTGACACGATGGAAAATCTATCCTGCCACCGAGTGTGTGAAAGTGGCACACTAATAGAACCACAAAATGTATGAGTTCTCACAAATTTTAGCAAAACCAGGTGAAAGGGTACGATCAACTAGCTGGGCTAACCTCGCAGGTTATGATGATGTTGATCTCGATGACGAGAGGTCCTTTGTTTATCGTTACCATCGGCGTTTATAGTTTGAGTTACAGAACAAAACCAACAAAAAAAAGCCCGTAAAACCCCTATTCAACATGCATCAACTAAGCCAATGAATTCGGAAAAAGTGTGGAATTTTTTTGGGTGCGAAGCAGAACAGAAATGTTTCCAACGGTCCAGTAGCTTTCCGTTCGTTGGGTTTTTAGTTTGCGGCTGGAGATTAATAGCTAAGGATAATTGAATTCTTTTCGAGCTAAATTTCCGATGCATACCATGCGCCATCACAACCGTCAAGATGGGTGTTGGTGCCGATTTGGAATAGAGGGTTGAATGAAAAAATAAAACACACACTCACACAAAGTGTACTACTGCATCGCTAGCGAGGAAATTTATTGATCTTGTTCGGGAAGGTTTTATTGCCTCGATTGCTCCCGACATTGGCCATTGACTGAAAGGATGCACCGGATGCGATTCGGATGCGCTCGGTGTAACGATTTAGCAAATCGTTATCAATTCACTGCAAACAGCCTGGAAAAGGACCATCGGGAAGAGATAAAGATTCGTTTAGTGCGGACGCTTATCTCGTTTTTGTGTTGCAAATTTATGCAAAAATAAAACACTTAAGGTCATTCAGTGTCACTGGGCGATTGAAATAATGCTGTGGAGAATAAAACCGAAAGCGAGCACTAAGAATTATTGCGTTACGTGATGAAATGTGTGCTGCAGTGTGGTGAATTCATTCATAAAATTACTTTTTGTTTTGCTTAAAATCGAAAAAAAAAAGTTGAAAACCCCCCAAAAAGAAAAGGTATCTTTTTTTTGGAGAAAAATATACAACATCAATCACAAACCCATTAGCTGCCATTGGTACCGTTGGTGTGGAATTGTCTAACCGTGACTGTGTAGAAAATTTAACAAGTATGCAAATGAGTACCGCATTAAACGTATCAAACACGATTGTCCCACGATGGCAGTGTCTCCCGTTTGAAGACATCATCCTGGTTCGTGTTTTTCCTCCAGCCAGGGTCTTCGATTTTAGCAGGTTACACCGGTTGTTTTTTGTGTCGGTGCTTGGTGTGTGTTCTCTTTTGCTAAGGTTCAATGAATAATTTTAGCCACTTTGCAATTCATTACACTTCATGAATCGTAAGTAATGCTCATTACCATGTAGAGTAAGTTGTGTTCCAATTGGTGGACGAGTGATATTGTAACCGATTCCAATTGGCAGCTGGTTGGTGTAAAGAAAAAAAAAATATAATCAATTTGAATTTGATTACAGTTCCACCCTCTGAGGCCGGTGCGAATGAATTTCCTTGGCTGCTGCTGGTTTTTTTTCGCAGGTAGACCTACCGAGTATAATCTTTGGTGAAGCATAAAAGAATCAGTGTAGGTTTCGGAATGTTTGGGCCCGTTGCGAAATGTGGCCCGACTGTGGGTGGAATATAGAGGAAATCGTTTTTCCTCGCAAAGGAGCTTTTTGATTGTGTAAAAATAGTATCACGTTTTGCTAATTGCAACTAATTGTAATGGATCGTGAAATTGTATTATGTCAGAAGCAAATAAACACTTTCGGTGAATGAAATGTTTGATGAATATTTTTATTTAACCGAACAGTGGTTACCATTCCGGGGGTACCGATTCAAAACAAAAACAAAATCCTTCCCACATGCTCACATTTGTGTTCTCACGCTATGTCACGAATCGTGGAGAATGTTCATACATTTTATGCTCCACGGTACGGTTCGGATTAATGCTCTCTATGCTGCTGCAGATACGCGAGAGCTGAGCATGAACATTTGCTGCTCCCGAGCGTTTGAGGGGTTGCATTTATTTATTCGGGTAACTCACCGCACTGTGTTGCGATTGATGGACGTATTTGAAAATATTATCCTAGTTTGTAAGAATTAAATTGGTGTCAATAGCACATAACGTTACACATGGTACATTGAGGATCATTTAAAGAATTGATCAGAATAATATTACTACGAAAGCTCCAACTTTAACGACCAACATATATAAATGTTTATTGTTCTGTATCAATATAATCAACATAAAATAATTTAATTAATGGATTTAGTTGAGTTGTCGTTTCACTTTATAGTATGTCAATTTGTTTTTAGCTATTTGTGATAATTTTCTTTATTTTGTTTAATTTTTTCTGTAATAAACACCATTTAGGGTATTTTAACAGACCCTATTCTTGTCTATCAGCAGCAGCAGTAGCAGCAGATGGTTTCCTGTTTCAAAAACTGATTATTAAATGTCAGTATAACATTTTGCATTATATTTTTGCTTTGTTTCCAGCAACTTTCGAAACCTTTGACATAAAAGTGCTAAACGAGATTTTTCTTTTATTCATGTAGAACCCCGTCATTCTAACTAAAATAAGGTTTGTGAAATAAAAACATTGGAAAGAAAAATTATGGAAATGGTTTCAGTAGTTATTAAAGTTGTTTTTTCATAAATTTATCACAGAAAGCTTATCAAATGGTAGTGAATTTTAAAAATATATGAAGTTTAAGAAACAAATAAGCTCGATTCCAAGCGCAACTCATGACGATATTGTTTTATCTTGCATTTTATTTTACAGTGTACGCATCACCGATCGGTTCATCCGTGACCAACCGTGTGCAGAACGCATCTTAAACGCATCCAGTTCGGCAGTCACTCACGGGAGCGCAAACGCTAAGCATGAACTTCACTTCCTGCAAATCCGATTCCGTTTTCAAAAGCGATTCGTTCCACACCATGGTGCCACTCCCAAAAAAGGAACACTTTTCCAATGCTCACTCGGAAAAAGGGGAAAAATGCCGGCATTCTCCCTGGGCCAGGAAGCACGGTTTTCCGTTCCCAAAACCCCGACACTACCGGAGAGCGCGGGAGAGTACGCGTTCGCGTGCCGCTCTCCAAAACCACGAGTTGGCTCTCACGCACGCCACCAGCACGACGGAGGCGCTACGAGCCAAACACAAAATCGAGCGTCCCGATATGTTGCGTGTGCCCTACCCGAAGACGCGACCTCTCGTTTTTCATTCAGTTTTTGTTCGAGTTCTGTCCAAGCTACGTCGTGCCGTGCGTGCGTGCACACTGGATGCTGGAAGCGTTCCGTATCTGTCGGACCAAATTCTCGCCAGTTCGTGCAAACGGATCACCCGGCGGGGGTAAGGTGCGTGTTTGGCGGTTGGTGGGCGGTGTGGGTACACTTATCATATAGCAAAGGGGGGACGGCGAATGTTTCCCGTAGGGTGCGGTGTGATAGTGCAGGGAAAAATAACAAAAGCTGATAAATGAACAGCTCGATTGATGGGCATGAAGTGTTTCACGTTTCCATAGCGACCGTGGGAAGAAAAGGCGACAGAAACAAAAAATGTGTTGTGCTGTTTCTTGTACGTGTGTCAGCGAGTGTTGTTCAACTAACCTTATCGCAATGTGTTAAAAAGGATGAAGCTTATCTACCGTCACCGAGGCTGTGGTGATAGCTTTCGGTGTGTTTTGAAGCAAAAAAAAACCCCCACTGTCCAAATAGTCGTGACGCAGAAGAAATTATAGCAAAGCGAATGAATGTTTAAACAAAATACGTACCTAACGAGCGGCGCAAAGGATGCACGGATCTCCGCTATCATACTTAGTGCATGCGTACGTGATATTTCATCGCTGGATGTGAGTGCTGTGACAGCAGAAAGCGAAACAAAGCAAGGAAGAAAAAAATATGTGAAAACGAATCATAGAATCACAGGGCAGCCATACCGAAAGTGGCCTGTCAACGTGCTATCATCATTATTTCGCAGCTTCGCATTTGCTGTTTGTTTAGTTCTCGTTCCCCGTGCCCGTGCGTTATCGTACGGCCAGGTTTCACCCCCTACGTCTGGCGCTGGTAATTCCCAAACCCACCACCGGTTACCAGTGGTGCTTCAATGCCGGTGCTGCCGTGAAAAACGATGTGCGTATGATTTGTTGTTTTTCTCTTACCGTGCCTCAAGCTCGGGGCGCGCTAGTGCTCGTGTGATCTCCGAATGCCCCGAACGTGTGCGGAGATGTGTGGTGGTTTTTGTTTTGCTGTTTTATTAAAATGCTCCGGTGCTGCGGCCTACATCATATTTTCCTCCCACGGTGGAAGCGCTTTGAAATGTGGAAAGAAATGGAATAAAAATACATAAAAAAACGATAATTTGGCCGTTCGGGCCGTCCTTCCATCGCGAATCTGAGTGCGCATCGCGATGACTCAATTGTGAAACGCGAAATGTTTTATTTATGTGTCAGTGAAATACATCCCCTCCCAACAAAAGCGCCATCTTCATCAGTGTGACCATTTCCCCGGCAGCGGTGTGAGGGAGCAGTTCCATCGCACGGAAACTGCAGCAAAAGAAGAATTATGCTTGAGCCATCGCCGTTAAATGCTAGCCTAGCCAGTGATCATCATCGTCATCATAACTGTGACGCCACGCTGGGTGACTCATGGAGGGAAAACATCGAAAGGAAACATCTGGAAGCGGGAAAAAAACCGTCACTTGCTTTCCTGCATGCTTGACTTTTGTGGATACTTATCCTTGGCAGATATGAGCACACACACGCGGTGTGTTTGTGTGTGCGCGTCTCTGAAACCATCTCGTCCTATTTACCGTGCTGGTGTGTTATCGTCGCGCACCTATTGTTGCTAGGCTACCTTCCACGCCATCATCGCATCTGTCGCCGGGAGTGCTCCGAGAGCTACAGCTCAGTGTTGTGGCATGTAAAAGAAAAACTATTTCATCAACAGGGCGGAACGGGCGTCGGTGTAACTTCGCCGGATGATGGAACGTCTTGAGAACTCTTGGGAGAACGGTGGTCCAGAAATAGCGAAGAAACCGCTGTACATGAAACGATAAACTAGGACATGTAGGCGGGAAAATTCACCCCACGGTGGAAATGTTGGATGGCTGGGAAACGGAACGGTTTCGCTATTGTTCCTCCGGATGAATGTCACACACGCGCGCATAAAACACATCGACCGTAGAGAACCGTCCAGAAGCCATTGACATGCTGCCATGTCCATCCTTGGGTTGGGTTGCCGAGCCGACCGCTGGCGGATTATTTCCCAGTACATCTGGTGCCTGCGCGTTTGCCCGTTTTTTTGAACTTGACCTCGGCTGGTTTAGTGCGTGCGAGTGTATGCGGTTGTGTGCCATTAATGCCTGCTTATACTCATACACTCACCCCCACCCCAACAACAGGAAAAAATTGGATGAATAAAAGCTAATGAAGGAAAAACTAGAGCTCACCAACGGGGCCGTGATCGGTCCGAGACACTTTTTCCAGCATATGCCCAGCATTCCGGCATTCGTTTGACGGTGCAATTTTTCCGCACATACGCACCAAAAAAGGACGTGAATATAATTCCTGTTTTTCCCTCTCTCCTGCTTTCGCTCCGTTCGATCGCTTTCGGTGCGGAGTTCGATCATTGCATGGTTTCGTCTTGGAATTTTACTATCGCTCGAACTGTCGGGATTTTTTTTTGTTTGCTTTATTCACCACTAGCCTGAAAAGAAGTTCTCATAACAAAAAAAAACTCTCTTTCACATCGAAAAGGCCATCGAAAGCAGCATCTTTGCGTTTTTGCCGGCGGTAAGCGACGGCCTTGCGGTTGAATATGGCTTGCAATACCGGCGTGCCGGGATTAGATTTCGGCTTTCAGGTGGACCTAGGCGGATTTTTTTGGATGCGCAGCAGTGAATGCGATGATGGTTTGCCAAAACTGCTGGCGCCAGCATGGTTTCAGCGTGGTTGAATCATACTTTTTACGACTGCTTTGCCATTTAGTGTCGGTATGCTGCGTGTAATGATGGTGGCATGCGTGTGTAGCTGTGTGGAAATAGTTTGATACGAACCTTAGCATGGCGTGGTGCAAATATCATTTCGTTTAGAAATAGCCACCACAGGTAAAGGATAATTCTGGACTTGGCAATGCTCACAGTGCTGGTTAAATATTGCCAGATTAAATATACATTCTACAAGTTACGGGGGCAATTGAATTTTTGGATGAAAAGCGGTAAAATAATAAGCAGTTCGATTATGGCTGTGTTTGTACGGGCGGAAAATTACACCTGGGCTTAAAAAGCAACACAAAACGATCAAATAGATAAAACATTGCTTGTATTGGAAAGGAATTTTCTAGCAAAAGGAAATTACTGTTTCCGGATTAATGGTGCAACGGAAAAATATTATAGAAAGTTGAGTGAGTTGTTAAATGTGAAATAAAATATTTAAAATATTTTCCAGGTGTATTACGAAACAGATTTAATCGAAAAATAAAACACAAAAAGTGCAGTGCGAAAAACGAGTGAGTTAGTTGAGCAATCTCAAACAAAAAGTGCAACAAAAGAGCAAACAGCACATAACCAAACAGTGCAAACCGTCTCGATCAGGAGCAAGGCCACTGGATAAGGATCGATCCGTGACCGTAATAGCAGCAGTCACAAAGTGCAATCAACTGCATTAGCCACATATGTTACGCAACAGACGATAACTTTTTATGCTAGCGGATAGGGAAAAAGAGGGCAAAAAATAAACAAACCCAACGAATCTATCTTGCAACTGACACAATCGTAATTTGACGTTCGAGTCCCGGGGTTTTTCGAATCGGAAGTCAAGTCGCTGTGCCGGGCGGACATCCCGGGGGCGAGAACGAAGGCGAAAAATGCATCGGAAGAGTTCACAATCAGCCGTCGAGTGGTAACCCAGCCAGAAGCTTATCCAGCGTTTGAAAAAACCTCCACGCACCCCTCCCGGAGGGTGGAATGATACACCGGAAATAGGTAAATATTTGATTTATGATCATTTCCTTGGCATCATTGTGCCGTGGTACAGAGACGCTTGGGTGAAGTGAATCCCTAGCGAAGCAAAAATGGCACTTTGCTCTTCTGCTGTCGGGCTAAAGTTGCACACAAATATAGAATCGAACCAAAACAAAAAAACACATACAGAAAAAGGGAAAAAAGGCAGGAAAATTTCTCATACATATTGCGTCCCATGCTGCAGGGTTGGTTGAGTTCTGGGCACTCGACGATTTGTCCACGTTTGTTTTAGTCCAATGAATGGTCCATATGTACGACCGCTTTGCGGGGATCGGCTTGAGGAATGCGAAAACCCATCCGTAATGGGGGATAGAAAGGAGGGGGGCGGGGGGTTAGGGGGTGGAGAATTTTCCTCCAAGCGCTACAGATTTAACGATGAAATATTTGTTTTTCACTGCTAAATCAACCGATAGCTTCATCTCCGGCGCTTCGGACTTTTGATGATTTATTGCTGGCAAAGGTTACGATATGGAGCTATGGGGCGATTTTTTTTTGTTTTGTTTTGTTTTGCTTCCATTCTATTTGCCTGCCACTGTTTGGGGTCTGACCTTCATGCCGGAAACCTCGCACACCGAGCACCATACCGTCACATGGTGGAACCGATCGGTTGATAGTTTTTATTTTGCACCGCATTTGTTGCTCGGCCATTTTCGTCCTTAAAATGTCACGTGACTCCTGCGTGACAAAGAGGTGCCAAAGGGCGTGTGGTAACGAAAACAAAAACATTGCTGGAAGTTTATTTGATCTAGTGGATAAAGTTTTTTTTTAAAGCGAATAGATGAATGAAAAAAATCAATACACCCTTTAGCTCGCGGGTGGTGAATTTCAATTTTGCTGTCATAAATCAATCCTACTAGTGAGGCAGATAGCTGGTTATTGGATCATAATGTTTAAGCTTTTGGACGCGTTGGAGCTGCGTATTTGGCAAATAATGAAATTGCATTGGAAACAGATTAAAGTTTTAACAGAAAAATTATATTTCCCAAGTTTTGGACTGTGTATTTGCCTTTAAATCATTCTAAGTTTTGTTATTAAAATAACTTTCTACAAACATTAGTATAAGTCAACATACCCCCTCGTACTACAAACGATTGATGGGCAATATTTGTAATCAACGTGTTGAGTTTGTCTTACATCGCATAACAGCCTAGCCAACTTCCAAACCAAAGGACCTTCCGTTCAATTTATAACAACCATTACTCTAAGCCGGTTATTGCTTTACGAGTAGGTTTGGCTACGCATTTTACACCACGCTAAGTACATTCGTTGCGTTGAACAGATTTGTGACGATCCCATGAGAAGTGTTTGCCACCCCCTCCCCCCCCACAACCCCCATTTTCCCCTGGTTGGAAGTTGCGTGCGTCAGTGCGAAAGGCTTGTTTGATCCATTTATCATACCGGGAAGCTTTCGGTGAAATTGATGTCACGGAAGGCCCTGTTCGAAAGTGGTTCCGATGTTGGTAGCTGTCACCCACATTTACATCCAATCGATGCCTGGATGCCTATGCGGGTCCCCGCACGCTGGTGGACTTTCCCCGGTCTGGTGACATAAATAAATCTCCCATTTTCCTTTTGCAAAAGGCGTCGAATTCCTTCCCACATGTGCGTCCGGGGGGAAAGGGAAACAGCGGGATAAGCATGTGAATGTAAACGGGATCTGTACGGGGACTTTATCGTTAGGTTGTATGTTACACTACCGATGCCGATGGTTGTGGGAAGGTAAATAAATGAAGCGTCGGTCTGGATCATGAATATTACCATTTTGTCATCGAATTTTTCGGGACCGAAAGATTGGATGGTGTTTTTGGGGGCGCATGTGTGTTTTTGCTTGACAAACAGTGCCGGATGAACATATTTCACGCGCGCACACACACACACAGACAGGTTTTGACTTCGCTTCCCGGAAGGGATCATTTTTCATAATTGAGATAAAATGGTAATTTTTGCGAAGAATCGATTTTCAATCAGTGAAATTAACATTGAAAATAATGCTAAAATTTTTCTTGTACACAATGCTCACAAGTTTATGTAATATGCAAAATATATTAGCATTCACTAATAATTGATACTTATCATCCCAGGACACTCCAGTGAGTATCAGATTATATATTGCATTTTCAAAACCATCGGTATGATTCCAATTATATACCACAACCCATCCGAAGAAGCCATTCAACCGTTCAACGCAGCATACACAATAAAAATACTGTTCCTTCTCCAGACTGCCATTGTTTCAATGCCGAAGCCAGACACTCATGTTTGCCAATTTATCCGTCTACCGGTTATGGTGGCTCAACTCAAGCATGCTCTTCAGACCCGGTAGCGATGTAATATCGGTATCCGGCACATTTCCCGCATCGCCCTGACAGGACAGGACAGCTCGAGACGTTGCGACTCCAGCGAATATCGCAAAACTCATTGTCAATCGGCGTCTCAGACGAGCACGGGTGTTGGGGACGGGTGATTTAATAAGAACGGTCGATGGTGAATTGTTGACTGAAAGTCTGCAACGTGTCCAACGCCCGTACAGCGTATCATTTTGCCTGTACAGCAACGGGCATGAATCCTCTTGACGGTGCCGGTTGGAAATTAATTTGATTTAAAAGTTACACTCTCTCCACCGACCGAAACCAATCGCCGTGGGTACGCGATGGCGCAACTAATGAATGGAGCTCGAAAAGCAGAGCACCAAAAAAAAAAAAACATTCACCATAACTCTGGAGCCGTCCCAAATGGGAAATGCAAACGTTCGGCCGGAAGCTTAGCTTCGGTTCCGGTTTGGCAATAGTTGAGGAGGAAACCGACAGTCGATGGGTTGTCAATGTTGTCACTGTTCCGTGGAAGTTTGAAGTTAAAGCCAATTTCGTCGCTTCGCATTAAGTTGAACACACGTGCACAATACGCGGAAGGACTTTTGTGGTCGCTCAATTAGGGAGGTTTATTGTGATTGATACGTTGTTATGGAATGGCTTTTAATAATGTTCTATGCCATGCTTTTGGAAGCGAGACACTCGCTTGAGTTTTCGGGTTTAATCATTATCATAGAGGTGATCGAACATGTTGTTAACACTTGGAGAGGTTTAGCTTGTGCCAGAAATAGATGCTCAGCGTGTTTAAAACTCAAAAGCAAAACTTTTCCTTAGTCCACAACTTTAGTAAGGACTAAAATGTAGTTTAGACATTTAGTGCTATTTAAAGGGAGAATTTTAGCGCAAACAATCACCGATAGCGTAAGATATTTATCCAGCCACTATAAGCTGATATCGCTGCTTTACCATCGCCCTAACAGACCCGTGATGGGAAAATCTGTTTGATGATCCAAACAAAAGACTTGAGCTCACCCGATTCAATCCGATCCGTTCCCGAAATCATCGAATACAAAACATCAAACGCTCTGTCCTTGTGGCAGCGTTTGTGACGGTTACCGAAATGTAATCAGATTCTTTTCACCGAGGGCTTACTATCGGCCAAAAAGTTCTACATTTGCCGTGGGCGTTGAAGGTTTGCTTAACAAGGTGGCCCAGGTTTGGGGACGGAGACTAGCGGACTGGGGTATTTTTGTTTGCGCTTCTTCTACCATTGCATCCGTTTCGGACCATGTCGAACTGTCACCGAGCCGGAACGTCCACCAGTTGACTGAGCTTAAAATTGGTTTCGATTGTTGGTGTATGGACCAGCGCGCTGTTCCTCACTCGAGGGACCCTCGCCGGTATTCAGCTGTGCTTCAGCTGCGGATGATAGAACGGACCGTTCGAGATTCTTTTCGCAGCAGCATCATCGAGTTGACCCGTTGGTGCCAACGGTGTGACTGCGCACTTTGTGGCACTAATCCGGCCACTGACGGCCACGGGAAGTGCCGAAGCAGCGGAGTTTGCGATTGCTGCCGGCGAGCTTTCCAAGTTCCAAGATGGGGCGTAGCAAAATAACCCTCGGGGGGATAAATTGAATTACCGAAATGAACCATCAAACGCTGGACTGGCGAGAGCGGTCAAAGTACGAAAAGAAAACTTTTCTGTTCCATTAGATTAAACTTGAAAGTGAACTTAATTATCGTTTCAGCTAATTCAGTCGAAGCATAGCGAATCGAACGTGAAAACAGTACACCCTGTAGCAGCCAGAGCCGATAATGAGCTCTGCTTGACGCGGCAAGTGTCTAGGTGGTGCTCCGTACCAGGGCATTCAATGAGTTCCGTCGAGTTTATTTCTTTTTACTTTCCGTTATCTATTTTGTGCAAACAGAAAGAAACACATCGAAAAGCAGCAAAGATGCTTTCAAACGGTCCCAGCTGTTTCTGATGAAAGGTGGCGATGTTTTAAGCAATTGATTAAATCAGAGACAATGATTAAAAAGGAGCGGACAATGGGTAAAGCAAACGAGCTAAACAAAAGAGATGAAATCCAGTTCGGAATATGTTTGGAGATGAGGACTGTGCAGGATTGGGTGGCAATTTCATCGGAGTAGTTTTGTATTTGATTTCAATTTAGTTTTTTAACTTGGTTAACCAAAAAAAGAATTATCTCATGATTTTATGCTGTAAGAGATTCTTCTTTTTTCTCTATAGAACCATCGAA
>KB663610.1:18671020-18683994 GCA_000349025.1 Anopheles minimus | reverse complement strand
GCACCTTGTCATGAAGCGCTTGATAGCTTCTTTCAGCACATTTGTTAAGGGATTTTTTTGCGGCTGTTGTAAATTCGAGTTATGGAGTTTCAACCAGCTCATCCAGTGGTCGGCAATCTTCTTGCAACAAGAACTAAAATATCACAAAAATGCCAAATATTCAAACTTTTGGTATTAAGGTTGAAATTAGTTGATAAAAATTCATATTTTCGAAAATGTCCTCAAAAATGGAAATTTAAACGTATTTGTAAAGATCCTAAACATGAGGTGAGAATTAAAAAGAATGTATTTATTAGCATATATCAAATAAGATTGTTATTATCCATTTGTTTCGGTCGTGTGAACTATTGGAAAAAGTTGAAAGCAAGTGGAAGAGTCATAAAAATGTCGGTTTCACCTTACAGTAATACTTAGAACTGATATTAGTTTTAACATATAGTATGTAGCCAAACTTATAGTATAACTTAAACCCAAGGGAACCGATGTAGAAGTGCTCAACGGATTTTGAAGAATCAAAGTACCTTTCGTTAAGAACATTTTATCAGTGTTTGTCGGGTGTCTTTTTCTCACATGATCTAGCAATATTATTTTGCAAAATCCAGTTAAACATAGCGGAAAATTGTGAATAGGGTTAGTCCGGGGTGGGCTAAGGCATTGGCGGTGCCGCTCTTCATACTACTGTTGTGGAGAACGAATCACATCCAGACTGACTATTTATTAACGTTGTTTGTATAGACCCAGTAAGCCACAATATATGGCCGGCATGAAGCCGCTAAGCAACGGAAAAGAAAAAAAGGAATTAGAAGAAAAAAATTATTTTCATCACATTTGCATTGCCGACCACTGAACTAACCAAAAAGCACGAACAGAAAGATTGTTTTTTTTTAAATGTAGAATACCACTTTGTTTCAATTATTACAACAAATATAAACCAATTTATTTAATGCTTTGCAATGTAACTATTCGTCGAAGGGAAAAAACAAGCTTCCCATTTTCATGCCTCCACATTTGTTCCGGCGGGCAATTTTTCACACGATCGAAATAGAGCAGCAAATTTTCCACTCCATAGATACCTGTCACAATGCATTCACGTTTACCATTCGACCTCATTTCCGGGAAGGGCGAACCACGGGCACGAAACGTCAGCGGGCGTTTTGAAAATTTGCACCATCTCCTTGAATGGCATGCCCGGTTAGACGATCGGGTGAGGCATTGTGGATCCTGTTCGCTCCACCCGTCGTGCATCCATTTTTTGTCACGAACCGATGCTTAACGAGCATTGATGCAAAACTTACTGTTGAAGGTGCTGGTGCAGGAATTACACAACATTGTTGTACTGTGGGTTCAGGAGTGCGTGTGCGCCCGCTCACTCCATCTGTTCATCATTTTACAAAGAAGTGAGAAAAAGCGAATATTTATTTTCGAATTTATATATTTGCCTGCGAGCATGATGGGGAATATGATATTGGCAATGAAAAGAGACAGTCTGTAGGGCAGTAGGGCGTAATGTTGCGCTGGGTAACAACACAAACAGAGTCCACCATTCCGTGCGCTTGATTTCATTTTGGAAAGGTATGAATGTGTGAACGTGTTCCTCATTTGCTGGTGACCCTTTTCAACCTGATGCCACCCATACGGGCGTACAATAATTTGCCCGACCAGAGCGGTCAAATAAATACGTGGCAGGATAATAATGTTGCGCTTAGCGAACGGGGTGCTTGATTATGATTATTATTTTTATACACTCCAAACGCAGCCGGTTCCACACCTTTGCGGTGCTATATTATTATGTCCTTTATTGTCCCTGCACCGTACCGGCCTCACCGTTCGAAGGGCCAAAACAAATCCTACAAAGTATAGTTTACTCACCGCTGTCGAAAAGAGATAGCGAAAGCAGCAAAAATACAGCAACGGGCTCGATAATAGCCACCCAACCCAACCCACTGGCGATGTTTAGATGGGTCGAATGCCGCACCCAGCCCGGGCCTTCCTGCAGGAACAAACAATAGGGCACGAAGGCTTATTTGATTATAATTATGGCAGTGCAAATAAAGATTGATTGAATGATTAATTGTGTTTGCATAGCCTATTGCTGCATAAACCTTCCCTGCCCTGTTGTAGGCTTGCGGTGCGGAAAGAATTGACTTCCTTCCGCCGTGCCACTCTTTGTCTGATCCGATAGATTAAGCTTACCGAAAATGGATCAGCTTTCCGGTCAAATGAACCCCTCGTTTGCTTAGCATTTTCGCTAATTTTAGAGAGCTAAAGAGCCGTTGGGAAGGTTAATAAGAAAGGCCGCACGCTTTAAGGTACGGGGAAGAATCAAAAGTTGTTCAAGGCGTATAATCTTTTTTTTTTATTTGCTGATGCTCAGCTTGATTGGTCGAACGGTATTAGCAACACCTCAGTGCGTTCGGTCAACCCCACCGAAGCAATGGGGTCATTGGAGCTTGCAAACTGTCTTGAATCATTAGCTTAATTGGTTATAATTATTCGGCCTTAGCGGCGGTGACAGTGGTCGCTCAATTAAGCGACATACTTCAAACACGCGCTTGATCGGGAGGCAAATTCATGGAAAATGTGATCAACATGGATTATTTTTGCATATTGGAGTTCAGCGTTCAGCGTCTCTGACGTCCCTATAATGTAAACTATTCCTTTATAGAGTATTTTCCAACCTTTATGGGTTTTTTTTTTTCTTCTCCCGACACTTTCTTGGTTGGTTTAAAAATAAGACAACATGAAGGAAACACACATTTAAAATATGTTGTCACTCAAGGTGTGGCCAACAGCTTCATTTCGTCGTGGATAGCGTGGACTCGTGGCTTTGGAGCTGCTATTTATAGCATTTGGTGTGCGGACATAACGCTGCTGGTGCTGATGTTACCGTTCTGCTTGCGGTGATCGTTTCCATACATATTTCCACTGATCGGGTAGTGCGTGTTTGACCGTGGAAAATATTATTTTCACGCAACTCACATGGCATATTTTAAGCGCCGTAAATAGCGAGTAAACAACGTTTTCGACCTATTTTTTACATTTTCTATCCCATCGATTTTTGTTTTTCGGTGTCAGGAACGATCTTTTTCATTTCCTCAAAATAAAAAAACGAGCAAAAATTTCTCCAAGAAATTCTAAGAGATAATTCATACAGCAAACCCATAACCTGGATAACGATTTACAGGCGTGAATAGAAAAACAAAAATCTTTTCTTATCCTTGCGTTCCGGTGCATCGAGCGCAGTGCAAGTGTTTTTTGGCAGAACAGAAAAAAAACCCCATAACATTAGATGCATTCTGCTCGATTTAATTTTATTTGTATTTTCGATTTGCAAACCAAAAAAACACCGTTCCGTTGTGCGCCAGAAGCAGCACAAATGGATCGGACATTTTAATCTATTTAGAAGTTCTCTTCGCAACACTTCAACCTTCTTATTTTCTTTCAACTAACTTTACCTTTAGTTCGGTATATGCTTATGTGTGTGTGTGTTCCTCTCTCGTTTCGGGTTTAGTTTTCTTTTGTTTTGTTTATTAAATTTCGGCTAAAATAATCAAATTTTCAATCTCTTCAAGCTTTGTCCCAATTTGGACGGCTGACGATAAAAGGGGTTCCGGTTGCTGTGTGTCTGCGTGTGAAGCTGAGAACAAAACACGAAAAAAAAAACAGAAACACACACAGGCTTGTTCGCCAAGGGTTTTTCTGTGATATGGCCACACCGAAGTTGGCAACATCGTTGGCCAGTTGACAAACAAACAGGATAACAAGGAACGATTTTTTCCGATGTGAAACGGGATTTAATTTGAATCCCTTGCGGTAGGAAAGCGTTTTCATCTCGGGTGCGGTTGTTGCATCGTTTCGTGATTTCTTTCCATGCGATGAACAGCCGTGCCGGCCGTGTGATACGAAAAAGGGCCGTCTAAGCAAAAAGGAAACCTTTCGGAGTGTATGTGTGTGTGTGCGTTTTTTTTCTGTTGAGAAACGGATCCATCCTCAAGCCGAAGAGGGCTAACCACTGGTTTCTCCCCATCCCGATCCCTACCAATTGCCTCATTCATACTGGCCAGCGGGAAAAACCAGCAGGATATTGGAACTCCACGGGGCCCAAGCTCCCGAACGTGTGGGGTTTTCTGTGGGTGGAAAAACATCGCATCCACTTTTCTTCCACGGCTGTTGTGCAGCAACCTGTGCCACGTTTCATCGTGTACGAGGGATGCTAAACATCCGGTGAACAGAACAATCAAAGCGAAAGAAAAGCACCGGTCGGTGAATATACACATTGTTTGATATCCCGGTCCCGTTTCGTCCAGTACGTGCGGAGTGGTACATATTTTGTGGCACATTTTCCGCTACGGGATGCTGGGTATGCATCTTTCCTGGGTGCGGGTGCCAGGTGAAAGCAGCAGTCGAACCGAAGCCCTGATGTTGACCACAGCACCGAAAGGATGGAGAGAACCGAGTTTTAAAATTCATCCTACGTCCGAAAATGAGGGTACGGATGCGTCCACCGTACGGTAAGCGTGCGCCACAATCGGAGCGAATGCATCCCGACCAGGGAGATGTAAAGACGTGTCCAAGGTTTTAACGCCCCAGCAAAAGCCATAAAGCCATTCGGCAAAGAAAACTTTCCAAACAGCACGAGTTTGACAATCGTTTTCGGAATGAAAGAAGTTGAGTTGAGCGAAGCTCGGTGATGTTGCTGCTGCCCGAATCGAAATGTTACTCCTTCTTTATCCGAGATGCAGTTTTATTTTACAGCTATCCTATGAAATGAGAAAATTCCTCATAATAGTTTCAAAACACGATACTAATATCGATGGATACCGATTCTCCAAAAAAGGATTGAATGTTTTGGTTTTCTTTGTCATTTTTTGTTCCATTTTCTCATTCAATTTTGTTAAATGAATGGAAGAAATAGACTTTATGCTGATATTATATTGGCCTGTTTGAAAAAAGTTTTTTTTTTAACCAGGCTTCTAAAATATTCCTACTAATTAAACATAATGGATAAAAACCACTTACAAACATACAAAATGGAACGGTCTTTTCGCAAAGTATGTAAAGAATTGGAGAAGTTCGAAAAGATTGCAATTTATAAGATAAAATACTAACAGTATTAAACAATAAGCAAATAAATGAGAAAAAACAGATGAGATAAGTTGAAACTGCCGTCATAGAAGAACACAAAACAGCAGTACAGAAAAGATATTAAATGAATTATGGTTGAATCGTGAGAATAAACAATAAGGAGTAGCTAAGAAGAGTAAAGAGTGATATTGAAGTAAATAAAAATATATGGGTCTACGTTTCGAATTTACCCGAACTCACTAATATTTTCTCAAATTCTAGATCCACAAAAAACAGACTAACGATTTTATAAAATAAAGTTCATAATACTAAAATGTATTAAAACATATACGAGCTATGGAGCTTAACTTCATTCCAAAAATTGTAAGTAACCTTGCTTCATTACTTCGTACAGTCAAGCTGTTTTTAGTAATTTCACAATGTGAAAGGTTTTCCGAAAAATAGACTGGACATTGGTTCGCCTTTTTTTTAATCGCCATAAAGATTGTGGTTCACAGTTTTTGGAAAAGAATTTTCCGCTCAAAATCGTCCGCCTCGTGTTCGCTCCATTCCGGCCAAACGCACATTATCATTTGCCTGGAGCGCATTCAGCATTGGATGGTGCCACTCGTTCTAGCCCGATGCCGGTGGTTTTTTTCGCTCTCGTAGAATGTGCTTCCGTTTGGGCCGAGGTTGGGAAGTTTTTAATTTATAAGAGAATGACGATTCGACCACCAAACTATTTGTGCTATTTGTGCGCACCGAACCGGGAGTACGACACATTAATGGAAAAATAGCGATGCTCGAGTGCAGTGCAGTGAGAAATAAAATGGAAGCATGAAAAGAAAACAAAAAACAGCGATCCGGCAAATAAACTGTGGCATAGCGTGGATTCCAAGGAGCGAATAAAAAAATATACATACACATCGAAAAAGAATAGGGCTTTTAAACCACTGGATGATTTCCGCACCACAAAACGCCAAGGATAGTTCTTCTCGGAAGTGGCAGTTGGCAATGAGATGACTTAGTTCAGGGTGCAGGGGCACTATTGTGCGCCCCGCAAAATAAGCGGCCCCATTATTTGCGCAAGGACAGCGGTCAAATCTGCGCCCAAGGAATGTGGGCACCGGTTTCGATGGTTTATTTGTTTGCCCTTTTTCAGGGGGGACGAAAATTTCCTTTCACATTTAATCGTGGCACGGTGGCAAGCAATGAAGCATTTCTCCCTTCAACCTAGCGTGTGTAATTCCATCGGTATTCGTGCAGGGTTTGTGGGGGAAAAAAAGCGAAGGAAACCAGCAGAAAAAAACAACTGAACGAGAAAACGGAAAAAATGCACAGAACAGAATGTGATGTGTTTCGCCGAACGGCGTTTCAAACATTCGGCCGGCGAAGCGCCTTGGGTCGTTTGGAGAAACATACTAAAGAATCAAAGCGGTGCGGGCAGGGTTGTGAACGAAAATAATGTTATAACTACGCGTGTGCCACTGCCGCTAACCTCGATTTGTGAGGGTTTGGGGTCGGGGCTGCTAAAAATAAGCAGCCATTCATTTTCGACACTGGCCACTGGCTGTCGGTTTTCGGGGCGTAGGGTTGCACTGAAATTTCGGACAGGCCAAACCATCGTCGTCTAAACCTCGGGACACCGGTATAATAGGCAAGGGGGTTACCTTTTGAGTTCTGCCCGTCGAAGTCGCTTCTGCCTCCTTCTCTTACTCCCATTCCCACCACAACCAAAAGATGGAGTCTATTGCGAAAGAGCGTATAAGGAATAGTGCGCCCCGTGTGACAGCACGCACACAATATACGCTTCTGATGATCAGCACCCATCCTCCTTTACTATGCACCCGGGGCCAACGTCCATGGATTGAAAAATTTATCACTTTTTACGCTTTTCATAACGGAAAAAGGGACCGAAAGTAGGGAAAATGGGCCCATTTATGACGGTCGTCAGTTTGGGAAGAGATCGCATTACGTGCGGCGTTGATTCGGCGGTGGTCCGGATCGGTGGTGACCGGTGATGTCTCATTTAGTGTGTCATTTTATGAAGACCGTAGATGCATGGTCGGCATCCGAAAATGTTTACATTGCTTCGTTTAGGATTGAATGAATGTGCGCCATTTTTTCATGGAGATTCCTTTCCGCCGCATAGTTGGACACGGTGCCCATAATTCGTACATTCATGAGTATTTTTCTTGTTTTTTTTTTTGTGGGTGGAATTACGGTTTTACATTGTCTATGATTATTCATAGAAATTTGGGCAACAATTTTTCATAGAAGGGAAACAGTTTATAAATGCAAAAAATGTTTTCTCAAACAGAATTGAAAATAATTCAAAGAAATGAATAAACATGCATAACAAACCATATTTATTTTTTCAGACAAAAATTTATGGATGTTGTTACTGGTTAATTGGAATTTTTTATTTTAAGAATTGAAGAAAGGTTCTGAAGAAATTCGAATACAACGAAAACTCACATCACATTTCTCCGTTTTCTAAAATAAAATTACAAACATTCGAAAAAACCATTGCTGCAAGGAAGGTAAATGTTTTTCTTTTAAACAGAAATATCTATAAAACCATATACTAAAAGCTTTAAAGTTAATCTTTCCCATTTGCTGCAATGGTTAAAATGGAAAGCATGGAAAGCATCAAAAGGTGTGCGGCTCCATAAAGCCATTATTAATTTACATGCTACATACGCAATATCAACACTCAATTACCTTGCCATTCTTCACGGGCAGGCATGCTTTTCCTTGCTCCACATTTTGCCATTGCCCATCTAATGGAATATGCACCATTATGCTTTCACATTACCACTGCATACAATCGGTAGGAAATGTAATTACGGATCCCGGTGGACGTTCGGGCCGGGAACGATCGCGTCGGAGCTAGTCGGCATCCATTCAGGCCACGCCGGTGCGCCTGGCAATGGGTGGCGTTAGCCACAGCCCCAATCATTTCTGTCGTCTGTCGCTTTTGCCCTTTTTCGCTATCGCACCGTACACAGGTCGGGGCGCATTTGTGCCCGCGCACTGCGACGATTCGGCCAAAGACACAAGTATATCCGGTTATCTAAATTTTATCCTTTTCGTTCGTATTCTTCACAAAACCCGTGACCAGCGAACCGTTCCTGGGTGTGAGGGGTGGGGAGACGTGGAATGGAGCACCACGGTTCTGAGATTCATAGACTTCCGCAAAAACCGTTGGCAGGAATGACAGCACCGGCAGGCGGTGCAGTGTCGTGTCGACGGTTACGCTTACTGAGTTCGCGACGTGAAAATCTCGCTCACTTTCGTATCGTTACGACCGGCTTGGCTGCTGTTGTGGGGGCAAGCACGTGGGCCGTCGGCATGGGGTGAATTTATTCGTCTCCTGTTTCTAATAATTCCTCATTTTCATATGGTACTCGAGCACGAGCGGTTTCCGCATTCGACATTTTCCTCGGAATGGTCCGAGGGTTATGCGAGAAGTTGCAACGCACCGTACTAACTTTGGTTTGGTGAAAAGGGGCCATGTTTACCGTGAGGTATGTGTGTGTGTGTGTGTGCGGGACAGAGTGAGTGGATGGGAGGGACCAGAGATCCCAACTTGCTGAGCGTCCTCGCCGGTGGCAGAAATGCCAGTTTTTGAATAATTTCCGCAGCATTCATTTCCTTCCTGTTTTCATAACCGTCGCTTGCCAGTTTCCCGGACGCTCCGGTTTAGCCGGAATCGGCCTTTCCATTCTCCATCCTGCTCGCTATCCTTGCGTTACGGTGCCAGCTGGCCAACGACGCGCTGGCGTTTCCGTAATATTTTCACCCTCCATCCTGTGCTCCCTCACCCCTTGTTCCTCAAACAGTGCTTTTCGCATTTGCAAGTTTTTTTTTTTCATAAATGTTAGATTAGTACACGGCAGTGGTTCGGGATGGTTTGTGCGAAACATTACGTAACGCTGACTAACACACCATCATTCAGGGCCGCGCACCGACCGGGTTGCCTTCCGCTTACGGTGGCCGGTAAGAAGTCACATTATTGCCAGCAATGGAATGTGACTCGCCGTGACGAAGGATCCTCGGCAGGCAGGACTCATGGTACGACCATTCCCACCCACCAAAACCGGTCGTTCGGGATGGAATCGGACGGCTTAAGCAACCCTGCCGGAAGGACGCTGGAAGATGGAAAACAAAGTGAAAATGGGGAGGAACACAAGAAGCAGTGAGAAAGAACATGAACACACCACGGCACAGAACGAACAGCGGATTCCGGGCGCCAAAGGAAATGAGATGGAAATAACCAATTATTCTGTCTTGTTGAACGTGTCCCTGCGCTGTCCGGAACGGTACTGGACGGGTGTGTTGTTTTTTTTCCCTCTTCCTTCTCTTGTGCCACGGTGGTTATATATTTCTACCCGACACTTCCTTGCCACCCTTCCGAGAGGAGTCGCTTTGTTTTACCACAACCTATGGTAGCAGTGCCAGCTCCCCTAACTAGTACTGACGTGTGGCTAACTCGTAACGGCACAAAGCGTCCGCCATTTGGGGATGGTCAAACGGACCGAACCGAGCGGGAAGAGAAAAAAAAACAAAAACACAAAAACATCACTGAAACCGAACCGCTCACTTGTGTCCCCGCCACACACACACACACACGACTGAGTGAGTACATTTTTATTAATTGTAACTTCCCGGCAACCGAACACGGACGCGCGCCCCGCGCACAAAACTATTTCGTCAGTCACTTACTTCAGCTCATTATTCTCCGCCATATCTTAATCGGATGTAGGCAATGGCACTATGTCTACTGTGCTCATGGTGGTGGAGACCGTGCTTTTGGATGTGGAGAGTGAAATTTTGATGATATCATGCTTGACCATCGCAATGTCGACTAACGGACGAGACTTTTCTCAGTGTGTGTATGTGTGTGTGGGAAACATTCTAACACTTCACTTTCCACCTCCAAACCACCCATGCACGCAACCCTCCCACAGCTGGGTGTCAAATGGGACGCTAACTCGGTACCCGACCCTTGTTAGCTACTGTGCTCCGGAGCAGGATTCATCTGGGCCGTTGCAGCACGAATGCGTGTGCCTTTCTGGAAAGACGGCATTCAAGTTCTGCTTTCCTTGTGCAAGTAATGAACGAGAGTGCCCTGTCATGATGAATTGCTGGGAATCTTTCACACGCTGCCTGGTGCCTGCCGTGAAGGCAGATAGTTGAGTCCTTGATGTTAAATTTCTTCTCCCACACAGTGCGTGCGTCATTGTGGTCGTGTGCGAGGGAATGGTGCTAAAACGTGGGTTGAAGTTGACTTGCACGATTGCATTGCATTGTTTTAATGGGATTCGGTTTTTTTTTTTTTGGCAGACGTTCCATTCCTGCTAGTTGACTTTTACAGCTGGAAAAGGGTGTTGCGTTAGCTGTGCTGAAAAGAGGACGCTCTTCAAAATATCCAATCGAAATGAGTCAGCAGCAGCAGCAGACTGCTCGACAGTAAGCCAGCCCAACAAGAAGGAAAAGTGTCAATCGAAGTGTCAATTAGCGTGAAGGAAAAAGATTGATGGGATGACGATCCGAACAGGTTGGAGTGTTGGGTTCGGAAGACGAACAGGGAGGGGTTTGGCGAAGATGAAGTGTCCTCCAAAGGTTTGGAGATTAAAAAGACAATAACGAACCGGAGGAATGACTTGAAATGTTTAAATGAAAACTGAAAAAACGACGCGTTAGTCGATAAAGGAATAACGTTTTACCAGGAAAACTCTTCGTTTATTGCTGTTGGAACGAAAGATTATTTTACTTAGAGATACAGACCAGATTTAGTCGGTTTTCTTCGAACAAAAAATCCGTTTATCGATTGAATGCGTACAGGATACGGGGTTTGTGTAACGAGGGAACAAAACTTCGCCGTACCGTACCTGCAAATCAGACGCGGAAACGTTTGAACTCTTATTCAATCGCCGTGAAAGTTGGAACGTGTCTGTCCAAGAAATTAATGTCCATTGTCTTTTGCATCCTTTCCCCTTCCGGAACGCCATCATAAATGTAATAAGCATCAAATGTTCTCATTCAGCTACTGGGCACAAGAAAAAAAAAGGCGCGTGGAAAATCACATCCGCGTATTAGACATGCGGGACTCGTTCCGGAAGAAATCAACCAATTTGCGGCCACATTTACCGGCTAACGGTTAAATTCTTCTTGACATGCACATGGTTTTTTTTTTTTTTTGTTTGCCTTCCTATATCGGCCTATCAAGGTGCTCCAATCGTAATGGCCCGATCGGAGGTGTGCCGTGGGAAACGCGTTGTGGGAAAAGAAAGATACACACGACCACGACACACGTTAACGATCGACTGGCACGCACGCCATTTTGCCTCCCGATTTTTCTTTTCCTTAGTGCCGTTTGTGTGCTTGCGTCTGTTTAGGCGTACATGTGAACATAAATAAATTACATATTCTCTAAACAAACAAACCGCGGGGCAAACGAAAAAGGAAACAAAAAACTTTGACTAAAACTTTCCCAAGGCAACCCAAGGCGGTCTTTTTCCCAAAACACGGCCAAATGTTCCGGTAAGAATCACTGTCATTTGTATACCCGCCTTGGGGAATTACAGCTCTCGATGGGTTTTGATATCGTGTGAGCATGTGTGTGTGTGTGTGTGTGTGTATCAAACTACTTGTACGCCATGGTGGAAAATCTGCCTTCACCGTTCATAAAACACTTCCCCCGAAGGACCGATTGCAATGATTTTGCGACCGCCTAACGTCGCGAGCTTTCGATTTCCAATCCAGGCCCACGGCCCGCGCCTGGCAAAGAACAATCCGGAAGCCGTAGATTTAATTTTCTCTTGCACTGGTGTTTGTGGGGAGAAAGGGGGAGGAGAGGAGAGTTCTGATAGGGCCCACCGGGCTGGTACACCGTCTGGTCCAAGTTTCAGCCAGCCCGGGCTTGGGTGATGAACCGAACGGCCCGCTGTTGGCTTTGGTCCCGTAGCGTTTATTGCTTAGTATTTTTATTTTCCGCGCATTTGGTGGCTCCCTCTAAGCGGAATGATCCCTCTTATCAACTGAACGCACTCCGGGGCGTTTCCGCAGAAGATTTTGAGCCCATAGAATCGGCCGCTTTTCATCTTCCGCTTCTCCACCATCCCAGGTTTTCCATATGTGTGGAAAAACCATCATGGCTGGAGGAAATTTCGCAAAATCCATACGACTACGGCGTGTGGGTGTGTGTGTATGTATGCTTCCGGGTGATCTTCTCTTGCCGCTCATGCCGGCTGCTCATGGTCGATGAATCTGAAAAATCTGCTGCTCGGAACGGTGCACAGTAGGGAACGGAACGGGTCTTTATTGGTTTTAGCGCAAACGGTAACTTGCGCTTTTTTTTTTTTGCGCCCCCACGTTTCTTGCTTCATAGCCATCACCGGGCTGTCGTCGTCCTAGGTGGTCGTTAAGGATGCGAGGGTAGATCCGGATCCGGTATGAGCGCCACATCACGAAGAGGGAAAAATGAAGCAACAACAAAAAAAAGAAGCTTTCGCTATATTGCCCTGCTGGGGTAGAGGAACAAAAAAAAAACACTACTGTAGACGGTGGAGATTGGGGCTAAACTTTGCTTCTTGCCATATTCATAGAAGCGCTCAGCCTCCCTTTGCCTCCCCCAGGATGGGGTGGTGGTGGTGATTGAGCGAAGAATGAACAAAGAACAATTTTCACCAATTTAACGAAGCTCTTGAGTCAGCTCGGTGTATCGTGGGCAGTGGATTACCGTATGATATCAGACTTTACGTACGACTGCCAACTGGCAATCATAACCCACCAGAAACAAACCGGGCGTACTATGGCGGAAGAAAAAAAACCAGCCAGCATCTGTAAAGCGTTTGAACACATGAGGAAGGAAAATATGAATCTGTATCGACTGTGTGCAGTAG
>KB663610.1:18627891-18666844 GCA_000349025.1 Anopheles minimus | reverse complement strand
TTCGTCTCCTGTTTCTAATAATTCCTCATTTTCATATGGTACTCGAGCACGAGCGGTTTCCGCATTCGACATTTTCCTCGGAATGGTCCGAGGGTTTTGCGAGAAGTTGCAACGCACCGTGCTAACTTAGGTTTGGTGAAAAGGGGCCATGTTTACCGTGAGGTATGTGTGTGTGTGTGAGTGTGTGCGGGACAGAGTGAGTGGAGGGGAGGGACCAGAGATCCCAACTTGCTGAGCGTCCTCGCCGGTGGCAGAAATGCCAGTTTTTGAATAATTTCCGCAGCATTCATTTCCTTCCTGTTTTCATAACCGTCGCTTGCCAGTTTCCCGGACGCTCCGGTTTAGCCGGAATCGGCCTTTCCATTCTCCATCCTGCTCGCTATCCTTGCGTTACGGTGCCAGCTGGCCAACGACGCGCTGGCGTTTCCGTAATATTTTCACCCTCCATCCTGTGCTCCCTCACCCCTTTTTCTTCAAACAGTGCTTTTCGCATTTGCAAGTTTTTTTTTTTCATAAATGTTAGATTAGTACACGGCAGTGGTTCGGGATGGTTTGTGCGAAACATTACGTAACGCTGACTAACACACCATCATTCAGGGCCGCGCACCGACCGGGTTGCCTTCCGCTTACGGTGGCCGGTAAGAAGTCACATTATTGCCAGCAATGGAATGTGACTCGCCGTGACGAAGGATCCTCGGCAGGCAGGACTCATGGTACGACCATTCCCACCCACCAAAACCGGTCGTTCGGGATGGAATCGGACGGCTTAAGCAACCCTGCCGGAAGGACGCTGGAAGATGGAAAACAAAGTGAAAATGGGGAGGAACACAAGAAGCAGAGAGAAAGAACATGAACACACCACGGCACAGAACGAACAGCGGATTCCGGGCGCCAAAGGAAATGAGATGGAAATAACCAATTATTCTGTCTTGTTGAACGTGTCCCTGCGCTGTCCGGAACGGTACTGGACGGGTGTGTTGTTTTTTTTCCCTCTTCCTTCTCTTGTGCCACGGTGGTTATATATTTCTACCCGACACTTCCTTGCCACCCTTCCGAGAGGAGTCGCTTTGTTTTACCACAACCTATGGTAGCAGTGCCAGCTCCCCTAACTAGTACTGACGTGTGGCTAACTCGTAACGGCGCAAAGCGTCCGCCATTTGGGGATGGTCAAACGGACCGAACCGAGCGGGAAGAGAAAAAAAAAGAACAACACAAAAACATCACTGAAACCGAACCGCTCACTTGTGTCCCCGCCACACACACACACACACACGACTGAGTGAGTACATTTTTATTAATTGTAACTTCCCGGCAACCGAACACGGACGCGCGCCCCGCGCACAAAACTATTTCGTCAGTCACTTACTTCAGCTCATTATTCTCCGCCATATCTTAATCGGATGTAGGCAATGGCACTATGTCCACTGTGCTCATGGTGGTGGAGACCGTGCTTTTGGATGTGGAGAGTGAAATTTTGATGATATCATGCTTGACCATCGCAATGTCGACTAACGGACGAGACTTTTCTCAGTGTGTGTATGTGTGTGTGGGAAACATTCTAACACTTCACTTTCCACCTCCAATCCACCCGTGCACGCAACCCTCCCACAGCTGGGTGTCAAATGGGACGCTAACTCGGTACCCGACCCTTGTTAGCTGCTGTGCTCCGGAGCAGGATTCATCTGGGCCGTTGCAGCACGAATGCGTGTGCCTTTCTGGAAAGACGGCATTCAAGTTCTGCTTTCCTTGTGCAAGTAATGAACGAGAGTGCCCTGTCATGATGAATTGCTGGGAATCTTTCACACGCTGCCTGGTGCCTGCCGTGAAGGCAGATAGTTGAGTCCTTGATGTTAAATTTCTTCTCCCACACAGTGCGTGCGTCATTGTGGTCGTGTGCGAGGGAATGGTGCTAAAACGTGGGTTGAAGTTGACTTGCACGATTGCATTGCATTGTTTTAATGGGATTCGGTTTTTTTTTTTTTTTGGCAGAAGTTCCATTCCTGCTAGTTGACTTTTACAGCTGGAAAAGGGTGTTGCGTTAGCTGTGCTGAAAAGAGGACGCTCTTCAAAATATCCAATCGAAATGAGTCAGCAGCAGCAGCAGACTGCTCGACAGTAAGCCAGCCCAACAAGAAGGAAAAGTGTCAATCGAAGTGTCAATTAGCGTGAAGGAAAAAGATTGATGGGATGACGATCCGAACAGGTTGGAGTGTTGGGTTCGGAAGACGAACAGGGAGGGGTTTGGCGAAGATGAAGTGTCCTCTAAAGGTTTGGAGATTAAAAAGACAATAACGAACCGGAGGAATGACTTGAAATGTTTAAATGAAAACTGAAAAAACGACGCGTTAGTCGATAAAGGAATAACGTTTTACCAGGAAAACTCTTCGTTTATTGCTGTTGGAACGAAAGATTATTTTACTTAGAGATACAGACCAGATTTAGTCGGTTTTCTTCGAACAAAAAATCCGTTTATCGATTGAATGCGTACAGGATACGGGGTTTTTGTAACGAAGGAACAAAACTTCGCCGTACCGTACCTGCAAATCAGACGCGGAAACGTTTTAACTCTTATTCAATCGCCGTGAAAGTTGGTACGTGTCTGTCCAAGAAATTAATGTCCATTGTCTTTTGCATCCTTTCCCCTTCCGGAACGCCATCATAAATGTAATAAGCATCGAATGTTCTCATTCAGCTACTGGGCACAACAACAAAAAAGGCGCGTGGAAAATCACATCCGCGTATTAGACATGCGGGACTCGTTCCGGAAGAAATCAACCAATTTGCGGCCACATTTACCGGCTAACGGTTAAATTCTTCTTGACATGCACATGGTTTTTTTTTTTGTTTGCCTTCCTATATCGGCCTATCAAGGTGCTCCAATCGTAATGGCCCGATCGGAGGTGTGCCGTGGGAAACGCGTTGTGGGAAAAGAAAGATACACACGACCACGACACACGTTAACGATCGACTGGCACGCACGCCATTTTGCCTCCCGATTTTTCTTTTCCTTAGTGCCGTTTGTGTGCTTGCGTCTGTTTAGGCGTACATGTGAACATAAATAAATTACATATTCTCTAAACAAACAAACCGCGGGGTAAACGAAAAAGGAAACAAAAAACTTTGACTAAAACTTTCCCAAGGCAACCCAAGGCGGTCTTTTTCCCAAAACACGGCCAAATGTTCCGGTAAGAATCACTGTCATTTGTATACCCGCCTTGGGGAATTACAGCTCTCGATGGGTTTTGATATCGTGTGAGCATGTGTGTGTGTGTGTGTGTGTGTATCAAACTACTTGTACGCCATGGTGGAAAATCTGCCTTCACCGTTCATAAAACACTTCCCCCGAAGGACCGATTGCAATGATTTTGCGACCGCCTAACGTCGCGAGCTTTCGATTTCCAATCCAGGCCCACGGCCCGCGCCTGGCAAAGAACAATCCGGAAGCCGTAGATTTAATTTTCTCTTGCACTGGTGTTTGTGGGGAGAAAGGGGGAGGAGAGGAGAGTTCTGATAGGGCCCACCGGGCTGGTACACCGTCTGGTCCAAGTTTCAGCCAGCCCGGGGTGGGTGATGAACCGAACGGCCCGCTGTTGGCTTTGGTCCCGTAGCGTTTATTGCTTAGTATTTTTATTTTCCGCGCATTTGGTGGCTCCCTCTAAGCGGAATGATCCCTCTTATCAACTGAACGCACTCCGGGGCGTTTCCGCAGAAGATTTTGAGCCCATAGAATCGGCCGCTTTTCGCCTTCCGCTTCTCCACCATCCCAGCTTTCCATATGTGTGGAAAAACCATCATGGCTGGAGGAAATTTCGCAAAATCCATACGACTACGGCGTGTGGGTGTGTGTGTATGTATGCTTCCGGGTGATCTTCTCTTGCCGCTCATGCCGGCTGCTCATGGTCGATGAATCTGAAAAATCTGCTGCTCGGAACGGTGCACAGTAGGGAACGGAACGGGTCTTTATTGGTTTTAGCGCAAACGGTAACTTGCGCTTTTTTTTTTTTGCGCCCCCACGTTTCTTGCTTCATAGCCATCACCGGGCTGTCGTCGTCCTAGGTGGTCGTTAAGGATGCGAGGGTAGATCCGGATCCGGTATGAGCGCAACATCACGAAGAGGGAAAGATGAAGCAACAACAAAAAAAAGAAGCTTTCGCTATATTGCCCTGCTGGGGTAGAGGAACAAAAAAAAAACACTACTGTAGACGGTGGAGATTGGGGCTAAACTTTGCTTCTTGCCATATTCATAGAAGCGCTCAGCCTCCCTTTGCCTCCCCCAGGATGGGGTGGTGGTGGTGATTGAGCGAAGAATGAACAAAGAACAATTTTCACCAATTTAACGAAGCTCTTGAGTCAGCTCGGTGTATCGTGGGCAGTGGATTACCGTATGATATCAGACTTTACGTACGACTGCCAACTGGCAATCATAACCCACCAGAAACAAACCGGGCGTACTATGGCGGAAGAAAAAAAAAAAACAGCCAGCATCTGTAAACCGTTTGAACATATGAGGAAGGAAAATATTAATCTGTATCGACTGTGTGCAGTAGAGTTGGGCGTGTGTTTGAGTATTATATGTATTTTCGCTGAAGCTTTCGGAACGGATTCTTGACTTTGTGATGAACTGACGAAAGCGAATAGCAAATACCAGAAACAGTTTAGCGTCCATTCAACCCAAGCGTTACATTATGCCTACATTTGAGCCTTGAGCCTTCTTAAGGCTATATTTCTATGGAGAGCAAGTATCATGTTCATGCGCGTTCTATGGTGTCAACAAGTTAGTGGCTTCAATAGTCTTTTTTGTTTCCAATTCCATAGTTTTTTAAGCATTGTACTATTCGCGCTTTTTGATAATGATGCATATAAAGTTATTGCATTTTGATATTCTGCTGGCTCTGCACAGCTTCATTCAATCCACATCAATCAATATCAGAATATGCGTAAACATGAAAGTAGAATTTTGACTGTCTAGTGTCATTTTCCTGACGTGACCAGACCACTAAATTCTACAGATATGCTTCCATATAATAGATAAGTGTAATAGGAGACATCAAATATTCTTAAATTCATAAATTTATCTGCTACATAAGTCTCGATTTTTTTAAATAGAGTGTCTTTATACATGAATACTCTCTTGATTAGTTTTAAATGCGAAACGTATATGTTAAAGATCAGCGATAGCTTGATGTTAATCCAATTTGTAATTACTGTTGTTTAAGTAGTAACTTCATTTTTGTTTGGTCAATTGCTACTATTGATAGATGCTATTCTCTACTGACTAAGAGTTATGTAATAATGTAATTGAGAGTTCGAAAAAATCGATTTCTCTCTCATTTTTAATGCATACTTACAACATTTCAGCAATAATAATCTTTTCAAAGTACATTTTCAACGCACTTTACAACAGTTTTGTTCAACAACCTCCGTGAAAAGACGTACCGGGTTATTCACCGAAAACTGAGAACAAACATACAACTGTTTAAAACTTCCCAATTCATAGTACCCTCAAACACGGTACAAAAATGAAAAGGATGGCTATAGCTTCGTAAAACTATGCAAAGCAAAAATTAGCTCACAAAGCTCACCAGCTCATTCGTGTACCGGTAACTTTTCACATTGAACAACCGTGACTATACAATCGCAAAGTTATCCAGCATAAATGTATGCTTGCATGCATGCCTGGATGCTGTCGGAAAGGAACTCGTGGACTCGGAGTTGGCGAAGCGAAGTACCGTGCAAGGTGTTTCAATCATTTCGGGGTTGGTCACAGGAGAACGTAACGGTCGTGCCTCTAATTGAAAGGTTACTCAAATCAGTTCAAAGTTGGATGGCCCGGAAACATTTTTATGCCCTGCCCTCAGCCTTGCGACGCCTTCCATTCTCAACCCCGAAGGGGCATGTTTTACAGACGTATTGGATCTTCTGGAAGCACGGACCACAAAACCCATTTCTGGACGTTGGTTGTGCAAATCTTTACCGTTCTAAGTACCCGTGTTCCGAAGCCGTAGCTCTATTGAATGAAGATTTGAACTTTTTGGCTTCTGTTTAATCTCATTACCCCGGTTTTTGTAGCCGGTGCAGGTGTGCTGGCTACATACTCCATACGCTTAGAATATGCATTTAATTTCTTCCATGTGCTGTTACCTTACCGAATACCTTCGCAAGAGTTTGCTGGTGGAAAACCTCTTTCATCTCGGTAAATTATTTATACCACCGGATCCGATTCCTTGGGAGTGGGAGTCGGTGGAAACGGCAATACAGCTACACAGCTAAAACAGTAACACTAGAGCGCTGTGAAGCTTTCTCCGAAAATTCGAGCGAAGAACATTTTCCCTTTTTTACCCCAAACAAACCATGCAAACGCACGTTGGCGGAAGGTGCCTTGAACGGGGGAGAGCTTTCCGATGGAAAAGGATATTGCGAATCATAAGGTGCTGTCGTTACATCGAGCAGCAGTGAAGACGAAATACCACATCCACCCCCTTTTTACCGACCGGTGCGATGGTGCCGGTGCGGTTAGGTTTTGTCGAGAATGTGAGTTTTCTCTGGCGTTTGGGTGGTTGCCGTAAATCTTGCATGTGCATATTAAAACAAGTACTGCTCGCCTGTTACCATTCCGGCAGTGGTTCTTGCGTTCTTTGTTTTGCATCAAACATTGACAGTTATAATGCTTCTTAGTTGCAACAGGGTGTCGGCATTCTTACTTAGTATGAATGTAATATCATAGCATTGATGGGGTCTCCAGAATTCTTTACAGCTCCCAACTCCTGCAAAAATTTGCATCCCTTCCTGACTGTTCGTAGTGTGGATTGATTATCCAGTTACGTGATGTTAGGCCATTATATGGCCGGCATTTCCGAATAGGTCGTTAAGAAGTTGTTAAGATTCTTAAAATTTAGTTAAGTACAAATTATTTGAATAACACTTTTCACACGTAACGCCTTGGACTTTTGAAGCTTTAACAAATGAAATTCCTATTCCACTTTATTTCATGTCCTTCAGAATAATATTAAAAACTGAATAAGCTGATACTAATGTGCAATGTTATCTGGTTGGCCAATTTCGCTTTCTAAGTTATTCTCTCTCCAAAAACATCTCCACCGGATATGATCTGTTTAATATTGCACACCATTCCTACCGTCAAGAGTGTGGGGAGACTCTTGATTTTGTGCACGTTTGCACCTTCGTGTACACATGTGTAGGTGGTTTTTAAGCTGCAGCATCCGATGCATCGTTTTGGCTTTGGTTGTTCATCTGCATGTTTGCAGTTTCGTTGCTCCCATTAGGATCCACCTAATGGGACGCTCCAGTGTGAGTAGGGTTCGTTGGAGAGGAGGAAACGAGATGTACTAGATGCTACTTCATAATACTTTACGGTTCCAGCTTTACTTTGCCAGTGATCAGCTCCTGCTAACAGGGAGCTTTCTGTGGAAGCTATTTTTTCCCACTCAAAAGAGGTGGATTATGGAATGATTCGTTAGCATGTAGACCGAACATAATTCCTTGAAAGAGGGTAGATGGGCAAAAGGGATCTTTTCTACAGGTGGTTTTCTTTACCCATGGCGCCCACAACAAGCAACCTTATCAGTCTGCAATATTCTAACCGTTACACATTCCATTTGGTAAATTAATGCGAATAATAAACCTCAACACCAGCACGGGATTAATATGGTACGCACCTGCATAGGGAGGAAACAGCTCCAGGAACAGGGACATAAATGTATCATTGTAGACACATTGTGTACATCTAACCTTTCATCGTCCCATCGGCGTGGTGTTGTTGCCAGAAGCGGAGGGGGGTTGATATTATCCGGATCCGGTGCATTTGTTTCTGAGACGAGACTCGTACGAGTGCGCCATCACCAATGGTGATAAATAGAGCGGATGAAAGGTAACAGAAACGCGGTACGATCACGGTTGTTTTGTGTTCGTGCAGGTGTTTCATTTGAAAATTATTACCAAGTGACAAATTGTGCTGCCATTATCGAGCGAAGGCTACCGGACTTGCCGGACCGTCGTCCAGCAGACGTTTCCGTACGCCTCCGGTGTACGTCATTTGTCATAATGCGTCCGATGTTATCACGTTCAACATCACTTTCCTTAAATCACTACTAATTTCATTAGAGCTTCCAATCGCATCCATCGTCCCGGGGCATTTTGCGTCCCGTGGTCTTTTCTCGATCGTATCTCGCTCCGGAGGGGAAGCTCCTGACGGGCTGACGATAGGCAAGTATCACCCGATTTGTGTGGTCCGCTGGACTGTTACGGGACTGACAAGAACCACCGCCACTGTAGCAAGGATGCCGGTGGTCTCCGTGTGCTGCTGCTGCTGCTGCTGCTGCCGGCATGATTTATGATTATTTCCAACGGTGGAAGCGAAAAGCCACCGGGCTGCGGGCTGCTCCCATCCCCAAAACCCTTCGGGTGCCAGAACTGGAGTTCATGTGGCCTTATGGACGTCATCAGCTGTAATGATGGCAGCTCGCTTGGCGTCCTTTCAGCCGAATGTCAGTGTCATATCATGGCTGATTCATATCACGGAAAATTGCTCATTTTTGTTTTGTTTTATTTTCATCGTTCTGCAGCATTTTTTTGTTGTTGCTGCATCTTCCCTTGCTCGCGACGTAATGTTTCCTTTGCCTTTACCTTTAGCTCCTGCCGACGGGGGTCAGATCCCGTCGGCTGTCAATGGTAGCCGATAGCTGCCAGCTGCCGATCTCTTGTTTGCTTTCCTTCTTACACTTTCGAGATCACAGCAAATATCGGTGACCGGACTGTTTCGTCTTCAAGCAGCGCCATCCGTAAGCACACAAGCGAAGAAAACACACTTCAAACGGCACGTGTACAACACGGGATGGGGGTGCGATTGATGCGGAGCAGTTCAGATTACATTACGTTTCGGTTTTATCTGCGGTGACCGCCGCCATGTGCGCTAGTGCGAACGCTGGAAGTTCGTCGCCAACGAGACGAACCACCTTACCTGCGAGCAGATTGAAATTCAAGCATTCACTTGACGATTTTCCTTCGGTCCGAGAAGCGGCGAAGAATATTGAACAGAAGCTGGTTTTCGGTCGAATCTTTGATGGCAGTTAAAGCTGCATGACGCTTCACGTTGCTGTGTTGCCGCGTGTGTTTCATCCGGTCCGGAAAATGGAGCGCTGGAGTGGTGCGTTGTTTTCCTTCCTTTCGCGAAGCATCGAATGCGAACGTTCCCCGCTTCTCTGCACAAACAACTTCATCTTGTCGTTTTGAAAATAGGGTAACAACAATAATTGGCCATCGTAAAATCATCTGGAGAAGCTTTATTTTCAATTTCCGTCCCCGCTAACGAATGACTGGGTGGTTTGCTGCAATGATTTCTGTGCAACGACCGTCGGTAGATAGTCAATTATGTGTAGGTTAGAGCGTGCATGGCAGTGCGGTGTTCTAACGATATCGGGACGCGTTGCTAGGATGGGGAATACATTTTACAATAGACAAGCGCGTATTGCAAAATTTCAATGAATGGCACATAAAATGGATTCCCTGCTATATAATTGGTTTGTTCATAACGATGCATATTTTTAATGCTACCTTTTCTTGCCCTCTCTTTCTCTTTTGTTACAGGTATTTTTATTCTTCTGGTCTGAATCTGGTTTACAAGAATTGACGCTTAGCAGCTCCTTTGTACATGGAGTCCGGTGTTTGATGAGTATGCTATATTGTTATAAAAATTCTAAAATAAATTTCGTGCTTCACAATTATTCCAAATTAATAAATTTGAAAAAAACTTTTCTGAACAAAACAGCTTTTTGAGTTGTTTTGCATTTTTTCCAAAAAGTATAGTGTGAAATGTTGACACCATTAACCATGGAATAGGCGCCAAATGTTAGAGGTTGTTCAATTAAAAACAATTTCACGCCTACCGAACAATCCGCATTGCGCCCGGATGGTCCATTTTCCGGAAACCTGGTACCAAAGACACCCCGTGCCACCCCCGTGGGGTGGTTGGGTGGATAACGGTGAGCGGATGAGTGATTTATCGTTTCGTAACCGTATCCCTTCACGCAATCACCCAACAACAAGTTGTTTCATCCATGGGTTTGTTTGCTTTTGTTTGCTGGTGGTTCACAGTTGGAAAACCCTGTGCCAACGCATATCCATAGATTTATTGGATCGATCCGATCGAACGGATCCCGACCAGGCCAAATGTTCACGAGCCAAATGGAAAACAACAACAAAAAAAAAACCTTCCCAAAAACAATTCGCCTCTAACACCCACCGACCGTAGCGCAACTGGTTGGAGGTAGCAAACAAAAAAAGCAGCATGGCGCTTCTCGATGCTTTTCCATTCAGCATCAATTTTTATTGTCCACCAAGTTCTGTCAACAGCGATAAAACCACTCCGGGGAGGTTGTTAAAAATGCTCGTTGCACAGTGCACAACTTCACGGTTGGGGAACGGGGTTCGAATGAAAATGGGAATGACATAAAGTTTCACGCTGGCAAATGCATTGGTGTGAGAAAAAAAAAGAAATACAGCGTGGCGAATGGTCGTACCGGTAACCGCAGTCACAATTTTACATCGCCCGAGTGGATATTTGATTCGTGGGATTCCGTGGAAAAAATATACTAACGCATCCCGACATTGATGCACCTGCTGGCCCTCGGTGGTAATAGTGCAGTGGATGCAATTTCATCTGAAATGTATCTTTTTATAATACACCTATCAAAATGGGATGGAAGTATGGTTTTTCCCCCCTTGTCAAGGTACACTGCAGGTTGCTGTGCAAATCGTTTACATACCAACACACCGTCTCGAAATAAGTTTAGGAGTGCTGGTGTCTTTTGATGCAATATTTTAATTAATTTAATATTATTATCAACTAAAATTATTTTTATTTAAAAAACCTTTTTATTACTGTAAAGTCGAAGGTAAAGAAAATCGTTCAATTTATTATGCATCTTAAGAAATAAAAAAAAAAACAACTGACCCAAAGAAGCGGACTATTTTTTCGTCTGCAATGAAGTCTTATTGCTAATTGTCGGTTTTGACCACCTAAGGAGCATTAAATTGCAAGACAAATTTCCATTAGAAAGTTTCCCGTCTCGGCCATCGCTTGTGCAAAGTTCCTAGAATCGTTTTTGTGCCATATATTGCTACTTAGAAAGTGGAGCAAAGAGGTTGGTTCTAGACATAAAGTTAAGGCTCATCACAGACATCTTGATGGAGTGGTTCTGATCGGAGAAGTCTCGGTTAGATTAAATTAATTATTTCAGTCTTTGCAGGCAACCCTACCAGAACGATTTGAACTAATATGATTTTTTCACTGTTAATCCTCACTTTCTGGTAATTTGCTCATAAAGAGATCAAGTATTAAAAAATGTTAAAATGTATTTGAAGAAAAATGATTTTATGACTGTTAATGTGCATAATTACTCAATGTTTCCAATTAACGAATCAATACAAGAACCCTAAGGCCAAACAAGTTGATGGTTACATAGAGAAAACTGACCAGCATTCGTTAGACAATTACTTCCTGCCATAGCTCAGTCTCTCCTTCCGCTAAAAGGCCACAAAGATAGCCTTAGGTCTCATGGTGCTTGTGTAATGGTTATCTTTCCTACCAAAATGTTTGTAGCTCTCCACGAAGCTGGTGTGCATGGATACATCCTTTTTCCCAACCCATGCATTTGAAACGATCGATACCTTTTGTCTGCACAGGACATGACAATCGGAAGCAATCGAGTCACACTGCCCGGATAGGTCGTTCAGTCTTTTTCACGGCTCGTAGCCATTGGAAATGTTAGGGCCTATCAAATATGCCTCACATTTATGTTTGCAAATTAAATCAGTTTAGACTTTAGATATGATTTCAACATACAGACTATTTATAAAGGTGCTTACATTTTCATAATCTTCTCCAACAAAGCACAAGCACAGAAATGTTTCCCTGCTGCATTCGGTTTTGTGCAGCGACACGACGAGTTTATTCTCTTGCGGCTTACTTTATTGGCACTACCACTTTGACCGACAAGGAAACCACTTCCAAACCTGCATGTCTCGAGGGGATACCGTCCGACATTGCTTTTGTACCGGCGCGGTACCCTGTAGTTGTTATTTCATTTCCGCCCCAACAGGGTTCGCTTTCCTTTGCACTGTACGAGTGTGTGTTTCGCTTGGAGTATCATCACCGCTCGAGGAGACATTTTCGAATCGTTCTTCGTCACGTTTCAGGATGATTTTTCGCTGGCCACTTGCAACCGCCATGCCGGAGATTTGGCAGCAAACGGGTGGCATGTGCTGGAAAGAGGGTATACCTTCTTCTCGAGTTCAAATGACAACTGGAGCGTTTCAGACACCAAAAGAACCTAAGAAGCTCTGTACAAGGATGCTTCAAACTGCTGAATCTACCGCCTACTAACCAACGGCAAGGGTTTTAAGATTGAGCACTTAAAAATTCATTTCTTCCCTCTTGGCCGGTACCGCAACGCGATGAAACACGGTCCAAATGCAAGAGGCTTTTTAGAATTGCACGAATTGCAGTACTTTAATCCCGGTGCTCGGATAGCTCGGAAGAAAAGCGAATGAATCGAAAGGATTACCAGGGTGGGGACAGATTCTTATTGTTTAAAGCGACCTTCATTTGCTGCTTTTAGGAAGGGGTCAGTTCCATCATTATACAAAGTGCACCCAGCAGCAAGAAACACTTTAAATCCTCGAGAAAAGCAGGATTACCAGTAGAGTGTTTGTTACCCGTTCGTCTTGTTTTCGGAACCGAAGTTGATTGATGTTGCTTGCTTCCGTGTTATTGGAGGATGTTATTGGAAACCTGTTGGTACGTCTGCACAATATATGGTAGCATTCATAAATGTCTTCCCCATCTTGGGGTCGTATGTTTGGAGTGTAAACATCCGATGTTGTCACAACAGAATTCCGCCAAACTCATCCTTTCTTATCCCAATCGGAATTGCTCTGGGATGTCTTATTGTACAGCAGAAATGGGAATGGGTGGAAAAAGCAGCATATAAAGTGTGAGAATTGTTCACACAAGTGATGGGAAGTATTGACACAAGAATCTTCTCACTGGGATTTACTTTCACCTGGCCGGGCAGGATATGCTGGAAGGATTATGCAAATTGCCTTTTAATAAATAAATTTCATTTGCCCACAACCTATCGACCTGTGTGTTCCCTCCTGTTCCGGGTACGGGCCAACAGGTTCATCAGCACACAGTTACAATGGCCGGGTTTTTGAGTGGTACTGCCATGCGCAAAGTTCCTCAATTTGGATGATTTAGTTAAAATTAATTGAAAATCCGTTCACTACAATCCGATGCACAGATAAAAGGCTTCGTTAGCTGAAACATTGGCAGGTTTAATTTTTTGCCCTCTTACTATGTGCGCCACATCACCATCGGCTTGGCAGAGATCGAGCTTGCGAGCAGCATGAAATTAGTCATACTTCCTCACTAGACTTGCAGCGTGCGTTTGCAGGTTTTGCCAGATTTGCGGGAAACCGGGAATGCTCGATACTCCCTGGCACGTAATCATAATCAGATTTGTAGACTTTATGAAAGACATAAACGAGCAAAAGCGTCAGGCTTCGCCCTGGTTCGCTGCAATACACCCGAGAATACATCGACATGCTGCTGACGTTATGCTCGATTGTAATTGGCGCATCTTTTGCCCTGGGAACGTTATGCAGTTAAGCTTTATTCTAATGCGGGTCGCTTTGAACTTGTGCTGCTACGGTACAGGTTTACTCTGCTACATCGGTACATTGAGGATAGGAAGCCTCCCTCCGGCACCGCCGCATAGTGTCTTATCAAAACTTTCTCCAGCACATTGATGGAATTAAGGTTTCGTTTTTTTTGTTGCTACATTTCTTTACGAAATTATTTGTCTAAGCCGATAAAACTGTATCGTTGATTGGAAACAGGACAAACTACTTAGTGTTTGCCCGGGCCGACCACCGATTATGGTTACGCCATATAATATGTTTCTTTGTGCCGGAAGCGGAGACGATCGTTATCCTGTGATTGAAATCTTGGCCGAAGAGTTTTTATCCACCGAACGCCGCCTGGTGTTCAAGTAAACGAGAGCCACACGCACACAAAAAAAAACTGAATATATTAAATCCTCCATGATAATGAAAATGTTCGGGGCATATGAAGCTTGGATACATTCAATAATGTGATTTTCGCATTCCGATCGATCGCATCCCACCCCCAGCCCGGCATGACTAATCCAAAGGGGATTCCGGGCTGGTCGTCGAACGTAGATCCGAAGCTTCCGATAGGGTCCACACACACACACACACTAGACACTGGCAAAGGACGTCGACTTTATGCTCAAAACTTGAGCATGACCGTACGCTACAACTGGACCGGATGTATGGACACACACACACACACACACTAGACACTGGCAAAGGACGTCGACTTTATGCTCAAAACTTGAGCATGACCGTACGCTACAACTGGACCGGATGTATGGAAGGAAGAGGACTCGATTGGCTAGTACCAGTGCCGGCAGTCGACTGTGTGATGCGAGAGTGTGTTCGGTCTTGCAGAAATTCGATAGTCACAGTGTGACTTTGGACCGCATGGAAGGGTCGGCCGGGACGAAAAGTTTTGAGCTTGCTCAAGCACCCAGATATCCTGTGTCCCGCCCCTACACACCCCCGTTTTGCCCACGTCCTTGGCAGAGTTTCTGATTATTTCCGCCTATCGATCGGATCAATTCTCGGACTGAAGAAAACCGGAAGTGACGCTAGAGTAGTCGATGACAGCAGAAGCCTTGCTGCTTTGGTGTGTGTGTGTGTGTGTGTGTGTTTCCCGTTCACATGGTTCGGACGATGGACATGTTTGCTAGGGGTGCTAGGCATCTTTCGCAGGCGAACCAGGGCGGATCGGCTTCTTGGCCCACCAGACACATCCAGCCCACGGTTTCGGTAAGCCAAAACCTACACGTGGGGAAAGTATTTATACGGAGAAGATAATTCAATTTCAAAACTTAATTTATCTAACAACCACCAGTCGGCGATGTCGTCGTCATCATCGTAGACGGTTTGGGACGTGCCGTAGCAGCCAGGGGCGCGAACCCAGCTGGACCTCAAGGATTGTGCCGAGTGTGAGTGAATGGTGGGGTACGAGCTTTGGGTTGGGATTTCGGGGCAAACGGGCATTTCTCCGCATAGGCCACCAATTTACGGTACCCGGCATCCATTGACACACTAATCTTCTAAATCGTACAGCCGCGCCATTGCTCCCTGCGCACAACCAATATACATACACGGAGGGGGTGGCATTTGAGTTTTTTTTTATTTAGTTTGCACGAGTGTTTTGCCATCTTTGCAGCCGCTTTCAAGCGATGCCATTTGTTTTCTATTACCAGCGTGTGTGCGACGGACAAATGATGAACAGTGAGCGCAGTTTGGAGAAGCGCAGGTTTGGAGGGAAGACTAAATTGGGTGCTTCTAATGAATAGAGTGCCAAAATGCCCTCGGGCGATCGCATAATCTACTCCAATCGGCAATCTGGGAGTTTGCTTCGAACAGGACGATTTGTTTGTAGGTGTTGGAACGGTTTATAAAAGATGAGCGAGAGAGAGAGAGAGTATAAGGAAGGAATAAAGGGATAAATTGAGATGATTTGACGTATTAATTTGAACTATTCTCAGTAGGTATAATAGATATACCAACAATGATTAGTTTTTGTTTAGTATAATACGCATTTAGACAAAATTTTATCAGATTGAATAAGACAAAAGTATTTTTTAAACAATGTCCCAATTCTGCCAAAGTTAATGACATTATTAATTAATTTCTTCTGATGCTTTCAGTGAAACAAACATTTTTTTTTCTCTTTCTCTTGTTCCTAAACTATTTTTGGATCTGATAAGTTGCTGGAAAGTTACACCCAAGCAAACCATTTGTTTCGCAACCACTTTTGTTATGTGCGCTCCTTTTTTTTACATTCAACCAGTCCGAACAACCTCCGCTGCAGGAAATGGTTCCGTAAACGAGCACCGTGGTGTAATTTAATTGTCGTTACGGGCACCAGCACCGGAGTTGTTTAGGGAAGAATTGTTTTTTAATTATCCACCGGGTGTAGTTTCATGTTCCGACATGGTGTGCAGAACTTTAAAACTACTCCGGCAGCCATCTCCGAGTGGCGGTGGACAAAGTTTTGGATTTTTTTTTGTTGCTGCTGCCCGAAACATTCAATTATCGATCGAAAGGTGGATGGTTGAAAGTGTGTGCTTGTAAATATTTGATCTCTTGTCGCTTGTGTTCCTTTTGATGTGATGGAGTGTTCTAATGGAGGGTAATTTTTATACAAAAGCACTGTTAAATATTGCATTACATGCTGGGGAAAAAAAAGAACCATTTGTTTCTATGCAAACAGCATTGATATGATTGATTGTTTGAAGGACAATCCTATTTCATAGTTTGTTTTATCACTTCTGTGGGCAGGTATAAATAATTTCCCCCTTCCAGGCGCTTTAGCATTCACGTTTAATTGATTAAACAAACAATTTCCACAACGAATGAAACATTCTCATGACAGGTCGAATTATTGAATATCTACGCCGCTCAAATTGATGGCCCCGTTTGACGTTAATGGACGGTATTAAGCCACATTTAATGCCGGCCTGTGGTTCGTATGGAATTGAATGACAGATATTTATTTGATGCGATAGGAGGCACCGTGAAGAATAAACGTGTCACTTTGGAAGAAATTCAATTAGTTTTAATACGAGGTTCGCGTTCCCGGCCACAACCGTAGGTGAGAATGTTTCGTCCCGATCGTGAACAGCTGAACACCGGGACACCGGGCACGCACAGTGCGATCGAAGGTGCGACTTCCACAGCCCCAAACCGATAATAATCCATTCGAGGCACGCATCAACGGGGAACGCTTTTCGCTTCGATTTATAGTGCCCGTGCTGTGGCAGGATCGATGGCTGTGCCCTCGAGCAACCCCTTTCGCGTTGGTATCGGCCGCGTGATGGCGAGCGTGAGGTCTTAGGCCTGAAATTGATGCCGGAAATGAAGTAGCTGTCAGCGTTCTATAGCTGGCTCGAGCACTGGACCGGCTGACGCGTTCCATCCAAACCCGAGTGGAACAAAGACATAGTGCGGGCGTTGTTTCCCCCCCTCCCCCTTTTCCCTTTCCGGCAGTTCAAAGTTGTCCACATGTCAAACGCCAAAACCGGGTGCGGCCCCATTGAGTGGAACGTGAAACGTTGATGTTTCCGCGACGTTACCGGCGATCGGTACAGTGCAGGACACGTGGACAAGAAAACCGATTCAGCGTTAGCTTGTGAACAACAAGTCGTACGAGAGGCAGAGTGTGTGTTATTTTTTTGAGGATAATTTTCCAGAAGAACAATCGACCAATCGGTCTACAACCTCCACAGCTCGACTTCATCAGCATCATCCGTCAGGTGCCGGTGCTATGGGCCCGGTTAACGCATGGCGACCGAACGAATCTGATTTACAACGCCAGTCTCGTCCGATGGCAATTTATCAGCGGCTTTGAGGCTGCCCGGGAACAGTGCGTGACACTGTTCCGACTGACTGATGACGGTGATGACGACGTGCTACATACTTCCATACTTTCAGCCTTAAAACCAAAGATCGATTTGCCGATTTTAGGTCGTAACGGGTGTGGAACAGACGGGAAGCTGGGACAGGATGGGCAGGGCGGACGTCATGAAACTTCTTGACACTTTGACGATAAATAATAAATCGCCCGAATCATGCGAAGACGGCTAGCAACCGTTGTAGGCTCGTCAGTGACGCATTGTGCAAGTATGTACAACGCCTTCCACCAGCACAGCGCGACCAAATCTTGTCTTTCTCGTTGTGTCCTTGCCGCGAAGGATCGCTTTCAAAGTGATAGACAAACGATAGAAAGCAATCACGATCACATAATGACGCGTAATGATATAATATGAAAACGTAATTACGTCAAATCTGTCAATTTATTTTGATTAATGCGAGGCTCTGGTGCCGATACCCATGTGCGATGGCGTAGAATTTGCATTCCGGGGTATCAATCTCGCGGGCAGGTTGTTTCAATTGACACGTGCTGTGGGTTTGGGTTATGTGCGACTAATCTTCCGTTACATACAGCCATTTTGTACGATTACTGATCCTTTTTCGTTTGATAAATTTAAAAGCTGTTGAATTATTTTATCTAGCTTGGCTGTTAAATTATTAGATTTTTATCGTAATTTTTACATACTTATAGAGCCAAATTTTATATAGAACATATTTTACTTGCTAACAAAGAATTCTTCCTCCTTTCAATTCTATTAATTAAAATTGTCAGACACGCTATGCATGCACCCTGCATCCGATGGGGTTAAGTTGTATCCTGCTCTTCATCAAATCCTCCTATTCTAGCCATGAATCCTTCCCATTGCTGATCCCACAAAATGGTGCCCGGTGCGGTTACAGCAGGGCAACAAGTCCCTGAAGCAATTTCTGTTCCGTTTCAAATTCAATTTTTAATTAAAATTAGAACACGGGTTATGCTGCACTCAGTTGCACCAGTTGCAACAGCATACCAGCAGTACTAACCAGTCCACGGGCAACCAAGGAAGCATATGCTTTCCATTTTTGCTTTCAAATGTTTCTCCACTTCGCGCGTGCTGCTGATTCCACGCGAAAGCATCCCAACACGGCGCGGGCCTGTCAGTGAGGGTGAATAATAATTCCCTTGTGTTAACCGAAACTCACCCTGCTCGGGCCTTCGGGCCTAATCTTGCTGGAGCCGGCAGTTGACCACAGCAATTGTTTGTGTGCTACATCTACCAACGGCCAGACATGCAGTTACAAACGGGGCCATAATTATGGGCCACGATCTTTTTATGAAATTTCGCTCGCTTTATGCTGCCGACTAGTGGATTCGGGTTGGGATAGAAGATGGTATTGGGCAGAACGGACCTTTGCAGCTATTTGCATCATATCTGACAGGTATTATCAAGGGCAAATGTGTGAGCAGCAGAATGGGAAGACTTTTAATTTTCCTAACAACACTTCTGGATGTCAGAGGATTCCTTTTTATTAAATCGAATTGACCATTTTGCTATGGTTGAGAACATCATGCAATCATTTGCATATTTCTGTGGGTAATAAATTATTCAGTACTCTTTTGCTTTACCATTCTGGCTAAGTGATAAACATAAAGCTCAGAGGTTTTATAAAATCGGCTTAATATGATATAGTCTGTTAAAAAAGGGAAAAAGACTATCATAAATGTTAAATAATAACAAAAAATAAGTTTTCGTAGTGAACAATCGGTTTAGACGTATGCAAAACTAAATTGAATTGAATGAAAAATAAAATAGTTTGATGAAAAGTATCTGTTAACCAAAAGCTGTGTTAATATTTGCACCAAAATTCACTTATAAGTGTTAAATTGATGATTGATTGGCATGCGTAGGGAATGGATTATAGTCGTGAGTGATTGACATAAAGCCGCGGACCAAATTATAAATTATTCCTATGGTGACTACATATCAGCTTTTGTATTTTATCATTTCACCTGCATACAGAGCTTATTTGAACAAATTAAATACAAATTTCGACCATTTGGACCGAGGGAAAATTAAATAACAATTAAACGATACGCTACGGAAAGCAGCATATAAAGCAACCGCAAAGTTTGAGTAACTTCCAATAGCATAACCATTGCATTAAGGGCAACCATTATTGATGTATGGATGACAGGCATGACGCTCTGCCGCTGACATTAATGAAGGTTTACATAAAGCGATAGCAGATGATGGAAAACCGTTTCATTTGATTTCAATTTATACGTTTAATTAATGTGCCCTCTACCCGGGCCGGCTATAATGGTTTGATATGCTGTCTGTGCGGTTCAGAGCATAAAATGCAACAGAGTGATGCATATTTTTTTCACATCTGATGATGAATAGGAGAATGGATATTGCCTTTGGATGGACAAGAGGTTCTGCAAGTATATCCAATGATTTATTTATTATTTTAAAAGAGTGCAAACCATCTTTTTTTACGTTCACTTTAGAAAAGTTGAAAAGTAATTACCATAAAGAAAATTGAAATTATTTCGTAGAATTATTCCCAATATTGCAACACATTCATTGAGAGCTGATTCTCAAGCCGATACCGTACAACGTTGTGTGATAAAACTCTTGACATGAATTCCCCTTTTTGATTAAACATACGGCACAATGTGTCGATTGACTGCGCTTGTCCCAACCATCCGCGTGAGAGACATCACCGTACAGATGCATAAACAATGACAAAATTGAAACAAAAAGTAATTAGCGTGCGTGGTGGGAAAAAGGTCACACGAGCCGGAAACCCGCGATGTGTCCCGTCGTTGTCGGTGCGTCATGAATGTTTATTACATTTTATGAGCCCGAAGCATATGGCCATCAGATGGTGCACTGGAGATGCGCTCCCTGCTATTTACGGCATTCTCTACTGCCAGCATTCAACTGGAATATTTCTCCATTTATTTTTTTGTTGTTGTTGCGCCGGATCGAGGCCATCGATCGTTGAGCAGCGGCTAACGTTCAGCTGGCGGGAGAGTCAACGATTCGACTAATAATATTCTTGCCCCGGCGTCACGGTTTGCAACAAAAAAAAAACCCGACCCGTCCCATTGAGATCGGGACAAAAGGGAAAAAGCGATGGTGTCCGAGGCACATCATCATTGGCTGGGTTTGTCTGTGCAAGTGAACCCATCATCGTGCACTCGCTGATCAATTCTCACGATGATCCATTACGTCGCGGATTGGATTTCCGTGCGCATGAATTCGGTGCTGGCGGAAAATTGTCTTCCAGTGGTACATCTTTTATGACGCCTGAAAGGATAACAAAAAAACCCCCTCAGTATGAAATAGGATTATTTCCTATCCGTCCGAACCTTACCCGTTAGTCTCGTTTTCGGGCTAAAGTACCAGACATTGACGGTGGATGAACGGATGAATAAAAAGAGACCAGTCACAAACCCACTCACAGAGAGACACTGGGACGTTATTTGATATTTATCCGCGAAATAACCACATTGCGACATTGGCCAGGGTTTTTATGCAACTCTGCTCCTGAGGGCTAGCCTTCAATTTAACAACCTCGTCTGGTTGGATCGATAAAACGGGTCAATGTCACACGGTTCTGTGAAGCTAAAATGTACCAAAATACGGTTATACAATCGAGAGGCGTCAACCGGGGGTACGATTGCATCAATCTTCATAAAAGTATGAAACACCCACAAAACCCGATTGGCTCGTGCTAAATGATTGCTGATGCAACTGATGAATCCAGCCACCCCTATTCTACCCACCCGTCCTGTCCGCGTTGCTAGGGTGTGAATAAATGTGTTTAATTAATTTTTATTTATCATCAACACTTGCGACCGAGTGCACCGTGCCTGCGAGCGTTTCGCGTATGCAAATGGCAACTGACATCTGACGGATTGGCTGCAAACAGTACCAGTTCAATTCAATTGAATTGTTTCACTGCGTGCCGGGGGTTGAATCCGGTCGGTTTAAGGGTGAAGATGTACTGCAGGTGCCGTACAGTACTAAACGACACTACTTAAGACGCACCAGCAGTGTCTAACCTCAGCGAACCAGGGCACGCAAGTGATAGGGCTGATGATTGGTAAAATATTGTTTTGACACATAGCGCACTCGCACTCGGGAAGTGGCATGCCTGTGTGTGTGTGTGTGTATGCCCCATATACATTAATCACAATTTATGCTGCATGCTGCGACGGACGGTCAGTTCGCCTTTACTAACGCAATTATTGTTCGCACATATAGAATCAGTCCCAGTCCCAGTCGCTCAATAATTAAGCCGTGAAGCTTCCCGGAACCGCTATCCACCCGAGTGCGGGTTCTTACCGATGGCAAAAGGCGTTTCATTATCGTTAGATTGCTGTCAGCTTTGGCGCAAAAGCTTCTGCATTTGTGGTGCTGGGATGACGTGAGTGTCAACTGCTTTGGCGGTTTACTCATAAATAGCTGATGAAATATGTGTTTTTAATTAAATTCTCAGAATTTTCTTTAACACTCTTTGCTTCCCAATGTGTTGTTTTATTAAAAATAAAGTATTTTTTATGGCCTCACCGTTCTTTATGAATGAAACCTTTTCCAATGATTCCTTAAGATTTAATTTTATATAATTTCTATTTTAAAAATTTTGTAAAAAATATTAAAGTAATTACAATGAAAATAAGTTAAAAAAAATATATATCAAAGTGCATTGCCTCCTGCACCTGTAGATGATCGAGGAATGTTCCTATAACTTGAGCAATTTTCCAACTTCCTCGCTTTCTGCTTGCGCAACTATCCGTCCACATAAATCCTCCGCTTCCGCATCGAAGTGCAGTAGGCGCTCGATAATTCACCAGCGCTACTGTACAAGAAATCGTCAATTTCACGTACGGTTGTCGCTTAATCCACAGCAAATGCATATCAACCCATCCAACCAGTCCACCGGTGTATGTGTGCCGGTGTCGCGATATTACGCCATGAAGCCTTGCTGCGGCATCATTTGTCATGGTGCATGCATAACCCCCGGTACCGCCGGGCTGGATGAAAATTTGCGGTGTATTTCCTTATTGCTTTTCAAATGGCTCAAAGGCTACCGTCGATCATTCGGTGTCATTGAAACGATAAGCCTCTCCTTACGCTGACAGGCCGAGATTGGCATGGGGACGTGGTCACCGTGGAAAGTGACGATGGATTGGCATTAAGGAAAGATCCGGTGCACGTGTGGGTGCATTCGCCGGGACTGCAGCTCGAGTCCGCCCGACCTGGTGCATTTGCTTGCATTTGGGTGCATCGCTCGTTCGGACTCGGTCGGCACACGCTTGGACAGGAATAAATCGTTCTGCTACACTTGCTTGCATGTCACAGACTGTTTACGATCGGATCAACGCTATTTGCTAATTAAGAACTCGCTTCCGCTACGGGTATGGAGTTGCGTTCCAACGTATGTCAAGTGGAGTGAACATCAAGTAAAACAGAACCTTTTCAAGATAAGCGTCAAGGGTTTTTTTTCGGATTTAGTAGAGTAAGAGCAAAACTAGCAATATCAATTAATATTTTTTATGCAATTTACCTTATTTTAGTGGACTCATTTATAACGTTTATTTCTATCTCTTTGCTTGTCAATAATTTATACAAAAAGAAAACCCTTTTTTTACACATTCAGAGCGATCAATGTCAATTTAAATCTGACAGTAATACAAATTGTAGTGCACAGCACATCCCATCATTTACCCTACTTCACAATCAGCGACCAGTGAAAGAGAGGGGTATTGTTCAGATTACGGGTACGCTCGTAAATTCACCCGAAAAAAAAAACCAAAACGTACAGGAAACGAAGTGAAAAGTCGCATTAACCCTCCAGTCAAATTAACTTTCGGTTGTACTGCATCTAAGACAAACAAACAAAAAAAGAAAAGGCACAAGTTCCTTCCGCCAAAGCTTCATCAACCGGAAATGAGCCTTTGATTACAATTTTTCCAATCAGATTGAAAACAGGCTAAATGTAAACTGTAGAATTCCCCTGCTCCCGGGGGGAAAAAAGCACAAGCTACAGAAAGAAAAGAAATTACCTGCACCAGAAGAAACGGGGTTGCTTTTTGCCACCATACCGAGCCGGGCAAGATGGTAGAATTACTGCCCGACACAAAGTTTCATTGCCGTTCGCTAATCAGTGTTGACTCCTGTCGAGTCGGGTGAAATAAGAGATGAAATAAATTCCAAAAACCTTCGAAAATGTGAAGCCCCGTTTTTCGAACGGGGAAAATAAAACGAATTGTAAAGGGGGGAAAAATAGGGAAAAGCTCCAGCACGAGGCAACAACAGTTACAAGCTTTTACAAGCCGGAGGTAAAGTTGCAAATGAAAAAGGGTTCTGTAATTAATCTGCCGACGTGCAGCGATGCCACTAGCGCGCTACCTGTGAAAAGGAAGTCATTTGCGCAATTGGAATTCTTGCTTCCCCGGTAAAGTTCGGCTACCGATGATAGGTCGGGTATTGTTTTTCGGTCGTGCGATACGGTGAAGGGCAAATTTTCATTATGTGCTTTCGGCTTGGTTTTGAATAGATGTGGACACGCTCAAATGGAGCTGACTAGCGGCGAGAGAAGTCAATGAAATTAGTGTCAAATAGTGTACCGTAATTACCTGTGGTTGGAATTTAATATATCAAAGGCATTTGTTCCTAGCTTTATACATTTCATATTTTGAAACGTTGATATTCCTTTACATATAAACGCTCGGGCTTACTTTGCCTGTGCGAAATGTAATATATCCTCTTATAGCACGTTACGGCGCTGGGCTGTCGATTGAATGTGGCCATTCAGATAATGTAATGGCCTGTAATTTGTTCCAATGTTCCAAAACGGTAATGACGTAGCACTTGTACCATCCCCGAAATGTCACGTTCGCAACTTTGTTTGGCGTGCCTATGACGCACAGTATTTGCTTACGGAATGACGAAAACAACCTTCCGCATCACACCCACCCCAAGAGGTCGGCAACCTCAATGAAGCTCATCAACATTCAGAACAAAAACCGATCGTAATCCTTCCCAAAAGAGAGAGAGAAAGAAAAAAAACCAACAACCTGCTGGTGTTTCCGGCTAAATTTCACCCAATCGATATGGATCCCACCGAAAGATGCCGGGATGAAAAAGGTCCTGCCATCGGGTGGCCCAAAAAAACCCCCGGGAAGAGGGTAAAAAGTTTCCAAGAAAAAGATACCGCCGATATTGGTCCGCAAGATACTGAGCGGAAGAATTGATCCCGGATGTCACAGATGCCATACGAAGAGAAGGGAATAGAAGTATGGCGGGGGGTTGGAGGGTGAGTAGCATAAATGGCACAGAAAGGTTGGAATGTTGTGCTGCAGGCAGCTACGCTACTTCCGGAAATCGGAACCTAAAGTCGAAGAAACAAATAGCTTCCGCTACGTTCGATGCTCTTCAGTTCGTCAAAAGGCGACGATAAAAATTTCTTTCTCTGGTATCCTTTTGTCTATCCTTTTTCTCGTTTATAATCGAGGACCGTTGCGTGCTACAAGCTTGCAAAAGTATGATGTTTTACTTTTTCCCCCCATTAAATCATACCACCCTGCTCCCAGTGCGAAAAGTAGGTCAACGCGCTATCGGAGGGGTTTGCTCCGGTGCGAAAGGTTAGCGGCCCTAGCGGTATGGCTTATGATCGTCCAGTTTTGCACACAAACCTACATAGACCAGCCTGGCACTACGCTGCCCCGTAATGGGATGAGGCATCCTGGCGCCAGCGAAATGGGGACAAAATGTTAAATGAATCAAATTTACACCAATTATGCGACCATCATCATTCGTCATCCGTCGCCGAGCGGTTGACGCTTGATGGTGCTAGAAGTGAGAAACAGTGGCAAACATCAAGCCGCGACCCGAACATAACCGGGGCGGCTTAAATGTAGCGAGGAACGTTTGATTGCAGCGTTTAAAGAAAAAAAAAGAATATTTAATTTGCGTTTTGAAAGAAGTTAAATTCAATTTATTTTATGTTTTGTTGCCCATTTTCACAAAGCATTCAGCTATTGCGCTGGAAAAAATTTGCAAAAAGAGAAATCTTTTCGTACATTAGCAAATAAATGTTTCGCTCTCATATAAAGCTAACTCTTGCATTCAAGCATTTATCGCTTATTTAATAAAATCAAAAGTTATGCAAGGCCCAACAACACGACCAGCCTGATATTTCATTTCTTTTGGGCTAATCTTACCATATATCGGTAATAACTGTCGCAGATAGGTCAGTCTTTAGGGAAGACAGAATAAATCGTACAAGACATTTCAATTTCCTATAAATTGCTTCCAATTTCAGCATGAATATATTATGATTCGGTTTTTGTTATTTTGAATCATTCTTATATTGTTTTCCATAAAAAATGTTTATCGAGCCTGATGAGAACAACCAGACTGTATTAGACGAGTCTCCTGACTTAAATTGAAAGAATGAGAAGATATTGTCTCCACCGGACGGTTCTGCTAGGTCACTGTTGTTTCTATACTAGAGTTAGAACACTAAAATAGTGTAGTTATCCTTTCAAAGAACTTTCTTATTGGGATTTTGTTTAGAATTCACATTTTCTACATTTTCCATACCAGTTCAGTGTATTAATAATATAAAAAATAGAATATTTAATGAGTATATGCTGATTTTCTATATGGCAAAAAATAACATTTATAGTTCGTGCCCACAAGACACATAAATACATTTTATCCATACAGACTTCATGCAACTCCAGACCTATATCCATAGCAACCCAAACTCCCCATCGGTAGTTAACGAAAAGCGCTATAGTAAAAAGTGAAATTGATTCGTCATGCTCCGGCAAAAAAACGCAATCAAACCTTGTATTATTACTAAACCCCCGTATTATCCTACCGTGAGAACTATCATCTGTCGAATGCTAACAACGGTTTAACGTAGTAAAAAAAAGCGAAAGCTAGCTGTGCACCAATTGTGCTGTCATTTGCTTCCAACATTTCAAAGCTCCTACTGATCGCGAGAACTAAACTACCCCCGCGCAACACTTAATACGTTAGTTCTAGATGCCAATCAGCCACATGGAGCATGGAGACCCCTAGCCGTTTAATTTGTTTCTGATGAATGTGTTGGTAAACAGGGGGGGTAGTTGTATTTTATCCGCAACTGATCTAGCTAATGATGGAAATCATGTTGTTTTTCGTCCTTTGTAAACGTCCCCCAACCGACCTGCTATGCGACGCTTTAACCTGTGTCGCGTGACAACGTGCTAGAATCGTGATTGTAACCCATTTGCTGGTTCCCTTTTTCCAAGGGTCATACAGGTTGCATACCCTGTTCCTTTGTGGGTGACTAATCATCAGTCACCATCTAACCGTCAATCCATGCATTCGTCCCCACACTAATGATTTTCGTTTTTGTTTCTCTTTCGCTGGGGGGAAAATCCCTTCTGCTAATCGTTTCAGAACATGAGTCATCGGTACCCGGTTGGAGCCACGGATTCGGCGGAGAGCGTTCAACTACCGTATCAGCCTGGAATGATCCGTCGAGTGGCTGAAACGCTGGTTTTAAAATGTACCAAGCATTCCAATTAAAACGCGCGCGGAATGGTAAACATTGTGAACGGATCGTCGTGCGTACTGGTCGAATGTTTGTGTGCGGGAAACATTAGCAAAACCATTTTATAACTTCCAACCAAAAACAAAATCGTGCCCACGTGTAATCCCATACACTGTACCCTAATTAACGTGAATGTGTCCGCCGGCAGCACTGTGAGCGTGTAATGTGGTGCGTCTATCGGTCCCGCGGGAATTAAAAGTGTGTACCGTCGATCGTCGGCATCTTTTTGTCTCCCCCAACACGCTACGAAATGCACCCGGCAGCTGTTCCGTTTTTATGGTTCACGACATCGTTCCGCGATCACCGTTCCCGCTTTCGTCGCCGGTGCGATCGTTTGTTGCCGTGCTGCGGCGAGCGATAGTGTGTGTGTGTTGCAACCAACCAAGTGACGTATGACGACTTAAGGAGGGAAAGATGCATTCGTTCCAGCTACTCGGCGGTCCCAGGGGCATTTGGCTTGTTAGTGCAGATGGGGTACCTGGGTGCTCACATAAATAAAATTAGAGCATAATCAAAAGGATCCACATCCGGGAAAAGAGATAAACCTCTCACGACCATGTGCTTGTGGGTGGAGGCGCGCTGTTTGTGTGTGCATTTGAGTGTAGTGCGTGTGCGTGAATTTTAGCTCGAATAGGCCGTAAACCTTGTGCGAGTGGAAATAAAGTGGAAAAATAGTTCCAAATTTCGAAAGATCAAAGAGTGGTGAAAAAGTCGTGTCGCGTTTCTCCCTGCCCGGGTGTGACAGAGGGTTTTGGCATTAAGTGATTTCCCACCACCCTGCTCCTGCTAGCTTTACCGCGTTCGGTACCGTATCCTCTGTGAGGTGAATCGAAGCAACAAATATTAAGCGGGAAGAAAAATAATGTCGCCATCCGAACGGGATGCAATGGGCGGCTCGTTAAAATCCGATCCATCACGGTTAAAGATGTATCGATGTCACAAGCGGCTCGATTTACAGCAGCAGCATCACAAATGCAAAAGCTACCGAAGAACGTTATGGACCGGCCGGTCCGATCAAATCGCCGGTGTGTGTGCCCAGCATCACTGTGAACCCTCGGCGCCGGTTGTGGAGTCTTCCAGTGGTAGTGACGATTGCCGGCGACTGCTGCAATCCGATCCGGTGTGGCCACCGTACACCAGCCCAAGTGGCAGTCCCACCGCTGGCCGTCACCGACCGGGGCGACGCATGTCGCAGCAGCTATTCTGGACCGCTGTGCTGCTGCTCTGCGCTGGCTTCTGCACAAAGACCGGATGTGACGATACGGAGCAGTTCCAGAAAAACAGTAAGTAGACGCATGTTTTTGGCGGGAATGGGTAACCCGGGTCACATGAGATCGATTGCCTGGCAGGGTAAAGATATTCGAGGAATTTCAATGTCTTTCAATGACACCCGAACGGGGAAATCGAAATGGTATTTCGATATAATCGGAAAATTGGATCCCTTGTCGGCCCCAAGGCGGGTAGCCAAGAATAACGGAAAAAGCGGGAATGCGGCTGCGAGGAGTCGAGTGAAAAGGATTTATGGGTTCCGAATTTAAATACACCCGGTCGCCGGTAGATCCTCCGGCTCGAAATGTGAAACGCATGACTGTGTGTATGTGTGTGTGTTTTTTTTTCTCTTTACAAAATTCCCCATGCGTTTGGGAAATTTTAAACCAAATACGCGCGTCCCTAAATTGCCCCACAGGGACGCATCGCGTATCTTGATCGACGCGAGACTGAGTGAAATGTGATGATCTATAGCGAGGAACATTCCGTAAGCATTCAATTAAATTTGGAACTCGAACAAGAACGAAAACGAGCACAATATCCAGTTGCAAATGTGACTTGATGGTTTTTTTTTTCTTTTGCTGTTTCTTTTGTAAGGATGACATTGGGCTCGTTTTCTTTTTTATTTTTGTGGAAGCCAGGGACCCGCAGGCTTTGGGATGTTTGGTAGTAAATGAATTCTGCACCGTCTGTCACTCGGGCCGACATGTGCCAATGTGGCGCAGTCATCATTTGATTGATTTGACTGCCATTGATTTCGCTTACCGCCGGCGGCGGCCCGATAGAAATCGGAAGCTTTTCCGCTGTATTACGGTGCTTTCCTCCGTTTTTCTTCTTCACCCTTGTGCTGAAAAGCACTTTGGCTTTACCCGGAATCAATTTGATACGCGGGGACGCTACAATAGCTGTGCATGAGGTTCGCAAAACTTCACTCCGGTAATGAGGAAAATGTGTGTTTGGTCGGGAGCGTCAAAAGCGAGCTGGCGTGTCTTTAGGGCTTCTGCAAGGGACCACTCGTTTTGCAAAAAACCAGAACATTACGTTGCATTATGTCGACCGTACGCTAATGTGGTACGATAATAATCGGCATTTGTTGTGCTGTTTCGCTTCTGCCTAATGTCACTTTTTTACCCTCCAAGGGGGTTTTTTTTTGTAACGAGACACACAAAAGAAAGGGGGCCGGAAAAATCTTACCATTTTTTCGGCTTCAACTTCGATAACGAGCACTTCCCATGCATTCAAAGCGTTCGAATACCTGTTACGATTGTGCTACACTGCGATATCTTTCTAATAACATGACAGCTGTCAAACGCAGCAAATAGTAGTGACAGGTGGCTATGGAAATGTCCGAAAATTGCCAACCATTTGGGGACAGTGTACCAGGAACGGAGACGGAGGGTTTTTCTTCCGTTCGACGGGAACGGGGAAAGGAGTTGAGATCATAAATATGTAAATTTTCCACACGCACACACACACACGTGCATCGTGCGTTCGATTTGGCCAGTTTATATTTGAGTATCTCCCGCGTTTGCCCACATCACACGGGAACGGGGCATAAATCGTTCTGGTGCTATTTTTGTACCAACTTCCACAACAATTTAATGAGTTTTCGGCACTCGCTCCCGGCCGAGTGTGTGTGTTGTAAAGTTGCCTGTACCTCCACCAGGCAAGCTAGCGCTCAAGTCCACAACGACGCTCAACGCACGTTTGCGCCGTTGCAATGCTCTTCAAGATCTTCACATTTAGCGTTGTTTTTGAACTTCTCAAGAAGCTGCTCCGATGTAAACAGTAAATCTTCACCGTATCTGCGGGCCCGCGGCCACGCGAGAAAGGCAGAAACTTTATGATTTATGCCAACATATGCCGGGAGCGTGCAAATCTTAACATTGAAATATTTGGCCGCGTCCCGTACGGTACCGTCGCCGGTACGAATGCTGCATGCGGCGAAACCTGGCTCGTGCCCGGCCTTTGATGACTTCTTTTGCGTTTCGGGACGCGTCGGGAAAATTCCTGGGACAGCTGCTTACTACGGTCGAGCGGTTTGTTGAAGCGGCCGTGTGCTTCGGTCGCATTTTAGGGGTGGAAAAAGTTAAACATCGCTCGTACGGAAAACGGGGCCAACATCCAAACCGTGCCATCATGCGTATATGTGCCAAGTGGCCACGTGGAAGACGGAGACAGTAGTTCGCCCTTTTTTTTCTTGATCTGCCATGTTTAGCTCGGCAGACAAATGTTAGATCTCGCTCGGGTGTAGGTGATGACATTAGCGTGATGCTGGCACGACGAAGCGAAAGATCTTGTTGCCGTTTCGTGTGCGCCCTACTTGTGCCATCGCGAAATGTTGCAAGCAACGGGTTGCGATTTAGTTTAAGGCCGAACTCAAGCACGTTCCAGGCCAACGTACCTTGTCCTCCGAAATGTTTGTACATAAAACAGAGCAAATTCGCACAGCAGCCACCAAGTTCGGGGTGGGAGAAACGTTCCTGTCTGCAATTTATTCAAAAAGCTAGTGCATTTATAGATCATTCTTCACAACAACGTAAAGCACAACCGGAATCGAGTTGACCAGAATGTGCCTGCAAAGCCGTAGGCACCCCATCATAAACATTGCCCATTTAAAGTGATTGGTTTTTTGGGCGTGGAAAACTTTCCACCCGCAACGGGGCCCATCTTTTAAATCGGATGCCCTAACCCACAAGATGGACAGTTGCCGCGCACCGAGAAACTGTTGCGTACCGTACTGCGTGAAACTTCAACCCGATTACCATGACGACGGAGCAAAAAAAGGTTGGACATAATTTTGGCCTCCTTCTCCTGGCCGTGAATCGTCAACAAAAACCAGATTTTCACAACGCTTTCCGCGTAGTTGGTGGGAAATTGTTGATCAATCTCTGACATGATGTAAGGAGGGGAAGAAAGGTAGAAAGTAGGAGGGGGAAAAAGTTTCCCAATGGAGCGCATTTTCCTCGCCGCTGGAGCCACCCAGTAGAAAGAGTTTGGTCCCGGTGAATGAAAAACCGCAGAACAGCTAGCTTAAATAATGAATGTTGCTTCGGGTTGGTTGGCTGGCGTGACGATACGGGCCCGGTTCGCGAGTTTATATTTTCACTCGGGGTGTTTTTCCCCGAGCTTTTGTGTGTCCGTGGCAATAGGTGTGTGTTCGTGTTGGTTGGTGTCCTCTTCTGTGCTTGCTAGCGTACATGTTGGTCGATTCGGTGGTTTGGCGAGCGGTTTTCGTTGGTTGTTTAGTGAAGCTGGTTTCGGGATGCTGAAAGAGGATCGTCGTTTTTTTTTTTGTGTGTGTGCATGAAGGGTTGTTGCTTTACCTTTTTTTCGCGTTTTGTTTTGTTTGTTGATGCTTTCTATTCTACCCCCGTACCTAACCCGAAAACCCCATGGCGGCACGGTGAAGGTTTATCGTTGTTCCTGGGCAACTGAAACTCATCGCTCGAGCATGAACTATGAATATCGCATTATGTTTTGCTGTCGTGAATTATGACACGAGCCTCATAATAATATTTCGCTCCACCGGCAGATGGTCGGTGTGAGGAACGAGAAGCAAGAAGAAGCAGGAGAAAAACGAATGGTTCTGGATTATGTTTCTACAGGATCATGATTGTGCCATTTACCTGAATTTGTGTCCTTTATTAACAAATTGCATTGAGCTTGAGTATAAAGCTTCTTAGTAGAAGGGAGCCTTAAGAATTTTTCATGCGAATATGCCTTTGGTATATAAATTATAAAGATAAAAGATATCTGCCAAGCAGATTACGTCTCAGCATCTAAAAGCCGAAATGAATAGATTTAAAAGCTTTGAGTTAAAAGTCACATCGTTAATAAAACATGCACAAAACCAGGAACAGCATCTGTGTCTGAGTGGTGCGTAGAACACCGGAAATAGAATGTATTTAACTGCAGAGCAAAATTCACTCAGTGTCATTCAGGCTGGTGCATCGGAAATTTATGGCCCGGATTCGAAATTTAGAACGTCCATTACGGCACGTATGGCACTCTCCCGATCGGGGTGCAATCTGGGACCAGCGGTTAAGTAGGTCGTACGTTACTGCTCCACTAACTTCATTTGAATATAATAAAAATCTACGGCCTTTCAATGTTTGACTGACTGTTCCCTCCCGGCTGGCTGGCTGGCGAAAGTCCTTTGCGTCGACTTTCTCGCAACATAAATCTACGGCCAGCCGGGTTTGGGTTTTCTCCACAGCCAGGCTTTCCCCGGGATTACGCTTGCATTATTGCCCCATTGCATCCGACTGCAGCTGCATGCACTCAACCGTTCTTTTGTGGCAGATAATAGTTCTCAGTGCTCGGGAGACAAAAAAAAACCCGGTCTGGTCGTTGCTGCCTGGTGGCATTATCATTTCTACTGGCGGAGTTTGTACGACTATCGCAAATTCTTTTCCTAGGGAAGTGAGCGAGTGGCGAGAACGGGAACGGACCGTCGCCTCTGACCGAGGATCGGGCTCTCGTTTAGGGAACAGCTTAGTGATATTTGCCAGCACAAATCAATACACTGTCTGGTCGTGGTGGCTCGGTGTAGTTTATTATGAAATAGTGTGGCCATTGGGATTGTGTTCGTGATGCGCTAAAACGCTTCGGTGGCTATCCGGAAATGCGAAATGCACATATTTTAGCGATGCTTAGCAGCACACTCGGCACTCGGAACGAGTCGGAGTCGTTGTCGGCCTGGGCTGTCACAAGCATTAGCCCGAGTGTGCCAATTGTGATCTATGCATGTTTTGTTTCAGCTCGAGCTAACTGCAATTGAAGTCGGATGCAGGAGGGGTGTACTGTATCGGCAGGCGAGCATCATAAATTTCCATCATGGCTTCATTTGTGCTGGATAAAAATATGCTACTGCCGGGGGACGGTATTATTCATGTGCACTGGTTTTATTCATGTAAGAAGCTTTGCAGAGAAAACAAACCAGTAATATCTTTTATTTTGATGAACAATCGATTACATTTAAACCTGTTTGGGGGGGTGTGTTTGTTCGTTCGTGTTGAAAACTAAAAGCCTCTTTTGAAATGGAACCCATTGTAAGCTATTTAAATCTTGTAATTGAATATTTAACCAAATTCAAAGTATTTTTTATGTATTATAAACTTCCACCAACGCTATCGGCACTATTGCAGTTCGGTACAAGCGTACGTTATTACATGGGACATAAAAAAAAACAATCCTTTCATCCTATTAAATTTACAAAGCACAAAATTTTTGCATACAAAAAAGGGAAAACCCATTGCAAAAAGTTATCTCCTTTGTACTACTGGAACCAGGCACCGCAATCCGATACCACTCGTTTCGGTACGATTTCACTTTGAAAACAATGCTGCTAATGACTGGCAAAGCGGATTCGATGCCTATCATGCATTTCCGATTGAAAAAGTTGACTATTTCCGGCCGTAATGCCTCGGTACCTGCCTAGCATCTAGCTGGCTGGTGAAACAATTGTGTTTGTGATACGTTCGACCGGAAAGCTTACCCATACATTTTGCACTTACAGCAAGCGCTCCAGCATTGCGTCACGTCCGGGGCAGCCGACCACAGTGGCACACCCCAAAATCCCCCGGAGGATAAAGGCAGCGGCAGCACACACATGCCGGTAGCATAAATTAGTTATGAGTTCATCCCTCCCCCGATGCCACCGGTGATGCTGCGGTCAGCAAATGCCGGCACCTAAGCACGGTGTAAGTTCCGAAGTTCATGACTTATGCAAAGCAATTCTTGCGCTTTGTCAAGCATTGTATTGGCTTCGTCCGGTGCGTTTGATGCCGGCAAGATCCTGCAGCATGGACGTCAATCCATTAGCTTTCATTAGTTGGTCTAATTGTCACGATTCGCTTGTTTTATTTCATCGTCAAGGGTGCCGGTGGTGTGTAGGGAAACTTCTGTCTGCGCTGGATAACGACCTTACTAGCTTGTGACGTATGTGACTAAGTGGAGAAGGTCGACAAACTACCAACACACCTGATGTGATGTTTTCCATGAAGTATAGATTTTCCAGGATCGCCGGAACGCAGGAAGCAGTGGATAAAGAAAAGAAATTTCTTCAAAATCCACCCCCGGCAGACTTCTGAGGCGCACCCCTATATTCTCAACTGTGCAAAAGTTGTTTGCATTATGCAAACTAATTTTACGCTCAACTGGCAAAGAACACACGCTTCAGTGTAGCTCCCAATTACAAGAATATGGAACACACCGGATCAAACGACGTTTGATCCAGTTAAAGCCCGAAGTGTGCTCTTTTGTTGTGTAAAGGACTTGCTCACCAACAGCAAAAAAAAGTCTTTTCACAAGCTCCTTCCGGATCTTTGGTTTGAGCCAAAAGTTCATCATTTTGCGATACTCTACTATGGTAAGAGTGTGCCGAAGCTAAACAAAAAATCGAAACGAATAGGCACATAGAAATCGTGTTGTGCCAAAAATGGATTAAATAAATTCTATTCAAACATACACACACACACCCATAGCAGCCTTTAATCGCAAACCGTAGTTGGGTAGTGATCCGAAATAATGGAGAGAACTGGTAAGACACGATAGTTTCCGAGGTATGCACAGACTACATCCTATTTCTCGCTCTCCCAAATTCCTCTTTCCAAAACCAGAGTTGCTGGATGCGAGATAGGGTTGCTAGTTTTTGCTAGTCAAAATAAACCAAAACTTTGATCTCCATCTCCATACCATAATTAAATACACTACTTTTGTAAGGAAACCATTTGAACCCAAGCATCGGAACGCATCGCTCGTGCGAGTGTGCATGTATATGTCCACACTCGGTGCCAATGCCAGTGTTTGCGCAGATGTACATTTGCCGGAGTAAAAGGTGGAAGGCATTTTAATTACTGTGGCCCCGGATTGTGGTCCCGGTGCATGAACTGCGGCCGGTTTTGTGTGCCCGAGTGCCTTGGTGAGATAGTTTGAGGTTAGGGAAAATAAATTTACCCAACCGAAAGTTGGGAAACTTTAGGTGAAAGATTTTCGACCAAGGTGATCCACTTTTGGGGACTAGGGACTGGTCAAGTCGGATTCTCTCCCGTAGGTTATCTTGAACCCAAGCGAAATAAATCTCGATCCCCACACGATTGATGTGCTGGAGTACTGGAATCTAACATATACGACGTTCCATAGTGGATACCATGCAGGACAGTTTATTTTCGTAATTTAATTGATTCGAACATTTATTTGCACTACTCGGACGGTATGGACAACAGGCAAATTACGATCGCTTGCCATCCCCTTTTGTGCATTCGTCTTTATTCGCTTATGGACAGATGTTGTCATTAGAGCAGATTCTACCAATTAGAGACAAAATCTACATCTTCAAACGGATCGAGTGAGTCGTTTTGCAAACGTGACGGTTATTGCATTAGAGAGTCCATGCCATGCAGTCGGATTGATTTAACGACCAGGATTAGCGCGCAACCTGAAGGTACGGCTCGTACTGCCATTACAGCTCCAGTCGGCTCCGGATATGAAAGTCCCAGCATGCGCTTCTGGCAGAAGTGACATTTTGTCATCTTCTACTGTCGCTGCTGTATGATGTCGGTAGCACGCTCATTATATGTATCATCGTCATCGTTGTCATCGTTGTGTGCGAGAGGATATTCTTCCCGGACTCGTCTAACCGTAGCACGTCAACTACAGCAGTAGCAGCAACTTTTCAGTGCTATTAACATGATCAAAATGAAACCCGTAGCTATTGTTTTTGTTCCCACACGCACTCCCCAAACCCCAGCGGGAGAAGTCTTGCAACTTTTGTGTGCCGCTCCGGGCTACCTTCAGTCAGCTTAGTTTGCAGCATTCATCGACTCATCATGCGGAGCACATTATCTACGCTTTTCCTTCCATTCGCTTTTCCATGGCTTTCCGCAACGCCTTCACCCGTAAAGCCCTCCCCCGATGGTACAATGTTGTGCATGAACCTGTGAAACTGGTCGGCAATTACATTCAGCAGTTTTGCAGGAGCGTCCCATGCTTCGTAATCACCGGTCCACCGCTCTTGGTGCTGGGTTGGCTTGATATTCTTGAGAGCACGAAGTACGGCCACTCACTTTCATCAGGAGCACATACAAACACGCACGGATACACGTGGAAAGTGTGACTTTGTACCGGGGATGTATTTCCGGTGACCGATACAAGGCCATGCGCCTGGCGGTACTCGAGAACCTAGCAGCTTCTTGGCACCTTTCAGCAGTTTCAATGACGAGAACTAGGCTCATCAACTTCAGCATACGGAGCCGATGAACCTAGCCTCCGTCACCTTGCTACGGCTAAATGAAGAAACGAAGCACACAAACGTATGCGGCTCTGTACATCATAAGTACCCCACATGCAACACTCCATTAACAGTACGTTTCAGCCATCCTACCGGGATGGTGCTCAGTCCTTTATGTTTTCCTAGTACGTTGGGGGTAACATCACTTTTGAGCAATTTTTTACTACGCCTAACGAGCCTCTAACGCACCCGAACGGAGCAGGTGGCCGATGTGAAACGTGTTGAAGGCTGTTCCACCCACAACGGCGTAACGGTGAAGAAAGTAAACGAAACAAGACGGGAAACAAAAACAAATACAAAAAAAAAACGCGACTAACGGAAAAGAGTGGGACGAGAGGAAACGTTGCAGGAAAAACGCCAGCACATAAACTAAATTGTTTGTGAAAATTACACGACCGTTTTGTTTAGCTTCAGTTTTTACTTTTTCGCCCGAGTTTTCCGCTTTCACCGTCACGGTGCTTCACCATTATCAGCGGCGGAGGCTCGGAGGCTTTGATGGGGAAACTCGTGCCACATACACACACACACATTTATCCCGAAGAATGGGGATTCTTTTTGGCATGAAAATGTCGTCGCCTTCGAAGGAAAAACCCGGACCGACCTGAGCGCTGCAAGGAAAATGAAACTAAACATTCTAGTTAGACGAGCGCAAAACACATTTCCAACCAGCCTGGGTTGCACCTTGAAAATAAAACAAAAAACACAACGCACACAGACACAAGAAACCGACCACAAACGAGCAGAAACGGAAAGTGTGTTTTCCTGTGAAAATAACCCTTGGCCTAAACGGACCCACAGACGCGGCGCGTGTTTCTGAAGGGAGAATCGTTTTGCAGAGGCGTACTGAAAAGAGGGGCCATCTTCAAGCAAAAAAATCCCCCCCGGTGGGGGTCAAAGAAAACACACCCTGCTGTAGAGGGAGAGAGGTACAAGGGGGAGAAGGAATGAAAAACCAGCGTCGGAATAATGTGAAGGAAAATCTGCTTACCTTGTAGCGTTTTTATCGTCATCTTCGTCGTCGGAGTTTTTTTTTTTTGCAGCGTGCGCTTCGCTTCTTGTTTCTGCCTCGGACGAATGCGAGCTCGCGCGTGTATGTTTGAAACTTCAAACGTGCGTTGGATTGTTGGCATTCGAAATGGGGTGGAGGAAAAATTTTCGGAAACCAGTTCCTTATAAGGCCCCCCCGGTCCGGTATGCGGCATCACACGTTCTGTACCGCTGGATGGAACCGGAAAGTTTGCGTTCGACATGAAAAGGATGCACTCTGTGTGCGGTGAGAAAAAGCTTTAAGAAGACGAAGAATGGCAAGTAGCGAGCTGGAGAAACTTCTCGGTTACAACATTCCCGGATGCTGTAAGCAGATTCGTTTCTTGGCATGCTTCTTCCGTGACTTGGTGGAATCAGCAGATGGATAGTCGGTACGCGAAACGTGCACGCTGAAACGTTGATATTTCACTGCGAAAACCCGGGGATGGATTTTCAAACACTCACCGGCCGCACGCGTGAGGGATTTATCCACCGCGGCATGTTCCGGGAAATGGTTGTGCACGCGAATTTCAACGTCATTTTCTGCTGGAAAATTATGCTCGTCCAGAAACCGCGAACCAAGTTTGTAATGGAGGAGGGGGAGGGGGATGTGGGGCCCGGGGAAAAGTTTGCAGTTTACCAAACCGCACATGCTGCTGCAGTGCCGGGTTATAAAATCCAGCTGTAACGTTACGATGGATTTCCTTCCACGGATGGACGGTGCACGGTGCAAATCTTTGGTCTTTGGTCGCCAACCGCTAACGATGGGTTTCGAAACGTTGTCTTTGCAAAACCTTTCAGTCGGTCGGTTGGGGTTTTGGGGTGGTTGAACGGTTCGTGATCGGTAAGTTAACCGAGCATTGGAGCCACATTCGTGCACTGTGTGGTTTTTGCACAGAAATGCATCATCATTTGTACGGCTGTGAGCTGCAACCGTTACCGGCATGGAAAGTGTATGGATGGATAAATGGGAAATGCATCGCTTGTTTACAGAAACGAGCGGACTGTGCTTTGCTCTGCAATGTATAAGCAGCATAGCATCGATCAAAACAAATATTTGCACTATTAAATTGCAACATTTTTAACGGTATCAATCTATCATCATTTGAACCAACTACAACTTTACTTTTCTTGTGAATGGTCTTAAGCAACATTTTCGCTCTAATGACATAACTTTTCCACCCAAACTTATTAAGTCTATGTCATAGAGGATCC
>KB663610.1:18615769-18627095 GCA_000349025.1 Anopheles minimus | reverse complement strand
TTTTCAACATTAATATACAACAAGTATACATTTTGATGCAAACCTTAGAATGTATCCATAAGTGTAGTGGAATAGTCTAAAAAAATCCGTTTAGAGTGCTATGTGCTGTTGGTCATCTTAGAGGTGTGATAGACCAGGAAGGTTTTACAAGATGATCTTCAATGCCTCCTGAAGAAGGCTAATTTTTTTATAATTTTGAATAACAATAATATATCTAGAATTATTGTTCATTCATGTATGAAAGATCAGTGCCTTCACCACTGTCCTTTTGGGACTTCTCCATAAAGGGTAAAACAATTAACGGACTAAAAATTACATAGCGATGACTTCATTTTTCCAAATCTGTTTTTGTGTAAAATTTGGGTGTTATTTAGTATGACACTACTAATCATTTTCGTATTTCACTAACCTCACGAAGGAATACAGGAATCTCTTATCTGGGTTGATTATTTACAGAGTAGATCTACCCTATTATATTTCATCTGATTACCTTTTCAAATAATTTTAAATTGAATTATGCTTCCTTCCTGATCCTTACAGATCCCTCCTGCTAGTCCAATTTACCTTGTCTCGAAAGTTTACTTAAAATTTGGAGAACAATTCCTTGAAAACCAAATTCAGGAGATTTCAGGACCAAACCACCACAAGGTCCCCGAAAAACTTCGATGGTATGGAATATGATTTAAATTTTCGATTTGAACACACGATTCCATTTTTTCCTCAGTAAGCTTAACCTTCGCTCCATCAACAACCATTGACCTTCTGACTGGGCGTGAAAAACCGTGTGGAAAGTGTCAAGTACGCTGTACCAACCATGGCCTTACCGACAGAGGACAACACTAGCCTACATTACGCTTTGCTGCAATGCAACCACCGTCTGATGGGTTTTGCTGCTGCTGCTTCAGTCGCTGCGTCGTCCAGATTTTATGACCATTCTTAGAAACACAAGCACAAGTCATCTTCAACCGCAGCACCATCCCCGTTGGCCAGCGTGATGGCAAAAGTAAAACAAAGAATTTTCCATCGCACGAAAAACCATCTCCATGTGCTTGGGGTTTTTGCCACCAAACCGGCGCACCATCTACCGACCGGACGGTCACCTCGAACCTCGTAACCACCGTCCTGAGGTCAGGAGTTAGGATGTGGCTTCAAAAAACGTCGATTCCCACCGGTTCCTTCCCGCTCGTCCCCGGGAATATGACTTGGCGAAAACTCATTGCAAAAGCTATAATTGAACTTATAAAACCTCACCCATTACGGACGTGCTGGCAGGACTGAAGTGGATACTGCTACGCTTCGTTCCTTCGCAAGACAGGCGAAACGGTGCTGGCTGCTTTAAGAATGTGGATTCTTCGGGAACCCCACATTTTAATGGCGCGTTGTTACGGGATCGGAGATTTCCCATCGATCGAGGGTTGCTTATGGGAGCGGGTGCAGCGTGTTTGAGGGGGAGGGGCGGACCCGTTGCCGATGTAAGCATTTTCGAGTGATTTTAATTGACTCCTCCGCATCTGGGTATCTGGTGTGGAGTTTTATGAACTCTTGAGCGGTTCTGCAGCGTACGCGCGCACGCGGCAAACGAGGCCGGGGCTGTTTATTTAAATTTACGCCCACCGTATCTACCGGAGCGTGTTCTGTTCGGGGCGAGTTCTGTTGTGATAAAAGTACAATCTTTTAATAAGAGTATTGCCTCGGGAGTAGCGTTATTTATTGTTTTGCTAGGTTCCGCACCATGATAACAGTGGCTTTCCTACAGCTGTGTAGGTAGCGCCAGTTGACGTTTGCCAACTTTTCCCAACAACATCTTGTTGTGATACCTTGGAAGATCCCCGTTACCTGATGCGTTATCTTGGCCAACGTTTGTGAAAAAGTTCAAACACATCCCGGTCCGAGATAGTACACCGTTGAGGCTTTATAAAACAGCTCATAACGCCAAGAAACAGCTTCCCTTCGGGCGACTTTTGAGTTGATCTCGATAAAGAGGAATTACTTTAGCCACGTTGTTGGGAAATGGGAGAAGCAACAACGCCCGAACCAAGTGACCAGCCACTCGGTAAATCACTGCAGTACGATGGTACGTAAAAATGTATAAAAAAATAATTACACTGTTGTGTTGGTTGGTTAGTGTGCGGGCAGAGTGTGTGCGGCATTCATTGCGTTCACCAAATGACCACAGAAGGGGATCATTTTTACGATTTTCCAGTACCGAGTAAAGGGAAGGTTCTCGTTGTGTGTATGTTTTTGCGTGTTGCCGAACCACAGCAAAAGTTTTCAAAGCGGGATAGGAGGAGGGAAAAAAAGAGATAAATTCATCTACTACTGTTTGTGGTGTCAATTGTGAGTCAAAAGTTTTTCCTCACCGCAGCAGATATATAAACCGGAACACGGGATGTTAATTAAACGCGGACGTGATTTGACCGACTTGTTTGTGAAGTGAGCTACCACAGGGTGTTATAATAATTATAAATGCTGTTTGTGTTTGTTTTTGTTTGGTATTTGGTTTTTTTTCCTCATCTCTCTTCACTCGATCAATGGATTGTTTTTGTACGGCTACATAAACATCGGCGTCGAATTAGTAATCGACTGCTTGTTATTGAGCCATGAAGGTGGTGGTGAGTAGTGGGGGGAAAGTTTATTATTCCAAATGGCAGATTGAATGCGGAACTTTAACTCTGTGGGTGTTTAATTTTTATCTCCAAGATTTCATTACACTTATTGCTATACTTGTAACGGTCTTGTAAAAGTATTGAAGGACGAGCTTTAATTAATAGTGACTAATAGAAGATGATTCATGTTTATTTGGATTGCTCAAGAAGCGAATTTTGTGCTGTACTCTTTTGCTATAATCATTTCCGCTAAACTCCATTACCGTAGTCAGCGAAAACTGTACAAGAGAGTTTTATTTTGCTTATATACATTTTCAATGCATATGCCTTCCTGAGCAGCTAACAACACTTCCCTTCCAATCCTATTCATCACGAACGAAACTTTATACCTTTTCGAAAAGGATGCGGAAAAATAGAAAATTTTCCATCATTTCCTGGACATGGAAAATGGGGTAAAGTGCAGCTAAACTTCCCATAACAGCATCACACAATAGTCCCTGACGCTCGTTAAACTTTTTCTTACCGACTGGGGCAAAACCGCGCTAACGGATGAGCGCAAGCTGATAAGTTTATTTTCAAGCTCATCTGAGAAAAAGCTATTGTGTATCAAAAAGCTAGGCGGGACAGAAGCAACAAAAAGAAAAACAAATTTGGTAGTTAATGCGTTCCAGGCGCTATGTGTGCGTGCTGCTGCTGAAAGAAAAGCTGTCTGACGTATCTTCACGGGATTTTGTTCGTAACACTAAGCGCAGTAAGATATATGAACGATAAAAGCGGTAAAATGTTGGAGCATTGTCTTCATAAACTTAACACTTTCGATAAAACAGCATCTTCATTTGCTTTTGAATCGCTGATACAAAAACATAACAGAATCTCGTACGCAACGAGACAATCAGCAGGGATGTTGTGTGTCGTCGTTTCGAATCTTTCCGTTAGAGTGCAAACTACGTGATGAGGATTTGGAAACGTGTCCAAGGTAACATCTACACTCTTTTACACGCCGAAATCCTTTACACGGCACAGTGCACGTACCCGGCCCCAGCAGGACCCCTCGCTTGAAGGTGGGAAATTTGTTCACCAAACTTTCAGCACCCTGTTTAGCAGTGCCGAACGTCCGTGTGTTTGTGATTGGGTACGAGCGTGGCAAGAAAAATTGTGCCCAACACACAACAAGATGGTGCCGGTGACGGTACAGCTTTCGGGATACAAACATGATTTGCTCGGAATGACAAAGCTTTTCTTCATTTTTGTTTTTTTGTTTGCGTTCATGTTGTCTGTTCCTACCCGGGGATGCATCGTTGCATTCTCGCTTCCGCTCCATGTACGAGGGAGTTTCTCCGACACCAGTGGAAGGAAGAAGTTGGCACATGTTGATCTTGCTAGTTATTAGTTTGCCCTAGGGTTGGTGTTAACGAGTTTGCTGAAAAGTTTAGCATGAACAGAATTATTCGCTACTTTACTTTGGATCCGAGCGAAGGATGGTTTTGTGCGATTTGAATATGCGCAGGGAATTGTCGAGTGCAATTGAAAGAAGTTCACTATAAGCCTTGTTTCCAGTTTTTTATTTTTATTTTTTTCTGTACGAACGTCCTTGCGTTCTATGCGATTCCTCGTTCAAATGATGGTGTGACTCATTTTGTAGCGTTATATAGTGCAACAGTTTTCCAAACCCTTGTCAAGTCGGCAGAGCGCACACCTAAAGCAAGCATGAGTGCTCTTTATTGTGCAGTTGTAAATTATGTGTACATTAAACAAAAAATTGGGAACGGCAGAGCACTGGTACACTTACCCATCTGTTACGCAAAAGTTCAGCTGATAAACGGTTAAACTTTGCTTACCTGGTTCGCTTATATGAGTTGCAAATAAATGATGCTGTAATTTCGCAGCGGTCTATTTTTAACACTTACATCTGGTTGCCATGTTGCGAATTCATAAAAGTAGACAAAATTAATATTTTGAAAATTTTCTTAACAACCCTCATTAAATATAGAATCAAAAATTTAGAATAAATAACAAATTTTAAATTACAGTATAATTAATACACCTTTTGGCAAAAGATGCTATCCTCTGCTTTTATATTTCTTTGTTTTTGTGTGTCTTTTTTACATATATTGAATTTTATGTTTTGTATAGTTACTCAAACTGATTTCTTTTATGTATTAGTTTATCTGATTCGTCTTTAATAGCACCTGAATAAATTATTCAATTTTTATACAACATGATATCTTGGAATCTCTCAGAACAGGATATTCTAAAGGCTTTTCTCCATGAAAAATATGCCAACAAATAAAAACTACTTTATTTCATTGGGAACATACACGCGCTCTGCTTTGTTTCAAGTTGTTTAACGTAGGAAAAAAAACACGTCACCAATCGAACTTTGAACTCTCTGTACACTAGTTTCCTTAAGGCCATAATACGCTTTGCTCCGTGCGACATCTGCACAACCGTGGAACATTCCAAGCAACAACAAAAAAAAAAACGCTGCACATCTACTCGCATACCCATAAACAACACGAGTCGAGTGAAACGTTTCTGCCCCGGGGTCCCGGGGAAAATATGGTTGCCGTATACCGTTGTCGTCTATGTTACTGCAAAACGTAAAATATGCAACGGAACCAGAGCGCAGCAATACCGGTCGCAGGAAGCAGAACATTAAACGTGTATTTATAGACGTCACAAATGTCTCGCTGGCCTTATACCTACCGGGTGTATACGGCACACAGTGTGGCACGTTTTCGATGCCATTACTATATTAGCTTCATTCCCTGTGCTGACTCTGTGCCAGCCGCCTGGCAAAATTGTCACCGCCCCATGGCGTATGGTGATGCCGCCCGATCGCATGAGCAAAGGCCATCATACAGTTGCCGGGAGTAGTACGGGGGATAGTGATTGGAACAGGGATTTACGTTGATTGTTAATGGGATTTTACAATAAGAAAGCAAAATATTGCACTTGTAATTTTGATATCGGAATTAATGGAAAGAGGAATCAAATACTATTTTTAAGAAGTTAAATACTATCTACTTAAATCAGAAAATCTTTGGTGGGCTAAAACTCCCCTTCTGATAATATGAGGACGTTAATTTTACGTCTGTTGGGCAGCCATCTAAGCCATACATTCCTGGTCTTGAACGATCTAATTTAAAGTGCTTGTCTTAAGCACTCTGCCAATACCATCTTCACATCAGTAACTACATGAACACACCACTGACGAGGGCACTCGAAAAGAACCTCGAGTATGTCAACGTCTCGCACGATTACTTCGTATAACTAGCCTAATGACTCCCCAGTGGCTGTGAAAATAACATGTTGGCTACAGTGAAAACGTTCCAATGACCAACCACATCCGTTTACATCCCAAACCGGACCAAACCACAAGCACACGAATGTCCCCGAGGGAAGTTTCGATTGATACGATAGAAACACGTCCAGGATGGGCTAATAGCCGATCAAGCTAGCGAGTGGGAAGGTACTGTTCCAGCTACTGGCATTCTATTGGACAAGATAAAATTTTGATGATGTCGAAAATCAGCAAACTGTGTGTAATATTTATAAGATCAAAGCACATTAATTTAACGATGCACGGACGCGGAACGGTAGGACAGTGGAGTGACTTTGCAGCAATAAGTTCCCAGGCATGTTTCGGTACCTTTACCATCATACCGCCGGTAATCAATTGCATCAATGAAGAATTCATCGCTTCGGTTTTAAGTACCGCTCGTAAAACTGGACCAAATCGCTCACCGTTCAGACAACGGGCGGGATAAGCGCTGGTGTTTTACCGTTGGCATTTTATTGCATTTCGTGTGGAAATAGTTTTAAGCCAGTGATCGTCTATCACACGTCTTGAACGCCATCGAGCAAAACTTTAATGAGCGAATGCCGACATAGTGGCGCTGTCTCGGCCAAGTGTGGCTTTTACCGCGCCATCCCGCTTTCTCCCCAAAACCGGAACGAACCCCCGGAACTTCCTTTTTTGATTGTGGAGAAAAAGTTAAACACATTTACGAGGCACCTTACCAGTGCCATTTCTCCTAAAACTACATCGGTAGGTGCTTGTGTTTCGCTTTAATCGATCCTTTATGCGCTCCATTCTCGACCTAACCGAAGGCGAACCTCAAATCTCATTAAAGGGCCGGTAAACTTTTGCGTAAATAAATAAAGCTGGGGTTCGTATCGGGACCCGGCGTGTCGAGAAAGCACCGTTTCGTTGCCAAAATGTAGCAGTGTGTTGCATAAAATAAATTACTTCCCGAGTGTGTCGGACACCGTTCGGAATGTCGGCTTTTTGTGCATCCTCGTCGAGCAGGATCGGATTTTGGTGAGGAAAACTGTTGGATTAATTTTTGTGTCTTAAATGTAAGTGGTGATTGAGCATGGAAGAGGAAAAATATATTATAATTTCAGGTAAACCATACAGTTCCCCTTTGTCCTTCTTAAATAGAGGAGGATAGGAATGCTTCATGCTTGTTACATAAATTGAAAGCAATTTCGAAACGATCCCGTCTCATCAACTGTAATCCTATTTCGCATGCAATTATCTTCCAAAAGAAAAGGAATTATCTAGCAGACATTTAAATGGTGATAATGGAACCAGCTACTGGTTTTCACCAGTCCTTACGCTCTCCCCGGTGATATGTGTCATAAAAAATATTTTATTTAATTGCAAATGTGCCGCCTTCGCGCGGCAATTTCAAATATGTGGTGGCCTTGAGCGCCACAAGCTGACGGTGGCACAAATTGTCGGGACGCGCAGCATTCACAACAGTACGAGCGCAAGCACTAAATGCCATCCAAATTATACCACAATTTTACCAAGATCGCAGATGGGCGAAATACAACACAAAACAAAAAAAAACCCACAACGGAATCCTAGAAATGGCGGGGCAAAAAAATATAAATGGAAACAGCAACGAACATTGGCATTCAAGAAATAAAACGTTTTTCACATTTTTCCAACACTTCGGGCTGCAAAGCGTGCAAGCAAACGAAAGCAAAGCGTTGGCGATAATGGTGCCCCCGTTGGTGAATGGTGATGGTGGTTGAAATGAGTAGCAGCAGCAGCAGCAAAAAAAAAAACAACAACCAAGAACGAAATACCCTCCACAAACCACAAGACAAAAACCACTATCCGTGCAAGGCTGCTCGCTAGTCTGCATAGCGTCGCCTTCCGCCGGGGAACGGTTGGACGAACGGCAACCTCTCCCGGATGCCAACTATCTCATCACACTATCGGTAACTATTTACATAATAAGAGCTTCGAATCAGCATGAGCCGGCAAAGAATACGTCTATGCAAATTGAATTAGTTTCGATGCTATAATATGGCACCCCAGCGGCAGGGCTTGGGCTGAATTCCTGAAAAGGCTGCGCCTGTGCTGGCTACGTGTGGGAAAGATTGGCAACCACTCCTGCGTCCTCTGCGCCGACACATGTGAGAGATGGATGGATCTGTGCTGGCATCTGTTGTGGAGCGTTGGCGCTTGTTGGAAGCTCCCTTCGTTTCGGTCGATCATGACCGTGTCGACGGTAAAACTAGAATGCTCGTCCGTGGAGAAGACGAAAAAAAGCGAAGGCCATTTCCTTAACCACGAGCATGTCAGATGGCAGGAGCGAGTCGGTACAGTTTTTCCGGATACCTACGCCGAAGAAAATGCTACCGGGTTGGGCCTTTCCCCCCGGGTTCGGACGGGTACAAGATGAAAGATGAGGCGCAGATACACTTGCACGCCGCAGCGTTGAGCAGCGACTGTGAAGAATGAATGGAAGCATGAATGCATTTGCTTAAAAAAGTCACGTCTTCGGTGGTACGGCCGGTGGACACAGTGCTGGTGCGCGGGAGCATAAAGAAAATAGCAAATTTAGCCAAGCCAGCAACAGGAAGTAGCGTCACACCGGAAGTAGCAGCAGCAGAAGAGCAAAAAAAAAATAAATAACATAAGAAAGGAGAGAAAGAGTTCTGAGTTTCATTTATTTCCATTTTTTTTCATCTCGTCCGCACAATTTTTCCTCCACTGCATACGCTTCATTCAGTAGCATAGTGAAGTTGGCTCCGTGTCGACAGTGAGCTGCATTCGGTCCCCATGTCCTTCTTTCTTCCTTGCCGCACTGGCAAACGAGGACACCAGCTTGGTGTCAGCGAGGCCCAGCATGCATAAGAACGAGATGCTTCGAACGGAACTGAGTTGCTTAATTTTTCGTCCGCTTCAGATTCCTCCACGGTTCTTTACATCGAAGTTCGGCCTGCTGTTTCATTGAGTAGGGTGTGCGTGTGTGTCTGTGTGTTACACACAAAAAAAGCCACGTGCAAGTGCACGTGATTTGTGTTCGAGTTCGAGGGTGATGGTATTTTAGCACCGTAGGCAGCGTGAAGTGAAAAGTTGGAATAATTAGCATAGCGGCGCTTGTAAGTAGCTCAGCGAAATGAGAAATAGGTTAATTTTTATACGGCACTAGCATGTGCAGGATGCGTACTTTCAATTTGATTTTTAAAAGCGTGGTGAAGCGGTACCCTGTTGCGAACCGCTGGGGTAGTTTTACGAAAGTACGATATTTCAAATAATTACTCCACGGAAGGGAACTTGGAAGTTTGAGATGTTTGGATTTTTCCTTTGAACGTTTCATTTGTGCCGAAGTTATGATGAGATAAAATCTTTTGTAATGATTGTACAGTGGATTTTGATTTGACCGCTTACTCTCGTGGAACAGTTCTTATTCCGTCCATCGAATTTGGTGTTGCGAATAAATAGTTTTCTAACAACAATTAAAATAATATTATTCAAATAGAGAGAACTTAACTTCTTATCAATTTATCCAGTTGTTGTTACATCAGGAATAAGTTTATGTTCCAACAGTTATAAGAAAAAGCGAAAGATTTCCTTTTTGAAATAACAATTCCCAAAAAATAATCCTGTTTGAAAACATCTTTCAATCACAAAAAGCGGAATACTTATTTATCGAAGACGTTTAGGAAGCAAAAACCACCAACTCCACGACCACTTCGTGCCCTAAATTGTGGCTTTGCCGTGATCCTTGAAGCAAAACTCACAATCCAAAGCCAATTACGCATCAGAAGTGTTTAAAATTGACGACTAAAAACCACCTGGCTGATAGGGCTTTAGAACAACATGCTGCTGCGTCTGTTTCTTCATCGAGCGCTTGACACACAATGGCTGCTAGCGGTTATTTGTAACGCGCAAAACCGTTTGAGTTGTTACGCGAAAAACTCCTCGCGTCTCCACGCCCATGTTTCTGTGCGTTGGAGGGAGCACACGGTTTTATCAATCCCCGGGCCCGGGCGTTGAGTTTATGAATCTTCTGTCTATCATAAGCTTAACGGGAGATTCGTTACTGACGAAAACTCGTTTCTCACTCCCACCCACCTTTCGGTGGGTCAGAACCCTGGCACTGGAAGTTGAGTTTTATTTTTCACCATCCCACCCTACGTCCCGACCACGCGGGTTGGACGGATTGGGAGGCAAGCGGTAGTGTAATTTCGTCCGACAGCTGCTGCCTGATTCGATTTCGCAAAAAGTTGGCTGAATATTGTGCCACGGGCATAGGGACGAGTTCCTCCCGCCGAGGACGCGATTGTCCGGCCGCACTTAAACATCGTTATCCTGCCTGATGATGGTAAGAGCGAATAAAACGCTCGAATGCCGGAAAAGTGGACCTTCATCAAACAAAATTGACAAGTCATTTAAATTGGTATCACCGGTGTGGAAATGTTCTTGTCAAAAGTTGAAGGATTTTCGTGCGGGATGAGGTATGGGATGGCGCGACCGAAGCCAGAAGATCCCGGGGATCTATGAATTTTGATGCATTCGCTGGTGCGCAGACTGACAGGGCGTGCTTAGGGCACAAAATGAGGCAAATAAATTCATGACCTTATCATGGCACGTTGAACTGTTGTTGGATAATTATAAATAGCTTCAAGAAAAAGCAGCTGTTTGGGGGAAGTGATCGCTTCGCATTTCTTAGGGCGAGTTGACGGAATTGCGTGTGCGTGTGTTTGAGTTCCAGCAAATCTAAATATGCATAGAAACTTTCCAATTGATTAAAAGTTTCAAGCACCACTAAAGGTTTTTCTTTCGGTGTGTACAAGATCGGTTCATCGTTTGCACATTTTTCAAGCATGAACTCATCGAATGTTAAATGGAGCCGATTTCCCGGTGTTTCTAATTTTAGTTGGTAAAAACGCAGCATAGAGCAATTTTCTTCCCAAGGCAGATGATGCATGGAGGAAAACGAAACGAGAAAAAAACACACAAATATACATTCATAGCGTGATCTAGCTGCTAAAAGGTTGAAAGGTGCTAATGTGTGTGTGTGTGCTTCTCCCTCCCGGTAAACGTGTTCTACGGAAACGAACTAAATACGGTGTGGCGCATCAGCCGAACTGCCACGCCAAGGACAGAAGGGCATGCCACGCGCGTAAACTAGTTTGCTTAATTGATCTGAAAAAATAAATATCCCAATCGTGTGCTGCCTGCTCGTGACATGGAGAGAAAAAAGTCATCACAGTGGGTGGCATATACGAGGGAAGTCCTACCTTGGTCGCCATACAGCGCTGGTGAAATGTTTCTTTGGGGGGTACTATTATATTTGGCAAAGAAAAGAGAAAAAAAGGTTATTTCAACACTAAACTCGTTAAAACCTAAATATCAATGCCCTCTAACGACATCGCACACGTTAGCGAGATTATGTTATAAGACCCAA
>KB663610.1:18390200-18615759 GCA_000349025.1 Anopheles minimus | reverse complement strand
AGAAGCTCATATTGAATTTTAAATCAATATAATATTTTAAAAACTACTCAAAATTTAATTTTTGTAGAAAATTAAATAAATTAAACTTTATTTTGTAGAAATCATCGTATCGAATGTTATTTATAATTCACAGTGCTACTCGGGAAAGTAAGTGGTTATAAAAAAATAATTGGAAGTCAATATATTAAATTCCATTTTTCACAAATTGATCTTGTTGACTAATCATGCAAAAGTTCTTCATTTGAAACATAAATCGAATTATAGTTAAGCAGTTTGCTAGTGTAGTTCTTAGTAAATCAACAATGTAAGCCCGCTGATTTCCAACTACTCACTCAGCGCAATGAATTATTATCACAAGATCCGGTGCTTACACTACATCAAGCAAAATCTCACATCTGTCTGGCCGATTCCAAACAAAAGCCGCGCGCGTGTGTGTGCTATGCGTAAACAACCGCGTAATAAAAGTCACATCGTGATCATCAATACTTGATCGGTCGGCAGATTGATGAACAGTTTTATCGTTTGTTTCAATAACAGATTCAGTAAACATCCGTTGTTTTTTTTCTTCTGTTCCTCTTACGCTAACTGTAGCGTAGGAAACCCACGTAGCTTCTTGATTGCCGTGTAAGTATACACGGTCCGAAAAAAAAAAACCCTCCATGTTTATCCAACTCGAGCGATGTAGCCGAAATCTAGTAAATCCCATCGGCCCGAAACGGGAATGGTAAAATTAATCTCAGTCCTTTCATCAATCAGATAAGCTTTCCTCTCAATTAATATTTGTTTTGTGGTGTATTTATAAGACAGCTGCGCGGATCCCGGTGGGATCATTGCGATGAAGAGCAAACGCAAAAGCGGAAGAAAAGAAATACACATCCCCTCGAGTTAATGCATTAGAAGATCAGCAAGTGCAGAAGAACTTCAGGGCATCGTTTTTTTTCTTCTACGTTCTAAAAGTGGTCAAAAGCAAGAAAAGCATCCTCCGAGAGCATGTTCGCTTGATTTTTTCCACTCTCCATCGCTTTGCAAACCACAAACGTGAAGTTTGCCCAGTTCGAATAACTTGTTTACGTTTGGCAAATGTTTCCTTTTTCCGCCAATGATTTCATACGGGCACCCGGAGAGGGTGAGAAAAATTTATAGCTCTTGGGGAAATAAAATCGTTTCATTCGAGCTTCGTAGTCGAATGAGGGGGGCGAGAATCCTACTCAAGACCGAACCACCGTCTCGAACGGTCAGTTGGAAAATCATGAACTGTAAGGATGCTTATGGGTCGCTTCCGCTTTCGTTTTGATTCTACTTCCCGTCCCGGTGCGGTAAGGGCAACAGGGCAAGTGGACGTTGCGAGTGGGCAGCCCGGCGAAAAGTTGTTTATTTCACATTCGACGATTTTTATCGATAACTTAATTTAACTTCTCTGATTGAATTCATCGGGGAAGGAGTGAGCGAATGGTACCACCACTGCCAGGCAAAACTCACCATTAAGTTTGATTTGGCCGGGTGCAGTGCCGAAAACCCGAAATGACGAAAAACAGCTGAGGTACAAGCGAGCGACTCGACAACAAACACAAAACGTGGGTAAAACAGAACCAACAAGTCCCCCAAAAAAAACGGGAACCATGAATAGATGAAAAATAACTTGCCCGAAAAGTGAAAATAAGCTGACTTCACAGAAGCCAAATGCCAGTTGGACAGCAAATCGGGAGTCAAAGTTGCTGAGAGTTGGAAACTCAATTTCTCAAGCTCAACAGCTCGATCGTGATCACATGGGGATATGCGCTGCAAAACACTAGTCCAGCGTACATTGGGGACAATCCAGCGCAAAGAAAAATGTCCCTTTAACTTTTTCGAGGGAGCAAAAACCCCCAGAATAGTTGTAGGTTTGGTAGTTTGTTTTTTTTTGCGTTACTTTGTTCTTTATTTGCTGCTCTCTGGTTTATTTGCCGAAAAAAAAAATGGAAACAAGTTGTTTTGTGCATACGGGCGTATCAACTCACCAGCACACGAACCTCGATAGCAAATCCCGACAAGCGGAAATAAATAAATCAATTTACTTCGAACGCAGCGGAACAGGGAAACTTTCCGGTGTAGCATAAAAAATGAACCGGAAATGGGACGTTTCTTGCGTGCCGTTCACTTGTTGGTTTCGGCTTTGCAAATATGTAAGGGATGTAAGGAAAGTCTGCGTTTAAGGAAGATTGTAGATATCAAAGAAAGATGCGTGCTCCAAGTCGATGTGAGATTAGCTTTCAATTTTAAGTATAGGGAAAAATTAATATATTGTTATAAAATACAGATTAGTTTATTTATAAAAAAAGATTAATGAATAAAAAGTAAGATAATCCATTTTACGAATGCATAAAAAATCTAATACTTATTTATCCAAAGAAGCAAAACGAGTTTCACAAAATTGTCTTGTAAAAGAATATTTCTCTCAGCATTTCCATTTATACAGAACTTTGCAAACACACGTTATGTTTGTGATGTGGTTAGAACAGTCATCACTAGCAAAGGTGTTTATTTACAATACTGAACTGTTAATCCATACGGTTCACTGCCTTCAGACAGTGCCATTGTCTCAAGTACAAAGGAAATCTCTTGTGTTAAGAGTGTTAAGGATAAACTATCGAACTCAACACAACATCAAACGATAGATTATGGTTGTAATGCCTCCTCCCAAACAACAAGAACTCGAACTCGGTGAAATGACACTCATCATTCCTGACTCCCTGTAAACCGAATGTCTGCTGTTGGGAAAATGTGATCCGTATGGGTGCAGCTAGGAAAACAAATCCAACAATAGGGGAGCTGGTTTGTTTGCAACAGAATGCAGGTGTTGCTGTACTAAGCCCCACGTCTTGCAAGTTTGGTTTCACTGGAATATAAATCCTTCCAACCGAAACCACAAAACAGAAGCGAAACCGTCGTCTTTCTGTGCTGCCGTACCGTAATCCTTAATGAAAATGCAGATGAGTTTTCATCGCTGTAAGAGTGCAGATTTACATCGCTTTTGTTGTTCCTCTTTTTTTCTCTCTCTCTCGTCGTCTTTCTTCTTTTGCTGTTTTTCCTTCCCGGTCAGTGCCTAGCCAGTGTCGTTAAAGTTATGAAAATCAATAACCGTTACGGGAACGAGGCAATGAAATTACTAAGCTGCTCCTGCTGTTAGCATAATTGTTCAGTAAATAAAATCCAGCAGGAAAAGCTCCATCGATACACCAATCTCCGTGTTCGTTTGCTTTTATCCCTCCAAACCGAACGATGGCGGTCAGTTCCAGCGAGGGAAAACGCGATGGAACTGGTACACAAAACCTCATGATGTGGATTCTTTTTTTTCGAGAGGGATTAAATTGCCCAGACGTGGCCAATATACCTCCCACAAGGAGGAGCAACACCACCGTCTTTGATGCTTAATGTCAATAACAAATCAGCATAACCTCAAACGAACGCTTGCACAAACCAGACACTGGGATTAAGGTCGTTTTCTTGTAGGGGATGACGATCGTTTGGTATTCCAGTTGCTTTTTTTTGTATGTGTGCTCAAGCAGGTCTTTGGGTTTGATCTCTAAGAGTGTAAGAAACAGATGGTGCAAAAGTTTGTTGACCGTGAAGAAGTTTCGTTTGCGTTTGTCATTTGCTTCGGTAGTTCGCCTTTGCAAAATGCAATCTATACTTTGTTCTATTTTTATTTGTCAAACAGATAGAAGAACAACGTTTAATGCGTGTTAGAAGAACAACACAAAAGTAGAGTCATATCTTTAAATCAAGCCACTTGGAGAGCCAATTTTATTTCACTCGATTTTACAAAACTAGCTCACACACATTTACGTCGTTTGCGCTAGAGATGCAATATCCTGTTTCTCCGTCAATCAAATGTGTGCACCCAACATCGTGCCAGTGTCTCACTGTAAACCATACAAAGCGGAATGAAATTCGTTCGAGCATGTTCTCATTTCTGTCCTCGATCTTTGCTGCCTTTATTAACCACATAAATATGTCTAGCATTGCTCAAGACGGACGGCACTACTCCGCTCCCATGAGCGGTGGTTCATATGTTCCACCAGGCACACCGTGGGACGGCATGCCGAGTCAAACCGGGCACGTTCGTTATGGAAATCCATTCTACCCAAACACGGCTGACAGTACGTTTCCGGTCCCGACAGAGTGTCAAATGATGCTCCGGGTTTGCTTTACACCTTTCCCTTGGTGTGGCCGCCTCTATCGGCTGCCTGGCAGGGTGCTATTTTAGATTAAATTTTGTGCACAGCGGTGTGTCTGTGCAAAAATCCTGGGTACTTCTCTTCTGTTTTTCCGTTAACCAAATGCAGATGTAGACTTCAGTGAGAATGGAGAAACGCTTAAACGTGGCGCGCTGGGGATAAGAATCTTATTTACAAACGTTTTGTGATGATTTGTGTACTGTGTTATTGAATTTTATCTTCTATTTCTATAACTATGCTCTTTTCTTATCTTTTCAGGTACGTTGGAATTAACATCAGAGTGGAAGACATCATTTCGTGAGACCACAAAATCACACGTTTTAGGCAGCTTTTTACATTTACACACTTTACACACACTTTAAATACGCACACTGTCTTTTAATTTCACAACTAACAAAACGGTGTTGTACTTTTAGGAAAAACTTTAACAAAACATCAACATTTTTCTGTTTTTTTATCTCATTTTCATCCAACAAACTATGTCTACCCCCGAAATGTCTTAACCACAATAATAACTGTGATAATGGCATCAAAAGTTTCGAAACGTTTGCGCTGCTTTCTGTGAACATTTGCTCACGCTAAGAAGTTTTCGGCCATGAACATGTGTTAACAATATTTCAGTTGAAGCAAATCACCACTTCTACGAATCGGGGGATATTTATGATTTCAGCCTCTGGTGCGTTGTCTCGTTTGGACCCGTTTCGTGAGAAGAATGTCAAATGTCGCGAACGCAAACGCTGCCAAAGTTTTCCAGTTTTCGATGCGGAATTCCCGTAAAAATATGGGTGGCCGCTTTGTCCGCTGGCAAACAATTATGTACGTTTGCTGTGCAGCCGGGTTTTCGAACCAATTTTGACATAAAATAATAATGATTCTGGAAAATAAGGCGTAACATTTCCGCTGCATGAGCGAGATACGAATCGAAGCGTGTTTATTTTTTACTTCCCCTGACTATGGAAATTTAAAGCAAAATCTTCTGTTCACTTCCATCCCACATAACTTCACAAGCACAAGACAGCATACAAAAAATTCCAAATAGTAAACCAACGTTTGTACACGAATTTTTAGCATGAGTTTTTTGAAATCGAAATGTTTTCCATTTCAGGAAAATTCACTCCTACAACCGCAACAGTCGACACCAGTACGTACGGCTTCAGTGATATTACTTAGAATGATATAGTCTCTCTATTTTCCTTCATGTAGAGTGCATCGCCTGTTTACTGCTCGTTTCCTATTCGATGTCTCTATAATATTATTACCTAGAATTTTTTCAGTTGTACATTCGAATGTGGTAGTGTTAATGTGTCATTCTTTGAAAAAAAATTTATACCATTTACTATCAGTTGTTTGCTGCAGTTTTTTGAGATTCATACTATTTTTCCAAATCTATCAGAGAAATATTACATTTTCAACAAACCATACATTTTTCTTATACCAAATTAATTTTAATATTATAAAGCACATGTGAATGTTTCTATATCGTAAATTTAATAAATTATCATAAATTTTTTTTCTTTATAAAAATGTTTCATATGTCATTTAAAATCTTACACGGCCTTTAAATACAAAATGTATAACTAGCAATCTAAATGTATAATCACATCCGGGAACGGTTACGGTCCGAATGGGACTCAGTATTGGTCCAGTTGTGTCTGCAATCGAAGCCACTTCCACAGCATAGCATTTGAGTCAATTTTCTATAATTAACAGTTTGCCATGGAGCGCACGTGATGTCCACATGCCAGTGATACTTTTTGAAGCATAAATTTCCTGATCCTTTAGTGAAGTTGATCATACGTTTTTAGTCCGGCAGGAAGCATTGGATAAACCGTTCTGCACTAAAGCCGCTAGACAAACATCGTTTTTTGATCGTCTTACATGCCGCATATGGAAACAGCAAAAATGGGATTGCATGGTACGTGCGGGACTCGTTATGTGGAACAGGAACAGCGCCACAAAAAAAGAAGGTGACGCTTCTGTTCATTCTGGCAACGAATTGCTCCCTGGAATGTGTGGAGGCTTATGTCAAAACGAGTGTATGTCGCACTCGGTTCCATGATTCTTTTTTTTCCACCGTGAGCAGCTTGTACGCTTGTGCACATAATCTTCTAATCCTTTTTTAACATTCAACAAAAATAAGTCCCCACAATATGTTGTTACTGCTGTGATTTTATGCCTGTTTTCTTCCGTGCCCGACATCAGCCGTGTCCTCAGTATTTTAGGGGCTGCGTTTTTTTTTTATTTACCCACTGGAGCTGGCACTGCCCAACCCACTGGGATGGGTGGCCCTTTCATTTCGTGTATGGCACTTTGGAGACGGGTTTTCATCAGTTTAGCCTCCTTTCAGAACGCTCGTCCAGGCGTTGATGCTCCGGCTCAAGTCAACCTTGCACCGCAGCCTAAGGACGTACTATGCATCAGGACGCTTCTTTTCGGTGGATCGTGTGGTTCCGTAGCCGTTCTCACGGACATAAACCCTCCCCGAGCCGGACGAAAGTGGAGCTCTCACTGGGACAAATAACAACAATTTTACGCTTATGTTGCAACGATTCGTTTTTCAGCCTTTTTTTTCCAAAAGCCCGTACCGAGCATGGGCCCCTTTTGCTGGGCTCTTTGTTTCATCGGCAATTTTACACACGGCTGGCAGTTGGCTGCTTGCAATTTACACACCTGTACGGTCATCTTCCGCTGGAGCGCATCGGCACGGCGATGATGCTGAGGGACGACTCCCGCGGGTGCTTGGCACCGAAGGCACACGGCTGAAAAGTACAACCCAACGGTGCTGGGTCGGGATTTATTTTTTACGACTCTTTCGGGATAATGAGCAAAGTACTTTCTCTCGACGTGGTCGTCCCGATGGCCGTTACGCTAACCAGCCCGTTACTGGTGGCCGAGTGGAAACAAGACACACGAAATAAAACAAAACCCAAAAACATGCTAACCAAATCGGCTACAACCGAAAACCAGGTGTACGAGGGAGATTAAAAATTAATGAACCGGACTTACCGGACCACAATCCACCACTCCTGCCTTTGGTAAGGCTACCGGTTCCCACGCGTGTAGCGCGTGGGCATATCGACACACCATCGGAATGTTGCGCTTTTTTCCAACGTGGGAAAGACACCCACACACACACACACACAAAACACCAGAACATTCTCCTCCCATCCGACCCCGTACCGCTTGACATGAGAAAAGTGGTTTAGTTTTGATAGGATAATGTGGTGGCCACTAAGCTGGGCGAGACTCGGCGGCCGAGAAAAGCCATCACACATGTAGTAACTGCGTTTGCAATTATTTGCATTATTTAGTAGTTAGGTCGGTAAGATACGACAGCAGAAAATTGCATTGGCTGCGTTCCACTTCGGCAAGCTGTGGCTCGGTTCGGGTCTGGTGATTGGAGTGCTCCTTCCGAACAGTTGGCACCGAACACTGGCTTAGCGCTCCTGGCAGTACTGGAGCTAATGCATTCGCTTCGGATTCACTTACTTCAGCACAACAATTACAATGGACAGACGGACGGTATGCATGCGATTGGTTGGCCAAAAAGTGGCTAGGAAGGGAGAGAGAAAGAGATCCTGACAGGCATACAATTAATAATTAACGCTAGAAGAGATACGCTTGCAAGGATTATTTGCACTAAGTTACGATAGCTAGGCTTCTAGCCGATAGCACCGATAATTCTGCGTATAATATTTATTAGCATTTAAATATAATATACATCATGGCAGTGGCTGTAGCGAAAGGCATAAGTGGTGAATAGATGCCTTAATTTAATACGAATCCAAAGCTGTGTAACATAACTTGGGAGCATAATACCTTGCAAGCAAATCGTTTGCACTAAATGGTCAGTCAGCCAACGTTAGTTTCGAAGAGATTGTGCATGATTATTTTTAATTAAATGGTATCTTATACTAATGATAAATATACTTTTATAAGTAGTAGGATAGTGTCGCTTAACATAATTATTGTAGGATGTTAAAAAGTATTTATTTTTGTAGATTTATTAGACTTTATTTTTAAAAAATCATGTACCTTTTCATCGTTGATTTAGATATCTGTTTTAGATTTATCCTTCATAATGTATGTCTGCATGTAATAAGTAGTGAACAATTAACATAATGTTTCCCCCACCTTATTCCTCTCTCAATACTAAATTCCAAATAACTTTCAATTTCTTGTCAACTTCACAGTTCCAGCGCGCATTGTATGGGCAGCGATCGATCACGATGCGGAGCTACCGTGCGACATTACGGCACCGTCGTCCCAGGATGGCGTGAAGCTGGTGCTGTGGTTTAAGGATTCCACCGGTATTCCGCTGTACAGTTTGGACTCGCGCAGCGGTGTAGCGATTTCGGCCGCCCAGCACTCCACCATCGCGAACGATCTGGGCCAGCGGTTGTTTTTCTCGGTCGGGGCAACGCCGAAGGAGGCCCGCCTGCAGATACGCAACATCAAAACATCCGACGGTGGCGTTTACCGGTGCCGGGTGGACTATTTCAACTCACCCACGCGCAACTACCGAGTCAATTTGACGCTAGCCGGTAAGAATGTTAATCCCCAGGGGGTGCACCTGAGGCGGCGGGAGAGAAAGTTCAAATTTAATTTCGTTCTTATGGTAGAAAAAAATTAAAGCTTTGTGCATGAGTACGAAAAAACAGGATCGAAAATAAGCAACAATTCTTTACACATTTTGTTCTCTCAAATCTTTAGTGCTGAATTTTTAAACTAGTTCACCCTTGCCATCCTGTGCTTACAGTTCCACCAGAAGAACCAAGAATATTCGACGCGCAGGGTAAAGAAATATCAACCGTTGCTGGACCATTTCGTGAGGGTCATGAACTATTTCTTTCCTGTCAAGTCTCCGGAGGTAAGCAAATGCCGCGATTATATTGATTATTAAAGAGGGTCCGTTTCAAGTCACATTTAGAGGCTTTGTTTTCATTCCAAGTATCCTACGTTCTCATCTTAAAATATTCTAGTTATTATTAAAATGTTAACTGCATGTCTGAAAAACATTGGAATGACTTCAATTCTTGATCATTCACACCTCTTCCAAACAAACCAACTATTACCCCGTAAACTAAAGCACATTTGGAAATGCATATAATCTTTAAATCCATATCAACGCTTTCCAGTGCAATGGAACTGTTTTTTTTCCCACCATCCATAAACTGACTAGATCTCGTAGCTTTTTCGGTCAACTTGTTTTTATCGGAATCGGCCAAACGATCCTAGAAAAAGGGTTACAGTGCATCTGCCAGAAAAACGAAAAAGGGCAATTTTAGGTGCAACGATATCAATGTGTCGGAAAGGACTTGATGAAGCTCCCACACTCCTGCATTGCAATCCGATTGCCAAACATGCCCGAAGGAGGAGCGGAGTCGAATGTCCTGAGTACACATCACGAAATCCGAGTCCCTCTTGATGTCGTACCACTGAACGTTCCGGGGGTTATTGTATGTTTTTCGTAGAAATTGAAGATAGAACGGATCGGTTTGTGATGCGAAGAAATCCTTTACCCAAGCTTGAACTGTTAGTCGATGAGCGACTAAAGCTTGTCAACAATAGGAGCACTACCATTGCGACCAGACGATAGTTGGCCTTGCCGATTGGTACTTGGCGTGGTGTAGTTTTTTTCTTCCCTTGTTATCGCAAAACCCCGGTGCTTCGTCGTTACAGGATTTCAGTTTGATTTTCCAACATTTTATGTCGGCAGGTAACGTGCACCGTATGCCCATACCAATGGGGACTTTCTATCCGAAAATTGCTTCACCAGTTACGGGCCATCTAACGCCCCACTGCATAGGTTCCCGACTGCGCTAAGGAGTGATAGGAAAAACAAAATAAAATAAAAATAAATAAATTTTCACCAACGGGCTGCTCGTTTACCGGGACGTACTCTCGCAATGATGGTGATGATGTTGATAACAGAAAGCAGAGAAACCGGTAATGCCGGCAAGCTCGTAAAAAGTCACCAAACATAACCCTGCACCCCGGGGCTGGGTACGGTGGTCCACGGTGTCGAATGTAAATTGTTTGCATTCGAATTTAGGGCATAGATTGGCGCGAAAAAATCCTCCCGTTTACGATGCAGTATGTACGATACCATTCAAAGCCGTGCTGTGAGTTTTTATCCTTTTGAGTCGTATATTTGAGGGTGGTGTCAATCGGTGGAGTAGCTATTGGAAGATTGGTCTCAAATTTTCATAGGCAATGCAATCATATTCGGTTCGGTGTGAGTACATTGAAATTTTTATTATTATATACTTGGAAAACAGCAAAATGTATTTCTTGTAAAGTATTCTTCCAACATCAAGTTGAAAACAAAGTTTTTATTAAGATTTTTGCTGAAAAAATGTTTAAAGGTTTATGTTTTATCAAATAAAATCAATTTATATATCATTCAATGTAGGTTTAGTAAGCGTCCCCGAAGGCATAGGTGGCTCTGGGATATAACGCCTGAAAATATGCAATCACTAATAATTTTTGTTTACTAGTAGCCTTTATGTATGCCTTAAAGCATTTTGTTGATTATGAGAACAAAAGGAACCTTTTTAGAATGCTATTTTGTTAATACGCTTCCTAGAAATTCTGAAAGCTTACATACCATCGATTCCAATATTTTTTGTTTTCAGCACAAAAAGATGTATAGTATTCGCCGTAATGCTTCCACTGTTTGTCGATTGGTTCGTAAGGAGAAGCGCACATTCACCCTAAATACCTCCCGAAAATGTTTCCAATGAAACGAATTACATTTTAACATTGCCACCACACCACTAAAACACCCTCGGAACATGAGGCATGGGATAGAGTGAGAGAAAAGGTTGATGAAAAGTTGTTCATTCGCGTAACCACTTTCCAGTATTCTATTTAGCTTCAAACATTTGATAGACCATTCAAGCACAGTGTCTCCCGTCCCGGCTGGATTCCTAATCTGCGCCTGTGGAATAGGTTGCCTCTAAAATGGTTGCCGAATTTAGAAGGGTGCAACATAAAAGTACGCCACGGCGAATGAAGGTTATGGCCACGAGTGTCTACTGTCGCCATCGTCATCCACTTCTGCCACAATTCAACCGTTGGCACGCTAAATTGTTCACTACGCTCAGGTTCTGATTCTGATGCCAAAGTTCGTTTCGGCACATGCTCAACCCGTGTTCCGAGTGCTGGAAAGCAAATCAAGGGCGCGCATGAAACATTGTACCTTCGCTATGGCTCCTTCGGGGAGCACTGTACCCGGGGAAGCACGTGCGGAAGCTGATAAACTGGCTGTACAAACTTATTTTCCTAAGTTTTCCTCATCATTGGAGGGTTTTTTATTACCGCCCGGGCTTCGTCCCTGTAAATAGGCTTATTATTTATTTAGAGCTACACGAAGCGCGCCCATTTCCGTTGATGCAAAACAACTGAATGAAGGGAGAAGAAATTTTCGCGTTTCCCGAAACTACTTCAGCCCACGGCAGGCACTAGACGACATGTGTATGACGAACTGTTGGACGGAGTGCATGTGTGAAAAAACACTTTATATTCATGGTCGAAAAGCGGCACCGAATGGCACGTGGCACATTTCCTATTCCTTTTTGTGGGCCGCTGCAAGGGGACCTGTAGAGAATAAACGAGGAGGAGAAAAACTAAATCACACGAATATATACACAAAGCAGGCGCTGGAAAAAGCACCAGAAGCTTTAAAGCTTTTCGGAAAAGTTGTACCCAGTTCCGGGTACACTTCGTTCGCTAAAACGTAACGCGTATGGCCAAGAGAAGGTTTTCGTACAAGTAAATGAAAGTTTTATGACTTTTAAAGTGGTCTTGAAAGGGATGCCTTTTAGGTTAAAAATGGTAACAAAACAAAAAAATGTACTATGAGTGATTTAAAATTAGCTGCAGGAATTTTCCCATGCAACTGTTTCCTGGGGATCCCGTGCAATACATAAAACATTCGCATTCATGTTTCCTAATTTTGATAAGCTTCTTGTCGGGGGGTTGCTGCAAGAAAAGCGGAAGGCGAGAATAGAATCAAACAATTTAAATAAATAATGTCCTATTTTCTTCTGCCTTTTGTGCCCGCCCGTTTTCAGGACGTCCGCCGCCGCGCGTCACCTGGTGGCGGGATGGCGTAGAAATTTCCAGCACCAGCCATCCATCCGCCGTCGAAGGCACCTCGGCCATGGTTAATCAACTATTCATCAGCACCGTCACGAGGGACTTTTTTGGCTCGAAGCTGCAATGCCGCGCGGCCGGCTCGAAGCTGGTGCCGGCCGTCTCGAAGGAAGTCGCCATACAAGTACACCGTAAGTAAGCGCACGATGGTGCCACGCCGCAGGCGAGCGCCATTACCTTCCGGCACGTCGTACGTCGGAGATCGGAAGCAATCGTCACCGGATGCTGGCCGAAGGAATGGTGGGGGGAGCGAAACCAATCGATAGGCAAATGAACCATGGTTTCGTTCTATTTTGCAGTAAAACCGCTGCGAGTGAAAATCATTTCCCCAAACGAGCTGCTGACAGCGGGTCGCCCGGTTCCAATTAGATGCGAAGCGTGGGGTTCCTTTCCGGCGGCGAAAATCGTTTGGCTGCTCGACGGTGAACCACTGCGCAGTGCCGACATTACGGTGCACACGGACAGCAATGTAAGTAGCTACCCATTTTGCCACCGATAATCCCGGTGTTCGATCCTAATACCCGGGTTTCCGTCCGTTCCATTCCGGATTGCAGGATTCCAATTTGACCTCCAGCATACTGACGCTGCGTGTGACGGCGGAGAACGATGGTGCGGAGTTAACCTGCCGCGCCTCCAACGCATGGTTCTCCGGCAGTGCGATCGAGGATAAGCGCATCATAAGTGTTGCATGTAAGTAAAACTTACCACCATCGCTCGCATCATCATCTTCACGGTCGGCATCTCAGTTGTTCGGGGTATAAATTACGACGCCATCATGCGGCCGTGAAGCCTTTTAGCACGCGAGGTGATGAAATCTTTAACGACTTCCGTAAATACCGCGACGTCGCGGGCACTGTTATTTATGCGATGCGTGGTTGTTATCTGCTACCACCCAGCCTTCACATCCCATTTGGTCGCAGCATCCCACATGTAGAACATTGCTCTTTAGACGAAGTGGTTGCGTTTATCGTGTGCGTCACGTGAAAGAATGTGCACCAGTTCCAAAAATGATACAACTTGTCGACCACAATTCCGCTACGCTAACTAATCATTCAAAACAACATAAGGCTTGCTAGGGGATGAGGTGTTCCATTTTCCACCATTTCCGGCAGATCGGGGAGATCGGTCTGCGATGCACATGCGACAATGTGCAGCAGCTCTGCAGCGGATGAAAAATGGCGCACGTTACGATTTATCACTGCTCCGAAGAGCAGTAAAAGCACAACGGTTCTGTCTCGCGCTGCCCGGTGTATGACGATCCTGTCCTGTCCGGAGCGGTTCCGGACCGTGCCCGGGCCCGAGCGTGAAAGATGAAAGACTCCGGTACCGGACCGGGTTTTTGCCCATCCATCCTCGGTTCCCCGGTGCCGGGTAACTTACGACCGACCATTATTGCAACTCAGCAAACCCGAAGAAATTTTGCTGGTTATGGTCCGCACGGAAAGCGGTACAATGGCGAACGCTCCTTCGTTGGCGCAGTGCTGACTGAATACTGCAAAGCTAATGGTTTCTGCTGTGACCTTCTGCGGTTGTACATTGATTTATGAACGGTATGTGCGCTAGTCTGCTCTTTTGCTGCCAACCGACAATCGAGTCTGATGAGCTTTAATCATGTCACGAATGTTGGACCGGAGTGCATAACATGTCCACCGCACCGAACATGTCCGTTTTGCTCGATTCCGTGCTTTAATAAAATAATTACTATTCGATTTTATTGAATTTTCCGTAATTAAAAGCATTTAAGCCTAAACTGGTATTAATGAAATTTATTTGCCCCATCCCCATCACAATCGCCATTTTTGTCTTTCTCCAACTGCCAGTCCGGCGGCTGATGCTGTGGTTTCGCATCCGAAGCCGAAATTACACTGGGTGTAGTTTATTTACTCCTCCCTCGGCTAAATGGTTCCTACCCCCCACCCCCTCCTCCGCTCCCTGAAAGTCTAACGAACATTCGCGTCCACCATATTTTAGTCGATTTCCATTACGTGCCCCGGCTGAAAATGGAGTGCATTTTCATCTCCGCGGATCGCGCCATGTACGCACAACATGCTTATCATCATTATCGGCAATAACACGATCTCCAGCTGCGTTTTATCTTCCACCCGGCCACCGGCCACCGGTCAAACGTGCTGGCTCAGTTGTGCTGTCGGAAAAACGAGTCCCCCCCTTTTCTGCCGGTTGGTGACCATCATTTACGCTCCCAATCCGATGTGGAACCCGGTGCGCGAAGTGATGGACCGGCATATCAATATTTTACGCGACATAGTTTTCTAGTTTTCGGTGGATGTATTCATTCGTCCATAAAATGCTTACCACCGCTTGAAATAGTTAATTATTTTCGGTAAATTTTCGGAAACCCCGTCGGGATTTCGGTCGGCGGCGCACGACTGGTACGTGTAATTTTCCGCAGAGTGTTTAGCTAATGCGCTAGAGTGGGTAGATGGGATGGTTAGTGTGGTTTTAGTGTAGCTGAATTGAACATAAAGAGAAGCGTACCAAAAACTGGACGGGAAGATTGATGGTTGCTAAAGCACGTATTGTCGTGTTTGTCAGCTTGCTGATGCGCTGGCATGTAACAGCGCTCATTACACGATCAATTCTACCTGCAGGTGGAATGGACGAAAAAGGCAAATTTATTACAAATTGATGGAGAATTGTTTGACCATTAAGTTTTTCACATATAAATTTAATTTAATTTCGTCAATAAATTAATCAACCTCGTTTCGTACATTCGGGGAAATAATCTCAATTAAGTTATGCGCTCAAAGAGAAGTTCTGTTGATGATCGTGATAAGATTTAAATAATTTAATATAAGCTTTTGAAAATAATGTGGCCAGAACAGGCCAGACCAGTAAGCACATTAGCACAGTCATTTGTTAAAAAAAAATAAAATGAAACTCGGAAAATCGATAATATGAGAACCAACGAAAAAAATCTGAAAAGGAATCTTTTAACTTGATAAGTTCTAGTAGTGATGGGAAATTATCGCTGGACCTGGTGTACTGAAACAGGTACAAGAATGTATTGTATCTGACCAGACCCTTAAAAAATACCTGGTTACAACACGGACACATTTGACCTCATTCTAGAACCGCATGTTTCAGAAAATATACCTAGCATAAACCCAAAAATTATCCGGGGCGGTCCGGTGGCCGAGGAGATAAGCGGCGCCGGTCGTAAACGGCAGGACCGGGGTTCAAATCCCATCCGGACCGTTCCACCGTAGTGAGGACTGACTATCCAACTACGTGGTATTAGTAAGTCTCGTAAGCCAGAAATGGCAGGCATGACCGAGTAGGTCGTTAGGCCAAAGAAGAAGAAACCCAAAAATTAAACCCTGTATAATTATCAAACACTTTCCACCAGCGTCGTCAATCGATCAACGAGCTAAATTGTTTGATGATCACTCGCTTCTGGAAATTTTCGCTTTTAAAGTATAACTGCACTAATAACTAAGATTGCTTTGGTTTATTTATTCGGTAGTGTTCAACTCAAAAATAAGGCAAAAAACCTATGGGAACTATGATAAGCGGTTTTTAATAGAATATGCAGTTCAAAATGGATCTTTGGAAAGAATTCATTAATCTATTTCCATTTGTACCAACGTTTCATGAATTGTTAAACGTTTCATTAACTGCATCCGATCCCACCTTCTCCTCGTCGTCTTCCTCCTCCTTCTCTTCAAGAAACTATCAAAATCCTGCTGAACATCCAGGTCCAAAGAAACCAGACACTGGTAACAGGAACATTTCCTAGCAAACCAGGTACTGTTCCGATTCTTTTTATTTGTTACTTTTCCCATCACTAAATTCTACCATGATGATGGAATAAAAAAATAGGACAGGATTTAAAAACCCCGCCAATCTATTTTGGCGAGCATAACATCAATCAATTGCTGACTGAAAGTCACATGAAAAAGTCGATAAATAATAATTAATAATTGTTTGTTCGAGTAATATTGTATGTCGAAAACTCGATGGATCTACAGCATACAATGTAGCATTAAAATAACCACTTATTGCTCTTGCCCGTGTCACTCAGATCAATCATTATGTAATTGATGCTTTAATCATTATGTTGTCTTTGTAAAAACGTAAAATGTATACCTCACGTGACGGGCGGTAAATTTCACACCGGACTTCACTTCTCGGACAATCCCAAACACCACACGTGTTGTGTTAAGCAATCAATCGTGTCACTGAAACACTATCAAAGTAAAATTATTTCCTCGTTTAGACACTGAACCGAAAATCATTCACACGCACGCACACTGGCACTGCCAGCAGTTGCCACCAGTGGTAATGTCACTTAATTGGAGTTGAACGGGGCTTCTCCTGCAAAACCGTGCCCGACCCATCCCGTGCGAGTTTACACACTGCCCAACTGGCGCGTGTCCTTTAATCATCCCACGAAATGGGGCGTGTGCAATGGAACGATAAATTCAATTTTATAGTTTCCTTAATGGTGCGTCTGAGCCGACAGCGGAAAACGATTTCACCGAACGAATTCGTGTCCAGTGCGCACTCCCTTACCGGAACCGTACTTGCATGTACGCCTCCCCACGGCACCATTGTGCGAATTAAAATTAACTTTTCACTGCATTGTTGCTTTAGCAACTTGTTTCATTTCGCTTCTTTTTTCTTACTTCCCCATCCAATGCCATCTAGACGAACCGGTCGTATCGGTGCATCTGTCCAACGAAGATCCGAGCCGGGTGATAACGCGTGCTGAGGGTGAAAACGTTACGCTCAAATGCCGGGCGGATGCGAGACCACCGGTCACTTCCTTTTCCTGGTACAAAAACGTAAGTATTATTGCATTTCCCCCCACTCACATTCTACACACTCACACACGCGGAGAGAGAGAGTGAACATTTGTGCAAGATAAAACCCGTCACCGTCATCTGATCCGAGTCAGCTCAGTAGCCTGGTTCATGATAAAAGCGTACCCCTGTGCACTCAATTAGCCCTGAGCGGAATGGTGGATGGCAGTATGTGGCGACTGCTGGAAAATATGATGCTCTCACTGGGAAATCAAGCACCTTCATTAGGTCGGCCGTTTCTCCTCGCTGACCACGGCGAGCACGGAAGCGAAAGCCACAGAAGTGTCGTTTCTGGTGACAGAACACAAGGAATGAGTGCGCCTGTACACGGACGAACTCGAACGGGATAGAAACAACTCGAGCGTGCTACCACTAAAGGCTAAAGGCAGGCTTCATTCTTGATGAGATTCCCGGCAGTTGTCTGTGTCACGGTGTCTTCCTGTTAACGGTTCGTCCCGGTCGACCTCCCTGTGGAAAGCGGAAAGAGCCTTAATGCGACCGCCGGGGGCTTTTGCTGCCGGCCGACCAGTGTTGTGGGTTTCCGGCACGTAATTAAATCATTAATCCCTTATTTCAAACAAATTAATCTTATTACCTTTCCTCAATCCTTCAGATATAATTAGTTTTACTATCGGTCGTACCTTCCTCCCGTTTGGGCTTCCGGTGCCGGGTGAGGTTTTTGTGAATCGAAACCACTCACACGGACCACTCAATCACCTTATCCTTCGATCGATGGTTTTCAGTACGATTTTATTCGGATGCATTCGGATAGCTTAATTCGCCGCACGGTAGCGTCCACTGCACCGGAGTCGAACCGCTGCCAACCAGCAATCGACCGGGAGCAAGGTGTGCAAATCCAATTAAAGAGATACGGGTCATAATTCAATTTGTATAAATACTGCTTACAAGCAGTTAATGTGCACCCGGATGGTGCAGTAACCTGCTGCAATGCGGTGTTGGGAAAATTGAATCTTTTATTTTACTACACGCTGTCAGGCGAAGATACCAGGACCCGAAAGCAATCTGATAGGAGGCAAAGGTTTCATTTGCTTTAAAGCTCTTAAGAGTGCTCATCAAACAGCAGTTTTAGTAGTGTGGAAAACGTTCGTTCAACAAAAAAGGGACAGCCACGTTATGGGGACTTGGAAAACGCACAAACAAACACCAGGCACTCCAGCTTTAAGGTGACATCTCATTCGAAAAGATGTTGCGTTTTAATTCGCCCGTGTGATGAATGATACCATAGAGCTTAACTGGATACTGACTCCAGCGTCCACCCACACACACCCTCTCGTGTCGTCTCCCACGTCCAACGGAAAATGAGTCCGGCGAAGCTCAATTTAATTATCACCATGAACCCTATTCACTTCGAAGCCATTCACCGGTAGGATAAAGGTTCGAGATGGACGTTACAGACATGCAGGCTTTCCGCGCGCAGGATATTGACCCGCTTTCTGTCCACTATTCCCAGGCACGTTCCCAACTTCACACACACCAGCCGTAAGTTGCTTTCGGTGTAACTTCTGGACGAGATAACACGCCCGGTTTGCTTTGCTGCTTTCCATCATTTCACCCGACCCCGATCGGATGTGTACCCATCGGTCGGGTGCTATCAAAATCTTTGCCATACTTTACAGCAAGAAAGAGAAAGTTAACTTCCACTGATGATGATTCCTGTTGTGAAGAATCCCTCTAACGGGCGCCCGAAACTTTCCTTCCCAACAGATGATAACCCTTATTTCAACGATGACCTTTGCCGGCCCTGGGTTGAAATATGGCTTACCAATTTTCCTGGCGCTTTCTGTTCAATGTTTGAGCTCGTCAAAGAATGGGGTTTCGTCCTGTGACTTCATCCGGGAGACTGAAACCCGCCTACCAACACAGTGGGATTCCGCAGGACAGAACGTGCCGGTTGTCACCGACGGATAGCAAGGAATCGATCGTTCCAAATCGGGAGCGGTTCATCGAATGGTATTTCGCTCGGTACGGAAGGCTTTTTCGAAGTAGCTTCCAACCATGATCATGCGTTTTAGCATGCTGCGTATTGGGTGGGGGTGTAAGGATCAAATAAATGACCGACATTTCGATGGCAAGCAAGATAAAACTAATTAATTTCCTCTCGGCACCAAGAATGGTCGAATGTCTTTGCTGCTTCAGCGGCACGCAGCTGCTTGGTCGGCGGACTGGTTTGTGCGCGCAGTCACCGAAGTTTGTGCTCAATGTCAAAGAAATCGTTATTAGCTTTAGGTGCAGGAAAATGATGGTGGTATAGCAGTTGTAAAGTTTGCTTGTTCCTTTCAATTTGCCTTTGCCGTGCCGGTTGGGGTTGTCGGTCAAGTAAAGTTTACCGAGAAGCTGTCCGGACGAGTGGCCTTCCCAATGGCAAAAAGCTTAAGCTGCCGGTCGTCTGCGTTTTCTGTACGGAATAATGGTGGTAAATCAGAAGTTTGTGTAAATTTCGTTTTCATTCTGGAAATAATTGAAATTCGTTTACAAAAAATCATTTTAAGGAACAGTTTTCTTGATTAACTGTTTCAACGAGGTGTTCACACTGAATGAACGTTTAAAAAAACTCTCAGGAACATGCAAAATCAGGTATCAATCAACAAGTTTGACGTCCGTTGAATAACATGTCGGCTCATTACTTTTTCATAAATGCTCAATTACGAATTTAAGATAAAGATCTTACGTTCTCGTCGAAATGTGTACATTCTAGCCAAAAATGTGCGCTCGTCTAACTACCACTAACGAGCGTAAATCCCTCTTCCAACCGTCACCAGACTTGAAATGGGTAGGATTTTTGATTTTTCCCGTCCCATTTGCAGGAAGCGTCCCGATGAAGCTGTTCCCGGTGCTTTTGATTGATGCATGGCAACAAGAAAAACAGGGAAAAACAGTACCGAAACATGCTCACCAATGGTGCAGTGGGAAATCAGGGCAGTGTAGCACACCGGCAGTGTAACACACAAGCTTGACAGTTCAATTATAGCTCGATTTTTTACCTTTTTCCGTACCTCCACCAATTGCATTGCGTTCGGTGAGATCCCGACCTAGGATATCCCGAGCACCCGAACACCACCGAATCCAACAGCAAATGTTCTTTTTTTTTGCGCGTCGTGTAATATCACACGAAAACACTCTCAGCAAGACCGGAAGCCGGTAACGGGCGCGCGCGCAAGCAACGGTAACCTTATCGACGGATGGTGCCATTTCTCACCGCGTCGAGAACGACCCTCACCGAACGGACGCCGTTTGCGGTCGAGCGCTTTGGTCGAACGGGCGTACGAACAAGCACATTTTCGTTCAAACATGGCAGCTAAAGATTTGTAACAAATGTTCATCTATCGCAACGAGATCTATCATTAGCTCCCCGAAACGTGGCAAGATCGATCGGTTGGGCACTCGGCTGACTGGGGGCACCGGTTCCGATGTTCCGGTGCGATCGAAACGCAATTGAAGGGCGCTAATGATGCGCTTGTTCCCGGGAAATCCACTCACCCACTCACCCACCCGGTACGCAACGCATTACCAACGGAGGACTACCACTTGGTGTACGTTGGCCACATACGTATTTGCTTGTCTGCTTCCAGCCACGGGGAAGTTTAGTGCATTTGTTCCTATCTCTCTGTGACAGTTTTCAGCTTTTACGCCGCATATCTACTCTAACTACAATGTTCTCTCTTTCTCGCACCTTCGCAGAATATGAGGATGTCCGGAGAAAATGGGGAAACCTTGTACTTGACACAGCTGGAGCGGGAAAGTGCCGGATCGTATGCATGTGCTGCCTCCAACACGGAAGGTGAAACGCGCAGCTCATCGCTAACGCTCAAAATACAGTGTAAGTAGTGCAACATGACGGTAAAGTTGTTCCATTCAGTAGACACCTTTGAAGGATTTATGGCTTTGCGTTCGTTTGCGGAAGCGTGGAACAAAGATAATTTTTCTCATGCAAAGACAAATGTATTTGCTCTATAAAATGATACTGTTTAGAAAGTTATTTAAATTGAAATCAATACACCTTCAACGTGCAGGAGTCGGTTTACAAAACAAATTAAATTGGTTGTCGTTTTTATCTGTTTTCTTTGTGGAAATTATCCCAATACTTTGTGTGACTTAAGTACACACCTTTGGAACGCCATCTTGTAGTCCTCGTGTTGCTTTAGATGGTCGTTCAGTCTCCCACCACCATCGCGACTCATCTTAATTGGGGTGGTCATATTTTTTCATCACCGCTACCATTACCATAATTGAAAATCCATGAAAATTTAACGTTCCCCGCTTGCCAAACACGATCGTATTTCGGACCATCCGTAGGAAGGTAAAGGTACCGCACAACCGTAAAAAAAAGAAACGTACAGCGCCCATAAATGTTCGATAGCCTCGGTCAACCGACAGCCGGCGAGCCTGGCCGGCTTCGAAAAGCAATCCCTACCCATAGCTTGTGGGCAGTTTCTGTGTGTCTGTGGTTACCTTGTGAGTGTGAAAAATGGTGCTGTTTTTTATAATTGGAACCTATTTACATGCAAATTGAAGCGGCGGTAACAAAATGTATAATTGATTCACGGTATAAATGATGACGTTCGTCCGATGAGTGCTCTACGTATGATTTTACTGTGAATTAAAGTAACAAAAAATACTCCGCGGGATAAATTAAGGTAGTAACTAATGTTGTTTCGATATACAAAATAAGAGATTGCTTCATTAGAAGTTCAGCACAGTATCCATACACATGCATTCCTAACTAAGCACAGCTGGCAAATTTGTTTGACCAATCATTATTAGAGGAAGGAGTTTTTTTCTATTGCCACCAGTCCCTCGTGGGCACATTAGGTATGCGGTAGCCAGAAGCAAAACATGAAACACATTGCACACATCATGGAGATAATTGAATAAAATGGAACCGAGCATAAAGAATAACAAACGATAATCATCGAACAGGGACGGGCATCCAGAGCGCTCGCCATGCCGCTATCAGTAACATATCAGCGAAATGGTCACAGCTCATCGTCGGCGTTCGATGGTAGTAAAATGCAGAGAAGAGCAAAATGAAATACCCCCTGCCGAATGTTTACTTCCATCTCTTCGCACTCCCACTCAAACTCTGTCCACGCCACCCGGGGTTGGTACCACCAGGCGTGAGTGGTAGGCCAATAAACGTGGGCAAAGCAGTCGGCAAAGGCAAACAATGGCAAGAAAGGCAAATTCCCGCCGGCGATAATCAAGACAAGTTCCGCCGGTATCGTGGCGAACTTCCGTAAAGGGCAGGACCTTACAGAGTAGAGCTTTTTTTCCCTTTTTGGTGTGAGTTTTGCCATTCAAACGGTAGCTCAACACTTAGTTCGGTTATTCGTTCAGTCCCTGGCCTGGATCGAAGAATCGTCCAGAAAGGTGCCATCATCGATTGGACAAAAGGAGGCTTGTCCGGAGGCGTTTTATCCTTTCCGGACCCTTGCGCGAACGGATGAAGGGATGCAGGAGAGATAATAATATTTCCGCTTGGGGATTTTGTTTTCCCTTCTACCTCTTGCATCCGGTCGCTTCGGCGGCACTGCGAGTGTCGTGTCGTACCAGCTGTCCCAACCAAATATCGCTACATGTGCTGTGAAAGCATTTATTCGTGTACTTTGAGCTATTTCTTCTAGGGTGGCAGCATTCAATCGGGAGAAAGCTTTGTAGCGTTTTATATTTAAGCAATCCTCCTCCTTCCATCCCCAAACCGTGGCCTTCAATTGCTCATGAAAATATTATCATCAGATATGTTTTAACTTTTGTTTCTTCTGTTTTTTTGTTGTTGTGATTGTTCAGCAAGGACGTGAACTGTGTTCGATAAAACGAATAACAGAAATTGGCTTTATGAGAAAATTATACTACACTACAGAATCTCTTAGAAAAGTTTTGTTGATAAGGCCTATAAACACTTTGCTTTAGCCACACGAGTTTATGAGAGTGCTACATAAATGCTTAATATTTTGACCCTAAAACACCCAACCCAACCCGAGATTGGCCGAAAACATGTTTGCGCTAGTCATGCACTCGAGCCTCTCCGCACAGTGAATCCACTCCTCTCCGACGAAAATTAGTCTCCAGTTGTGGAATAAATTCGTCCTTCCAGATTTGGTACTGCCCCGGGTTGGGTGGAATTCGTCCCAAAATCGGGACACCGTCGGCCAGAATGGTATGGAATTAAAATCTGTGAATAATGAATGAATGGTGTGAGCCCGATTTGCGAGACCCGATGGAAAGACGCTTGTTTCTTCGCGTCCTACTCTATTGTCGCCTTAAAACGAGGGTCTACTTTATCCTTTTTTTACCGTGCGCCTCCGTTTAAGATGGTTTTGTGTACGCTCCCTCGCACGACCGTGCACAAAACACAATGTTCCCATTTGTACTGTAAAGCTAAACACATCTCAAATCGGATTCCAGCACCAACCTCTCCAGCCTCCTGTCACTACAAAACGGAAACGGAACAGACCGAAGAATGCACGGTGGCTGAAATAAAGCGACGACTTTGTTTTGTTTTTGTTTCGATAAGTTTAAACAAGCCCCGGAAAGCACGTGTTGTTGGGTGGTGAACAATTGTTGAAAGCACCAAAGGATGGGAGCGTTTGCGTCTACACTGAAATATTTGTGTAGGGGCATTTTACGGCAACCCATACAGCGCATCTGTGGGTCGGGGTTGTTGTTTGAGTATTGTTAAATTTATGTGAATATTATTTTCATGCAGTTCGGCCTGTTTTCTGTTGAAAGGGTTGCAAAGCTTTAAATAATTGGCTGATAAAAACTCAGTACAAAAATAGATATAGATAAAAAAGTTGAAGATATATATAAAAAGTTCCTAGTCAAGTATAAGAGTGAATTATATCACTATCTTCATAAACAAAATAGACTTTCTTCGGTATCTAAGATTTGAACTTTATTGTGTCAATTCTGGAGTTACTAGTTCTAGAGAGAGTAATTCAAGAGATATGTTAGAGAGTCGGTCCTTCACACGACGGTACCAAAAACCCTGCTGGATCACTAGCCGAAACAACGGAATCTCCAGCCTGATAGAAAAGTCTAGTGAGCTAGTTGTGGCAGAACACATTCAATCAAAAAGATTCATATAAATCAGTCTTCTCAAAAGTTCGCCAATAATTGATTATTTGCTTACACATCTTATTCATATTAAGTACAATCACATCTACCACAAAACAATTTTATTTAACACATTTTTCCTCGATCGTAAAACTAAGTATTACATGTCCTTCATTCACATACCATTTAATTAAAAGCGATAAAATTTAATGCAACTTTGCTCCGGGACGATGTTTTTTTTTTTCTCTTCAAATTTTCCATGCATTCTTGTCGTACACGGCTAACGAAATGTTCTCCATTTCTCTTTTTACAGTTGCACCGCGTTGCAAACCGGGCACGGAGCAAACCTCGGTCGGATCGCTTAACATGCACTCGCTGCACGTGAAGTGTGAGGTGGAAGCCGACCCACCGGACGGTGTACGGTTCAGCTGGACGTACAACAACACGCGTAACGTGTCACCGGTGCTGAACTCGCGCATCAGCTCACACGGGCTCGTCAGTACCATGACCTATCTGCCACAGTCCGACTCCGAGCTGGTAACGCTTGCCTGCTGGGCGATCAACAATGTCGGCCGACAGACGGTGCCATGTCTGATACATATTTTACCTGCAAGTACGTTCTCTGCACGCTGTGGCACCCTTTTTATTCAATTCATCGTCTTTGATTGAGCCACCGTAAGCTATCGTACTACAGCGGATGGTTGCCGCGCCGTGATTGCCAAACGCAACTTCGGTGAGGCGAAACAAAAAAATACTGGCAACCCACCACACAGTCAATCCACAAATGAGAAGTGCCAAATCAAATAAGGTTGGCATCGAGTTGGATTGCACAACCCCGGAAGGCTCCGCACGATAGCTACGATAGCTTCGGTTTGCAGTGAGATGTTCTGCATTTCCCGCACTGCCACAGAATGAACCAGCTGCAGTTACTGCACAAATATGCTCGATTCCATGGCTTTTAATTAAAAATGCTGATGTTTGTGTCTTTTGCGTTTTCTCTCCCACTTTTTTCTCGATTCCATGCGTCCCTTTACCGGGGGCTGACGACGACAATGACGATGGTGCTGATGATGATGATGATGATGTTTTCGGTTCTGATGCGGCCGAAACGAAACGCAGAGATTCCAGATACGCCCCGGAACTGTGAGCTGCACAACGATACGGTGCTGGAGGTGGTGTGCCTGGCCGGCAGCGACGGTGGTCTAATGCAGTCGTTTCTGCTCGAGGTCGTCGGTGGTGTGGCACCGCCCGCTTACAATCTGGACTTTACCCGTGGCCCACCGACGGAGATCGATAATGAAATTTCCACCATGAACGATCAGGTAATGGCATTTGTTTGTACGTACGGTTCGCATGAATATCTGAAAGGGGTGGCATTGTTTAGCACTACCGCACTGCAGCGTCGTACCTTCCAGAACGAATCGTTCGATCAGCATGCGAAAAGAAAAAAATACTCCCGTCCGGAAGCCTTCAAAGATGGGCAGGAAATTGCTTCAAAATCTCGTCGAAACTATTTTCGGTGGTTTTAATTGGCATTCGAACGTATAATCGATTGCTTTGCCCCTTAAACTGTGATGCAGCTGTAAAAGCGACAGGGCAAAACGTTTAAATTCTTGCTCAGTTGACTTACGGTGCTGACGGTCACCGTAAGCAGTACTGTATTTAAGCTTCATTAAACGAACATATTTCCAACGCGCAGGACCCTGGTGCCTGGTGTTACTGTTGCTGCTGCTACCGTACGATGCGATACGGCCATTTGCATCCTGAGGGTATATTTTGAACCAACTTCTGTTAGAACATAGAGCTTCATTTACGAGTTGCCTGGCGGAATTTGGATCTTTTTTTTTGTTACCTTAAATCCACCCTCATCCCACCGGGTGGATGTCACTGGGCGGAAACACATTGCAGCCCATACGATAACGGGCAACATGCCTCACAGACAGCGGGCCAACCGCCATCCAGTTGCATCCAGTATGTACGCTGGAACCGCGCTGGTAAACTCCAGCAGCGTTGTCGGCAATTAAAACTTAATCCCACCTCTCTTTCACGCTCCCAGCGTGCGCACGTGCTCAGCTTCTCACCATCGTATGTTTATTATTTTCATCCACAGGCCACATTAGCACCATTATTCCGAATCCAGGAGCAGATACCGCAGTTTAAATTGCACAGCTTAGAACCGGGCCGCGACTATCAGCTGTTGGTGTACGCCGTCAACGCAAAGGGCAAAAGTGATCCACCGTTCGTTATCGATAAAGTGCGCGTCGGGTCGGCGCTGGTGCCTCCGTACGGTAAGTTTTCACGTTTCATCTGGATCGGGGCCGGGGGTGGGAAGAGTGGTCCATGATTTTGCCCGGCTTTTCCGGCAACCACTTTAATTATAATCTGTTGCCTGCTAAGCCATGCCATCGCCTGCTGGGAATGGGGCGTGTGAGTTAGTTTTAAACTCTGGCCCCCAACGGAATATTGGAGGAGTCGAACCTGTGCCGGAATGATTTTCCGGAAATATGTGATACTTGTAACGAGCTAAATTCTATTGAAATTATCGTGTTAAAGTTTGGGAAAGTGCATTACGTTATCAATGCTGCATTCATGAGAACTAGAAGTTAAATGTTATGATCTCTCAATGATTTTGTTCTGGAAAATAATGAACGAGTTTGCAATAGTCATTACTACATCTCAGTTTGAGCCAACTGAGATCCATCTGCCAATGTAATAGGTTACACAAGGCATTACGGATTGAGTCATTTTAGAAATCCTTCAAATATAAGTGCGAAGTAAAATTATCAGAAACGATTTTTTTTTATTGTTATCTTAAAGTAATACAAAACCAATAAAAGAATTAACGATCGAAAACGTATACGAAATAATAAAAATGTCATTAAAATGTACTATAAATGAATACTTTTGAGGGTTTTTGATTACACTCATAGAACTACATTTATGAAATCTTCTCTGAACAGTAAACAATCCACCATAAACATCATTGTCAATAGTCAAACCAACAAGTACAACTAGCTGTAAAAAAGCTAAAGCGATGTGAGAGCAATTCCACGCTGTCAAGAATTGTTGTCTACACTGAATACAGAAAAGGTGTAATCGTGCTGAAACGTATGATCTCCGATTTGTGCGTTGAGGTAGAATGAATTGTACGGATCACCAACGTTCGGGGACTAATGCGATGTTTCTGTCACAATCGTCGGGGGCAGACCGTGACGCAATGGGCGGGTATCAATAAGAAAGTAAGGATTTAATTTCCAAGCTGCTCACCTGACATTCATCGGCCGGGCAGACATTCACTTGCCTTTTGAGTGAGTTTGAAAGGCCCACACGTACGTTCTGTTCGTTCGTTCGTTCGTTGCTTTTCGGTCCGCATGGTGTCGATCAATCGTTTCTCGAATGTCATTTTTTATGCTGCATGTTGATGTTGGTATGATACTTCCGGTGTACTTTTTTTTTTTACTTCACTCTTGCCTTTCGTACAAGGGTTTTCCGGTTGCGTGTTGGGTGAGATGTTTCCCACCACTCGGGAGAGGCTCGTTTAAGTGTGGAAGGATATTTTTTTCTTCCCATTCCGCTACACATACCCATTTCGTTACATTTTCAACGTTTCGAGAAAGGATACGGAAGTATCGGATGGAAAATGTTGATCCGTTTCCACACTTTCCACGATTTTTCGCCCGGGCAGTGCGGCACGTCAGGTTTGGCTTGGGTTAGAAATGTTTTCACAGCACGTTTCCGGAGCTTTTGCACCCTCTGATAAAAAGGACTAACACACTTTGCATACCCTCACACACACATACACACACGATCGGTAATCGGACCAGTTCGATTGTTCAACCCGTACAGCTGACTGGAGGAATCAATTTCAGAGCAGATTCTACACAGTCCGTGATAAAACAAGATTTCCCTGGAAATGTTCACCGGCGGGTGGGAAAATGGCGCAAAACGGGGATAGCAAAAATAGAAACGGAAAATAGGAAAAACCGTACTGCCATACTGCCCCCGGGAATCGATCGCTCATAGTATAAAATAACCATCAATCTTGTGTTTTCATTTGCGAGTGAAATGCCGTGACAGCTTCACGGGTACGGGTTGCCTTTGTCGGTTCACTGACCAGCGTCCGTGTGTGTGTGTGTGTTTGAGGGTGGTTTGGCAGAGTAAGCCTGCCGAAGGATCGAGGCGTGGTCCATTTACTCGTTCAATGCCGATCCGTATGTGTTCGTGGTTTGCGGTGAAACCCGATCCATTACGCAAATGTTAAGCCCCATCGTGGGCTTCATTTTCCACACATACTACACAATGCCGGTTGTATTAAGAGATTGAATAATGGATAGATTAATCGAGAAAATATACACATTTTATCCCCGGCACCCCGGCAGGTGTGAGTGAAGCGAACTGGAACTGGTCAGATGTATCGGTCCGGTGATGGAGTTATTTCGCTTGCTGTTTCAACTGGTCCGCATCACGTTCTGTGCGATAAAGTGATCGATCTATTTAAAAATACAATATGATTTTCACCATTTTACGGCGCCATTTTCATCGTGTCTGCGTTCTTTACCGTCCACAGTGGATGAAACCATCATTTCCGAGGATCCTACACCGGCGGAAACTTCACACCAGGACAAGCAGAAGCAACAGTCGCAGATGGTAATGTTTGCGGCTGTTGCGGCGGCCGTCGGTGTCATCATAGCGTCCATAATCGTTGCCGGATTCGTCGCGATATGCAGGCTCAAACGGCAGAAGCCTCCCGAACCGCAGGAAGTTCGAAAGCGCATGCGGTAAGTCCATATATCTTTAAAACATGTATCATGGTTTAAATATTCCAACAATAGTTTTTCGCATCAAATGACTCGAAGAAGTAAATCAAAAACATCTGATCAAAAAGCTTAAAATTCATATTTTAGTAAAGCTTTTTGTAAAATAGGAAAAAGTCGGTAATTTTCCATTCCACTCGACAGCCATTATTCCTTCAGGATGGAATATTTTCCTTCTGATCGCATTCCGCCATTGGGTCACATCGCATCACAAACGTTTCATCGAATGCACAACGATAACAAGCTCAAAAATCATTTTCTTCTTTCAACCTGAAGCTGGGTATAAATTCCTGCCTTTTTTCCATTTCATTGCCCTTTTAGAGGGAAAGCATTATACCTGTCCGAATGGTTCCAACATTCCCAGCCTGGAAGAGGACCCTTTCCTGGATGTCCTTTTTTTACTCGTTTTGTTTCATTTCCCGCAAGATCAGGGTTTGCTTTGCTGGTGTTGTGAGCGCGTTGAGACTGATTCGAAATCGGAAACAGATCCGGAACCAGAACCGAACACCCAGCATGGAGCGAAATAATGATATGCGTCATTTTCCATCTTCACTAATCCCAAGGGTTAATGATGCCGACCGTGGGTCGATTCACCGCACTCGGCTGTCGGCTGTCGATGCAAACAGATGATGATGCCGACCTTACTCCACCCGTCCTCTCGAATGGGGTGGTTGGGAACAGAAGAAAGGAAAAGCTTCTTCCAAAAATAATTCTCTGCCCGTTCATTTCCCTACAGAGCGGGGACGGGTTTATGTCCGGCAGGCTCAACCAAGGCTCGCGGACGGAGGCGTCGAATGGTCGCTTTCAGGGGCCATTAGGCTGCCTGACGAAGGGCACTATCCACCGGCGGCCGAGGGGTTTAGAGCTGCCGGCGCCAAGACAGCTTTACTTGCGAACGAATTCTTGTTTGCTGCTTGGACGCATATTTTCTTTGGCGAGCGATGTTGTGCGTTCTGTGGACGAAGGTTTTCTCTGCAACGTTTCACTGCAGTAAGACCACATTTCGGAGGAACAAATGACTTAGATTGTTTAAATTGATAACGTAATTTCTCTGACTTTATGGTTCAATGGTTCAATTGGAGCAAGTCAGGTCGAAACCCGACCCACCCGGGTTGTCATTTTCCAGCCTCAGCCTCATCCGTGCCGTTGTGCAAAGAGGGAGGAAATAGATTTCTCGTGCGCCCGACGCCCATGCTTTACGATGGGAGAAAATGAATTGCCGACTACCGGTGTACCGAGCTGTATCGAATCGGCTCGATTGAAGCGTTGTGTCACCCTACGGGAATAATTACTGCCGGTGCGTTGTATCTTGCTCGCTTGCCTGTCCATTGCCGGTGGCATCATTTATTCCTTCCCGACCGACGACGAGCGACCAACCAACCGGTTCGACGTGACTTTTGATAGATCTGTTAATAACACGCCAGCCCGACGAGCGGATGGCAGCAATGCTTTGGGTTGGTATATTTTCCCCCGTCCCAAATCCCCGCCACGGCAATAAACCGCCGAACGCAGGCAAAACCCACGTGAAGTGTGACATAATTACAAGTGATTCGGCAATTGGTCTGGCGACGGTCGGAAACAGTGATAAGCGAACCTGGTCCGAGGCTGGTAATAGCGCGCAATAGCCGTCTCGTTACACTCTGGCACGACATCGTAATCGACACGGTTTGTGATGTCCTTGCGAACCATTTTAATGCCGGCCAAATGATAGCCCCAAGCGCTTTCCTACTTCCATCTGACTGTCCAAAGGGCGGGGCGATGGTGATGACGATGATGATGGCGATGGTGATGGTGATGGCGCTAGCCAACATACTCATGTTCATGTTGCCCCTTTTCTTTCCTTCCTTTGCAGACCTGCCCGAACCGATGTGCCATCGATGTACGCTGAGGACGATGTATTCGATGATGAGTATCAGCGACAGCTGGATGTACGCTGCAGTCGTGCCTCGTCCACCATTAGAAGTAGTCGTTACGTATCGGAAGGATTTGTACAGTATTCACAACCTAGTCTTAATGGTAAGTACGGTTCGACAGCACACGGTGCAACTGGAAGATTAATACCTTTCCGAGGAATTTTTCAATGAGAGAATTCCCCATTCCAAACCGAACAAACTGAGTTGTTTTAACGATACCGGGAAATAGATTAAACTGGACGTATGTATATACTAAATTCAGTTGGAGAAGCTGTTCACTGTTTTCTGCATCTTTGTCCATCTCGATGAATATGTAATATTTCTGTAACGTTTCACAACACATGTCTCCGTATTGCGACATTAATCCAACATGTTTCCGGGAAGGAACGTATCCGCCTGGATCTAACGCACAAACCGGGAGTGCTTTAATCGGGAGAAAAAGCATCTCGGCCATAAATAACACGGCCCGCGTAAAGATAAACCATACCCGGCTTAAGTCGGTCCAAACAAATCATAGACGGTACGCTGATCTATTATTTAGGCGGAACTCAATTCCCAGCATCGCCGAAAGCCAGTATATATCAAACTCGATACGGTTCACGGGGTTCGCATGGGCTGCAGCTAATGTGCGTCTCAAACTCAGTATGCGTGTGTGTGTGTCTATATGATGCAGATGCTCGAAAGTACCCAATTTTCTCTCCCGGAAATATAATCCCATACTTATGCCCCACATCACCGCCGCCATGTGACGTTGGTGGTTCGTTTTTTTTTCCCCGTGAAGGATCATTCCATTCCGGTCCTTTCCCGACGCTCGTTTGCATTTGGATGTTCTTAATCGCTTCTCGAAGGCAGTATCTTTTATTTTTCTTACTTCGGTAGAAGTTTTTCCCTTTGCCCGCCTTCGCCCGGAACGAACCGTCAGCAAGTGGCTCAAGGTTTCATTTGGTGTTGCCCGCTTCGGCAGGCAAATGAGCATGGAACCGAAAGCATTACCTCTGTCCGCATGGACATTTTTCCCAAAACCCCAATGATGAATGTGAGTTTTCAGCCGCATGGGGAAGTTTCGGTGCACACAAACACAGAGAAACATACTTCCACGTTTTTAAGGGTCCCTATTCCGGTGCGTCTGTATGTAAGTGTGCATTTGACGCTCGATCCTATTAATGTGCTGCTTTTCCTTCGATTCAATCAATGACGATTGTATCATATATCAACAAGATGAATGAGGCGATAAACAACCCTCGGATGGTATCATCTCTTATGCCTGTCTGTACTCTTTCTCTCTCTACCGATAGTGAGTGGTTTTGGAATAGGGAATATTTCCTTCTTGCTACCGCAAGCTTACACACATACGGACAGTAAATTTTGTGCTACTTGGCAATAGCTTCCAATCACGTACAACGTTGTGAGCTAGAAGTGAAAATCATCTACAACTTCTTTCCGGTAGCAGATGTATAAGGACGATCGTTTTGTGCCAATCGTCAAACATCAACTCTTAAATTTTTCGGAACTGCAACATTACGAGCTGCAAACTAGTGAGCACTAACGCTTCCTTACGTTCGTCAAACATTAAGGAGAAATCATTTGTCCATCTCTGTTACGTTTGCAGTGCGGTAGAATGTTTTGCGTTAATGCGCTCGCTTGCGTGTGGCTGTGTAGTTTTTCGTTTGCATATTTTTCCCACCATTTTTCTTCGAAATGTTCCGAAAGCGCAAAACCTTTCACAACCGCCACTTATCAAACCTGGCAAAGAGCAATGGTGTTCTCCTTTTTGTCGGTATCCATCGTTCCGAAACGGGGCAAATGGAATTCAGATTTGCCATCTCATTTTACTTAATTTCACCCCCATTACTCGTGCACGGTGGGATCGACTAGCGAAGGTTACCCGAGCCTTACAGCATCCATCAACGAATGGTTTGTTGTCGACTCACCGTGCCCGGCACACGCGTGTGAACCTGGCCGAATTGAGAATTGAGCGCGGGACCAAACCAGCACACAGCGACCGCCGAGTGGTACCTTTTCGGACGAAACCCTCATCCGCTAGAAATACGCAAATTCGATTACGTGATGATGATAATCCAAATCAATAAATAAATGAGATTCGGTGTGCCATCCACCGACAGCCGACTGGCACCATCGGCCAGGTGTGCTTTCTCACCAGACGGGCTAGACAGACAAGCCGCTGGATCTACCAAATTTGTGCGATGGGGTGAAGAGATCTACCGGTGCCATTAGTGTGGTATGCTGGCAGTTTTGGTCCAAACCGCACATCGCGTACATCCGTCAGAAAGGAACGGGACAGCCAATTTTTTTTGCGATGCTAGCCGGCTCCGAGTTGTTGGTGACAAAATTATGCGATGGCACCTTGCACAATATCGACACGATCGATTTCAAGCAATTTGGTCGAACCCCGGTCGTACAGAGTGTCTGGAGGGCGATGTTTTGGGGAGGAGGGAAAAAAGCTTATGCTATCGTGAGGATACTTCATGACACAGCTCTCTCGCGACACTAGGTAGCGGTGAGTGTATGATTGTTTAACATATTTTACCACCAATGACTGGTTGTGATAGTGACTGATAGGTTTGCTGAGTAGCTTGTCATAAAAATGATCAAAATGATTTTTCGTATCTATTTCAAACATTATCGAAATCAAGTGTTCATGAAAGCAACATGTTAAAAACGCAAGAAGAGGGTATTAAAGCTTTATGTCAACTCGCAATTTATTTATTGTGTTCATTTGCTATTCATTTAAAGTAATTAGAAGATTAAAATGACCCTAATGGATAGCTCATGTGAAAATATCATGGACCAATACAATTTTAAAATATTTAATGGAGACGCCTGGTCGACCATGTGATTTAAGGGTGGACCACTCACGGAAAGACCGGTACTACAACCCATCGAAACCATTCTCAACCACTTCTCAACCTAGCAAAAACTATGCGGCTATGAAGTATAAATAAATGTAGTAAACCATTACATGATCCGCATGACCTAGTGGGTCGTCAAGCCAAAATCGTATGATGGAGACGCCTGGTGTCTCATAACTTTTTACTGGTAAATTTCCTGGATAGTGTGCAAAACATACCTGAAGCAGCAATTTGAAGCTGTTTGTTAAGACATTTATTTATCTTTCCTGGAACCGGCACTGTTGGTACATCGAAAATATTTTGGCTCATACATGGATGCATGTCCGCAATCTCTTGTGGTATTAATCAAAAGGACATCAAATATTGGGTCAGTACCATGAGTACATTCTTCACCGTACGTTCGACAAGACTTCCATCTGGAGCGCCATCCACAAGATAAGCTTGGTTGTCACACTTTCGCAAACACTTAAAAAAATCACATCAAATAAACTTATGTACAGAACAGTGCTTGCAGTACACAAAACACACACTGACCGCACATTTCTGTCAGTGCTGTTGGCGGAAAAAGCTCGTACCGGCACACTTTCCACACGTTCGGTGTCTCCTGTGACCGTCTAGCATCTGGCGGGTGTCGTACTGGGACATGTGCGATGTTGTGGTGTATGGAAATAGAAAAATTGATGAGCTTCCCAAAATCTTTCACGCCTGTTCTACCATCTGCTGGTGAAACCGGCCGCAAAAAAACGGAAGGAAACATGGAGACAAGATGCGCACCGACAATCACGGCCCAAATGAATCTCTTGCTGCTGCGAGCGGGCCGGTGGGATGGAGTAGAAAAACCCAATCAAACACTGAATCCTAAACAAATTCCCACACTTTCAGGTCGCTACTGGTTGGGGCATATTGATGGCACACAAGCGGCACTGTGTCGGATGCGATTGAATAGCACCGACTCGATGAAGTAGACGGTGCTGGGTTGTCACAAAAGTTGGTGTCATATTTTTTTAAAGAAAAGTGTTCAAATGAATTTATTTTTATTTTCATAATTTTGCCAATAGCATCTCGGTGTTTACTAGAGTGCATAAATTTTTTTTTTATGAATAATACGAACCATTTCCATCAAACCTAGCATCGTCCCGTTCGACATCCAGTACTTGTGCTTCTGCTCTTGAGGTTGTTGTTTTAATACGACCCTAAATGGACCAGCGAACGATCGAAGCATATCCTCCGCAAAAAAGTAGTAATAGTCCACCTTGAAGAAACCACGAAAAAGCTTCCCACCCCAGCGTGTAATAAAGTTCGATCGAGACCTTTTTCACTCTCCACAGTCCGGTCGAGGGAGACGTTCGACTGGGGTCGGACGGGAAGGTCTAGCAATCCCTTGGGTTTCATATGCAAATATGTAATGTGTTTGTTAGATGATTTGGAGCTACCTTCCGAACCGAAGCAAAACGTTTCACTGCATGGCAAGTGTCTGGCGGCAGGGCTACCAACCTCCAAAAACCATCAGCTTGCCGAATAAGATTCCATTTTACCGTACACATCCCTTTTTCCCTGGCATTACACGGTACGCACACTCACACACGCACGCACAAAAGCGGCCCAAATCCTGTTCCCTCCAGGGTGATGTCCTTCTCCAAAGGTCTGTATGGTCTGTCCATCTGGGGGCAGCACAGTGAACGCTTCGGTGAACCTTTTCTCGTTCGGTGCGCCAGAAAGAACTTGCTCCATCATCATCTTCACGCCGGTCACGCCAGAGAGACGATACTGTTGTAATGCTGCAGGGCGGTTTTGTTCTCAAGTTTTTCAAATTCTTTTTCCGAGCCTATTTTTGCGGCTCAACCGTTGCCCCGGCATCCTCCGGCGCATTTTTCACCGAACGGTCGGCTTTCTTGTTCCTCGTACAAACGTTGGACGAGACTCTTGGGGGTTATTAAGTTGCTTCCTTTAACTTCACTGATCGAAAAAGGTAGTTAAGCATGATTTTCCTCTTTCTGCGCGGCACCACTAGTGGATGAAAAAATGATATTTTGAGCAAGGTTTTAGCTAATGCAAATGTCTGTAAATAAACTATCGAGCGTGATAAGCCACAAAGCCTGCAGATAATGGAGGTTTCGAGTGCTTTGTGTACGGAGAGAAATATTTCATGTTTAGGCTGTTTGAAGCACGATAGTCCATTTAAGGAATAAATTTGACCAAAGATTATTCATCTTCGATTGTATATTTCGTGTGCTGCTGAGTGTGTCGATCCAATTTAATGTCTAATCTTAATCTAACCTTCCAACCACTTACCCGTCTCTCTTCTCTTACATTTCCCCGTCTTTGGTTGGCTTTCGCTTCATCTTTCGTTGCACCGTTTTATTATAATTTTTCAGTTTATATTGCAGATCCGGATCTAATACTGCCGCGCGGGGGCGATATCGAGTTCACCACACTATCAGGAGCTTAACACAAACTGCTGGCTGACCAACGGACACCGGGCCAATAGTGGGAACCGCTGGGAGGTGCGGCCCAGTCCACTGATGCAACTTACCCTTAATCACAGTAGTGCGAAGCGTACGTTTTTAAACAAAACTTAAAACAGATTCATCACACCCACAAACTGGTAGCAGGATAAGATAGAAAGGGGAATGGGGAGGGTATCGAGAGGGGGAAAATTGGGAAAGCAAGGCATTAGGCATAGCCGGTAGGACAGTCGAGAACATACAAATCAAAAGTAGCTAATCAAACCAAATGAATTAAGCAGCATAAGGTTCGGGAACGGATGACGAGTGAGCATACAGATATTGGGAGCAGAAGGAATGCATACAGATTTTAGCGTTAGTGTTATACCCGGCATCGCACCATTGGTGCAATGGAAAGCGATCGCACGAAGCAGGAAGAGGGAAAAATGTTTGAAACAAAATTGTTGCCCGTTCGTGGTTCCATTGTAAACACGTCACATGAACAGAGTTTAATAGGAAAAATCAAACAAACAAAAAAACACGTGGGTAATAGAACAGTTTTACTTTTTCTGTTTGTATCAAATAAGCTCATCAAGTTGACCTGGAATTTGGGAATGCTGGAAAAAAACTGCAGTGTGTGTGCGCGCGGTTTGTCAGTTGAGTTAGTTTACGTTATTGTATATAAAAGCGTTGAAACTTAGTGGTAGCATAAAAGCAAACCCCATCTGTAACGATACACATACGTACCGGTTGCAACATGACGGGACGAACTCATAGTTGTACGACAAGTAAACACAACATGGCCAAACATAAAAGGTGTGAAAGTCACCACACGTGAGGGTGGTGCTATAATTGCTATTTGAATCTAACAAAATTGGGTAATGTTGCTAACATTGTAAATCATACAAATAAGCAAAAGAAGAAGAAAAAAAAGAACACAAACACGTCATCAGAAAATGGAAAGCTGTATTGAGTTTTGTTTTTTAAAGGTGAAACAAATAAATTCGGAAACCAAATGATAAAACCAACTGTCGATGGTTAAACTAGACTATGGGCAAAACTTTTAGCGTGTAAAAAAAAAGTGAAGAGAAAAACAATAACGGAAGAAAGCGGTGTAAAAGTATGATGAAAAGAATCAAACAAAAACACGCAACCAAAACAAAACAAAGCAAAATACCATAAAACCAAATGCCACAGTTTTCGATGGGGAAAAAAAAACTACTAACAATCAAACGAATAAAGCAAACCGACAACTGGATAACTTCGTTTAAATGAAAGCACACACTTGCAATTTACTTACTTTGTTTTCTGTTTTTTTTTTCTGTTTTGGCTTTTGTTCATTAAATCCTTTTAACCTTCCGAACAGTTGCTGTTGTTGTTCACCGGTGCCATTTTTATGAACGATTGGTTCGGTTGCGTACAATGTGGTCGGCTCAAAAATCCTCACTTTTATGGCCGGTCCACAGATTGCGGTAAGTATTGCCGGGTCGGAAAGAAAACTTTCACGAAACCACGTGTCAAACCACTCAAACCGAACAATTTTCCCGAGGGAACCCACCTGCCTGCCAACTGCCCCCGTCAATACTGCCCCCGTGCTGCCGTTCGCCCCCAAAACCCGGACGGTTGTATTAAAATGCAAAACACTTGTTTAGGACACTAATCTCAGATCTCGCTTTTGTACATTTACGGGATGCAAATAAATACTGACATGGTGCAGATGAAGATGGGTCGGTGGAGGTGGGGAGTTTGCTGACACTGATCCCCAAGGAGGCACGCCCTCCGGGTCAACCGACGCCACGGATGGAACAGTCATGCCGAGGAAAGGTTAGAAAGTCCTGATCGTTATTGTTTGTCCGCTTCACCTCTCGAATGAAAAAAATAGAGAAAACCGGAGTTCCGTTATGGGTTTGCTTCCGGTGGCACTTTTACAACCACCCTGTCCATTTATTCACTCCCCGTTTTCCCTCTCCCCCCCCCCCGTCCTTTAAAAAAGCAACATGCCTACAACAGTAAAAAGGCAAAAATGGTTGTCCTCTCCTGGGTGAACGATCGTAAAGGTGAACGTCGTAACATTTCCCATTGCGTCCGGGGTTTTCCACTTTGTTTCTGGGCAGGAACGGTTGGTGAGTTGATTCAACGCCTTCCAAATGGGTGCCGACCCGGACCGGGCGTTCCACGTGCGAGATTTTGCTGACACCACCCGGAGGAGGGCTGGTCCATTGAGGACTTTATGAAATTTATCACACTCTTTTTTCGTGATTGAGTGCAGTGCGGACCGTTTCGCCAAAACGTGTTTAATTCACGAAACAGCAGAAAGATAGTGGGCAACAGACCGGGGGAAAAAAGATCCACTCCGGTTGATGGTTGTTGAAATTAGCAAAAATTAAATGTGACAATTACTCCGGCCACTGGGCACGGCGCCATCGAAACGGGTTTCGGGTGAATGGGAAATGTTCTAAAATATTAATAAAACACCGTCCTTCTCAACACACCGGTTGGAAGCGATGGGGTAGGGAAGATCGTGACACATTACAATGGTACACACGAACGAACCTCACATTAAACGTGCAATATTACATGTACTGAGAATGGCATTAAAATGATACCATTTCATAATAAAAGCAAAAATGGCCAAAAACGCAGATGACCGCATGGAGGCGGTGCACCCGGTGTTTCAGCTATTGTTTGGGTGGTGCATTATTTCCACACTCTTTTTGTTCAGCTGACGCCGGTTTCATAATTGCACATTTACGACGGTCGTGCCTTATGAAGCGAATGGGAGGAAAGTAGCAAACGATGGAAAAAGAATATCACTCGAGGAAAAAAAAAACGGACCTTCGCTTCAATGGGAAAGCGCCACGAAATGTCAACAAATCTCGACCGACCGCCTCGTTCGGGGCGGAAGGAAAAATTATTCCCACAAAAAGGGCGACTGTTTGTGCTGCTAAAACACCTTAATCGTTGTGGATCATCCAGTTTGCTGGCTGCCCTTGGACGTACGACTAAATGCAGGTACATTGTGAGTCGTTAAAAATGCAATAAATGGACGGTGAACAGTCGAGATAAAAATGGTCCAAATGAACGGTTTGAGAAGTAGGCGGTATGAAGTAAAATGTTTTCTTAATATACTACACTTTTTTGGGGAATAAATTGTTCATTCAATAGAGCAAAACTCGTAGTGTAAACTATGGGTGGGAAGTTCCTAGAACCAGCTCAATTACTTGTGTGTCCTTTTCAGCAACAAACACCAAGCAACAACGACTAAATCCTAATCGCAACACACTAATAGCTGTGTGTACGGAATTCGCACGAAATCTTTCCATCAGCCCATCATCGTCAGCGTCACCATCATCAACACCACCGCCCACCGATAGCAGGTTTCGCCCGGAGCAATATTTTCCTCCAAAAACGAGCTTGTTGTTTGCTACCTGGTTGGTTAAAAAAAAAAAGGTGTAGGACAAAAAGCACCGTACGCAATCATCCCGCCATCGTCCAACGCACCGGTACCGGTGGAACATTTTAGCAATGTCATCTGCCGGTCCGGTTTCGATGGGGTGATGGGTTTTCCCGGCCCGTTCTGTGCTCGTTGGAAACTTTTCCACCCTCGTGTTTTGTGCCTGCAAGTGTTCGGTACCGTTGATGCTTGTTTCGAATTTTCACCAAACCGGATGAAAAACAGCCACCCAACCATGTTCCCTGTCCTGGTACTGGTTCGGTTCGGTTCCGACACTATCCGGAACTACCAGTACACAGGACACAGAGGCTATGCCAGGGATGCAGGCAAAGCACATTCACGCCGAGTAGGAGAAAATGAAGAATGCTAGAGAGTCGGAAGCTAGACTTTGAGTATTGCTTCAAACAAAACTTCTGGATAAAATGCTTTCCTACCACATTTTTCGTTCCATACACGATTTGTACTGGCTCCACGTGGACGAAAGACGAACGCTGGGGGGCCGTCCGGTGGAGCGGTACCGTTGAGAAAGAAACTTTCTCAGCAGCTTGCAGAACATTTGTCCTTGCGGTTGTCGGTAGTGAAGACTTGTACGAGTGTGTGTGCGAGTGTGTTGAGTGGGTAAAGGTACTAGCTGGTGCCCCATCATCATCGTCTACAGCTACGGGGATGAGATGGATGGAAAATGCCCGGAAACGGAACCTCAAGTGGGCCGTCACTCGCTCGGTGCATTGTTTACTCGCCGTAGCGCACGGGAACTACAAAACAGTTAAGCGATAATCCACCCCCCATTGCGGACGAGAGCGCCATGCAAGGCCGGCGGCGACCGGATGCTTGCTGACGCGATCGATTCGCGCAACCAGCCCCGTCGGGAGGTACACATGAGCGCCACTGCTCAATTTGAGGAAAATGTGCTCGAGCTTAAGTAAAAACAACAACAACTATGAGCGGAAGATTGCGTTCGCCACTTTTCTCCATCAATTTTTGCCTCCGTAAATTCTGGAGTGGGCCGCCAAGTGCTGGCCAAAGATGCTCGAAAATGAACATGGTGCGGTACAAAACGATTCCGAGCGTGTGGGCCACGGTTCGCTTGTATATTTAAACGAAACTTCACACTGTTGGCAGAAGCAATACTCTTCAGGAGTAAAACAAACAGAAGTTGGAAGACTTTGCCTAAGACTTTGAGATGATTGTGTAATAAAACAAATTACAAAAACTCCATAATTTTAAATTGTTTTAGTTAATTTTCCGTGTTAATACTGTGCCAAAACTGTGCACAACCCTGTACGAATGATCTCATGCTGAAGCCCTCGTTTACGTTCGCCAGTGCACAACCGACCGTGACTAAAGGGTCATAGGAACATTGGAACGTATGGACGGAAACACTTACGGGCAGCACTCGACTGAGGAAGCATGCAACCATATGTATGCATGCGGTGGTGTAAAAAAAAAAATGCTTCCGGCTGCATTACCGGCCAAGATTAAGACCGTTATTATTATGATGATTTTTTAAAAAGGCACTAGCACACTTTCGCTGCTCCTTTCGACCAATTCGCATTTATTGACGTACTCACTTACCACGATACACATAAAAGCTCTTTCCAAAAAATTTAAAACAATTGTAAAATAAATTAAAACACCTCAAAATAATTTCCATAACGATTTTCTTTTCTTAATACGATTTAAATTCTTAAAATTTTGGGGTCTCTAATTTTTTTTTATAAAACTCTCCATTTCTAATAAACATTTGCGAGTGAGAAAAGTTTGGATAGCAACCCACTAGTATGAAATCAATAAACAAAAAAAGTATCACTACATAAAATAAACACCGAACCATCGTCATAAATCCAGCCAATCAGTACCATAAATCTGATTTTCTTATGAAATATTTCCCCCGGACCTAAAACCGGAGCTAAAACCGTTCGCTTACTTAACGAGCTACCTATAGCTACCGCTAAAACCGGTACCTTTTCTCGAGCAGTGAGCGTTGTCCATCCGTGAGTGCTTCCTGAGCCCTCGAAAGCGATCCGAAAGCTTACCGGAGAGGAATGAACAAGACTCAGCAGCAGAAAAGGCCATTATGAAAATGAAAGGATAGTGAATATAAACAACAAACTCGCAAACAAAGTTTACCAAAGTTTTGCAATCCACCGAACAGGCTTCCGGGAAATGCAGGGCATGCTGCCAAGTTAATTTTGCACAGCTTTCCCGACACACTTTATGCTGGCCGGGTTTTTATTGCAATTTTTGAAGTAAAGGTAAAACAGGTAAATGCTCTATGTTTTGTGTTTTTTGCTGTTAGTTGGTCCAGAAAAACACTCAAAAACAAATTTTAAAATGGTTCAGTTTGTTGTTTTGTATATAAAAATCTATGCATAATTTACAACAGTTAGCGAATTTATATATGATTGTAATTTAATTAGGAACACTTTATAACTTTCATAAACCGCACAACAACTCATCGTATTACACCTGCATTACTGAGCAACACAATAAAGCAAAGGTCACGCGCTACCTACAAATCTTCAGCTCCTTTGTATCCTTAACCCACCAGACCTTTGAAGTGGGTGAGTGAAAGCTTTCCACCAACTTTACGCCCAGGGCCTGTTGTGCACACCCACTCACCGAACGGTACCGAACGCGTGAACAAATGAAAACTAATTCCTGCGAACAATCAGCGTTCGCGACCCAAAAACCGGAGACCAATCGCAAGTACCGCTGCAGCGATATTTACAACTAAAACCAACCATTTCATCGCCCCCAAAATGGATCCGTTGATTGTACCTAACAATGTTAACGACGGTGAACGTTGCTGATGACGATAAGCGTCCGGAGTGCGCCCGCACCGACCATACCGGCACGCCTCGCACAGACACGCGAGAACAATGCTAATCAGGGTGTCCACTCCCATTGCAGCCCATTGTGCATTTTTCGACGAAATGCAGATTAACTTTATTATCCGCCATGGTTTGGGGTGTTTTACGTCTGTCACCCATCCAGCAGTGCGCATTGAATGGGGCTGCGGGTCGGGAAGGATAAGGGATGTTGTTGTCTATTATATCCGGTTCCAGGGACGCACAGTTGAGATTCTAGCCGTCAGGCTATTGTGTTAAGCTTTCGGGGCTTCCACGACGAGTTGCCGGCGTGATGAAGCGACCCAGCACCATTAGAATGAGCTGACTGAATGCGTCTCGGTAGAGTGGCGTTTCCTCTGCCTCGTTTGACAGCACTCGGAAGATCTCCGGCGAGACTTGAGGTTGTGATTTCGGTGATGGTTGCGCTAACTGGAACCGGTGACATTGTATCCTTGACGTCTCGTAAGACTTTACGGATAAGCAAGCGTACGGCACGCCGGGAGAAATGGGACCGATGCCACGGGAAAACCGGATCAGCACCGGGCAGCATCTTATCGACATCAAAGGAAAAGGGCGGAAGGAAAGGAATGAAATTTGATAGCCATTGTTTCTACTACACAGCCCGATAGCAATCGCGCGGTAAGCCCCTTGAAAGCTGCCCTTGGACAGAAGATTATTTTTGGAACATCACTTACACAACACAATGATTACACCAGGGGGTTTTTGTGCTAGGTTATTGTTTTGTTTTCTATTTATTTACAACATGTCTACAATTGTTATCTAAACGATGACAGTAAATAACGAATGTATTATATTCTACACATGCCCGTAGGCGGTCTACCACCTCGTCTAGTAATAGTAAGTTACAAAATATGCTCCAATTTTATTCATTTTCCCTACACGATTATTGGTAAAACCGAATGTATTTCGTTTAATTTTTGTTTTGTCTGCTTTTTGTGTGCCAACAAAAAGCCACATTAAAGGACACTTGCATTGGGAACACTGTATGGAACGTTCGGGAATGGAAACTATCACACGATAATCATCAGCGAACGGTTTACAGCAGGAGCCGGATCCATTATTTCCCGTTGCGTTGAAGAGGCCTGCTGCACTCGCAGGAAAAACATCGTTTTCCTAGTGCATCATGCAGCATCAATCGCATTAGAGTATGTCGAGTAACAGTATTAAAACCGGCACTTTGGCAACCCATCTCACGAGCAGCAGCAGCAGCAGCAACAGCAACGATGAACACAGCAGATGCACAACATCAACAGCCTCAACAGCAACAGTAGCCAGCACCAGCGACAGCAACCCCAGTAACGGCAGGGCTTCCGACGATCCCGGAACTTTATATCCGCTCCCAAACAAAGAACGTTTTCCTGAAACGTGTTGCACGGTGTGCAGCGATGAAAGTTTAGGGGCATGAGGTGAGTTTTCCCTGCGAGCGAGTATGAGTACCCAATCGGTTATTAATAATGCGCACGCGACACAGTACATCAGGCCGCCCGGGGGCTCCGGAAAACGGACGACTGCACAGTGAAATAATGATGAGGCAGAGCTAATTAAATTTTGCAACTTTTTCCTCTCCGATTGCTGACGGTCCCGGAAGACTTCAGGGGCATGTTTAAACAAAGCATCGAGTAGTAGCGCGCAAGCTTTTGCACGGTAATTAGTGGTAAAACACAGGAAGTACTGATCTATCTCCTGGTTGTACAGGCTTGAGAAGGAAAGCGGGATCGGAGAGTAAAAAAAAATCCACAAATGTTTGATGCCTCTTCTTCTGAAAGTAAATTTGTTTTGCTCTAATGATCTAATGAAAAGACTGTCGCACAATGTATTTGCCGTTAGATGGGAACTGTGCGGTTATGCACTTCATTTCCAACATGGTCCTTTTATGAACATTTGTTTTGCGCTTTCAAAAGTTTCGAGTGGAATTTTTTGACCTATTTAATAATGAGAACACTTGCACGCGACCGTGCAGTAAACAGCTTCGAACAGGACCTTTCCATTGCCACGAGTGAAAGTTACAAAATTGCATGACCCGCCTGAAAGCTTTCCAGCTACATTTTTACGGCTAGTATGCAAATCATCCCTTTAGGAAGGAACTACCCGTCAAAGGGGGAAATTGTGGGACCATAATTACAGATTTTCATCTGATTTAGGTCAAGGACATTCGTGTAGGCTTTCAGGACTCTGAAAACCCCTTAATAAGGGGTCTCACACTGACCTTCAACCCTAACACGCATCGGAACTTCAAGGACATGTGGAACCTTCGACCCACGGAGTAACGGAGGTCAAGGAGACGATCATTGCTAACGACCTTATCAAAAAACCAGCCAACGAACTAACAAACGAGCGAAATAACGAATAGTTTGTACCATCGTTTATTTTCTCAGCAAGTTCCCAAGTACACACGCGCACACACATTAGCCCAAGGCCCCAAAAAAACACGAGTCAAAGGGTTGAAGTTGAATGAATTTGGTTTGATTCTTTGTTTTGGTTTTGTTTTTTTTTCTTCATATCGAAGGTACTTAAGCGAACGTTACAACACTTTCATAAACATGCCCATCCCTTTCGCACCATTTCCCCGACGCCCTTGTAGCATGCTCAACCAAGACCGAGGGTCATATATTTACAGCAAAACACACAAGCCTACCCACAGACGGGTTAAACCGTGCCACTACAATCTCATTGCCACCCGGTAACATTGAGCCCCGGCGTGAAAAGAACCCAACCCAACAGTGCACTAGACCCGTGGAGCGAACGCCGCAACGTCGGTGCTATGCAGGAGTTCCTCTGGGACTACCGCCGGACCGATGTTCCTCTACTGTGGGAAGGGTACGGGACTGCGATTGTGGCCCAACAGACGGTTGTGACCGTTGGTGTGGCGTGGCTGAAGGATGGTGTTGCTGTTGGGGCTGTGGCTGATGTTGTTGCCTTCGTTGTGGCTGAGCGTTATCTTGGGCATCAGTATCTGATGGTTGCTCGTGGGGCTGTTGCTGATGCTGCTGCGGTTCTGCTGCTCGTCCGGGTTCGCCTGTGGATAAATGAGGATCACCGTCAGTGGTGGAGTCCGGATTTAGCGTGAACGTAACATAGTATCGCTTATTGCTATCGAGCTTCTCCGATGGCAGTGTAATGACCTGCTTGCTGTTACCATGCGTCAACTCCAGTGCGACCTTCCCTCCGGTGCAGCTGCGGTCCGTCGGGTGCGTTAGGATTTTCGGCAAGAAAAAGCTGCCCACCCCGGACGTGCTCGATTTGTACGGTCCAAAGCCGAGCTTCGGTATCGTGTGATGGTTCATCATCGGTACTGGTGGGTGGTTCGTGGTGCCCATCGCACAGGTGGCAAAATGCAAAGGAATGCACAATTAGATCACTGCCCAAGCGGGTTCGGTCTCCGGTGACCGGCCGTATACTTACTGTACGCAGCGCATGGGATGCCCGTGTACGCGTGGGTTGCATGAAGACATCGGTGTGTTTTGGTCGTGCAGTTTAGGGCCCGCTCGTAACGGCTCACATCCGGGCTGAGCCTTCGTTCGGCCTGCAAAAAAAAAGGTAGAGATGGAATAACCGAAAACATGTCAGCGCTACCGAACGGACAGACAAATCTTTGTTAACGAATTTATCTAGCTCAGAACTTTGACATCTGGACCGACCGGTACCGAGAATCACGTCAATGCGCCAGCAATCGTTCTCCTGATTGCTATTTGAAATATTAAACTGTTCATCACCTAAGTGAAAACGCTTCACTGTGACAGTCAGCCATGTTACGTTGTACAGCCGATGCCAACGAACTTTCTCAGCCAGCGAGAACGATAATAGCCGCTCGATACGTTGCAGAGGTTATCGTGGGCAACAAATTTATGTCTCTGACGTGTTGTTTCTCCCTTTTTACACGTCCTTCATTTTACGATCGGTAGCCGGCATATCGGTTCTATTTACTCTTCATCCAGTAAAAGTACGCCATTCCCGAGAGCGAGATCATTATGACGGTTCCACTACTACTACTACTACTACTGTCAGAAAAAATATATTAAACAGACCTTTACGATCTGGCCAGCAGTACAAAGTACAAACGTCGTGACAATTGACGATGCTAGATGCCAGCGAAAACAGTGGTAACAGCGACAAAACAAAACACAGAAAGGAGTTCCGCCAACAACACCCAACCCATCCGGCCGGTTGTCAGACGGATTAGTAGTCGTTCGGTGCTGGAAAACGGACGAATCTCAGTCAACGTTACGATGTAATTACGGCGACAGAAATGAAGGACTTATGAATAAATCTCGTCAGCAGTGGACATGAAACAACCGACGGATGAAGCCGAGTGTCCGATGACGACGGACTGGCGCACTCGTGCGAAAAAGCTATGACTAATGAAGTCCCCCGCGGCAATACGGCTATCTGCAACTGCAGAAATATGCTCCACTTGGCGAATGGATACAAACAAAAATAACCACTGCGGGAATAGTGAAACAGTTTGTAATTTTGTAATGGGCAGCTTGAAGTGGCGATTCTCAATCTGTTAAATCCGTCGTTAAATGAAAACCATTAAAATGTCTCTTACGATTAATTGAAATGTACTGCCGTTGAGCTACACGTACTCACCTCATCGTACACCTCTGAGATGTTCTGGAAGTTGTACGTCTCCTTCTTCTGCAGGCTCTTGAGCGTGTCGTACAGGAACAGCTCAAAGTTCCGGAACGAATACTCCGTGTACGGGTAGCGCTTGAGCGTGCTGCCCGTCTCGTACCCGAGCTCGATCGTGGACTTGTGGTAATCGTCGACGGCCCGCTTCACCAGCACCGACTCGTTCACTTTCGTCGACCGTATTTGCAAACTTTTCAGTTCTAACAAGTGTTGGAAAATTTTTCTTTCCATATAATATCTGGGAATAAGAGCGGGCAGTGATGGCGATTGATAGGTTGTTTTGAAGGTTCAATTGATTGGTAAGCTGGTTTAGGTGTGTGTTTTTTTTTTTTTGGCGCGAGTTTTCATTGTTGCGTGGCAGTAGTTCACGATGGGATGTATTATTAGTTGGTTATTAGTTGTACTATTTGCTATCTCGCTATCTCGCTAGACACTAAACGAACATGTCCCTCTCTGTTAATTGATCGTTTTGTAAGCAAACCACAATTGGGAAACAGTGAACAACAAAAATTGGATGCATATTTGAGGCTTTGTTAAAGCTTCTAGAAGCGATCGAATGTGTGACATGGCACAGATGTGAGCAAATGATTGATCAACCAAGGAGTTTGCTGTTATTGCACTACGCATCAAAGTACATAAACACATATTCATTCAATCTGTTTTAAATATTAAATTTCTCAAGGAAATTATACGTCTTTACTCTCATTGGTTGAAAATTTCTAGTCAATTAAATGAAAAAATGTTCATAAACTTTCAGAAGAGTGCTAACATAAGACAAAAATGCTAAATGAAGCAGTAGACATACACGAATACAAAAAAGGAAAAAATCATTTTAATAAAAGCGTATTTAAAACACTCATTGAAACCTGATTAGAAAGAAGAAATAACAAAAAAAAAATGGAAACGAATGATCGATATGCATCGGATTAAGGACAGTTTGTAAGGAATTGTTAGTAAACAGTATGTTACATTACATTTTCTAATAATCGTTTGCTCAAATCCATAACATTCACTTCCTAAACACTAGAGAAAATTTTGCACCTTTTTCCTAACAATTATATTATGTCAAACATTTAAAACATTTTTCACACGTTAACACTACTACTCTCTGGGTGGAAGTTTGCTTAATCGGTGGGTTGAAACTGTTGGCTACAAATCCTATTCGCATTACATTTCTAGCTTACTTGCACAGTTGCACACAGCATCGAACACTTTTTCTTAAAAACACACACAAACACACGCACACTTGCACTATAAAGAACCTAGTTCCAGTATTGCTCACTAATTGCCAAGGGGAAGTTATCTACCAAAACATAGCGCAATCACTCCTTGCCACACTTACAATTACGATACGACACTAGAAGAATCGGTGGTTATTGCTATCACTTGAATACGTATCAATTACCTCTACACAAACTGTTGCTTACTACGGATACTATTGGACGTCTCTGGTTAAACTACAACATTGGGATGGATTATTTAGACCACTACATTCGCTTCGATTTGAAGCATATGGGTAAAGGGAGGGATTTGAGAATGTTTGATAATTCTAGTTGCAAAAATCTTGACCGAGCCTGTTAGTGACGGGTTGATGTTTCCTGCTCTTCATACGGATGAACGCGTTCGATGGTTCTCACTGCTTCTTCCTGTAGTGTTGTTTTTCATTCAATGCACTTACTAGCATGAAAAGCGAGCAACCTTTTGGAAGCAGAACCTCATGCCTGCCGGATGTTTTGAGTACTGTTATCTGTTCTGTGTGGTCGGGTTTTAGTGTTTGTAATCTGGTACTATACTTCATTATTGTTTTTTTGTTTCTGTTTTCATATATGACACACTCCGAACAACTCATCTTGAATCTTTTTTACTTTTATCTGAAACAATAATACGGTGGAGGGGTTCGGCTTCAGAGTTAGGTCTCTTATAAGGTGGCAAAAAAACACTAGTTACTGGATACACTAGGACGGAAAGAAAGAAGGAAGAGGGGGGAAGGTTGGGACACGTGCAGACACACTCCTCAAACAATCTCCACTCCAACACCAACAATCATGTACAACGCAAGCACACAACCCGTGGGACTGAGGAAATGAAAACCCAAAGTTTTAGTAGCGAGTGAGATGAGGCTCTAAGGGAAGGTGGCCGACCTCTAGCGGAGGGAACAGAAACTACTCAAAGGCTTTTAGATAGGGTGTTCGTGTGTAGAGATGTGTGTATGCTACGGCGTCTAGTGGAACCCATTTAGCCTACCTTCGGATATTACGATGAATCGACTGCTGGACGGTCGTCATGTTTACTGCGTTCTTGTCGCCCGGCTTCCGACCCTCGGGACGGGAACTGACCGCCCGCTCTTCCACCATCGTGAAAGCCGACCTTCGCGGCAGGGTAGCCGTGTGTGTCGGCCGCTCGAAGATGGTCGGCTTGCTGCGTATTGCCTGCGGGCTCGGCTCGAACCCCGAATCCTGATCCTTGCTGCTTTGCTGCTCCTGCTGCTCTTCTTCCTTCAGGCGGGGTTTCTTTTTGATTTTCTTCTTTTTCTTATCGTCATCCTCGGTACCGTCGAGACTGACGAAAAAGCCTCTCGTTTGATCGACCTTCTCCTGGTCCGACGGCTGGGGCGTAGTCGTATCCTTTCCCGGTTTTACCGGTTCCTCCGGTATCGGTGCCGCCAGTTTTGAGTCCTCCTCAACGCTCTCCATTTTTGATTCCATCGAACGACGCAGCTTCGGTCGCTCTTTTGGAGGTTCTTGTGGTTTTGCTTTTTCCAACACCGGCGGCACCTCTTCCACCACAACCGGTGGTGGTTCGTCTACCATTTTCGGGACCTTTTTCTCGGCAGCTTCCTCCACAACAGACGGCGGTTCTGTCTCTTCGCTTGATTTTGAAGGTGAACTTTCGGTCGATTCCTCCGGTGTAGTTTTCTCCTCCTCGACGACTGGCTTCGTCTCCATCGGCACCGGTTCTTCCGGTTCTATTAGGGGTGGTAACGATTCTTCTGCTATTAAAGACTCATCATCACCCATGCCTGTTCCTCCGCCGCGGTCTACTTCCAATTCCAGCAGGGGTTGCGATTCAACCTTCCCTTCCCTTATGTCCTTCTCCGTAACTTCTGGCAGTGTTTCTAGCTGTGGCAGCGATGCTGGCTGTGGCTCCGGTTGTGGTTCCGGAACGGGGATTGCTTCAGGCTTGGGCGGTTCGGGTGGTACCGGTACTGGGGCCGGTTCCGGTGTTTTCTCTTTTACTAGTGGAGGCGATGGTGGTGGTGCCGGCGGTACTGCCGGTTCCTCTAAAGGGGGCGCCGGTTTCTGTTGCACTTTTGCCGATTCCTTATCGGATGATTCGGACTTGGAGCGACTTTTGCTATCACTCTTGGCGGATTTTAGCTTCGAGCGATCCTTCCGTACCTCTACCCTGGATGCGGTCGTCTGCTGCTGCACCAACTCTACCGCATGCTCGTCACGTACCTCTTCGATAGTTTCCGTCACCGGTTTGCTCGTCACTCGGGATGCTAACCCTTTCGCGGTGCGATCCTCCGTCTCGCTAAGACCCTCCACATCCGACCGAGTTCGCTGCTCAATCGTGTACGTCGCATCCGTAGCCGCACCATCATCTTCCGTCGATTTGGACATCGATTCGGGCGGCTGATGTATTTGCGCTTCCGTCACAACCTCCGTTGTGCTAGCGGGCTTTGCCGGTTCCTCCTCGCTTGGCGAGTCCGACTTTTTTGTCGACTTTGCTAGCTTTGTTTTTTTGCCCGTTCCCTTGAGCTTTTTTTTCTTGGTCGTGCTGGAATCCGACGATTTGCCCTCGCTCTTGGCGTCCGATTCCTTCCGAATGTTGAACTCCGCGCGGGGTGGCGTCCGCGGGGACGTCTGCTCGTCTAAAAAATCACCCAACCCACCAGAAGGATCAAACCCACCCGCTCCACCATACTGCAGCCCGGCCGGTAGTCCAAGGTGCGTTTCACGTCCGGTACGTTCGGAGGAGAACTTTAATGCTCCCCCACGGCCACCAACGTTGGATGGGGAATCGTTCTCGGAAGAGCCACTGTGTACCTGTTTCAAGATTATCTTCCCGCACCGTTCGCCCGGCTTCCGCGGGCCAGCCTCCTTCTTCTCGGCATACTTAAACTCGTACTCCTTCATCGCGTCCTGCTGCTTCGAGTCATGCGCTTCTTCCCGCTCCCGCTCACGGTCCTTGTGACGATCCCTCGAGTGCGATCGTTTGGAAGAGCACTTTTTGTAGCATTTGTGCTTTCTTCGCACATGCTTGCAGCAGCTATCGGAAGATGACCCGGTAGTGCTAACGGACGATGAGCTACTACTTCGGCGTTGCTTTGTCGATCGCTGATCGCTACGATGCAACTCGGCATTACTGCGCGATCGACTGATATCGTTCGACCCATCGCGATACAAATACACCGTGTCGCTGCAACTGCTGGTGCGACGACCTCGATGACTTCCTTTTCGCTTATGGCGACTCTTGCGATGTGTACGATCCTCTTGCGATTCACTCTCAGAGTTCGAGTTGAGATAGACGATATAGCGTTTGGATGTTTTGAGATCGATCAGCTCCTCCTTCTCCGTCAGCTTGAGCGGCTCCACACGATCGATGTCCGGAAGGATCTTTTGCTGTCGTCCAGACAGTCGCAATTTGTTAGCTGGCAATCCACCCTGCATTTGTAGGTACTTGGCAGTCGACCGGTAGCCCTTAACCAACGCATAGTCTAGTGGCGTTAACGGTGCACCCTTGGAGGATGGCCGGTACAGCAAGTTGATGTCAGCCCCCAGTTCAAGTAGCAGCTTGCACATATCCACATTATCGTGCCCGGCGGCAATATGCAACAGTGTCCGTCCGTCGTTACTGGTCGTGTTGATGTGCTTCGGTTTCATCTGGATCAACCACTGCACGAGCTGTCGTCGTCCGGATGATGCCGCGTCATGTACCGGCAGATCACCTTTTGCATTCCTCAGCCACAGATTACCCTTTTTGGTGTGCAGTATCTTCACCGTTTCCATCTGACCCTTCGCACAGCCACAGTGGGCAGGCGTACGTCCCTTCCGGTCCTGCCGGTTCGGATCGGCATCCAGCTTTAGCAGGAGCGAGGTAGCATCGGCATGCCCGAGCGTCACCGCATAATGCAACGCCGTGCAACCGTTCGAATCGATCTGATCGGTGTGCGCACCGCAAAGGTTAATTAGCGTATCGATACACTCCGTATGTCCGCGTGATGCTGCGCAATGTAAAGCGGTCAATCCGTCTCTGCAAATAGAAGAAGGGAAAAGGTGTACAGGTGAGATAGTGTAATTGCACCTGGAGCTAGATGCTACCACATACTTATCGGCACTTTCGACGTGAGCCCCAGCTTTTATCAAAGCCAGCACAGCCTTGGCCGAACCGGCGGATGCGGCCCACAGCAACGGTTGTCGGCCATCCTTATCCTCTACTTCCACCGAAGTATCAGGATGGTTCAGGAGCGTATTGAGGATTTCGAGCGCCAGCTTCGCCGAGGCACGGGCCGTTTTTCCCTCGTAGTTTGCGCCACACATCTGGGCCGCATAATGCAGCGGGCTGCCACCGTTTATGTCCGGTGTGGACACATCCGCACCGGCTGCTAATACTGCACGAAGTGCTTCCACCTCGCCGCACACTGTGAAAGAGATGGGAAAACAAAATAACCGAAACCGTTTCACTGTAAATAATGCCGCAGCAACCCCGGCCACAAACACACTGTACGGCTTGATGTGCTGTCCAATAGCAACGGAGCGCGCGAATATCGATTAAATACCGCTTGCGCTACTCGACGCGGCGCTTGTTTACGAAGGTATAAATTACTGCCCTTTTCGCTGCTTAAAATGGAACTGTAATTTGGTGCACGGGTTCGGTTGGTTTGCAACTTATCAATTAAATTAGAGAAAAAATGATATATCTAGCCCACAACCCTCGATACGGTTTCCATGCGACGATGCAAATCGATGGCATGATTTGTAATAATGCTCACAAAATAGAACTTCCTAAACCAATGCGTCCGGGCTTCATATTAAATTTCACGATAATTTCCCGCAAAAAAAACATATTCATCAACGAAGCGTTCACGTACCGGTTGCCCAGTGTACGACCGAGTGTCCCTCGTTGTCGAGCGCATTTACATCAGCCCCGTTGGCTAGCAGTAGATTGACCAGTTGCAGATTTCCCTGTATCACCGCGAGATGCAGCGGCGTGAATCCATCCTCGTCCGCGGACTCGATCAGCTCCGGCGCTACCATGGCGACGCTGGCAGCCGCAGCAATATCCTGCGCACTGCTACAGTAATGTAAGGCACTTTTGTTGCTCCGATCCCGTCGATGTACGGCACTGGGCTGCAATTGGGAGAAGTAATGCGAAGTTGTTTTTAGTGAACCGTCCAACACGGGTTGCAACAGGGAAACATGCATTTTCGGATCATAACTTCACTTTAATACACATGAAGCAGTACGAAACAGCGTGCGACGGTGGAACAAGCGAAACCGGACACGGATGCTTTAAACGTATTTTGGCACTGTAGGAAACGCTCCCAATCCAACCCGAACTGTGCGATACTTATGCACTAACTAACTATTAACTTGCACGAATAATGATCTTATGCCAGTGGATGCTCCATTGCAATCCTGGCTTCCGTTCGGTGATCTGTTTACTTCTTGGAAGCACAGCAGTGACATTGGTTGTGTTCGTCGCGAGTCACTCGACCAACAAGCCTTAGTCCGGAATCGAACGACACTACCGGTTCTTTCGTACGAATGTTTGTTGAACCGAAATTGAGCAAAATAACAACTACGGCCTCAAGCGACACTGCGCCAGCGTTCCGGTGGTACTGTTGTGCTTCCAGGCAACGGTTGCTAGGGTGAACATGCTTCCAATTGAGCATGCCGCCGATGGCTTGTTTAGTGGTACAATCCGGCACAAAACGTTGCGCTAAGTGTAAACACAAAAAAGACATAGCACAACAAATCCGACATTGGTATGAATCCATAGAAAAAGGTGGTTGTTAGGCTTACTTTTTGTAGTTTATATTCTTTACTTTTCTTTCTGGTAACATTTATGAAATAATTTTAAATTAAAGAAAAATCATTAAAAGATTTCATATGATTTAGTTAATAACAAATATGCTTAAATTTTTCTTATAGTTACTTTCCAAAACACAATTGATGGAAATGCTTGTACTATCAATATGCAGCAATCACTTCACTATACGATTCAAACATTTGATCCGCATTCAAGGTTACCGGGTATATTATGGGCGCTTTTGGGCATTCCTAAACCACCACGTAATGCCATTCAGCGTCCTCGACCTCAAAACCACGTCGTCTACGTTCAGTTCCGTCTATCAGTCTAGCACTAACCTTTCAGCGGTTATCCTGTCAATGGCACCGGTGACGACGACGCCAACGACGACGACGAATTGAAATGTCCCTATGAATCAACAAACGAACCATCGTTTTCGAGCAGACAACAGTACCACCTTGAAAAAAAAAGCAGAACCCCACTACAGCCAATTCAGCTCGATACCTCGCTCGAATCGGGTCGGGCCGTGAATTATTAACGATCCGTTGACGACCAGCGAACGAACCGCGCTCCAGAAGGGCTACGGCCAAGTGCATGCAGTTGACGTGCATTATTTCCCACTTGCTCTGCGTCGATGATGCACTCTGGGTGCATTTTTTTCTCCCCCTTCCTTTCCCTTCCTTCCCCTTCCTTCCCACGAGCCCTTGAACTCATCCTTCCGCACGTACCGTATCGCTTTTGAGCTGTACCGATTGCATGCCACCGGCATGCCCTTGTCCATTCACCCGGAATGGATGGATTTGAAGGAACCATACCTACTACGGCCCGGCCCTTGGTGGTGGTGCTCTTTAGCCTCTAGATGCCAATGCCAATCGAATTTTACGCCCGAAAATGGGAAGATTGGTGTTTTCAACGCCATACGCTAGCATATTCATCATGAAACGCTCCGGAATTGGCACCTGGCCGTACGGAACGGCGGAAAACCGGTTCACCGGTTTGCATTGATAGAGAGCGGCAGCTGTGCAGGTGATATGTTGTGCATCTGTTCGGTACAGCTCGTATCGTATTTACGAAAAATATATGTGTTAAATGATCGGCCGAAATGAAGTTAAATGGGGCAATAAACGAGTGTGCCTGAGTGCTGCGTTGAATTGTTTAGCAGCTCCGCCGAAGTGTTTAACAATTTGCACTTTGATATGTATTACTAGGAAATTATTTCGTTGGTCGTTAAAAACGATCGCACCAATTAAAATACTCCTAACAAATGCTTTTGATAGCAATACGGTCTGTTCGTTCAGCATGAATAAAATAAGTACTTTTAATATATCGTCAGAATTGTGAATTATGATAATAAGATAAAAAAAATAGTTCTTATTTGAAATATATTCACCAGAGAATAGTATATTGAACCATCGTTTAGTAAACCCTATAGAAATTGATTTACTCTTATGTCTACCCGGTATGACACGCATTCCGACACACAAGTGAAACAACTGTTGATTTATAATGAGAAAACTATTTACAAAGCCATACTGAGCTACTTGACCGGATGCCTGCTCAAATGGGACAGCCTGGCGAGAAGGTTGCGTCTAATTGGAACGACCAGCTCCCAATCACCAAAAGCTGAGTTCCGACTGCCGACTTGCCAGCCTCCTCGTCTCGGTGGAGATTGCCTTGTCAACTGGGTCATTCATCCTTGTTTACCATCAACAAGAGACCGATTATACCGGACAGCCTATAATTCAATACGTCTTCTTCGTCGTCAGCCTTCGGGCACGTCCGGTCGATTGGGCCCAATCGCCGTGCGAAGTCATCCGCAGCCCGCTGGACCGTTTTGCACTAAGAACGTGGCGACGACAGGCAGGCAGGCAAGCGAACGATCACGCAACATTTCCTACACTCGCCGGCGGCCATAAATAAATCTTAACCCACCCCGGCCTTAGCTTGTTGGCTTCCGCCGAAAAAGTGAATGAGAGTCTTTTCCGAATGCTTGAAAATAATGTCTCATGGGATAAATGAGTTTTTGTTGCCTTGCGCCTCCCTTTTCCGGTTTCCTGTGCCTTTTTTGCAGAAGCCTCCCGAGACATCCTGAGTACGTCACGAGGGAAAGACGCGTTTCCAGTATAAGCCCATCTTAAAATCCTGCTTGAAAGATGAGCACGGACCAGTATCCATCAAGCTGTAAAGTGTATTATTAACTGGAGCGTAGTTTCTTCTAATCAAACTGGGCCAGGAAATCTTACATCATCAATTAAAAAATGGGAAAAAATAATCTAATCCCAAAATGTCTAGCAGTGGGAGGTGAACAAATAATAATCGGTCAATAAAATTTCCTCCCTCGTTGAGTTGTGTTCTCAAATCAAATTCTTCGAAATAAAGCGATCGGATTATGTTTTCCTTACGGAGCATGGACATAACAAGAATGTGTTTAAAAGTGGACAGAGAACAGACGGAATCGTGGGCTTTTCTTTCTCTATTCCAGAGTGTTCGTTAACGGTTGAATTGGGAAGAAAATTGAAAATTCTTCGCCTTCCAACATGCTCTCCGTTTGCCCCACGATCTGCACGAATACTTACAAGACGCCAGAAATAGATAAAATCTCATCAATGTCGCCTGAAGCTAGCACAGATCGGCACAACACTCCCACAGGAAACAACTCTACTCACTTGCACTGATCGTACTCAATGGATGGCTGGACTCGATTGCCTAGGAAATCTTAACTCCGCGAAAGTCAGGAACGGATTGGTGGATTTTTACGCCCCGGGGTAAAAACATACCCACAGCGTCCATATTTAGTGCTGGACAAACTTCAACACGACATCCCACTTGTGCTCAACCAGCGCCAATGACCAACTTGACCAACAATGGCTGACCGATTCTGCACCCTCTCGACGTGTGGGAACTGAATACGCTTCAGATTAAATGGAGGTTGAAGAAATAGGGCGGCTTCTGGCTCAAGATCTGGATGTGGTTCAGCACATATTGTCAACCTTTTCGAGGCCGGACACATCCGAACAATTCTCCCAACCGGACAAATCTGCACGCAGCGGGTGAATACGCTTCCGAGATGGTAGATGAACACGTGTCCTTTCGTTGCCGGGAAACCTACATTACTGGTCCTTCCTTATGCAACTCCTTGTCTCACTCACAGTCTCCTGTCCGCCTAGCAGCTTATTGGTAGAGAAGGGAAACCGTCCCCAAAACAAGCCTTGTTTTGTCAAGCTCCTAAACCAATTGACGTAATGGGTTTCCGGACGCTATTCGAAACTAACTTTGGCTATGCTGGTCCGGGGGTTACGGTGACCAGTGTTCGGACCTTTGGTCTTTTGGTTCGGTTTTCCGAGTGTCCCGTGTTCCGTGTGCCCTGGACAAATACAGCCGAACCGACCAAACTCACCTACATTTGCTGTAACAAAGCAGCACCGACTATTAGCTCTCGGTTTGATAGTCTTCTGAGCCGTCCGTTTCATGTGGGTCCGTCCGGCATTTGGTCTGGCCGAAACGGGGAAAAGGGACACTGTTTGTTTTATCCCGATGGTATGGCGCTTTATCGGCAACCCTTTTTGTCACCGATACCGGACGCTCTGGCCGGTTAGTTGTTTCGTTATTCATAAAAAAACCCCGGCGAAATGAAAGTAACCTTTGTAATTTGCGAAGGAAGTTCTTAAAGGAACGGTTGGTTCGATTGCCGTCGAGAGGAAGCAAACGAATACAAAATTGATCACAAAGTAATACATAATGAAGCATTCTTTACTTGGGGCGATGAATTAAACCTGTCGGTTGGTTCTTAGCAAATTAAGAAAGCCGAAGTTGCAGGGAAAAAGGCATTATAAGCCCATTCCTTTTCTTTAGATCGCCAGTTCTGTTACATGAAATTTCCTAACTTGTTGTGAGAGCTCATAAATTAATACCATACAATAGAATCCAATCCAATAAATCTTAAATCTTTTCGAATAAAAAAGAAAACCCAGAAACAGATCAAAACGCTTTGTAAGCCAACTATCGTACCCATAAACGTACGTGTTTCGCCGTACACTCATGCAAGATTGATTCAATTGCCTTTCCTCTAAACATTTTCCTTCGCTCACAAAGTGGCTCTAACAACTTTCCCGCATTCGAGTTCGTTTGGTTAAACGCATGTAAAGCGATTGTCCCGTAGCCGTAATCGGAAGCTATGCTACGGTGCCACGGCTAAAATATGATCTCCGTGCACTGCACTCGCTCGTGTAGCACAGCGCGGAAGCCACAGCCATCGGTGCCGATGGTGCCACTTTTTTGTTGTTGTTGCTGCCAATCTTCATGCAAGATGCGCACGTAAAGCAAGAAGCATAAAAGCGAAAGATTATCGATAAAATGCTCGGTACAGTGTGCTGCTTTCCCGAGGCCAGGGCATTCATGCGAAGAATGTATCGTTTTGCAGCTTCCATTTGCATCGGGTACGGAGGTTTGCGAGCTTGAACCACTTTGATCCATCTGGACGGCCTTAGGCAAGCGTTGCAAAGATGCAACGATAAGGATGCTTACTGGCATGAGCTGCTGCTGCTGCTGCTGCTACAGGAAGCGTGATGGAGGGCTTTTCACCCGCAAGGAGTGGGTCGGTGCGCATCGATCGAACCCGATTACGATTCGCATTCCAGAAGTCATCGACATGTGCATGTGCCCGTGTGTTTGTGAGTGGCCCGATACAATACGACGTCGTTGAACGATAAGATACCTTTCGATAAATAGCTACAGGCACCGGAAGCGCAACGGTAAACGATGTTTGATGTAATCTTTCTATTTGTTGACACACGCACCAATGGAATGTGTGTTGTAAAGCTGTTTTCCCGTTTTCCCCCTCGAATGGCTGGTTCGTTTGATATTTGGATGAAAGTGGCTGATAAATCCTTGCGCTCCCATTTCCCGATGTCATACAACCAATAGATGATGATGAATTGAAACACAAAGTCACATTTGAGTTTGCATAAACGATGAATCGGTGCATGATTTTCCTCTAACAGATGTGGTGATTTTCCATAGTATATTATGCCAGTACTTGGTTGCATTGGTTGAAATAGGTAGAGATTGGTTTGTGGAAAATTATTTCCAAGTGATTCCTTAAGCAGTTTAACATAATTGAATCAAAAGGATATGGTAACGCAGCTTACGGTAGGAGTTTCCCATGAAAGCAATTCTTATTCCAAAGGGGGAAAGGGGGAAATTCCAAAGGGGGAAAAGGGGGGGCACACACAAATCGCTTCCCTAATCGAATAACAATGAAACATCTCATAATTTGTCAGCCATTTTTCAGAAGCGCTTTTCCAAACCATCCATTCCACTTATTGTGCGAGCATTTTATCAAATTGTAGCATTGTGCCACATTGCCCGGTACGATACAATTTTTAAGACAGTTTCTTGTCTGCCTTGACGCAACCATACAGTGACAGATGACACAACAGGTGTACCATCGGGGCGGAGAACTTTTCGGGTTAAAATTGGAGCAAAAACACACACACACAATGGGTAAATGGAGAAGCAAACGGTGAACCAATCTAATAATATCTGATTTAATTTTGATTCCTTTCCCAACAACTGGCACACAATTGCTTGCTGCGTTTATACAATTTAGCCACACGTTTATCCGTCATCTTGCACGAGCGAGAGCGAGCACGCGCCTTCTTTCAGCTTTTGTTTTTTTGTCAGTGTTCCGTTCAGCGTTTTTCTTTGCAACTTTGCTTTTTTTTCCAGCAACTGACAGTATGGACGAGTGATTTACTTTAATATCATCCAACATCGCTACAAGAGGAAGCCGTTGGTGTAGATATTAGGAGAAAATTCATGGAAAAGGTGTTGGTATTATATACCAAAAATATTACAAGCAAACAAAATTGAAAGAGAGTGAAAGACTGGGCGTCTCCATTTCGGTGTCACAGTGGCTGTTTTATTTATTCTAATGAACTAACAATCTCTTCTGATGTGATTCTCCCCATCTTCGTTTCACGAAATAAATTGATAAAGTTTTTCTTATCAAAAGTCCTTCGCAAACGTAAGTGTGTTAATAGAAGCAAAATATACTACACAACGATTTTTTTTTCTTTTTCGATAGATTTCCTTCCATTCAACATCGATTTCGATTTATTTCACCACATTATTTCCATTTTCTTTGTAGTGCTCTCAACATCCGATGAATGGGATTTTCCTTGACTTATTCGCTGCGGAAGGTCATTCCGTCTGAACGGATTCGAATGGCCATTTCCACGACACGAGCTCCTGAGTGGATCATGGCTAGAAAACTGATTAGGAAAGCTAGATTGATGATACCGTTTGTGAAGAGCCGCGGCTGTGTACGAATGATTTAATAGGCATTTCACTTATTAAAGTCCGTCGTGGAGCATTCCGAAACGTTCGAACCGGATGATCATTGACAGTTTCGGGGCAAGTTTAAATGTCTGCCCCACGCTGAACAATCGTTTCAATGACAAAGAAAACGCAACAGCGTGACGAATGGCGCACAACTACTGTTTCATCTTTCCTTTACCCCAGTACGTTGGAATAGGAATGAACTGACCAGACGACTACGAACAAACGAAGAGGATGATTTGGGTGGGTAGCTGTTTGGGTGGGGGGGAGGGGGCGGGCGAAATCTCACCTTTTGTCGCAGCTCCTTCAATATATCACCGGTAAGACCCTGCTGGCAGGCGTACATTAGCGATGTACATCCTTCGGATAAACGTTGCTCGCCGGGCTTTATCTTCTTGCCCGCCGTGTCCTTCTTCGGAGCAGGCCGCGTATCGGCGACAGACTGTTCACCGGTGTTGCTGGATTTGGGCCGGTGGGGCGTAAGCGGCGGAAGCGCAAAGGTTACGGCCGTCTTCGGCGGGGAAGGTTCGGGTGAACCGGGGGACGATGACGGGGGTTCGACCGTCACCACCAGCACGTCCTCCCGCACGTCACACTGATCCTTAAACTTGACCGTGTGCTTGGTAGACTTTTTCTTCACCTTCACAGGCGACCCGGACGGCCGGGGACGGGTACGGGGTTCAGTTCGCGGCTCCATTGATCGCCCCGGTCCTGGCACGCGGAGAGGGCACTTTTCATTTTCTTCCACACGGGCACCGGACGCCGCAACAGACGCGAAACACTCAGCAACACACCGGTTCGTCGCACACCGGGGTCGTTTCTATCCATTTAGGATGCTCATTGGGGAGATAGCAGCGTGGAAATAATTACCTAATAGCACTTTACACGGGAAATCTTGCCCTCTTGGCAGAGCAACTAGCGCTTTACAACTTCAGTACAAACTGACCCCCGACGGCGAACGGTTGCCATGCAAACGAAAGTGTCAATTCTGGTTCCACTCTAACTTGGAACATATGGCGCATTGTTATGTACATTAACATTTATAAGACTTACAAAGCAATTTCAATGAAACTAGGCTTGAAATTCACTCTGTCAATTAAACATATTTATGATACAAAAGTTTAAAGAAACATAACTATAATTAGACTAATAAGAAAATGGAAACAATTTCAAATTATCAAACAATTGTCTATTCCACGACAAATAAAGGTGCTATTTAATTTTAGCTACGAATCTCCCAAACTTTAATGCACTCTGGTTTTAAGTGGCATCCGTGTTGCCTTAACTATTCCGAAGATAATCCCTACAAGACCATCAATCAACTGCGCGAATGTGTGAACAGCATCCTAAACCCAACCGACTGTAAGCACCATTTCTTCACAGATTGTAATTAATACCGTCCATTTTCTCCTTCCCACTGGCTCATTTACTATCCCGCCACACTGCTTGGGACCTTCGTTCTGCAGAAGCAGTGAAGATTTAAGAACGTACTGTGATGGTGCATTAGCCAAGATACGCTGCACGATGCAAGTTGTACAGTCGATTAACTGCGGGTTTAATTTATCATCATTATCGACGGCGATCAGATATTATTTGGCGCTCTTGTTTTGCCTCCTCCCCGAACCAACTCATCCTCTCCACCCTCTCGAAAACACTCCTTCCCTTGCCAAGTCCTTGAAGGACGTTAGTGTCCATGGTTTTGCTAGCTTACTGTGACCCGCTTCTGGTGAGGTATAGCGCGAACGTCAGCGATGGATTTGTGCTGATGACAGCAGACACCCCATATCGCTCCCTTCCCTATTAGTGGTCGTTTGTTTTTGGGGGGCTGCGGCCTGAAATATGTTACACTTTCGGTGTTCTACATTCTTCCGCCGTACTGTGCACCCGGATCCGACCGGGTTGTACCGTTGTGCTACATAAATATTGATTCCGAACCATCATCAAGGCACTGATTAAGAAAAGGGAGTCAAGGCTATCCGTCGAGCCCTTCCGATGCATCCGATTACTGCCAGCGAGCGGTACCCGACGACCAGCGGCCATCAAGATGCGAAGGGGACGAAAGTAAACCTGTGTGTGCCAGCAATTAACCTATATTCAAGAGGTCTATTCAACAGCCGTACGGCCTTGCAGGTGTGGTTCCAGTTCGATCAAGAACCATGTTCGCTTTGTTTGGCCACCGAAAACGAGGCGCCCGTGTGAACCGGGCGCTTCATTATGCAAACCACTGAAGAGTGCCTAAATAGCAGGTCACCCTGCGGTCGTATCGGTACCGAATTCCGGAACCGGACAAACCTCGGACCGTCCGTATCGTCAGCTCGCTCGCACTCTCACTCTGTCAAGTGAGCCGGCAAGCCGTACGGTTTCCTCCTCCGGGAAGTGATAAATCACCAGAGACTACACTAATGCTGCTGTTGCTGCCGGAACTGTTGCCAGCAGGGTTTACTGCTCGGATGTTGCTCCCTTACAAATCCCTCGCTTTTAAACTTGAGTGCGTTGTTTGGACTAACGGATGGATATGGTTCCCGTTCAGTCGAAAAAGCCGTTCGAATGCATCGAGAGACCAATTTGCCCAAAAGTGTGGTACGGTCCCACTTGTTTGAAGATGGGCAAAGATCACAAACTAACCCACTCCCGGCCCGGTCTGCCCGGTACTCATATTCGATATCAAGACCAGTAATCGATGAAATACATTAATTAATCGATGGACGGATTATGTTGGTGCCCACAGCTCAGCTGGGTGGCTGTGATTTGCTTCCACGCTGGCTTCCGGTTCCCATTCCGGAAGCGCGTTATTTGATAGTTAGCGAGCCAACCAAACCATTCCACGCTGGCTGTCTGAGCTTGCTTTGAGCTGTATTTCACGGAGAACTGTCGGATGTGGCACTGGAGAAAGATACTTAGTCGAGCAAACTGTCGGAAGTCGATAGAACTTCCGCTCTTGATGGTCATCGCCGTTCTGTAGTGACACTCGGTACGGTAACGCACGCCGTTAGCTCAGTTGTGAAGCAAATTAAGGTTCAATGGAAAGGATGGCTTATAAGTCAACATACGCAAAGCTCTACAGAGCATTCAGCTCGATCAGAACAGTTATCGATCGCAATTAGCAAACAATTGAACCCACAATTCTAGATCGGTTCTCCAATATTATTGACAATCATTGTTACTAGTAGTTTGATGATGTCTAAAGGAAGAATTTCTCTTGTCCATTATTTTCCTAATGTGATTAATATTAAGATGAGAAATTTAGCATTTAAATTATAAAACTATTTCAAATATGTCTTACTTGGAACTTGGAATCGATGGATCAAATTGCATATCTTCATTTCCGACAAGGAATTCTGATTGGAATTGAAATTACTAGGAATTATTTGCACTGCAATAAAAAAACTTTGCTCGAGAAGTTTTTTTTATTTAACTTTCAACTTTTTCTTCCTTTCATTAACTCTAACTCACTGCAGGAAACTAGGTTCATATTCATTTTTCCGGTGAGCGCTTCTGTTGGGAACCTAGTTTCTTCACAACTTTTAGAACCATCAGTGTCCGCCCCGACTACCAAAGTCAATGGTTGTATGGAGTATCGGACCACTAAAAAAAGTTATTAAATTCCAGCAGATCTATGAATCCAACGGTTCATTTCACCCGTCCCGGCAGGCGACGAGGAATAAAGAAGCAGCCAGCTCTACAAAATATAACCGGAAATGAATTAAGACATCACCGGCATCATATTGCACGCTCGAGCGTGTAGCACCCGGAACGGATGAAGCGAAATATGATCCGTACCAAACTACTGCTGCCACTACACTGGCGCAACAGCGCTGCAATAAAGTACGGAACAGCAGCATAAGAAGATCCGCCTCAGCAGCATGATATCGCTTCTGTTTCGACGCTGTTCTAATTTTCTCGCTTGGAAGATGAAAGCTAAATGTTTCGACATCCTTGCGTAAAATGTTTCCACTCCCGCCGTTCATTTGTGCCGTAAGTGAGCGTCGGTTGTGGACATGCTGCAAATCTTTAATAAATTCCTATTACTTTCGGTCCCTTTTTCGCTCACATTCTTATGACAGGAATTATTGCTAAAAAAAAACAGAGAATCATCGAAGAAGAGGGAAAAAATGTGCTCTTCTAAGCTTTTAAGTGGAATCGAAAGAAGAAAAAATGGGAAAGGAGAAAATGTTTTAAGCATAAGAAAGTTGATTCGATGTAATGTTCTACCTACTACATTCCAGTGTGGAAGAATGTAAAAAACGAAAAAAAAATGGATCTTTCACTAAGTGCACTACGAGCATGAACCATCTGCCAAAGCTCTGCAGTATTTTGTGCTAGAATACTCTCCATGTTTTTTTTTCATCTCTCCAACTATTCTTAAGAGCGTTCTGATTTACACAACTCATAGGATATCCAAATCGTTGGTGATCTTAGCGTTGAAACAGCAGTTGAAAATGTGATGGCTTCCAATGAGGTAACATCAATATTGAAATCATCCGAAGAATAATAACTTCGTTGCACCTTCTAACGCCACTCAATGGCAGTACAATACACAAATAGTCATAATCTTTTCAAACAATTCTCTGCAGTAACCTTTTTGAAAATGCAACCACGTGTCATAGTCTCAAAAATAGCTTTCGATCGTTGTCTTAGAATAACGTTGAAAAGGTCGTACAACATAACATCACCGTATGCTATGCTATGGTACGGTACTTGATGATGCAAATAGTATTTTCTCTATTTCAAAAATATCGAGAAAAACCACTCCACATCTCTTCTGGGAAAATCAACAGTACTGTTCTTGCAATAAAATAATTTACAACGATAAGGATTACTATGAAAAATGTATTCTTGTGTAGAATGAACTCCACTTTTGTTTAAGTGGTATTTTTGAAATGAACTTTTTGCGTCATAGACTTATTTTTATAAGTCTCAATGACTCAACTTGTGTTTGAGTGGTAGAGCTTTTTGCGTCATAGACTTATTTTTATTCTGACAACAACTTCCAGTTCAAAGTATTAGAAAGCCGACTTTCAGAAACATAAAAAGCCATGTTACAGACGACAATCGAATCTCTTATGAAATCTAAAGGTATCAGATCATGTGATGTACTTAGACATTGGGAGTATGAAATAGTTCGAATAGTTTCCTGCAAAATATAAGATTTTAGCTTTGTAGTATAACTATAGCAGTATGAGTGTTGAGGATCATCCCTTCAGGGAAATCTTAAGGCATCCTTACAATTTCTGGCTTAATGAATATAGTTTTAACTACGTATGACGATGGACACTTCTTGTTATCGTCTGAATAACGACTACATGTAGTCTTGGAAATCAAATCAAATTTCCATTAGATTTAGTCACCACATGACTGACATTTACCAGGGTTAGTTAAAAGCATTGGTGGTGAAAGTTTCATCTCTTCTCTTTTGTTATTTGGCACCACTGATTTGAACACCCTAGTGAGATCATATTTCCTTTAATTCCTCACCCCAAAATGAAAAGAACAGTGCAACAAAAGAATTGTGCAGCCTTTTCATTATTAGCTATCATCACATCTGATCTCTCGTGTGATTGTATGGAATAAATTCGATCCTCCATTCGCTATCGCATTCGCATCATAAATCACTGGAATTCTCTCCGCAGAAAACTGTCCATCAGTAAGATTCGTATCTGCGGATGCGAACAACATTGACCAACTCTGACATGACAAATCCCATTTTGTGCTTTCCCGTTACATATGGCGCTATTTTCCACCACCGTCGCGATGTTACCGCATTTCCAGCGAAGAGAGAAAATGAATAATTTATTTCACTCGCAGCTATACGCAGACCAACGGTGGCAAACAAGATGATGAATATTTTCCACCTCCCCTGGCAATTGGACGATTTCTGTGTTTTGTTCAACTTGCTGCTTATTTTGGTTCTTTTTTTTTGCTTTCCTTTTTCACAAAATCTATTCACATTTCGTTCATCTACATCTTCAGCTCTACATCTGCTTTTCTTTAGGACTTTTTTTTCTAAATATTTTATACTTTTCTTCGGTTTTTTTGTGCTTCTTTTCCCTTCGCTTCATCTTGCGTATGTTGCCGTAATGTTATGTATTCTGTTACGCCTCTTACAGTTTCGCTTTTTCCCTCCCTCTCTCTCACGTTGTCTTCCGCCCAAAGTCATCAAAGTCAACCACACACATACACTGAGGCACAAGGGCTACAAATTGATGTTGCAAATAACAGACCGCAACCGAAAGAATATGCACGGCCAAAAGTTTTGTCATTTTCATCGAAAAGTTTAGTCCATCTGGGAGGCATCGTCGGTATTGCTTTTTTTTGTGTGGTAGAAATTTTTCATCCCACCAACCCCAGAAACGTGTGCGCGCTATTCGGTAAGCTATTTGATTATCACGGTTTGTTATGTTTTGTTTTTTCTTCCCGTGAAACCTTACACAGCAAGGTGAGTGTTGATGAGGTCAGCCAAGAAGTATTTCAAAAGCACAGAAATACTTCTTCACTGTCGACATCAAACGTAGCGAGCGGTTTTTCTTTTTCCCTCAAAATGCATCGTAATGATAGAAAGTTTTCCCACAGCGTACAAAAATATTTCCCGCACCGTACCCATAACTGATGTAGCACAATTAGATTATGGGAAGAAAAACATCAATAAATCGGTTAGCAAACCTGCAAGCAAGCGCACCACAATCGGTTCATAACTAAACCAACAGCTTCTTCCATCCGGAACGACGCTCCATCGGCCAAACCGAAATGGTATCGGTACGAATAAATCTTAGCTTTGATTAAACAAGGGAACGAACGAATCTCCCAGTCATGGTGTAAGATTTACAACGGAAAGCTTCTTCCGTGCCCTGCTGGTGTCCATGTGGCCGGGATGCGAGCTGGCAACACGGTACGGCAAGCACATGTGCACAAAAGTTTTCCCCCGATGGTTTAGGAAGCAATTTGGCTGGAGGGATATCAGTGCGATTTAGAAACATGTAAAGTAGGTCCAGCAACTAATGCGGAGCACTTGGGTTTCGGTGTGTTATCGAGCTCCCCGACCATTGCATGGGGCCATCGGTATGATTGTTTGTGTATCGGTACGCGTGTACCGATCGACTACGAAACCGTGCGTTGATTATACACCGGGGATGAATTATACATGTTTACAGCAGGTTGAATAATTATCAACGTGTTATTTATTGTACAGAAGACCCAGCCCAACCGCTAGGTTCCGGAGCTTATTAACATGGAAATTTGCCTATAACTCATCTCAATATGTTACACACAGAAAGGAAATCCATTCCAAACGAATTTTTCTAGATAAAAAATATTAAAACTTTGTTTTTTTTTACAAAAAATTGCTTCGAAAATGAAAGAAACGTTACAATACTTCAAACTTTTGCAATATTTTCCTGTCATCTCGTAAGCACAAACCACTTCTGTTGCTGTGCACGATAACTACAAACTATCGCCGCACAGTTCGGTATCATACAGGTGCGCCCATGCTGCGTTATGCTTTAAAACATATTTCCCACACACAATATATAACGTAAAATATATTGCCCGTTACTGTGCCGGCTTCGACACTCGTGCAATATTCTTTCGTACCGGGAGTGCCTCAAAGTCAGTAAAGGAGAGAGAGAGTGAGCCGCAAAAAAAACCCCTATATGAATTCGTTTGATTGTCTGTTTGTGCAAGGACATGGTTGATTTCCATTCCGGCAAACACACACACATACATGCACCAATTTCGCCCTTTCTTCCATTTTTCCCCCATATCCACCCACCAATAACTGGCAATCGGTTGATGTCAATTCGATATTCCGGAATTTCCGAATCACGACACATTGCCGTAACTGTGCCCGGGTCCACATACATCCAATGTTTTTGCACCCGATGTTACCACCGGTGCAAGGTGTGTGTGTGTATGTATTTGGAGTTTCCAGTTTGGGACCACTACACGGTTTCTTGACTCTGTTTGAACTTCGCCTGCGAAGGCTTGCTAACTTTTCGTTGGCCTTTTTTCCCTTATTGTACAGTTTTTCCTTCCGTATCCCCTAGTTGCTGTTTTTTTTTGGTACCCTCCCAAACACAATCAAAAGAAACGTTACGGACTGGGAAAATAACAGCACAACTGTGAAAGAATTTTGCACCCGCAGGTACTCGCACCGTACCCCACCGAAAGTCCGAAACAAGCGTGATGATTGTGTTTGAATCAATTTTTGCGAGAAAATTGCGAGCAACAACCGCACGGGAAAAAAAAACCCCCAAACTCCATTTTAGCTACAAGATGGCAATGGAACTCTAGGCAAATAAAATAGCGGGCGAATATTGGAGGCGAATTGAAATGGGAAGCATAAATCCGGCGCACGTTACTGTAACAGTTTGTAAAGCAACAGCGTGGTTGCAATTGAGCTAGATTTAAGCAAAAGACACCCAAGGAAACACGTCGCCCGGCAGAGGATAATCCGAAGGCACAAACAGAACAGAGAGAGAGAGAGAGAGAAAAAAAGCACACAAAACCTCACAGTTCGCAAATTGCAAATTGAGAAAATTCTCGGTACTTCATCATTCCTGCCCCGGTGTAAATCGTGGCTGTATTAAATTGGTGAAAACGGCAAAACGAATTGCCCTAGATACATTTCTGTGCTCGAGATGTGGCCGCTGATGTGCGCTGTACAGTCGTTTTGTTTTTTGTTTGTTGCCCGTTTGCGTTTGAGCGATAGTGGCGGCATTGCAAGGGTGATGATAAACATAATTGGTGGTGTTAGTGTGTGTTAGTGGCCAGAGAAATTTGCCTGCCTTGCTCACCTTGCTACGCGGTATGAGTACCTTTGAGGATATTTTTATTTTATTTTTTTTGTTGCAGGGGGTTTCAAAAAAGATGAAAGAAAAGCCAAAAACAAATGCTTTGAATCAATTTTCTCTCACAGTATCACACGCACACTAACAAGATAAAACCATTTACAGGCAATTTATACAACAACAATAGGAAGAAAGAAAAAACACCACCTAGAGGGACCCTACAACTGAAGAACGACAGTAACACAACAAACGGCTAAACTATGCCATCCCGAATGGCGAGTTCTGGACAGTAATTGGGTCAACTGTTCTAGGCAAGGCCGGGAACTGGATGGATAACTTTAATGTTCAATCGATTCAGTCAGAGAATCGAAGGGAAAACTTTTCCCCCAACAGGTCAAACACTAATACTACCAACGATTCTACGGAGGTATTTTTATCTAAGCGCTTCTTTTAAATATTTACATTACTGTATTATTATTATAAAACTATCACTTTCGTTAAACATAAGTTTGATTATTTTTTCAGTTACTTTCCAACACTCAGCAGCACATTTTTAATTCATCACAACATTGCAGCATTAACTGATTACTGGAAAATTACAAATAGTTCCACCTTTTTTTCTAAAAACCACCTTTAAATCTGGATCTGCGTTTAAAAACGAACGAACCTAACCGATCGCCAACATTGCCCTTATCGCACAAACACACTAATACACACTGCTAGAACACACACACACTGGGACAGCCCGCACTCCGAAGGAACACACGACACGCCGCCCGCCCGGAAGCACAACTCGAAAACACGGCCAGTTCGCGATCACGGAGGTCCGAAAGTGAAATCCACCCGTCGTCTAGTGGAGCAAACTTTTGACTGACACAATTCGCAGCCAAAGTTCAGCCCGCGACCGACCAGCAGCGCACATTGCCTCGGCAAGACCTCAGCGAAAACGGCGGAAGCTTCGCGTCTCCACCACGTTGGAACCCACGGTACGTGAGTACGTCTGAACGTTTTTTTTTTGTTTGCTAGCTCTACCCCTCTCTCATGGTGGTAGTATCTCGCAGTGGTCTTGCATCGGTATTGGTAAGACCCTTCACTGCCTTCGAACGATCTCAACTACAAGTTGCCGTCCCACTGAACTTAACCTGTACCTCCGCTTCTACTGTAGCAGTGTTGCTGCCCTTATTCCTGCACCCTTCAGGCAAAAGGTAGACTATAGACAGGATTGATTAAGCACCCACCCGAGTGGGTGGGGTGGGGGAGTTCCCGCCTGCCAGAACGAGACAGTCGGCCGGAGGTCAATGGAGCGCTGAATGCAGTGCGAAAGCGAAAAAGGAAGGCTCAGCAAATGGCGGCAACACGGCTTCTTTGACTTTTGGTTGAGTGGCGGTGGAAAATCGAAACCCACCATCGATGGGGCCGCCGTCGAGGACGCGGACCCGTCAACGGTACCAGCCAACGTCAACCAGCCATCGATGAAAGCGGAAAACCACCCGGAAGCCTTTGCCATTGGGCCTGGCAGTGTTCAAGGAAACGGCAACTCCCACCTGCCATCGAGACCTGTCTGGTGGAGTACATTGCACACAGCCAGTTACCCATGAGTTACCGTGCGGACTTACTGTAGCGGAAGGTGCTGCTGGCATACCGACACTTCCACACACAAGGTGTGACAGGATTGACACGTGCGTATGTGTGCTGGTGCGTGTGGTTTAATGTGCACACCTGCTACTGCAAACCTCGACCCCCCATCTTATGGATGATTGAAAAAGTCCTCTGAAAGCACCCGGCCACTTCCAGCACCGGCACTCGGGGTAAAGTAAACTAGCGGCAATGAGCTAAAGTTTTGCAAAAGAATTGGCCACACTCGTGTGCGGGTGGTGAAGGAAAAATATTTGCATAATCTCATTCGCAACACCCGGTCCCGTAGTGCTGGAATCTGGTTACTGCGGCAAGGTTGTTACCGTAGTAGTGTTTAATGAAAACACCCCGCAGTACTTTTCTTTCCGCCCGAACCAAGCTGCCAATCCGATCTTCTTTTACCCCCCCACCAGAACACCTCCCAGGCTCCGCAATGTAGAAAAGCCCATCCAGCAGAAAAGGGGTGTTTCGCCTTCCGAGCTTTCGGGCTTCGCTTTGTATGCAAAGTAGAGAGATTTTCCTTTTTCCGGCAAAACGACGTGTAAATATGTTTGTGAAAATTACTTCAACGTAGTGTAAATTGCATTTTAATGCACCCATCTCACTGTTGGGTTGATACCTTTGGAACATTTCTGGGGCCCCACTGAATGGGTGAGAGCGAGCGTGTACATACTCCTTCCCGGAGATCCCAAGCGTTTGGCACTTTGGAGCAAATAAGGTTTACCCAACTGTAGTTTGGTCACCGGTCAAGGCGCGTGAAAACGCGGTCAGTTGCGCGTCAGTTTGTTGGTCAGCCGGACCCAAACACTGGTAGCCAGGCAACTCGGCAGGGCCCATCACGAGCGTTGGTGTGCGTTCCATTTACGAAGGAACGTCCGTGCTGACCACTTACACCAGTGCGCCGACACGTGGGGGCATGTACAGATGTACGGGCTGACCATGAATTGCTTCCGACGTTCGGTATGCCCGCAACGGGAGCCACCAACCAGCACGTGAGCCCCTGGGCGATGAACGCTTAATGGGGGTTTTTCCTTTGAAGGTGATGGAAAATAGCATAAATTAATACCAAACGGCGCATGGAGATAAATATAGCATCATGACGATGGCCGAGTCATTATTGTACATGTGAGCAAACGGCAAGCCCTCCTTTTCTTGTCTTTACTTATTTTTAACCAATGGAAATGTATTGATTGTGTACGGCAAAAGCTAAATAGAAAAATTGGACAAAACAAATATTGCGAAAAACATTCAACAAAAATAAACAGATAAAGGGTAGAGGGAAAAATTATGATGTTTTGATTCATAGTTAATAGTTCGAGCAGGTAAAATGAATGATTTAATTTTAAATATCAAATAGTGGTTCGAATATGTCATTCCGAACGTAAAAATTGCTTAAGATGTGCTTTTTTTAAATTAACTCCTATTTTGCACTTCTTTGTTTGAAATAACCTTGAAATAATTGCAGCTAAAAAAAACTCTTTTTTGACGTTAATGTACCTTCAACTTGACTTATCGTTAACTTCATATTTTTTTTAAATGTGTTTCATCACAAATCCTAAGGATGGAGATGGACCTCCTCGACTAGGCATTACTTCAAAAGAAATTGCTTAACTATAATTTGTTCTAAATTTAGACTCATTTTTAGTATACGCAGTATTCTGCAAATAATGATTAAATAAAACATCATATATTTGCCTGACTCACCTATTTCGGTTGACTAGAACAAGGACAGCAACATTAACGTGAGGGATTTTTCAAAAAAGACGACACCGAAAAATTACTCGAAATATTTAAACGGATGAATGAATTTGACTCCAAAACTTGATATTTTTTTTTCAAACTTTCGAATTTGATTAATTTTCTTAACAAAAAGTATGCAATTTTCGACGTTTAACCTGTTTGCAGGGTGCAACGTGAAAGTTTCTATCGTAGGGACAATTAACAGGATCCTTGATATTTGAGATGAGCAAAACCGAACGCGCACAAGCCCAGCGTTACATTGACGTTTATTCGGTTCCATGAAACTTTATCGTACACTACTGCCAACCACGAAAACTCTATATCCACCGTCTGACTGCAAATACCCCATCGAAATTATGAGAAATCTGCCGTACATTGATGATAATCAATTGTTACTTTTAATTGCTTTCCGAATCATTGCATATGAGTGAATGTGCATGCAATTACCTTCCAATGAGGTGTAGCCATGTGTTTGTTGCAATTTTGCATTTCACGGAAACCGGCACAATCCCACACGGGTGGAGGGAACCAATAATTTTCTGCATGTGATCGAGTGCTGTACAATCGTTTAATTGCCACCACATTGATAACAGTTGATCGGGTCTATTTAGAGAATATAAAACATTTATTCCTTCTACAGTGAACAATCTATATTCACTTAAAATCCATTTCCATTGATTTAAGGTTAATTTAAGTGCGCTATTTTATAGGCTTACGGCGCGTTAGGGTAAAATACAAGCAAACCCATCATGATGCAGAGTTTTGTACGAAGTAAAGCTCTTCCTATAGACAAAACCCACAAACCACCGGCACCAGTATCGCTTTTTTGTGTGTGTTTGGGGGAATCTTCCACCCATCATAGCGCTTGGATGCACCTATCTGCATGCCGCATTTGATAAATATTTCAGTTGGATGAACCTAAACTGCATGCCAGGCATTCAACCGTACCTTCTTCGAATGCCATGGCAATCGTGACGATCCAATGCTCCACTGGATCCTGCTGAACCAATGAAATATGTTACAAGGCTGTACATTAATCTCCCACTACAGACACCCATCCGCTGGTCACTCGAAACGTGGCACGGTTCTAGCCCATGCTAGGACATCCGTCTGATGTCCTTCCGGAGTGGTTTTGCCTTGGGACATTGTGCTTTTTCCGAAATTATTCAACTACTAGCCAATGAAGTCCAATGTTTAACGAACGATAAAATAAATATCCGATCGCAGAGATTCAACAGTGTCGTTGTACCGTGCCAGGAATTGGGCAACACAAAAGCATACGGTTGAGATAGTTCGTTTCACTCCTTCACCGTTGGGGTAGTTCTCGGTGCTTTCGGAAATCAAACTAGCGGTGGGTTCACCATGGTCCTTCAGTGCCAGATTCAGGTTGAGGTCGAACGAATACGTCGGAATGGATACGGGTACGGGTTTGGTTGCAGGAAGTGGCGGAAACCACGCCATTGGTGGTGAGTGTTTCCGATCTGACCACCAGTTTTGTGCTAACTGCCAGTAATGCCAGCTCACAGAAGTAATGTTCAGAGCTAGGAAACAATAAAGGATGGTTGTGAAATTTAAGCCAACGTGAGCGTCATTTCATTCCATACAACAACGAAAGGAGAAAAGAAAATGTTTGCTTCAAGGACAAGGTAAAATTCTTTCTTTTTTTATTAAACGAATGATGCAAATATTAGGCTCTAACTAAACTCGCCCAATCGCAAACATTCAATCGCTTTCACCAAATTTATCTTCCGTGTATTTATTGAAATCGAAAATTGCCATGCCAACCATCCACAACCCGAAGACATCGACAATAACTTGACAGCTAGCTAGGTGGCAATAGTTTCGATAATGTTGCCCATTTTTATTTCGCTGCTTCCTTCCCAATCGTTTACCCACTCCATCGCCACCGGGCGCAGAAAATGAAAGTAGTAGGTGGTGCTGTCGTTGATTGAAAAAACGGGAAAATAAACGAAATAATAGCAAAACCCACCTCTCCAAACGGGAAAAGGTGGAATAAATTTGGTCGCTTCGATTTTGGAAGTAATTTTTCTCCTATTATCTACGGGAGCGAGAAAGAGGAGCACCGGTGTTTTGCCACTCGGTCCGTGCAGCAACACCGTGCTAGTCCGTGGCACCGTGAATCTCGTGAACCCAAACGTGCTAATGATGGCCTTGTAAATCGTTTACGCCGAAAATGATAGCTAGCGAAACGTGCCAAGGTTAGATTCGTTTCATTGGAGGATATAATAAGGCAAAGGTATGTAGAATAGATGAAGAGTGGAAACAGGATGGTGGAGGACGGAAGTTAGCCCGGGTTAGTTACTCAACGAGCTGGTTAAGAAAATTGTATTCGGTGTCAGCATAAACGCTAATACCAGCAAAGCCAAGGAAAACGATGAGCAGTGGAATGTTAAGCAGAGTGTTGCTGAATTACAGCATAATAAACTAATTTCTCATCCCACCACCTGAAGTACTTTTAGCCTGAAGAGGACGTTTTAAAATAGAACAAAGAAACAGTAAGCCGGCGAATACGTTCAACTTTAGGAAATCAATATGGTGTATTATCTAGGGAATTTTGATACTTGTTAGCATTTAAATAGATTTATACAACTTTCATACTGAACGATTACCCAACTTCAGGTTACAATAAAAATGATCCCATAAATGCTTAATGTTATTCAATGCTACCACTCACCAAAAGCACACTCTGGAGGCGGGTTCTAGCAAGAAACCAGCAATAAAATGATTAATCACCACAATTTTTCATTTCAGCAAAATATTTGCCTTACGCCCACAGCTTTACGCTCTTTTTTTTGCCATCCCTTTCGTACCACCGCCATTTCCCGGTTCTATCTGTTTTCTCTTTCGGCGCTCGCAATGTCACACAAATGATGAATGGGATTCCGCTGCAGTGAAGCACTGCCCCGTACCACCGCAGCGACCCTAATCCACTACCCCGGTAATGGGACGCTTTCGGTTTTTATAAATGTTGCCCACTACCTACCAGACGCCGGCCCAACTGGCACTTGTTTGATTTTTAACCCAAAAATTATATCGATCTCATCCTGGCGTCCAGTGTGGGGTTTTTGTTCCAGCGTCCAGTGGAAGCGACGAAACAATCCTTGCAAAAATGTCAAGGCCAGTCACCATCATTCATCACTCACTGTGATGATGTTAAGAAGATGGCTGACGACATGCCCTCGAAACAAAACATTGAACCCTTACAATCTTCCCCAGATGCAGCTCAGATAATCTTTCTTGGATGTTGTAAGATAAGGATGCAACATTCGTACTTCAGCTTTAGACAAGCATATTTCCGGGAGAGCTTTTCGTCACCCCAACATCAAAGCAACATCAGGCATTCGAAAGTTAAATTTTGCAAATTATTTAGCCCTATGCGATCAACCCTCCACTGCAGGAATGATATATTTTTATTGACCCATTCAAGGACTACGCTTCATTAGATAGCATCACACCAACGCCCTCGTGATTCATTTCGACACCCATTACCAAAGGTCGATTCCCCCCATCCACCGGGCGGGTCTCATCTCCCGGCTAGCGCTCGCCGTAGCATTGACCCAATTCTGCTCCGTCTTACCATCGTGGCGCCCATAAAATGCCGACACGGATGTGGCCCGAGCGTCGTTGGCATCTGGCATGGCAGGAAAACATAATTGACCGTATTCCCTTCCGCCCGGATTACGGTTCGCATGCACAACCGAATCCGAACCCTGGTACCTTGCGGCCGGAAACGGAGAAAACCCTCCTGAACGTGGGGAAGGTAATTTGAATGTTTCCGTTCATCATTTTATTTCCTTCCATCTTGTGCTGCCGGGGGTGTGATTTGCTGCTTCCTGCCCGGTCAAGAGCACCTCGAACGGGGCAAGTAAATTCCTTTCCTGAAAAGGGACCATCCCTATGAGTGGGTGTACCGTGGGGGTAACGAAGGTGGTACACCTTCGCGCATGATTATCATCTTTATAATGTTGGGTCAGTTAAAAGAATAACCTAGACACTGGGGCGCTTTGATTCTGCCTTCTGGGCCGAAGGTCAATTATGCTGTCACATGCGAGTCCTAGATCAAGCGGAGGTGGTTACCGTACCGACTCGTTAGGCGGAAAAGATGAATGGTGTACCACCGTATGTTCACGGCACGTCCAAGGAAGGTCATCCTTGTTATTAGGGTTGAATTTTCCCGCACGAACGATAACAATCACCTTTTTCCAACCGCCGGTAAGGGGGTAGCTGGTATTGTGTCTTTGACGGTCTAAGACCATCGCTTCATCTCACTTAAGTCCACTTAGATTTTAATGCATTTAACATGCAACATGAACTGGCGAGCATATTGCGAAAGAAAATAGTGATTAACCGGCAAAGCCAACCAAACGAACCAAATGTCACGTTGTACGGTGATCTCACGCACGATGCATCAATTTCCACGTCTCGTGCTATCGGTCACTGTGCGTCTTAAATGCTTCGCTAACGCTCTTTTCCTCCCACCGTAGGCCGACAGCAAACAAGGGTACCGCGAGGCCACGTGAGTTCGTGCTCGTTCGCCATGTCGGAATGCTACGGGCTGCTGTACGGGCTGGACATATTATGAAGCTAACGAATCCAATGACGGGAACACACACCTGGAAGAATGTGCCGGGTTTCAACATCAATCGACCGACGTACGTGGTGCACTATTACGCCTGGCTGGAGGCGGGAAACAGCTTTAAACGGATTCGATTGAATGAAAAACGAGTAGCAGAAAAATCTTTTCATCTCGTCCGCATGCATCAGAGTTCCAGTGAAATATTCCCCGTCCAGGGTGAATAGTGCGTCACTGCTAGTGGCGATTCAAATTGAGGAGAGAAAAAATCCTCACATGTTGGACAGGAGTTCATGGCACTTTTTTTTTGTTTGGTTCATGTGAAGCAACAGCATCCGCGGTAACACTACACAGCGTCGAATTCAAGGTTAACCGTGCACAATTGAGCCAGTTGTGGTCGGATGGGGGATGCTATCGTTCATTCATTTTGATTTTGAAAAACCTTTTGCCACCCGGCTCGCCAGTGTCGCCGTACCGCACAATCTATTATTACTACGTTATCTCAACACAACCACATTGCCCGCTAGCATTTTATCACGAGCATTTCCGCTCACAGTCATAAATCAAACAGGTTGGACCGATCTTCCATTTCCGTTCTACCGCACCACTCCAACTACCATTCTGGTCAAGGTTCTGTTGAGACCGAAAATTCCCTCCCCGCACGTCCATTTTCATCAAAAAGCTTTGTGCCTGAGCTGCCGAAACATTCCAAGTGCCAGAAACGGAATGGTATTCTGGGTTAGAGGTACTGATTCTTTTTTTGTACTGGTGAGTGGGAGTGATCTCTGTTGTCGTTTACCACCGTGTACCGCAAAAGCAGTGGTGACATCTGACTGGGTTGGAATCTCAATCGATGTGTGTGTTGCTTCCGGCAAATAGGGACAATCACCAGGAAGGAAAAAAATGATGCGAGTGAGAGAATGAGAGAGAGTGTAAAAAATCCCCATCAACGGTTATCGATAGAATGTAAGCAGATGTCCAGCCACATTACTGCTGGATTACTGAGTGAAAGCTTTAAATTTGCTTTATAGGAAACGATGGAAAGTGGGAAGCAAATGACCAATAAAACCAGTTTCAAGTTTGTTTTTTTACGAGCGCAAATTGGTTTCCCAACAATAGGAGATTATTATACCGATGCATAAGCGGATCATAAAAATTCACATGCTTTAATATTTTACAGTGTAAAGTATTAATATTATTAACCGTAATACGATTACATTTTAATTTTAAACAAATGTTGTCCATTCCAAGGATTACGCGGAGAAAGCGTTAATTAATCGGTATTGATCGGCATTATTTTGCTGCCGTGAGTATTTTACTACAAATTGAAGATCTTTTTTTTGCAAAATCGTTGTTTTTGCTGTATTTTAAAGTTTTATGTATATTCCAAAACTGTTCAACACTTGCATATTCATAAAAATTATGATAAATATTTTAACTTGTTATTTGGCATGTAATTTACATACAATATAATATCCAACCAGAGGTACAGTTGGCTTTCATTGTTGGTAATGAGCAATCTCTCCTGCATTTTCACCTGGCAACACCTTGATCTGAAAGTATGCAGATGATCTTTTGCTAATTGTTGTTTATCCAAATCGTGCGATTGTATTACATGAAAAAGTTCAGTAATCCATAAGAAATCACAACAGAGTTCTTCTTTTTGGTCCCGTATTATGAAAATTATTGAAGAGATAATCAAAAATGCTGTGAGTTATTAATAAATATGAATAGAACAAATCTGAAACCAATTAAACCCATTTGGTTACGAAGTTTTATCCTTGCTTGATACAATATTATTCAACAACCCGATTCAGACAAGACTTAGACAACTTGACTGAATGAATTCGTCCTCCATGATCAAACGATTGATGTACGACAGCATGTCTGACATGTTTGCCGTCCTTCATACTTATTCCACATTATAATGCCACTAACGATAACTTGATTGTTTCCTCATCAAAAAAGCTATCAAAAGTCTCTTCTTTATTGGAAGATACAGTTTCAATAAAAAAAAAACTCATACACCCCTATTAACATGTGCAAGAACACCCAGCCAATGCGGACATAATTCCCTAATAAATAATCTCTTCATCATATGATCTAGTGCCGCAGTTTGGAGTTTACTGTTTTATCACCTTTCCTCGAATCAACAGCACTGCAAATAATTCCTTTAATGTTAAATTCATGTTTTAATCGTCACCCTTTTCATCAGGCCAGCGACACGACCAAACATTCCGCACTTATCTCCATTTCAGACATTTAAGCCATCAGTTGAAAGCTTTAAGCTGCCGAGAGTTTTTCCTCTTTCAGGGTGCTGCATTACTTGTGGATGTGTGGGTTTTTATGCTGCGAAGATGATGATGGGAAAAAGGATGCTTTCCCGTTCCGTTACGGTAGGTTGAGCTGCCCGGACTGTTGGCAACTGTACCAACCCTTCACTCGCTATCCTTCGTTTCCTATGATAATTGCTTAATTTCCGCAGGCTGAGGTCCTTTTTTTTTGTTGCTAACATTCTAACAGAAACAAAAATAAGATCCCATCACGTTAGATTACAGTGAATGTATGTCTCTCGCTTTCTCTCCATGTTGGGCTGAAAAGTGGTTTTCATCTGTTTTATATTCTGGGTTCCAGTTGAGGGATAACAGCAGCAAACAAGGAAGCGAAAAAAAACCATACCAAAAACGCTATTAAAAACATGCAAATATTCCATCCACTACGCAATCGCCAGCAATGTTTTTACCGGAGAGCTTTAAAACGTTTCATCATGTGACACACATTGCGATAAAATACGACGATAAGGGTTTGCCATCACCGCTGGTGCCGATACGGAGATGGAGAAATAACAATTTTATAATCACTTCGTTTGAACACACACGCACACACGCACTCTCATCGTATCGCATGACAAACGCAACATGTTCCGATGTCCCGGCTGAACGGATCGACCTCAGGAAGCCGTTCCCCAACAAAACCGTTGGTTAGGGTCATAAAACAAACGCTGTAAACGCCCGGAGCCATGCTGTACTGCTGCCTCCTGTATTGGAAGCCGAAGCGAAAAGCAAAAACAAAAGTAGCAAAGACACTCTCACGAAGGTAGGGAGTCCTTCGGCCAAACCCCCACGCACGCATACCGGAAGTGACAATGGGAATAAAATGTTCCGATTCATTCGGTACCCCCACTTGAAAGTGTGGTGTAAATTGATGCGTGCAAGGATGTGTGTCTTTTTTTTGCTGTCAGTCTTCGTCCTTAATTTTTCTACCGGTTTTGATAAATGGTTTCGACTTTTATGCATTTAACCACACACAAACACACACACACACGCGTGCCTCCCCATTACAATGGGTTGTAAATGAAACAGCCTTCCAATGGGGAAAACGGTCGAACGCCGGATGTCGTGCTGGAGGCGGATGCGTTTTTGTCCGTACCCATGATGTGAGAAGCCGTAAAGGTAATCGTAAAAGATTGCCAAATGATGATGCCGGGTGTCGATTTGTCTTTATTGCTCGCCGGGAACACTCGATCATATACGATGGAAATTTGATTTTGTTTCTACACGCAATGTTGGATGCGATGGCTGAGAGAAACTGAAGGGAGGAGAAGACCATTCTTCTTAAAAAATGCGCCACCTCACTTCCTCTACGATGCTGTTTAACGACCTTCTTGTATCGTAAACGTACATTTATGATACGCTGCCCTATCCTAACCTTGCCCCAAAATGTCCTTCCAATTCCGCCAACATGTGAATGGGGGCTAACGTGTGGACCAGGTGGATGTACAGTTGCCCCGGAATGACATTTAAATTGTAGAATATTATGAATTGAATGACAGCTCGTGCAATTCTGCTTGCTACAAATTAAAATGTTACCATCCGTCCTAGATCGAGTAACGAAACAAGACAAGGTGATGCTGTTTGCTGTCGTTGTTAATTCATTCGCAAAGGGGTATAAAATGTATACAGCCCTGGTAAAACCATGGAAGCACTTTTGATTAATTTGGAAGCTGAAATTATGTCATCTTTTACCCGTAATCATTTCGCCAAACATGATTCTGAAGATATCGTTCCAGGACGTTCGGAACGAGATAATGATCAAACGGATTTTCCGCGTATTCCGTTCGGTGCAGATTAATGGTACAATTATCATGAATATGGGATGTCATATTTAGTATGCAAGTGTATCTTATTCCTCGATGCTCGAGCTTCAGAGCTACTTAACACTTACCCGATACAAACGCTGCGGACTGTGGTACATGGTGCGGATGCGGCAGTGAAGTTTGCAAATTAATTAAACCGTTCCACTCGTTTCAGCGAAAAAGCATAAAAAAAGCTTCCGATGCTTTCATTCACTCAACTGTCAACTGATGATTGCGCTTTGAATAGTGATGCACCCAACCAACTAGTGACATGTATGGGAGGGACAGAGAGAGAAACAATCCACGTATCCAATCCGTTCACTTGTAACTTCACAAAACTGCCACAGTTCTACATGCTGCTTCTACGTTTCCATTCAATCATGCATGCACAGTTTTTCCCACCCCGGGTTAGACAAACTTTTGTCGTTAACATAAACGGTACAATCGGTTCCTTTAGTGTGCAACTTGCAGCAACCCGTCAAAGCGATTGCGAGAAATTGTTATTACAACACACACCACGCTCTGCACACGGTCGCCCTGGGCTGGGGTCTGAAGTTGGCCCGATCCGGTCAGCGTCCTGATTAAAACTAAACTGCCACCAGGTTCGGATCTTTCGCCGTTCGCCATCAGCCACAAACTGACCACATTTCAGCGCGGCATGTAAAATGGTTTGTTCTTGAAACTGAAATCACGATCAACCTACACGCACACAAGCGCAAACGGGTGAGCGTGAAAAACAACCAAACAGAAAAAAGAAATCTCCTCGATCCCGAGCGAAAGGATACGATAGTTCAAAACAATGCTTGAACACAGCCACGACATAAATGCGCGTGTTGTGCTGACCATTCCCTTCACAAACCTTCGGTGGAGGTCAGCACTCGCGCGCTGTATCGGCTCAAGGATAATTGCATCTCTTATTTACTTTAACACCCCCGGAGACGTTGGGTATTGGTTGGAGTGTGGTGTACAACAAGCGATAGGCGTAATGTACTAGCAGCCTCACTATAAGACACGATAAAAAGAATATTAAATTTAAAAAATAAACAAAACAATACTTGAACCAGATATACATGTAAGAAATATATCACAAATATATATTTTTTAAATTTAACATTTAATTTATTTTTTAATAAATATTTAAATTATTTTTTAATTGTCTCCTACAAGCATCCAACATAAAAGCCTTTTTTGCTCTTTTCTTATAAAATAAATAGTCTTAATTAAATGAGTAGTTAGCTGGAATTCAGTCCCACTATTCCCATCGTTGGCCCTTGGGCAGCTAAACACACCCACTAACACACATCTATTCGCACGCGTCGTCTCCCGTACACGAGTACGATTGAAAGAATTGCCCATTTTTCCCGACACCCATACGACACCCAGCCCTTGACCGAATGGGTTAAATTCACGGTTACACGTGGTAACACTGAACCATTAAACAAGACCTTCCTTGCGCACGTCATCTTACCTGCCACGCATCGCCCGAACAGTGCCACATGCCGTAAAATCAAGGATAACGCCATACCTTGGATGACCCCATCGTTCGAGTAGACCCGGCCCCCAAAACCAACATCGAGCGCGCGATAGTCACTGTTGCTCAACTGCCCAGTTCCGCCGACTCTCGCTCGTGCTGTTTGGTTCTCGTACGGAGCAACAAATAATGTGACCATAACTCAAAATGAATCACCATTTATATTCCGTGTATCCTTGATAAGACGAAGGTTTATCGGTTTAAGGGCCTTTTGACTGCCGACGCTCGGCCCAGGAACAACCCCATTGGGAAGGGTTCTCTCCACTTCCCACACGGTTGGGGGGGGTGATTTTTTGTTTCTCTCTTTTGCTTCTTGTCACATCCGGTTACTGCCACGAAAGCTTGCGAACCGTACGCCCCAGGGAGTCGGAGCGCGCACATCCACCAATTGGCCGGAAAACCGATGTTCGGCCCTTTGTGAGACTGCGGCATTCAAGCGAAACCCGTGCGTGCGTGTGTGTGCGCGCAACGACGAGTGACGCGCAGACGATGAAATAAATTAAAATTACTCGCTTAAACTGCTTCGTCCACTGGGCCGTTTTTTTGTGGGAAGGAGAGAGAGACACGAGGGCAGTTCCTTTCGGAAACCACGGCGGATGTAACCGGCATTCTCCATTCACGGCCATCATCTTCATGGTTTGCGCCCCTGTTTTTTTTTCGCCTCCCATTTGCACGCGGGCACATATCAAGGGAAATGGGAAAATCCAACGTCCCGGATGCGGATACATTTTTGAGGCACCCCGTGAAGGTGAGAAAATTAGCAGCTTTTTAAATGCAAACAAATTAATCACTCTCGAGTGAGGCATGATTTATTGGATTTAACCGGTATCAAGCATTTCGCTCCATTCGCTTTGTGCTGGCGTTCTTCACCGGTTCGACCGGTCCTGTCCCAGGCTGGCGCGGAAATTTGGAATGCAGCCCGAAATGTTTCCAGTGATAAATGTATCGTTTGTTGAGGAAAATGTGTCTAGTTTTTCAAAGCACTTTCAGGCACAACCACTGTATACGGCGCATGCTTCTCTGTTCCGTTCCCTTTCGGCATCCAATCTGTGAAGAATTCATGGCTTAGCAGCCAGACATTGTAGCACAAGCAGTGCGACAGGTTAACGAAAGGGACGTCAGTGTCTGGATCGGGTTTTACATGAAGCTACCATGAATGCGTCTGTGTTTGTAGAGGGTTTTTTTTTTTCGATTGCTTTCAGCAAAAGTTGGTTTCGGTTGCCTTTGGATATAGGATACTTGTCAGCATGGATGTGACACTGGTGCATCAGTCTGACAGATGCCGGAAAGAGGATACAATTAATTTGGGTATTTTTCATTTTTCCTTCTTCCCACTTCGAATGCTATACTGGTGTAATTTAGCATGTCATGTAAGTGGGAAACCACATTCATATGGTTGCACATTTTGTGTGAAAATGTTATAAGGACCTCTACTTAATAATTCATCTCATGATCCTTCTTTTTGAACGTATTAAATATTCTATTTAATTCTGTCAGGTTTAGGTATTTCAAAATTAGTTTTGCAAAAGAAAATATCCATTATGTGGAAAAGTAAGTGGGGAACCACATTCATATGGTTGCACATTTTGAGTGAAAATGTTATAAGGACCTCTAATGAATGATTCATTTCATGATCCTTCCTTTTTGAATATATTAAATATTTTATTTAATTCTGCCAGGTATTTAATTCTGTTAGGTATTTTAAAATTAGTTTTGCAAAAGAAAATATTCATTAATCCCTAATTTCGTATGAGAGCTACTGAAACTTTTGTATTGCCCCACAAACCATATCAAACAAGGCTGTAATAAAGATGTAATTAAAACCTCATATGCACAAACTTTTACCTGCTCTTATGTTCATGAGTAACATTAATTATCACCGTTTCAATCATGCCTTCAAATTCACTGCCATCACAGAAGTAACGTGCTGGGTGGACTAAACTTAACTAACCCGCCCCAAAACCACATAAGACACATTGGCGAGGGTCAGGTGAGCGTTCCCAACTTTAATTACCAAATCTACCATCCCAAAAAAACCTCCCACTCTGGAAAAAAGGGGTAGCATAGCACCGAAAAGTGTGCCATCGCCCGGTCATCATTACTCCTCACCGAGGGTCATACACATAAACTTATGACGATCGTGCAACTTATTACGTCCTGTCGGAAGCATCGGGCGCTTATTATTGCACTCCCTCCGCTGCTCAAATCGGCCGGTACACTCGTGTAGAAGATGATGGAGAAGTCTAAACATAGTGCTGCTCCATTCACCACCGAAAGTGACTTGAAGCACTGAAATATAATCACATTGTCACAAACCCGGCATACAGAACTGGGTTAAGGACACCATCGTCGTCGTCGTTGTTGTCGCCATCATCAAACGCGACCTTAAAGGTTAAGCTTACTTTCTTTTCTTCTTAGTTTGTCTGGCGGTGACGGGAGTGAGTACGGACGGAAACATGCTACCGCGAGTTATCGAGAACTTCTTATTTACTCTTCGCATCGTCCAGAACGCTGGGAGAAATGTGTTAAGCTCTTATGCAACACGATGATTACGATCTGTTGCGATAAGGCGAGGAACAAATGAATTGCTTTCCTTGCCCAACTTTCATCGTGGTCTGCCACCTTTTTTTTCTCCCATTCCGGTTAAGTTCCCGCCGGGTTGTTTGTTGATATTCATTAGCGCACCGAGCGAACATCATTTCCTTCCATTCGTCTAGTGACCACAGCCCATCTCCGTTTTGCATTAGTCTGAGTCCAGGGGTAGGGCAACACCACATCACATCACAGCTAACCAGGTCAAGTTTACATTCCGGTGCCCAGTGGCTAAGACATTGGCGGTTGTGATTTTGCTTGGTGCGAGCTTAAAAGCTCATGAATATATGCATCACATTGCCGCGACGTACATTCACGCGATGCTCGGAATTCGTGGACTCGTGGAACAGGTCTATCTATCGCGGAGACAGCCGTACCGAACCGAACCGTACCCAACATGACAGAGAGCAATGAAACAGATTTCTTATCGTTCACATTGTCGTCTTTTTCGCTTGTCCTGTCTCGTTACGCCGTACCATGCCACAACATTGTTGTAACCGTCACGGTCGGCGGAAGTTGATGAGTGGAGTTGAATTTGGCGGTCCACCTTAATCACATGGCCACCGGTAGTCGTGATGGCATTTGACACGCCTATACCCCACCCAAAACCTTTCTTTTTATCAACACAGAAAAGAAAGTGTTAAAAATCACCCAACACGCAAAGAAGGCGACTTTGCACGCCACCTTAGTTCAAGGTCAACCAAACAGTGGCACTTCCTTCCTGGCGGCTCGTTACAGATATGGCAGTACCTCAAATGGTTCTCAATTATGACAACTCAAAAGTTGATTTATCATATTGCTCAAGATAATAAAGTTTCATAGCATTCAAAACTTCCCGGCCCAACACGTGCCGTAATTGGGTCAATGTTACCAGCAACCCTAACCGACTCTTTTCCCTTCGTTTAGCCTTTGTGCGCCTTCCGCGAACGAATGCTTCATACTGCTGCGTCCGAATACTTTCTTTCCGTTCTTCCGGCCCATTTTCAGTGGGCGATCCATTTATTAAGATTGCCACTTGTTTATAAGCTAACCGGCTGAGTGAGAACAAGTTTCAGTAACGGCTCTTAGCGTTTTGGACCCGTTCAACCCAACAGTTAACAGTGCAATTTCTCGTCAATGGCCACACGGTTTTCCCGACCCGTTAATGCTTCGGTTTCGGAATGTGCTTCGTGCGAATGGTAATCTTGTCACGATCAGGAAGTTTCATCCCCTTCGGCGAGCGAGCTTTGCATTTTGGGGGAAAACGGAACGGAATAGTGCCAAGGATGGCGTGAATGGATGACATTAACATTGGGAAACGCTCAACCGCATTCGCATATCGCGCCATTTATGTAGTTGACTCAATCAGATTACGATATACCGCAAGGGGCCGGAGGGCAGAATTTGGAAGTGTTGAAATGCGCACAAAACAATGAAACTGAACAACACGTCGTTTGGGTGTTTGTGGATTATGATTTATTATAAATCATGCAAGTTGAAGTTATTGTTTGTTTTTCAATAGAAATTTGAATTTTCAAACATCCTTACATTCAACAGAATCATCAAAATTTTGTTTCATAATAATTAAGTGATGTTTATAGCTTTGACCTCGTGTGGTCTCTCTTGTATCGTTTAACGAAGATCAAATCACGCCTATAGCTGCTCATAAAACGACAAATTTGATCGATACACAACCTGTTGAGCAAATTGTTCTTCTCTCCCTCTCTCTCCCAACACCGCAAACAAGCTGAGCCACAATCAAATCCTGAACCATACTGGAGGTTTATGAACCTGGGCCGCATAGTCTAGCCTCTTGACATCGCTGGGCCGGGGTTCGTACGGAGGCCTCCCCGTAGCGCAAATACATCGGCAAAATGAATCGTAAATTTAATCACCTCGTTTTGCCGTTGCTACCCTCACGGACGGTGGTCCGAGCCGTTTTGTGGTATTTTTATGGTGATTTTTTCGCAATCATTCGCTTATTTTCCGCATTATGTTTTGCAATAAGGTGATCGCTTTAGTCGCGAAATAAAAAATCAATTCACTATTCGACTCAGACATGCAGACCTTGGGGCAGAACACAGTATGAGATGAAAAATACCGGTTCAAAGTTGTAGAAAGGTGTGTACAATTTGTTCGGACTTTATTACCTTGCATTTTTCATTTCGTGTACTTGATATGTACAAGCAACAAGGACAAAATATTGTACTCGTACAGTACACGTGGTTTAAACACCAGGCGGCTCCATCGAGAGCAAACCAACGTTCAGTTGCCCGTTCGTGCGTTGTGTTTTACTACCAGGCACCAGATTGGCGGTAACTAAGAGTAAAACCATGCTACCATCAGTCAGCATTGATGTAATCATCATCCAGTACGTTAGCCTTGGCCTGTGGTTGGCACAAGTTGGAACGATTGTTTCAAAGAAGGATAGTACCTACATGGACATGTTAATGTATTTTAACTTTATCTATGTTTTTTTAATAAACCCAAAAATAATTATTTTAGAAGGCTATATTTGTACATTAATTGTTTAAACATTTAATTTTAAATTAAACGAATTACAAAATAATTTTCTATCACATCCACGTGCTTACCACATTTTTCCGCACACTGTCGATACAATTATCCTAGCAGTAAAAAAGCACACTTCTCAATGTGACTAAAGGTTAGCAGAACAAATGATGTGTAGAAATAAATTACTTTCAAAGTTACCACACACATCGAAGCGTGTAATGAAAAAGCTCCCGGTCGGATCTATACTGACATTAGACACGGAACGCGCCTTCCCATAAGGCAAGCGCGATCAGTAGATGGTACTTGGTTGCAGCAAACATTTTTCACTTCTCCCATACAGTAATGAACAACGTTCGTCGACGGTTGGTTCGAGTTACGCGCGCAACAATACAAGAATAAAACGAAAAAAATAAATAAATATCGGAATTCGAAGATACGAACGAATGTATTGCACTGCACCAACCGTTTCAAATATACGACCATCTCGTGTTTTTTTTTTCTTTCTCCCCCAATTTTGGGTGTTGTTTGTTGTTTGTAGGGTGTGTGTAACATGCCTTCATCAGGGTTTGGATCGCTGATTGAAGTCTTTCCTCATGGGAAGGATGGAAAAACGTACCACGGTACCACCATGCTGCGGCTTCCTGTGGATACCAAACAACGCACGGCGAACCGATCCGTAACCAGGCAGTGAGTGCAGGCAGCGCGTAGTAAGCGTTGCGATAGTTGCTACTGCTACTGTGTGTTTCGATTTAAAGTGGAAATTAATGCTCAATACTTTGCCCATTGCACGTTTGCACCTCGCACGGTACGGACGCACAGTGTTGAGTGTTGTTTTGCTCGTGTCCATCCGGTGAGTTTAGTGCATTTTACACCTTGGAACCGTGTATAAGTGCGTGTGTGTTTGTGTGAGAGTGTGTGTGTGTGAACTGGTGAACTCTCGGTTATGTCCATGATCGGTCCGGCGACATAGAAAATGGCGGAAGAAAAGAAGAAAAAAGACGAAAAGGAGGAAGATCCCTGTTCGGCGTTTGTGGGCCGGTACGTGATCAAGACGATGCGGTTGAAGGATGAAAAGTGGCAGAAGCTGATCGGGAACGAGGAACTCCGCACGATCGTGATGGAATGGGTGATGCACCCGGGCGTTAATAAGCTATTCATTACGCTGAACAACGCGGGAGCACTGATGCCGACATACCATTTCCCAACGAACGCCAAGGGCAAGATATGCTATTACGTCAAGATCTCGGAGATAAGTTTGGAAATTGGGAAAATTCGTGAGGTAGGTTAAGCAAGTTGCTGCGTTCGTACAGTGTATGTCTGCCGACCGATGTGTATCGCGTTTGGAAACATTTTTGGTTGCTTTGTTTTAAAGCAGAAACGCAGGTGCTATCGCGTCGCCATCATCGTCGCCGGTTACCAATAGGAACGGCCATGGCTTCTGGGCCCTTGAGTTGTTTATGCGTTTGATTGTGGAACGCGTTAAGGGTAGGGAAATTGTGTGTTAAATTTCCACCAAACATTGCTTTTGGCGGCACTTTGTTCGATTTTCAACTGAACAACCACTGCGACGGCTGGTCATGCGTACATGCTGAAAAAATACCTTCAATTTCTTCCCAAATACCTTCGATATGATAATTTACACAAACACAGATTTAAGCTACACCTAAAAATTGGATACGCTTGCTACATGGTGGTTGCTACTATGTTTCTAAATACACCGCTTGTTCACACTTTCGGTCCGTGTTCGCTTCGAAACGGTACCAGATTGCGTGTGAAGATCCATTTAGTTCGCATTTCGCCGTGACCACGGTTGGCTTTAAGCAACATCTTGGTAACGACCCGAAATTGGCGGTACCTACAACGGTTAAGGCGCGGCTATAAAATTTCTTAATTTAGGAACAATTACGACGTATGTAATCTAAGGTGCGATTGGGGTGTATATTTGAAGAACATGCAACACACGTGTTTGCAACAGAGGGGCGAAAAAAAAAACGTGTCCAACACGGTGCTTTCGCATGACCTTGCAGTGTAAAGCATTACATCGACTGAAACAATGGAAGCACATAACGTCCTTATAGAACAGAATGGGTACACAACATTAGGCTAATCGTATCATCAATTTTAACACACAGCAACTTATTTACGGTGACCTAACACCGAATCCGATCGATGATCTGTCTATACTGGTGGATGAAATTTTTTACCCCATGATAAACAACCCCCAAAACCAAGAGGGATGGCCTACGGCAATCGTTAAGGACATCGATAATCATGTCCAGGAATTGCGGAACATTATTTCCGAGGTGAGTGCCGCTTTCACGTAATAATAATCAGTAAAAAAATTGCTCCAAATAATTACGACTAATACATTCCGTGCGTCACTCCCACCCACTTGCAGGTGAAAGGTAATATCATAAATCAAACGCTTCTGCCGATGCCTATTGCTATCGACAACATTATGCAGGTCGGAGAAGAAGTACTCGAAGGGTAAGTTTTCCCGGCGCTAAATTCCCACGGGCAAGCGTCGATAGAACCATGTGAAAAAAAAATAATTAACTTTCACCCATTTCCGGCACACATCATTCACGTACCATTTCCTTCGCATACTTCGAAAAAACGGGAAATTCGCACACGTTCAGCAACATCGATGCATGCAGCCTGAAAATGAAAAACTCCCTCGAGGGCATTATAATTAAGTGGGCTTGCCAGATTAACGACGTACTGAAGGAAGACTCCTCGCAAGCGTTCGTAGACGGCCGGCATCCGACGCCGGTGGAGGAAATTAACTTTTGGGAATCGCGACAGAAAAATCTACGCAACATCTACGCCCAGCTAACCGAGCCGAAATCGCGTCAAATTGGAATCATACTCGAGGGTATCGATTCGGTGTACTCATCATCATTCAAGAACACGTTCAAGAGCGTAGTGCAAGCGGTACACGAGGCGGATGATATTTCGCTATACCTGAAACCGCTGGTAACTACAATATCGATCGTTTCTGGCGAATCATGTCTTATTCATCATTGTTACCCCTTTTTTCTTTCAGCGCAAAACGTTTGAAACTTTCGAGAGTACCGATTTTGTAGATTCCTCGGATATGATATCGCCGATGCTTCACCTTGTCTGCTTAGTGTGGGCACACTCGTGTTACTATGGCATCAATTCACGATTGCTGATTCTGTTTAAAATGATAGGCAACATGATGATTGCGGAGGCAACCAAATCGCTTGATCCTGGGTCGTTGTTCCAAGGGGAAGTCGATGAATCGTTGATCAAAATCACCCACATCATTGATACTCTGGAATTCTACAAGTGGGTGTCACATTTTCGGACCCCTTTTTGTCACCTTAAGCATTCTTAAACCCCACGTTTTATTGTCTTCGTAGATCAGAGTTTCACGACTTTCGCTCACGGCTGAACGAGTACGAGAAACCCAACACTCAACCAATCAGCTGGACATTTCGTACGCGGGACATTTTCCACCGTCTCGACGTGTACATAGTGCGGCTTAATGAGATCAAAGACATTTTCAACACGGCGAATGAATTTAAAAGGCTTGAAAAAGTAGAAATCGGTGGTCTGAGAGGTCGCGCTGTCAGTCGCAAAATTCAGGAAATTTATGACGATTACAACAAGCTCTACCAACGCTGGGGATCGATACAATACGATCCACTGGATCCTGATCCGAAACTGAAGGGGTTTCAGAGGGATCGGCAGCGCTATATAGAAAAGGCAAGCGTTCTCGAGCGGAGACTCGCGGCCCAGTTCGTTCTTGCCTTTGAGGAGTGTTTCAACGTGGAGCAATTGATGAAACTGGTGCAGGTGCTGGGTAGCTTGCTCAACAGACCTCTCATACAACCGGATGTGTCTCAAAAGATCGCTAGCATCGTCGAGCTGTTCGATGCAGATATAAACGCGATAAAAACTATATTCGCGAGCGGGTTTGAGGAATTCAAAAATAAAGGGCTGAAAGGAATTCCTATCGATGATGGATTTCCACCGGTAGCGGGAGCTATTGCATGGGTCCACAAGTTGCAAGATCGTATCAAGAAGCCGCTTGCTGAGCTCGCGATGATTGACCTACCGTACGGCAACCCATTCACTAGATTATTATTGCTTTCTTCAAGTATTGTGTTTAAATATTTCATTTTATTTCAGGATATTCGAAAACGAGAAAGGACAACGTGTGTTACAAAAAGCGGAAGAACAAAGGGAACATTTGGAGGAGTTTGAACAACAGCTCTTCTCAACATGGGTTTCCGATGTTACGAAGCATATTGACAATTTTATGAGTAAATCCCTACTCAGCAGAACTGACCCACGTTTGCTGGAGATGAACTTTAATCAGGTTCTGCAAACCATTATGGCAGAAGTCCGATATCTCAAGTGTATGAAAATTGCCAACATACCGGAAAACGCGCAACATTATTATGCCTCCGGGGAAGCTCTCTGGGTAAGATAATTTTGTGCAAAAAGGTTGCTAAGTAAAATTATTACATTATCCTAATCTTCCAACATAGAATGCAAGGATGAAACTTTCGCGCATTGTTGAATGGTACAATGAAATATGCAAAACGTGTGCATCGTGCGAATTCGAGCTTATACAAAAAGAAATAGATGAAATCGATGCCATACTAGAAGATGCATGCTCTGGCAGGATCGATTGGAACAACTTTAATCAAAGTTTCATCGACGGTTTATACGACAAGCTGTACAACCTGTATTCGCGTGTTCTGAAAGCGAAAGCAAACATAAAGAAAGTACAAACCAGCATTCGAAGCTGGGGACAAATTCCACTATACGAACGGCTGAACGGCGATAACATCTCGCTCATCAACATCGAAAACCGATCCCTAATCGTTCAACGGCGGCTTGAAGCGTGCCTGGACACAAAAAAACTGATTGAGAAGGTGATGGATGAAAACTTTAAGCTGTATTTTGATTATTTAGTCGCATTGTCCCAAGAGAAGTTGTCCTCAACTAGCGGAACGGGATCTCAGAGAAGGAGTAGCATTATAATGCCCGCTATTGAACCGGCTGCAACACAAGAGGAGCACCAGCAGTCGGTAAATGTTCCAGCTCTGGAAGTGCCTGACAATGATGAGGAACAATCTGCTGCTGATACCTTGGATGACGTGCCGTCTCTGGATCAATCTGAGCTGGGAAAGAATCTTTCTCAGCTGGAATTGTTCCGCCCCTACGAGGAGTACGTGGATTCGATACTGTCGAAAGAAATTATGGACGCGGTGCACGTAAGCGTGAAGTACATCAAGTTTGAAATGGAAAATCGACTGAAACACAATGCACCGATATTCGAGATTAAGTATGAGCTCCATCCGCCAGATACACGTTTCTGTCCATCGCTGGATCCGTATGATCCAGATGGGTTCTTTGCTTTGGTCGAAAGTATGATTACTGATATTTATTGCATGTCGGACATGATTCCACGAGTAGCCCAACCTCCAGAAAACGAACGTACGGATGAAGAAGGAAATGTATATCCGGAGACCTACATTAGTAAGTATTGATTGAAGACGGATATGGTTCATTTTTTTGAAATGCAATAATCGTGTATTCTATTTTCAGTTCATCTAAGCAATAATGATGCCATCGAACGTATGAAGCACTCCATCATGCTAATGGTAATCCAATCTACAAGAGACGCCGAAAAGTATGTCAAACAGTTCGATAACTACAACTATCTCTGGCTGGACGATAAGCACAGTGTGTTAGCCCAATTTCTCAAGTACGGACGACCACTAACGCAAGACGAAATGGAAATGTTGCTGTCGACGGAAACTCCACTCAAAGAAGTAGCACCAACGTTGGAACAGTTCAAGGCTCAGATTGACAGCTACATCGATCTCTTCGACGAGGTGTACCAAACGGAGGTGTCGCACGTGTTCGACGAATGGCTGTTGGTAGATTTCCGTCATTTCAAGCACAAGCTACTCCACGAGATAGGCAAATGGTCTAACATCTACAAGCAAACATTGATCGATCGTGTGGTGGTGAGCTTACAGGAGTTGGAAGAGTTTAGCATCGAATGCGATGAGGTGCTTGGACTCGATGCTGCTGAAGAAGACTTCCCCACGCTGCTCAAGATACTGTCCGTGCTGAACAAAATCAAAGAACGGGAAACCGCTACCGACAACATGTTTGAACCGTTGAAAGCAACTGTAGATTTGCTAAAAACGTACAACGTGGAGTTTAACGAAACGGTATACAAGCAGTTTACCGAGCTTCCCGAACGCTGGCTACACATGAAGAAAACAGCCCAGAAGGTGCGTGAAAAGATAGCTCCGGCACAAGCCTACCAAGTGGATCTCATCCGGAAGCGCATCAGTCTGTTTGACATTCGCATGAAACTCTACCGCGATGGATTTAAGAAGTTACCCTGTTTCAAAGTCCCTTGCAAGAACGTGTACGACATCTGTGATCAGGTCAATCTGGAACTAAACATCATGGAGACGCAGCTCAAGAATTTAACCGATTCGGCGAGTCTTTTCGAACTGAGCCCACCGGACGATACGAAGCTGCGCCTTTGCCGCAAGGAGGTGAAAATGTTGAAACAAATTTGGGACTTTGTGTACACGGTGGAATCGTGTGTGAACGATTGGAAGAAAACGTCCTGGAAGAAAATTGACGTGGAAGCAATGGACGTCGAATGTAAAAATTATGGCAAACAGATACGGCAGCTGGACAAGGACATGCGTAACTGGGCACCTTACCTGCATCTTGAGGCGATCCTGAAGAATCTAATGACATCGCTGCGTGCCATTACCGAGCTGCAGAACCCGGCCATTCGTGAGCGCCATTGGTTTGAGCTGATGCAAGCTACTAAGGTATGTAATCGTACCACTTCGTGCTACATCTTTGGATTGGTGCTTGATGAAGATACGCTCTCGTTTTTGTTGTTCGTGGTTTCAAATCTTGATTCCGTTTTCTATTCGACTGTAACGCTTGTCTCACTTCATCAACACCAACATGAACGTCAACGCGGGATATCAGCTGATACAAACATATGGAAAAGAAATGCTGGTTTGTGATGGCTTCTTTCATTGCAATGATTGGTCGTTTTCGATAATTTCACTATTATGCACAAATTGTCACAATTTGACACACACGAGAGTACATTTACACATACGGTGTATATTTTGATTTTGACATCACTTTTAAAACACTTTCATTATGAAATTTATGTTTTTGTTGAGCATGTTGTAGCGATTTTATACATATGATCACTTTTTGATTATTTCAATTGACTCTTTATGACACCTAGGTTCGCTTCCAAATGGTGGACTCTACCACGCTTGCCGATTTACTCGAGCTTAACCTTCACAATTACGAAGAGGAGGTTAAAGGAATAGTGGACAAATCCGTGAAAGAGATGTCCATGGAGAAAATGTTAAACGATCTTCAAATTGCATGGAAAGATCTACAGTTTGAGTTCGATCCGCACGAGCGCACCAACCTGAAGCTATTGAAGATTTCCGAGGAGGTCATGGAGATGTTGGAAGAAAATCAGGTGCAGCTACAAAACTTGCTATCCTCCAAGTATGTTGCATATTTTCTCGAGCAAGTATCCCGTTGGCAACTGTCCCTTTCGAATGCGGACTGCGTAATAACGGCTTGGTTCGAGGTGCAACGCAAATGGATGTATCTGGAGAGTATTTTCATCGGTTCGGAGGATATTCGTAACCAGCTGCCCGAAGACTCGAAACGCTTCGACAACATTGATAAGGAGTTTAAGCAGCTCCTGGCGGGGATCGTCGCCAATCCAAATATTGTCAAAGCTACAAACCGACCGGGATTGTACGAAAAGCTTGAAGGCCTGCTAGAACAGTTAATACTCTGCGAGAAGGCACTGAACGATTATCTGGAAACAAAACGCTTGGCCTACCCCCGGTTCTACTTCGTTTCGTCGGCCGATTTGCTGGACATCCTCTCCAACGGCAACCAACCCGAGCTGGTCGCGAAGCATCTTACCAAGCTGTACGATTCTATCGCCAAACTTCGTTTTGACAAGGCATCCAACAAAACCGCCATCGGTATGGTGTCGAAAGAGAACGAAGAGTTTGTGCAATTCAAAGACGAGTGTGACTGCGATGGTAAGGTTGAGATATGGCTTAACCGCATCACCGATTCCATGCGCACCACGTTGCGAGACCTCTTCGAACGTTCCGTGTCCGCGTACGAGGAGAAGCCACGCGATTCGTGGATCTTCGACTGGCCGGCCCAGCCTGCCCTGTGCGCGACCCAAATCTGGTGGACGACGGAGGTGAACGTTGCGTTCGCGAAGCTGGAGGAAGGGTATGAAAATGCACTCAAGGACTATCAGAAGAAGCAGATCCTGCAGCTGAACGCGCTCATTGTGCTGTTATGCGGTGAGCTTAGCCAAGGAGATCGCCAGAAGATTATGACCATCTGTACCATCGACGTGCACTCGCGCGATGTAGTGGCGAAAATGATACTGCAAAAGGTGGAATCCGGACAGGCGTTCCAATGGCAGAGCCAGCTGCGGCACCGGTGGGACGATAAGCTTCGGGACTGTTTCGCAAACATTTGCGATGCCCAGTTCCGGTACGACTACGAATATCTGGGCAACACGCCCCGTTTGGTAATTACACCACTAACGGATCGATGCTATATTACCTTAACTCAGGTACGGAAATCAAAAACCATAAAATCAACGTTTCATCTCATGTTTACTACATTTAACCACACTAACACACACACACACTCACACGTTGCCCGCGCGTGGCCACCATCCGTTTTGCTTTGCCGTTGCAGTCGCTGCATTTAATCATGGGTGGTGCACCGGCAGGTCCGGCCGGTACGGGCAAAACCGAAACGACCAAGGATCTCGGTCGTGCACTCGGCATCATGGTGTACGTGTTTAACTGTTCCGAGCAGATGGACTACAAATCGTGTGGCAACATCTACAAGGGCTTATCGCAAACCGGCGCTTGGGGATGCTTCGACGAGTTCAACCGCATCTCCGTCGAGGTGCTGTCCGTTGTGGCGGTGCAGGTCAAATCGATACAGGATGCCATCAAGGTAAGCGGTCCGCCCGACCCGCTGTGAGCGCAATCGGTTGTACAAAATCCCCTTGTATACATGTGGTACTCGTCCTGTAACTGGAACCATTTCTTTCTCTTTGGTGGTTGAATAATGCTTGTGTGTGGTGTGGTAATGATATAGGGTGGGAAAAAGTATGCAACCCTTAGCGATAGCAAGGTAAATTTGTAAATCGATCGTATCTTTGGCGGTATACTTAGAACACAACCACTGGCTAGAAGTGGAAACTGTGACGATGTTTTTGGTGAACTAGATTTGTGCATGTACTGTAAGCTCATTACGTTTGTTATTGAACCATATTGTTTTAGGCAGTTTTCTTAGTGCTCCTTGTAAGTAAAACTCGGCTCGAGGAAACTGTCATGCTCGGAATATTTAGTTTAAAGTAGCATTTTTATTTTATTGTGCATGAGTAAGGATTCGTTGAATAATTTGTGAACATTTTAATCGCTTTTAATGTATCTCGTGCTGCTGCAATCACCCAGGCTCGATTTTATCATTGACACCACCTGCACAAATCATACCATTCCTGCAAGCATTCGAATTACTTATACCTTTTCTGCTTTTCTTTTTCATCCCTCTGCTTCATCTTCACCTCGCGTATCTTGCACCCTACATCCGCAACCCTGCGCACCATGCAATGTCGCTGAGAAATGATAATCAAATTTACATACAAATAGGGCAAGAAAACCATATTTAATTTTATGGGCGAAACCATTTCGCTCGTGCCCACCGTGGGAATTTTCATCACCATGAATCCCGGCTACGCGGGTCGTACGGAGCTGCCCGAGAATTTGAAAGCGCTCTTTCGGCCGTGTGCGATGGTCGTGCCGGATTTTGAGCTCATTTGCGAAATCATGCTGGTGGCGGAAGGTTTCCAGGAGGCACGATTGCTGGCCCGTAAGTTCATTACGCTGTACACCCTGTGCAAGGAGTTGCTATCGAAGCAGGATCACTACGATTGGGGTCTTCGGGCGATTAAATCGGTGTTGGTGGTTGCTGGGTCCTTAAAAGTAAGTGTTCTTCAGAGCTTATAAACTGTCGTGTTCTTTGCTAACGCGTATGCTTTCTGTTCCACACCACAGAGAAGCGATCGAGAACGTCCGGAGGATCAGGTGTTGATGCGTGCGCTGCGGGACTTTAACATACCGAAAATTGTGACCGACGATGTACCTGTTTTTATGGGGCTGATTGGAGATTTGTTCCCCGCGCTGGACGTACCGCGAAAACGATCGCCCGACTTTGAGAAACTAATCCGCCGATCCACCCAGGAAATGAAGCTGCAACCAGAGGATAGCTTTACGCTGAAAGTGGTTCAGCTAGAGGAACTGTTTGCCGTGAGACACTCGGTATTTATAGTCGGCAATGCTGGAACCGGTAAAACGCAAGTTTGGAAAGCACTCTTCAAAACATACCAAAACCAGAAACGGAAACCACACTTTAACGATCTCAATCCGAAGGCAGTGACGAATGATGAGCTGTTTGGCATCATCAATCCCGCTACGAGAGAGTGGAAAGATGGTCTGTTCTCGGTCATCATGCGAGACCAAGCTAATATGCCCGGCACGGGCCCTAAGTGGATAGTGCTCGATGGCGATATCGATCCGATGTGGATTGAAAGCTTAAACACGGTAATGGACGACAACAAGGTACTAACGTTGGCCAGCAACGAGCGGATAGCGCTGACGAAAGAGATGCGACTACTGTTTGAAATTTCAAACCTTCGCACAGCGACACCGGCCACGGTATCGCGTGCCGGCATCCTTTACATCAACCCGCAGGATTTGGGGTGGAACCCGTTCGTCGCTTCGTGGATTGATTCGCGGGAAACGCAGGCCGAGAAGGGCATACTGTCGGTGCTGTTCGACAAATATATACCCCCGCTAATGGACGCCCACAAGCGGTTCAAAAAGATTACTCCCATATCGGAAATCGCCATGATACAAATGACTTGCCACCTGTTGGATTGTTTACTGACACCCCAGAACTTGCCGCCCGACTGTCCAAAGGAGTGGTACGAAATATACTACGTGTTTGCAGTCATTTGGGGCTTTGGATCATCGCTTTATCAAGATCAGCTGGTCGACTGGAGGACCGAGTTTCACAAATGGTGGATCAACGAGTTTAAGGTGATTCGTTTCCCGCCGGGTGGAACCATCTTCAGTTACTACATCGATCCGGAAACGAAGAAATTCAACCCATGGACGGATTTAGTACCCTCCTTTGAGCTAGATACGGATATCCCGCTCCAATCGATGTTGGTACCCACCACGGAAACTACACGACTTCGTTGGTTTATGGATATACTGATCGAAGAGAAACACCCAATTATGCTGGTCGGTGGTGCCGGCTCTGGTAAAAGTGTCATCGTGGCTGATAAGCTGAGTAGCCTCTCGTACAAGTACGCCGTAACGAATGTGCCGTTTAATTTCTACACCACCTCGGAAATGTTGCAACGTGTGCTCGAGAAACCGTTGGAAAAGAAGGCTGGTCGGAACTACGGTCCGCCTGGGAATAAAACGATGGTTTACTTTGTGGACGATATGAACATGCCAGAAGTCGACACGTATGGTACGGTACAGCCTCACACACTCATTCGCCAGTTTATGGACTATCGGCACTGGTACGATCGGGCAAAACTTTCGCTGAAGGACATCCATAACTGTCAGTTTGTGTCTTGCATGAATCCAACGGCCGGTTCGTTTACTATCGATCCACGTCTACAGCGACACTTCTGCGTGTTTGCCGTCAGCTTCCCCAGCGGAGATCCTCTGTACCACATCTACTACTCAGTTCTCTCGCAGCACCTGTCCAATCCGATGAACAAGTTCAACCTAGCTACACAGAAAATATGTGCAGCGTTGGTTACTTGCGCTCTAAACCTTCACACCAAGATGGGCCAAATGTTCATGCCGACGGCCATTAAGTTCCACTACGTATTTAACATGCGCGATTTAGCCAACATCTTCCAGGGAATGCTGTTTGGCAATGGTGAAACGTGCCAGGAACCGAACCAACTCATCCGACTGTGGGCTCACGAGGCTACACGGGTGTACGGTGACAAACTGGTTGAAGAACGAGATATTGATAATTTCAACAAACTAATTGTGGATGTTGTGAAGAAATCGTTTGAGGAGATGGACGAAACGAAAGTGTTTTCAAAGCCGATCATTTATTCCCATTTCGCCGAGGGACTTACGGATCCAAAGTATATGCCCGTTGCTAGCTGGGAGTTGCTGAATAAAACTCTAGAGGAAGCTCAGTCCAACTACAATGATATGATTGGTGCAATGAATCTCGTGCTGTTTGAAGACGCAATGAGTCATATTTGCCGCATCAGCCGCATTTTGGAGGGACCTCGAGGAAATGCACTGTTGATCGGTGTAGGTGGATCCGGTAAACAATCCCTATCAAGGCTGGCGGCTTTCATATCGGGCCTAGAAGTGTTCCAGATACAGCTGAGGAAGGGCTACAGCATTGCCGATCTTAAAGCAGATTTGGCTTTACTATACATGAAGGCGGGTGTCAAAAATGTACCTTGCATGTTCCTGATGACGGATGCACAAGTGGCCGAAGAATCGTTTTTGGTGCTTATTAACGATCTGTTGGCGTCGGGCGAGATCCCAGAGTTGTTCCCAGAGGATGAAATTGACAACAACATCATCAACGCATTGCGGAACGAGGTGAAACAGCTGGGCATGATGGATTCCAAGGAGAATTGTTGGAAGTATTTCATTGAAAAGGTACGCAAGTCACTCAAGCTTGTGTTATGTTTCTCACCTGTCGGGTCCACCCTGCGGGTACGAGCTCGCAAGTTCCCAGCAATCGTCAACTGTACCTCAATCAACTGGTTCCATGAATGGCCCAAAAATGCTTTGGAGTCCGTATCAACTCGTTTCCTTTCGGAAATCGAAGTTCTGCCCGTAAGTACAGCGAGATAACTCTTGTTCCTAGAAGTTTTACAGGTTTAATCAATATTTCTTTTTGTACGCTATTTCATGTTTAGCCGGAACTGGTTGAGCCCATTGCCGTGTTCATGTCGTACGTGCACGGTACAGTGAATGAAATGTCTCAAACTTATCTACAAAACGAGCGTCGCTATAACTATACCACACCAAAATCGTTCCTGGAGCTTATATCCCTGTACGCTAAGCTGCTCACGGATAAAACCCTTGAGTTACATGATCGAATCCACCGTCTGGAAAGTGGCATTTTGAAGTTGGCCGAATGTGCAAAGCAGGTCGATTCATTACGTCTTCAACTTGCCGATCAAGAGATAGTGCTGAAGGTGAAAAACGAAGAAGCGGACAAACTGATCAAGGTGGTTGGTGCGGAAAACGAAAAGGTCCAAAAGGAAAAGAACATTGCCGCCGAGGAAGAGCTGAAGGTGCGTGTGATCGAAGAAGACGTTGGCGCTAAGGCGAAGATTTGCGAGGAAGATCTCCGTAAAGCCGAGCCGGCATTACTTGCCGCCCAGGCTGCTTTGGATACACTCGACAAGACCAACCTTACGGAGTTGAAATCGTTTGGTTCTCCACCGGATGCTGTCGTGAATGTGTGTGCCGCTGTGTTGGTGCTGTTCTCGCCCAAGGGCAAAATACCGAAGGATCGTAGCTGGAAGTCGTGTAAAATGATCATGAACAAGGTGGATGTCTTCTTGAACGATCTCATCTACTACGACAAGGAGCACATCCATCCTGACGTGATCAAAGCACTGCAGCTGTATCTGAAAGACCCCGAATTCGATCCGGACAAAATTCGTGCAAAATCAATTGCTGCCGCCGGGTTGTGTGCATGGGTCATCAACATACACAAATTCTACGAAGTGTACCAGGTGGTCGAGCCCAAGCAGCGGGCGCTTAACGAAGCGCAAACTGAATTGAAAGATGCGCAGGATAAGCTCATGGAGCTGACATCCAAGATTACGGAGCTGGAGGACAAGCTGGGCGTGATCGAGGCAGCCTTCAATAATGCGCTGGCGGAGAAGCAAAAGTGTCAGGACGAGGCGGACAAGACGGCCTTTACTATCGATCTGGCGCATCGTTTGGTGAACGGACTGGCATCGGAAAATGTGCGCTGGCGGGAATCGATAGCCATGCTGAAGGGTCAAACAGTGACCCTGCCGGGCGATGTGCTATTGGTTGCTTGCTTTATCAGCTATGTCGGTTGCTTCACCAGACGATACCGTGTCGAGTTGCAGGAAAAACTGTGGATACCCACGTTCCGCATGTCCCGACCAATGATACCGTTCACGGAAGGTGTTGATCCGCTGAGTTTGATCTGTGACGATGCAATGATCGCCTCATGGAACAACGAAGGTCTGCCGTCTGATCGCATGTCAGCCGAGAATGCGACCATACTGACGTATTCTTCCCGTTGGCCACTCATGATCGATCCTCAACTGTAAGTACATATCGTTTGCCGATTGTGAATGAAAGCATTAAGTACATATCGCATTTTTCTCAATTTCCAGTCAAGGAATTAAGTGGATCAAACAGAGATATGGAGACGAGCTAACAGTGTTACGACTTACCGTACGTGGATATTTGGATGTGATCGAAAGATGCGTGGTGAATGGGAAAATTCTTCTGATTGAAAACATTGGCGAAACAGTCGATGCAGTGTTGGATCCTCTGTTGGGTCGTATGCTCGTTAAAAAGGGCCGTTGCCTTCGGATGGGGGAAAAAGAAATCGACTACAACCCAAGCTTCCAGCTGATCCTACAGACAAAGCTGGCTAACCCACATTACAAACCGGAGATGCAAGCCCAAACGACTTTGATCAATTTTACCGTCACCAGAGATGGCCTGGAAGAGCAACTACTTGCTGAGGTAGTGAAAGCGGAGCGTCCCGATCTGGAGAAACAGAAAGCTGATTTAACGACCGAGCAAAACAAATTTAAAATCACTCTCAAACTCCTGGAGGATGATCTACTGAGTCGACTTTCGTCCGCCGGTGAGAACGTACTCGAGGATGCTTCGCTCGTGCTGAACCTTGAGAAAACGAAGAAAACAGCTGCCGAGGTCGAGATCAAGGTTCGGGAAAGCAAGAAAACGTCCGAAGCGATCGATATCGCATTCGAAAGTTATCGTTCTGCGGCCGAGCGAGCGTCCATTTTGTATTTCATTCTGAACGATCTGCACAAAATCAATCCAATCTATCAGTTTTCACTGAAAGCGTTCACGACGGTGTTCAAAGATGCGATTGCCAAAACACCCGCAGCGGATAAGCTAAAGGAACGAGTCATTAATCTGATTGAATCGATAACATTCGCGGTTCACATGTACACCACGCGTGGTTTGTTTGAGAAGGACAAACTGATTTTTATGGCACAGATGGCAATCCAGATACTGCTCCATGCGAAAGAGATCGATCCCATAGAGCTTGACTTCTTGCTGCGCTTCCCGTACACACCCAATCTCACGTCTCCTTTCGACTTCCTGTCCAACAGCGGATGGGGTGGCATTAAAGCGCTGGCCAACATGGATGAGTTCCGTGCGTTGGATAAGGATATTGAAGGATCAGCTAAACGATGGCGGAAGCTGGTCGAATCGGAATGTCCGGAGCGGGAAAAGATGCCCGGTGAATGGAAGAACAAGAACGCACTGCAACGGTTGTGCATAATGCGCTGTCTGCGACCGGACCGCATGACATACGCCGTGCGCTTTTTCGTCGAAGAGAAACTCGGTGCCAGGTATGTCGAGGCACGGACAGTAGAGTTTGCACGCTCATTCGAGGAATCGAGCCCATCCACACCGGTGTTTTTCATTCTCTCTGCGGGTGTCGATCCGCTGAAGGATGTGGAAAAGCTGGGCAAGAAAATGAAATACTCGTCGGACTATGGTAACTTTTACAATGTGTCGCTCGGCCAGGGCCAGGAAGTGGTTGCAGAAGCAGCAATGGACGTGGCCTGTAAAGAAGGCCACTGGGTGATATTGCAAAACATACATCTGGTGGCGAAATGGCTACCAACGTTGGAAAAGAAGATGGAAGCAACACAAGACGGAGCGCACGTGAACTACCGGCTCTTCATCAGCGGCGAACCGGCACCGTCGGCCGAGTATCACATCATACCGCAGGGCATTCTGGAGTCAGCTATTAAGATCACGAACGAACCACCCACGGGTATGTTGGCCAACGTACACAAAGCGCTCGATAACTTCAACCAAGAAACGCTGGAGATGTGCGGCAAAGAGGCGGAATTCAAAGCAATCCTGTTCTCTCTGTGCTATTTCCATGCGGTTGTGGCGGAACGGCGCAAGTTTGGTCCGCAGGGATGGAATCGTTCCTATCCCTTCAATGTCGGTGATCTCACCATCAGTGTGTACGTGCTGTACAACTATCTGGAGGCGAACAATCGTGTCCCGTGGGAAGATCTGCGGTATCTGTTCGGCGAGATCATGTACGGCGGTCACATCACGGACGATTGGGATCGTCGTCTGTGTCGGACGTATTTGGAGGAGTTTATGCAACCGGAGTTGGTGGATGGAGATCTGAACTTTGCGACAGGGTTTCCAGCACCGCCCAACCTGGACTATGTGGGCTACCATAACTACATTGACGATAACCTGCCATCAGAGTCACCGCATCTGTACGGGCTGCATCCGAATGCTGAGATCGGTTTCTTGACCACCCTGTCCGAGCAAGCGTTCAAAACAATATTCGAACTACAGCCACGAGATTCCAGTGCCTCGAGCAGCTCCTCCATTAGTCGCGAGGATGTGGTGAAAAACATTATTGATGATTTCCTTGACAAGTTACCCGAGGAGTTCAACATGGTAGAGCTGATGGCACGGGTCGAGGATCGCACGCCGTTCATAATCGTTGCGTTCCAAGAGTGTGAACGAATGAACATACTCGTACGTGAGTTGAAGCGGTCACTCCGTGAGCTTCTGCTCGGCCTGAAGGGTGAGCTTACCATCACGACCGACATGGAGACACTGGAGGGTTCGCTGTTTTTCGACCAGGTACCTGACAACTGGACCAAGCGTGCGTACCCGTCGATGTACGGACTGCAGACGTGGTTCGCTGATTTGCTGATACGCATCAAGGAGCTGGAGGCGTGGTCGAACGACTTCAACTTACCTTCGTCGGTGTGGCTGGCTGGGTTCTTCAATCCGCAGAGCTTTCTCACGGCCATCATGCAGCAGACGGCCCGCAAAAACGAGTGGCCCCTGGACAAGATGTGTCTGAGCTGCGACGTGACTAAGAAGTGGAAGGAGGACTTTAGCGCTCCACCGCGCGAGGGCGCGTACGTGAACGGGCTTTTCATGGAGGGGGCCCGGTGGGACGTGAACGTTGGCTCGATTGCAAACTCCTTGATGAAGGAACTGTTCCCCCAGATGCCTGTCATCTACATCAAAGCCATCACGCAGGACAAACAGGAGACGAAGAACATTTACGAGTGTCCTGTTTACAAAACACGGTAAGTGTAGCGCATGGGACGGTGGTATGGGACGTCTGTTCCGGGAAAAGCGAACGGTAACTGACGAACGTTTCATTATTTGCAGAACCCGTGGCCCTACATTCGTGTGGACGTTTAACTTGAAAACGAAGGAAAAATCAGCCAAATGGACACTCGGTGGTGTTTGTCTGCTGCTGCAAGTTTAAACAAACATTCAATTCTAAATTATGCACCGTAGTGGTTATCTTATACGCTTTCAATTAATTAATGGGAGTATTCGAAAAATTCACGACAACTGTTTCAAAATAAAAAATTGTATTTTATATTTCGTTTTACCAAGCGAAATGAATTGTGTGGTTTCATTTGGACAAAGATACACAATTAAAAAAAAAGCTCTGTCTGGATATTTCATTTATTTAAGATACATTAATGCTATTCTGATTAATGAAAGTAGCTTTTGTGATAGTTAACTGCACTGTTTCATACCTAGTTGGAGTGTTTCAATATTTATAATTATGTATTCAAAATCTTTGGATTAATCTCGAAAGCAGTTATTTCAAAGTATTCAAGATTTGTACATTAGAGATGTTAGAGGTAAAGTTTATTGCATACAACCAGGTTCCGATCCCCCTGAAAGTTGTATACGAAATGTGCTCACACGCTATGCAAGTTGCATACTTTCAGGCGGTTTTATCGAATGACAACCAGATATCATTCTCACAAGACTTCTGACGTGTAGGTGTCGCTAGTGTAATTGCTCGTTGTGAGAATTTTTGAATTATTTCTTTTGAAAATAACGTTTCAAAAATCTAAAATCTATTAGAGATGCGACCTATCGAGCTTGTTATGATTTATTTTTCATAAGCTCTATAGAAAACGAACGGTAATTTGAAATTAAAAACCTTTTAAATGGACCACAATTATTTATAAATGCGAATTGCCACAGAAACGTCCCAACTTAACTGGAATAAAATAATTAACTGTTTTCTGTAACAAGTATTTTATATTTACTTGTATCAAATACATAAATACCCGGTACATTTCAACAGGCAATAATGCTCATTTCGGGAAGTTGTTTATAGTTTTTACCAAAATAACGACCAAAATACATTTACCTACAACATTATTTGATCGCATGGCGTTCGGTTCGCTCGGATGTATCATATTGACGTGTCGGTTTCACCTCACCCTTCAAACCGTGCACGCTCTCATGCTTACGAACGCACACACCCTTTCGCCGATTGGTCTATGCACGTGTATATGTATGTGTGTGTGTGTGTGTTTCGTTATGTGTGCGTATGTGCATTACCGGAATCGGATGTGCAAACAGAGCTCCAAAAATTTAATCAAATAAATGAATATATCCTAGATCCTTTCAAGCTAATGCGGTCCTTTCCACGTGTCCGTATCCTACCTTTGCTTCCTCATCTGCCAACTCCTAATAATCTGCCAACGAGAGTTGGTTCGCAAAAGTAAAAGCAAACGCCCAGCACACAACAACAAAAAAGGAGGAAAGAATCGAATGATGCCTGTCGACGGCAAAACTATACCCCACGATGCTGTGGGAAACGGAGTACTTTGGCAAATAGAAAGATAAATATGAATGCGATATTCTTATATTCTGCATCCGGGGCCGATCACGTCCATCGTCCACTGGCCGTTCGGTCAGTCCCGTGTCAGATGAGCATTAATTATCGCTAGTGAATCGTACGCTCTAGAATCGTTTGCGGACATGCGGAGTGCCAAGCAATTCCATTTCGTCCCAAACCGTTCGATCTCCTCCAACTGCTCGGTACCTCCGGCATTGACGTCACTGTCCGTGGGTAACGCTTTTTCCGAACCATACTGCACCCTCATACATCATCATTCGTCATCGGGCTGGGTGGCTCCAATCGGTCGGGCCGGTTCAAAATTCGCCAACACTGCCAACTTGGACAGGGGGAGTGAAAAACTAATCCTTAACCAGGAAGATGGACCGGAGTGGTCGCCGCTGTGTGTCGCTAGGGCACGGGTGTCCATTTTAATTTGATATTTTAAAAGCTTCTTCGACCCGCTAGTCTAGGGGGGGGGGCCGTGCTGATTGATCCGTGTCACTTTAGGGATGGACAATTCGGTTTGCTGCACCCACATCCGACCAGCCATCGTGCGGAAGGAGTAATCCGATAGCTTTCTTGCCGTAACTTAAGGCGCATTTGCAATTGGCTCAATGCGACAATCGGTTCCGTTGTGTCGCGTCCATTTACCGTTGGTGTCCTGTGTTTCGTTCGCGCGAACGTTCGTCTGTAACGGATATTTGGGAGCGTCTTGCGGTCGAATTTCATGGCGAATGATCGATTAGGTTGGGAAGGATATGAAGGCAAAACTTCCACTTAATCAGATATTAGTTTCGGGGCGCTGTGGCGTAATGGAAAGTGCAATGGTAATTGTAATTTTAATATTTTTAATCTTTTATTTATTAAGATATGATATTTTTCAATAAAGGAACTGAGTTTTTGTAGATTAGGAAGGTTTTTTTAAATATGATTTTCTCATGGAGGTTTATAATGGGTTTTCTTTTCATTTTCATCAGACACAAATGGCTTTTAATATAATGTTCTCCTAAATGTTTACTGCAGATCGAAATACTAGGACTCCCATCAGATTCAAATTGCTCTGAAAATAAATGGATAGAAAAGAGAAATTCTTTTGGAACTGCTGTGTTTTAAAATGCAATAAAACATATTTGGATAAAATCTGAATTAATACTCATTTTGAACATTTGATGGACGAATTTGGTAAACCCAATAGACAAATTTGAATATCGTTTTCATATTGGTTGAAAAAAATTATAAATAGTTTAATTCTTTTGCAAATATGTACCATATAATGCAATTATATGCACTAAATGATTATTATGTTATTTAAAGCAAAAATTAAATAATTATTATATTTTTAATTCATGGCTAAAGTCTGAATAAATGAGCACCCATTCACCCTCCCCCCACGATTAATTTAAATATAGTGGTCTAATTTATTTTGAAGAATTTAAAATCATTTATTTAAAGTCATATTATGCAATTATTAGCACTAAATGGTTATAAAATTATTTAGAAAAATTTAAATTAATTATTATATTATTGGTCCATATTGTAGATTATGGTCAAATGCTGCTCCTGTATGCCGATTTTAGTCAAACTTTGACTACGACGTGAATTATTGTTGTAAAATTCAACTCCAACTAATTGAGTGCCGGAACGGTGTTCCTAATTTTGTCATTTGGATCATCTCCTAGGCACTCGTGAGCAGGAGGACATTAATTCAGACTTGAACCACATATTTTCAAAGATGTCATATTAAATCCATGGGAATATCCCACTTCAACCTGAAAACTCTTACGACCAAAGGAAACCATAACCGCGACATTTATTGGACATCTTTAGGAATCCTTTTTTTAAATGTCATTTTATACATTTGATCCAATGCGACATAAATTGACCATAACCTGTTTTCCTTCCTCAACAGATTTCAAAAAGGATTCAAACACTTCAGAAGCCTCAACCGCTCGTCTTATTAGAGGGATAACCATGTACGAACAGTTAAACAAACTATGTACCTTGCGTTGAATGGATGGCAACGATTAACCCACTTCATAATTAATATCTTTGGCATTAATCAAAACATGGCCATACATATCAACATCACACTTTCATTTGCCGCCATTCGGTAGCATCTAGCGAACACATGACGATCTATACTTTATTTTCTTATTCGCCCGAAAGCATTGTGATGAGGTCCATAAAACCTCCCGAAGTTACATCGTATGCAATTAATCAAACATCAACACCAAACGCGAGGTTCAGTCCATTCCTACAGAAAAACATACGAACCTTTTTTTTCCTCGGTGTCCCTATCCTTACCAAATTGCTTCGGTCCGGTCTACCGAATGCGGACATCATTTAGGCAGACAAAAAATCAATCAATCGCAGGGGATACGAGATGTCTTGCTCTCTTCTCCACACGGGAGATGTGCCATCATTTACAGCCAACATGCAGCTTTATTTCACACCTCTCGGAACACGTTGTTTTTTCCACGGGGATGGAATTTCTTTCAAATGAAATTAATCTCTCAGCTCAATGGGAATGGTTGTGGCAGCGAAAGCCTTCGACATGCAAGCGTAACATGGTGGCATCGATTGATCGGTCATTTAAATGCACCAAAGGTGCAAAGTGTTTTTTTTATAGCAGAAGATGGACCGATGCATCGGTTGCGAGTGGCAATAAGAAGATTTCTTTAATATCAATTCTTATAAACATGGGACAGCTTTAGAACACTTTAGCAGACATCCCACTGGACCGGTAGCTAGGTGGTAATTTTAAACAAATTATCTACACACTGCACAGTACCGATTTTAGCGCCCGCCTGGATCTAGCATTGAGCCGCAAGCGCCAATGCAAGTGCGCAATCGCAGTATCGGCGCATTAGCGCAAATTATTTCTCACACGCGAGTGTGAAAATCGGTCGCTAAGGTCACCCTCCAGTGTGCGCCAGGGTGTGTAGCTAACCGCCTGTTTCGGGGGGGATACCAAACGTGTGCCCAAATGGACACGTGACCGGAAAGGAGTCCCTACACTAATTGCTTGCTTAGCGATCACCACAGGTTCGCGTTGCGTTCTGTGCAATGCGAAAGGGCAAAAGACAAAGGTACATCTTTGGAAGAGAAAAAAAAAACATAAACACACAACAACATCAACAAAAAAAAGGAATTAAAGTGTCCACCGCACCCTTTTTTTGTTGCTGGAGTGAGGGATGGAGTGTAATTGATGATTCGTCGTGACACGTGAACGTGCGCGACTTGTTGCTGCACACGGGAGGTAGTTTTTGGGTGAGTTTTTAGTGCACAGCTCGCTCGATGTGCATCGTCGTTCGACTGCGTGTGTTGTGAGGGTGGACGCACGCACGTAATTACGATATAATGGACGCTTTATCTCAATGCAACGGTGAGCAGTTAGTTGAACCAGTTCCGATTGATCGATGCGATCAATGTCTTATATGAATCATTTTTTAATAGCTCCTACCACCCAATGTGCAGCAGCTAGACGGCAGTTGCTTATGAATAAATAAAACTATGAGAATCATAAGAAAAATATGTGATACACTAAGCGAAGTAAAGATAAAAATACGATCCCAAGTATGGATCACTATTTAATTACGTTTTATTGTTTGCGATAAAAGCTAAATTTATTGAAAACAACTATACCATTTAATTTAATTTCATTCATAACTAAAAAATGTGCATCCTTGAAGTTTGTGACGGCAAATTGAAAAGAAGGAATTTTAATTTCAAAATTGTAAAATTCAAACTTGGATGATTCATAAAGTAATGCCTGGACATGTTGACGAAAAATAGAAACATAATATTTTTACAGTTTTCGAAATACTGTACGATGTGTACGATAAGAACATATGGTTATCTCGCTTGTTTATAACATTTCCGATAAGAAATGTAAATAAATATATATGAGTAACTCGAATCTAATCCCATTCGAAAATATTTATTGCACTTTCTACGAAACATGATAAAAACCCTAATCTGCCACTCATACGTGGAAATTGTAACTTAATTTAAATATAACCTACTTCTTCACACAACTACCCCCTCATTGACCCTGCAGACCTTTCGTCAATGGATGATGATTAATCAGTTCCCTTCCGTTCCAAAAATATGCCTCCCTCCCCCTGTTCATCTAACCAACCAAGCCAAAACAGTGCGGTCAGTTACAAAACGAAAGGGAAACCACGATGGATCTTCCGCTCGTTTGTGACACGCGACTTTACAACCGTTTCCGTTTGACCCTAATTTTTGGTGGGTCCACCGTTAACCGTCCGTGTCTCCGTTTACGTTGGGCTGCCGTTGCAAAGACCCCAAAAGCGGGACAAAAATTACTGCAACATATGCATAATTAATCACCCCCCTTTAGCGTACGGAAGGATGAACACAATGACACTTATTGTGGTCACGTGACACTAGACGGACGGTGTAGAATGGTTAAAAGTGGCTGTGGGAACACTGTTATCGATCGAATGCGAATTTTGGTTGGGCCGTGAAAGATGTTCATTATTTTTTTGCTTCCGAATGAGGTTACCTTTTTCCCGGGGTATATGCCTTCAAAAGCGGTCATTAGCCATCATTAGCATGGCTTTAAGTATGCAACAAATTAAGCAGTTTGTGCTCTATTTACACTTATTAAGGAATTTGTCCACACGATAACTTAAGTCTACACAAGTTGTTTAACTCATTATACGAATGCAGAAGGGCAAACGAATGGGAAGCGTAAACAATTTGTGAAGAGTTTTCCCTTCTTAACGCTACTGTTGGTGGGTGGTCTTACGAAAAATTAAGAAAAAAAATGTTTCGAGTTATATCCTGAGCCTGTATCCTTAAAATCCTTTTTTCTACCCAAAGGAAAAAAATCACCTCCACACCGGCAGTACCGACTTTTATATGCTTTTTAGCACAAACACTCTAACGATCGGCATGGACGTGATCGAGTGTACGATCAATGAAGCCGGTAGCCGGTACTCTCGAGTTCGTATCCTTTCGCGCGGGCTCTTCCTGTGTCTTCTCAGCCTGAGATGTGCCACATCATCCCGTTCGGACAGTGGTCCTTGCCGTGGACCACCCGAATAACACGATCGTTTCAACACCTGCGAGCCCGAGTCCTTTGTGGCTTTGGCGGTTTGCATTGGACGGCGGAAAAACGAGTTGAAACATAAAACTAAACGCTAGCCGCTCCGTTTCTTTCTTCCCGGTTCCCATCCCAACCTTAGGGACCACTTTAAAATGAAAACGGATGACTCGAAACCGGAATCGAATCCACACAAATAGAATCCCGTCCCCATCAACATCTGGGCGTTCTGGTGTGTTACAGCCGAAAAGGGACAGGAAACACTTGACGACCAATAGAATAGGAGGATAGAAATAAAAAAAAAACGCACTAGAAAGGACAACCGTGAAAACATCAAACAAACCAAAACACCAACGGACCGGTACAACGTCCCAAAAGGTACGAGAGAGAAAAAACAAACGTACTTACGGGTGGATTCGGGAATTTGAGCTTTGGGTGGCGAAACTCGCGACCATAGCACGGTAATATCGGTAATAGGCGTTCTGGCGATGTTTCGGAACTTGCTTGATGTTTCACCTGCTTTAAATAGCTTTCCATTCGGTTGTCGAACCACTTTTCCGTGGGGTGTACTTTCCGGCACGAATGGAACGCACAACGGGGGAAAAACAAAAGACCGCCGTGATGTTTATTTGGGCAGCGAAAGGAAGGACGCTGGTTTTTTTTTTCTATGGTTTAGATGTATTTTGGGAGCTTTTTTACTTCTTTCCACCTTTACAACACACCACGGCACAACAATTGGATTTGGTAGAGTAAACACTAACTAGCCAGGTATGCGGTGAGGCGATAATTTTCGAAAACGGAAAGACAACCGAATGGTGTCTTTACGGACATCGTTTAGATGTGACCGTCCACTGAGTGGAGATGGTTTGAAGAAGCTTTACCTGGATGTACTTATGTAAATAGTGCTGCCGCTGGTCGGTGATAGCATCAACTAGATGTGCATCAAATGGATAACTTACAGGGAATAATCATTCATTGATGTGGTTTGTTTAATGTAGATTGAAAGTTTTCTTCAAAACGACAGACATTGTAAACAATTTTTTTATTATCACACTCTTAAAAAAATTAGCCGAATGTCGGTTAATTATTGACGAGATCTGAACAACTGAGATCTCGGCAACGACCTCGGTTAATCTCGGTTAAAACATTTAAAATGACAGTTTGTTTTGACGTTTACGTTTCGGAAATTTCGGTTAGATTAAGCTGAGTTTTCGGCAAAAGAAAATATAAACAATCATTTCTTAATTTCAGTGCTTTCATTTGCATTAAAAATAAATGAATTTGATGACTAAATCAGTTTCTTCTTTTCATCAGAATTCCATTGATAGTTTTTCGTCCGGGTTCTCATTGAGGGTTTCTCCGCAAGTTCCTCTAATACCGTTCAATGATTTGAAATGGTTATATGTCGATCGACATTTTGGTACCATACAATCAACACTCTATCCGGATCAAAGTGATTTGTAATTTAAACATACTTACTACAAATGTCGTATATTCTTACATCCTCTTGCTGGAGAATCTTCAGGAGATCATCCATTTTCACTTATTTTTCGCGCTATTTGTTTTACTCCTCAAAACAACTCACTCCAAAATCTGTTCGTTTCAACAAAGCAAACAACATAAAATGGTAATGACAGGCTAACTTAATAGTAAAGCCGATATCTCGGTGATTTTGACAGATGACCTCAGTGACTGCTGTGTTAACGTACATGATCGGCATTTAGTGTTGCCGAGCTTCGGTTAAAATATAATTAGTCGATATTTCATTTCTTAATAGTACTGATTTTCGACAAAGGCAAATTTTTAACTGACATATCAGCAAAACATGAAAGAACCGAAGAGTTTCGGCAGTTTATTTAACCGAGGTCGTGAAATATTTCTAAGTGTGTATGGATGAAACAGTCATTAAATTCATTCAATTAGTATAACAAATAGATTTCCTCGCAAAGGACGTTTCATATCACTCAACACATTTTTATTCCTCCGTTTCCCTCATGGACCAGATATCAGTAGATATTAAACATTTAATTCAATTTGCTTATCACGTGTCAGGAGCTCGGTGAACAAATCAGCCAAACAGAGTAGAAAATCAAAACCATAATAACAAAATCATTTCCCATGTTAAACGCACTGAAAGGTTTGTTTTCCTTATGCACTTGCCGCTGGGTCGGGAAAAAACGTGCACAAGTAAAAACACGTGCCCGCACAATCATAACAATGGTACCGAGGCTACGGCATACGCACCCAGTGGTTGAGATTTTAAAATCCTTCCCAAAACAACACCGGGATGAGAATGGGAACGTTTTTCCTCCCAAACTTTCCCTACGATGGATGTGGATTACAACGACTTATGGCACGGTGTTGTACGAAAGAGCGTCAACTACACGTTAGTCATTTGTGTTGGGTAAGGTTTTGCATTCACCGAACGACGGTTCGTGTTTGTTTAAGAAGGTTGTACACGAAATTAATAAACTTCCCGGGCGTAACGTGTGGCTAGGGAAAACAATCGGAAACATGCTGGAAAAGAGCATAAAATCTGGAGAAAGATTTTTATTGTAATTAACATTTATTTCTCATTCCTAACGCTCTTATCAAACTCGTCGCTTTTCTTTTCGTATTTAAACTACAACACCTGCAAATGATAATTACCCCGTGAGGTGTAATCATCACGGTCATTTTCACCTTACAGCCAGCATCCGTCTAACCTTGACATTTCGCGCTTGTCCGCTACCGCATTACCACAACACACGCCGTACACGGCCGTTTAACACAAATATGTGTTTGACACCAAAATATTTGCTACAAAAACCCCGGACTCTCCCGGGGGCTAATCCCGTGGACGCTGCCGGCTCGCTGGTTTGCCAATCTTCAAGGAAAGGTGTTTCCCGGACCCCTGTCTCGACCTGTAACCTGACATGCTCGTTTGCTCGACAAACGAACACATATTTGCTCAATCACTTACAAACAGGTACTCTCGGTGCTTATTTGCGAATGTTATTAGAATTAAATCATGGTAGTAATTGGGTAGAGAGACAACCTACCTGGCCCACCGCAGTCCCCGGGACACCTATTCGGCGTGGAGATTACGTTTTAGTGCTGCGTACCGGCGCGAAGTAAACAACGCACGCCCCGAACAAGTGTTTGGCCGAACAACAAACCGAGCTGACGGATTTCTATTTTGCCCAATGTGAAATGGGGGTTTTTTTTTAGTGAAAACTCAATTAAACTTATCATCTACATACACTGATAATCTATCGTTAACGATAGTGTAGAAGCATGTCCACACTTTAACGTCAGTTTCGCATAACAACCCTCCTCGAGGGTTTCTTTTGCCGTTGTCCCTAGTGTTTGGGAAATTTACTCGAGTGTTTCCACGGAACGGTTTTGGTGGCTCGTGCATAAAATGAACCTGTTACCCTCCAACCATCGGTTACCCAGTTCATGGGAATTGGTTCAGAATGCACTTCAATTGCGGTTAATTGTTCGTGGGAAATTGTGGTGCTGAAACAGATTTTTCGTTGCGTATGGGGTGGGTGAAATTGAATCTATTCATGAATAAAAGAACTGTGAAAGAGTTTTGTTTTCAAACGCTCATGTTCGAATGTCTTCATGTACTGAGGTTTATTAGAATTCAATTACATCAAGAAATGTGGTGTCCTGATTGATTAGTTCTTCCAAAAAGCGAAAAAATCAACCACTTGAGAGGACTTAATTTAAAATTTAATTAGCTTTCAAAAGCTTTTTACTTTCTTAGTTCTTCCAGCGGTCCCCGGAGGTGCGACATCATAATTAAAAAATGTATGTGTTAATTTGCGAAATTATCAAATCTTTAAATCATTTCATGACTTCATATCCTCTTCTGGTTATGAGAGTAATCTTAAACTGCCTTAATGGTAGAGTTTCTCTGTACAATTCTAAAAAAGACTTGCTTATATTAAACGGGAATAATTTTGAAAGAACTCTGAGCAATTAAAGAACAATCTTGTAAATAATAACATAACGAGGATATTTTTAAATTTGATGCCCGATTTTTTATAGTTTTTGACTCGCAGCTGTCGGTCTTAATATGGAATATTCAATTTCTTCTTATACTTCAAATCATTTAAAACTATTCAAATAAATGTCTTATGTATGTTTTAAAACTTTTTAATTAAATGTCGGTTTTCCAGTCAACGTTCGGTACCAATTGTAGTAATTGTTACGTTTTAGAACAAAACGTAACAATAGAGACGTCAGGCCGGCGTAATAAAACTTGCTATTTTCACACTCCACAAACAATAACTCCCACCCGTAGTGCTCTATTTGTACTCTATTCTACTATCCATGACCAGCCGCTGCCTTTCCTTTCTATCAAACCAGCATGTGACCCCAGGTTAACTGACGGGTAAGAGCAAAAGACAAATATAGAGAAAGAGAGAGGAAGCGAATGATTTGTTTCCCATCCTTAACCATTTGCTTCGGTTTTTACACAATTGGCTGTATCCTTAAACGTTTATTAATATCCTGTACCCGATGCGTACAGTACCACCCTTCTGCTTCAGGCGGCTGTGAGGGTGAGGCCCGCACCAAATTTCGCCCTCGCCTCGTTCCCGATTCCGGTTTGGCACACCCGGACTCCTCTTTGCATGTTTTTTTTCTTCGTCTTTGTCGAAGCAAGGAGGAAAAGCGCTACAGGACGGAAGCATTTACTCTGCACGACACATTCAACGAGGGAAGTGACCCCTCCGGGAAAACGCGCCCGAACCCTCGATCGATTCGGTACGCCACGTTTATTAGCATGCCACAATCACGGAGGGGTAACACACGAGTGATTCGCTTTGCGGCTGGTTGCTGATTTATCGCTCCGGGGCCGACCAGACACCGGAGGAGCGACCAACCGACCGACTGACGGACCGTACCCGGCACAAGGGACTCGAACTTCTCGTTTTGGAAGAAATTGAAGATTATCACGTTCTCGGTCGGCAATCACGGGCAAATGCGTCATTCACCCGTCAATTGCCGGGATTTTCGTCGCTCCCGGGAGTGGATGGTACCAGTGCGACCGAACAATGAACCGAACCAGGGGCTCTCCGGTGGAGTTTCAACGAAAAGGGTGGATTAAATTAAGTATTACAGTTATTCGGTCGGTATCGGAGTTTCTCTTTGGGGATCCGGAACCTTGGGATGATCCCTTTGAAGTGTTCGCCCGTTTCGGAACGTTCGTGCGGGTGGTGTTTGCCGAGATTATGGTGAAAAGTTGTAGTACATGCTGCTTTCCGGAACAATGGAAGGATTCTTTGGGGTACGATATTAAAGATTCATAACGGCGGAAATGGTATGATGTTTTATTTTATTGATATTTTAGCACAAGAGCACTGGTTATTTCATAACCGATACATAAAATCGATCGTTTCAATCACAAAAAGGGATATGGCTTGAATGAATTCGTTTCGTCAGCTTGTCTGAAATGGTTCAAGGGTTGAAGGTCGTCTGAATCAATTTCAACTTTCAAATGATTTTTGTTAAACATTAATTTTTACCTAAAAATAGCTAATTGCTTAATTGTCATCTAATGAAGTAATAATCTAAAAGCCGTTTCGGAAATTTTAGGCATTATTTGAAATTTAAACCTTTCGCAACTACAGACTAAGTTTTATTTATTTATTTATTTATTTATTTACATAAGGTTATCTAGCCACTTACAGCCTACATAAAATCGCTTTATTTATCGCACAGAACAGAAAGAAAAACTCAATAATGCACAAAATGTAGACCGTTGAAACTAAGAACATAAGCCAAGAGCACATCGCACTAACAATATAAATAGTGAAATAAATTAACACTGTAACATAAAACATGAAACAGGATGTTAGTTAACGAGCATGGAACTTAAAATAGTTCCTAAGCTGATTCATAGTGATGTTAACGTCTACCTGGCTTTTTAAAGAGTTGTAAAAAGTTGTCATTTGGAAAATAGAGTCATTGGTACAGAAGGCTGGAGTTCAAACAACAGTTCTTAAAAAGTTTCTTGGCCTCAACGTTCTTACTGTAGCAGTAAAATTGATCTTAGATAGAATAAATAGATGAATAAAAAAATAAGTAAATAATTAAATATGAATACAAAAACATTATTTGAATATGCAATCATAATTTGCATTTCTTTTTTTCTTTCGTTTATTTGTTGCATAAAACAATTAGATGGATTAATGATTGAATATAGTTTACGTAATTTACATAAATAATTAAAAACTTATTTTTATTTGAAGTTTAAAAACTTTACTTAAAAGAAAAAACAACAGTTATTTGATACTTTTGCATTTAAAAATGTATCCTTTGATTTTAGAATCATCATTTCTCCATAACCCTGCTTCGATCTTTCTTTTTTTATATTTATTGAACTCGTGATTAAGAAATGACAATTCATCCCATGGCACCTAAAATTGCACTACATGAAAACGTTTTTTGTAAAGTTTGTTGCAGAACATGCATTCTTATTTACCATGCAAACATTGTACTGTGAAACTTTCCCTTGCGATGGGAATGTACAAACGGCCAAAGACCCCATACATAACTTCACCCATGGCGCATTTGTTCGTACCTTTCAATCAACTTGCCTTTCGACATCCGAGGTAAAAATGTATGCTTTTGTTGCACTAACGGCACACACACACGCCAAAACGGAACAATTTCCGACCTCCGACAAGCCGCACAATCGGCCACTGCCATAAACCACGCACGACGCCTGTCCGACTTCCTGTTCGTCAACGAAATCGACTACCATTTAGCAATATTTAAGGTCACCTCAATTTGTGCAACAATCGGACCCATTGATCGGTTGCATGTGGCCGCTCCTACGGGCATAGCGCACTCCGCATGACCGGTCCGTACACGGGGGATCATTCAACCGTTCGTAGCAAAACACGCTCCCGGTGTACGGTGTCAACCACTGGAGGTCAAAACCGGGAAAGGTTGAACCGTCCGCCGGTTCCCGAAGACTCCCGTGGTTTGGAAGGAAATTGCAAAACCAACAGAAAATTAATCTCCCGACTTAACAAACGATCATTTACCTGGCAAAAATGTGCTGCGGAAGCATGCCGTCGAGCATCGGAGTGTTTTTATGAATGAACGCCATTGACCGTGCGACTGGCACGCAGAAAGCTCGCATCGTCATCGTTGCAACAGTAGCCATGGGGATGTTTCTTGCCGATGGTAATCCGTCGTACTTCTTGGGAAAGAAATTCCCAACCTCCAGGCAGTCCGGAATCTGCCTGGGTGGTCCGAAGACGTCCAAGAACGCGATCCTCTCTAAATCTCAATCAGAACCATTGTTGTGGTGTGGCGCGGCCAGCCAAAGAACGGAACGTGTCCGAATAAGTGTCCACTTGTTCTGCATTTCACCTCGACACCACCCCGTATCTTGACGAGTCATTTCACCGAGTGTCCTTCAGCCGGGGATGGATCACATGCGTCTGGATCGATCGGAATCTTTCGCGTTTCAATCGATGCCGACGTCAGGGTGGCTTCAGCGCCAACTCACCTAAAAGCTCACTGACCGACGCTACTTACCCACGGTAGATGGTCACCTTTTTTCACTCGGACGCTTTTGTCTTTTATCCCATGCATCTTGAAACGCTCTCAACAACAAACCTAACGCCACAGAGGTTCACGTACGTACCAAAAAGGCAATAAAACGTTCTAGCCATATCGTTTCTTTCCCTTGTTTTTAATGTTTCCTTTCGAATAAATTCACACCCTTTTGGCCGTGGTGGCAAGAGATGGCACTGCGTCGCACCGGGCACGAACTGGAAGGCAACGTCGGAGGTCCCCGGGCTTTTCGAACCGTTTTGCGGATTGCAATCAATGACTGCCGCCACAGTGCGGGCCCGCGAGTGGATGGAGACCAAGCCCCGTACCCAACACGTTGGCCGCACCTTTGACCGTTGCGGACGGAAATATTCCTTTTTAACAATCACATGTTAATTAAATTTGATAAACCCGTACACGCACTGACTGTAATGTCCATCGAGGGTGAAAACGAAAGCCGGCTGAAGCCGGGGCGCTGAGCGGTGCAATAGTGCGAGCGTGTGTGTGTTCGGGTCGGTCGGGCCTGATGAGTAGGTCACGGAAAACTGGAAACAGTATGCTGATTTCAATATGTGCGCGTTTTTTTTTTTTTAGAGAGTAACCATCTTCGGAAAGTAAATCGTGTAAGGAATCGGTGTACCATTGTCCTGCCTTCAATTTCATGGTCCGTTCCGTCTGTTATTATGCTGCTAAGTGGCATTTCGAAACCGTGCCGGGTTCCTTTCACGTTGCTCTCTAACGTGAGAGCGTGTGGAGCGATAAATCCCGAATGTTAAGTAAAGAGGCTGCCGTTTAATCGTCGACCGCTAGCTTATCGAACAAATCGTCCAAAACGATCCATCTCGAAGGAAGTGGACAACATTGAGAGAGAAGCATTTCCTAATTTTTTGAAAGAAACAGAGTGGAGAATAAAAAAGTCTCAAGAAGATGGGAAGTCAACCATGCCACGGAAGAGATTAATGTTCAAGTGCAAATGGAAATTGAAGGAAGCAGAAACACCGAAGAGGACGCACTTTTGCAGCCCATTCAAACCGCGCGATGTTTGTTATCCTTTTGCTGTTTTCTAAGAAGGATATCTACAGCACAGTAGCGCAGCTCAGTTGTGAATGAAATGCCGCTCCTTCTGGCCAGAGGTCGTCTGGACCTTCCAATCTCCCGAAGCCGACAAGACGCGTAAGAAACCAATCGGTCGGTTTGGCCTGGTTTGTGGTAAGGAAACGGATTTCAGGTACAACAGAATGCTACTTTATTATTCATTATTCACAAGGACCCGGATCGGCAACAAAAGTGTGAGTGTGCGCCACGCTACAGGTGTCTGCGAAGAAGTCGTCTACAACGTTGGAAAGAAAGCGTAGCTTCCACCCGGTACTACCGGAACTCGAGAAGAACGCGCTTTTCGGTTCGGTCTATTGTTCTACCTTCTACCGAAGGCGACGCTATTATATCCGGTAAAGCTCTCCGCTATACCCGTGGCCCGAGGCTGCACGATCGAACGCGGACTACTGAATGGGTCCTTCAGTACCTGAAGTGTGTCAATATCATTATGGGGTTAATCCTTTCCATGAGTCGCCCTAATATGCTGCTCCCATATCGGTCGGTATTCATCATAATAATCTTACGCTCATATGTTCCTGTCTGCTAGTGCTTTGTTGCAATATCTACGGAAGTAAACATTCATTACAATAATCCTTTTGTTGTGAGAAGTTTGTAAAGGCATTTTGAAAAGAGGGCCGTAAAAGTGGTTTTGAAGAAACCGTTGCACAAAAGATGCTACAAATGATTTGATCATCAAGTTGTGATTAAAATTTTCCATTGATGTACGGATGTATTTTCCTAAAGTAATTACTCCTCTTGAAGATACGCTCGCGAGCTGCAACTCCATCGTTTTTATTTGAAAACGAAAAATCCCCCACTTTTTAGACGTTGAAAGTAATCAGCGACGCACAACGAACTGTCCCACGGTTTTCTTACCATTTAAGCATAATTTGTTTGCCTTGCTGGGACGGAACCGGCCGTAGCCTTCTATAAATAAAGTCTTCTCCATCACGGCAATGCCTAAGTACCGTCGAATGATGTCACTGTCAGCAGCAGCCTTAACTTGCGTTTGATACCGCTCGGGCCGGACACTCGAGGGCGATTGAACGAGCTTGGGTGGTCCGGTGGAAGATATCACGGCCGAATGCAATTGGCGTTTGAGCACGTCCGATCGGTGACCGGGGAGTGAGAAGCTGATCACTTCAAGCTGCACGCTTCCCAGGTGCACTAAAAACGATCCGAAATTCTTCACCAGACGATCGATTGTTTTAAGTGAAGGGAACAATTTTTACATAAAGTTTGATCAAACTGTATGTTACTAAGCGTGCTGTAAATTTTATATTAATTTATACTTCATCAAAACTGCTGCATCATAGGGTGACATTAAACTTCCAAGTCTTGTTTGTCACTAATGATCACGATCCAGGGAGGATCTCCACGTCAAAACTAATGTCAAATCGATGTCCAATAAAACGTCCAACTCGTCCAATGACAAGTCATTTTTTTCGTTACTCCTCTCCTCATTTTCCGCACAGTAACGCTCAGAAGTGACCGCTAACGGTGGTCGCATTATAATTGGGACACGCGTATGAACACCAGCGATCGACCAGGGTCGACTTTTCCCGATCTGCTCTAACGATATGATCCTTTGTGTCTATTGTGATTGCCCACTGTAAACAGGGCGTTAGGTAAAAAGCGCATTGCCAGGGTGTAGTTGTAATTGAATTGCGCCTTTTTGTGCCGTACCGGATCGATGCAGATAAGCAGTACCAGTTCGGGTAGGGTGTGAGCAACAAGGACCCGACCAGGCGACCAGCTGCACCACTGTCAAAAACTGACAAACGGCCAACATTGGTACGGGGGTTTTTGTGGTGTGACTTTTGACGCCGGTACGGCATCCTGCTGGCCTCACTAGCAAATCGATCGATGATGATCGCCCCGGTAACGCTCATTGCATAAAAATCATCCCCAACAAACCGGCGGTGAAAAAGAGACGGCGTGGAAGAAAAACGAAAACCTCATTCAAACTGGCCACCGTCAACCAGCTGAAGTCACACGACTGACCTCACCTTTGCCGTGCCTCTGCGGTACCCAACGTTCGGATTATCTTCGCGCGGGTTCGGGTGTGTTTTGCGGGTGCCTTCGAGTGAAAACGAGAAAACCGAGACAATATTTAGACAAACAATTTTTATTCTTCCCTTCACCCGCCGGTACCCGGCTCGGCGGACCCATGTTTGTCCGATAAGCTTTAACAATGTTTATTTCTTAATTATTAGCTGTGATTTTTCGGAGGTGAGATGGTTTCTCGATGCGATGCGATGAGATTTATGTACATTTTCACTTACCTGTCCCGGGTACCCCCGGACTGCCGTTTCCGTGGTGCTGCGGTTTCGTTACCGGAGGCAGACACTTTAAGGCCTTCAAATTCGGTGTTCGGGGAGTTTTGTTTCCCTCTACTGGTTGTGCCGTCGGTACCGAACCAGCCCGCAGAGCGGAGGTTGGAGAGGAAGTCGGATGCTATGTGATTATTGTAATGATACGATGATTTTTTGTGAAAACAAACATTTGCCGGAATGCCGGGAATGGAGAAAACAAACAACTAAGCAAGCCATTGGTCTCGCTGGGCAATGGTGGTGTTCCATCCAAAACCACCCCTTTTGCATCCCACCTAACCATGGCCTGTAATGGTTTAGACCATAGCTAATATAGCAAAGCTCTCATGAGTAGCTTATTTAATAATGCGAAAGGAAGTGAGCTTTAAGGTTCAGATTAAGACAAATTAATTTTGTCAACAGTTTTTATCAATCCAGGTTTGCTTCCAGAATATTTGATGGAAAATGAATTGTTAGCTTGTTGTCATTAAGAACTGTTTTTAGTGATTCATAGCACACGGACAACCGTGGGGCCTGATATTATCATCTCAAATATTATCCCGCACGATGTTGTCGTTTCCACGAACCGATCAAGCTATCATCGTATCAATAAATCTAAACATAGAAAAAAATGAAACAACCATCAAATGCCGTCGGTATGCGGTTACGCACGTCTACTAGCGGCTGATAAAATTCGGTGTCCCTCCCCTCAAAGGTACGCATGTCGCGTGCCAAAATGATTGGGAAAAAGAACCACATCGATAACGAAAACGGAAGAAAATCACAAAAATAGCCAAAACGTCACGCACCGCCACTGATTGTGGTTGCGTCTCCCGGTCACTTATCGATTAATCGAAATCAAAATTAGTCAATCTTTAAAACATGGACCCACTTGGTGTCGGTAGACCGGACTCGTCGTCGATAAATTCAGTAGATAAAGAAGAAAGTTGAAAACAAACCCCAAAATAAAAAAAAAGCTTCTACCGAATCGAATCAAATCAACACAATCAAATGCAACACTTCCGACACTACCTGGTTTGTGACTGTTTTTTGCTTGGCGGTTAATTTAACAACACAAAAACAGCTCATCAATTGTTGTGTTTGTGGTAAACTGGCGGCACGCCATCGGTGGCGATTGATTTGATAAAAAAAAATCACACACACCCATTATCGCTTACAACCCAATCAAACAACACGGAGCGTGATAGACAAAAAAAGGGTAGCAGAAGAAAACTCTTGTTAAAATAAATCTACAGGCTCTGTAGCTGTTGAGCCATGTTTTGGGGACAAAGATAAGATAGTTGGGGATTAAACTTTGTTATAAAATTTGTATAGACTATCTTAGAATTAAGAATTGGATAAACGTTTCATGATGCATAATAAATCATTTGATTGATTGAATGATGCAATCTTTTTGGTTAAAGTCTGAATTAATGCCTCTCACGAGTGACTCGGAGATGATACAAGTGACAAAAATAGGAACACCGTTCCGGCACTGAGTTAGTTTTAGTTGAATTTAACAACAATAATTCTTGTCGTGGAAAAAGTTTGACCGAATTCAGCATACAAATGCAAGATTGTAGTATAATAATTATTGAACGTAAATGAAATAATAATATGATAAATATTTTTTTTTTAAAATAATTTAATAACCCTTTTAATACAAATAATTTCATACCCCGGCTATTAATTGAATAAAAAATTATAAAATTTTTAATTTTTTGAGACCACGATATTCAAACTTCTCTCCTGGATTTACGAAATTCGTCCATCAAATGGTCAAAATGAGTTAGTGCGGGGCATTAATTCAGACTTTAGCCATCTTTTTGTAATATTTTCACAATTTTTAAAGGTTGAATAGCAAATTAATTTTTCAATCTTAGTTGTATGGATATAATTCTGTAATACGTTAAATAATTTTTAGGGTTGATAATTTTAATTCAATTTTAAAAATATCTATTGATTGTTTAATTCATAATGAAACATTTTAATGCCACTTGGCTTGTGTGGATCGCCCAACGCATTCACGCCCCTGCTTTGTGGCGCCGTTCGGGATGAGCATTATTTCACACATCTTATCATCCAACCTTCGATCGGTCATACGTGTTTGCCTTCATTTACCCCCGGAGCGCCACAAACAAAGCTTACCGAAGCTTGCACATTTAATCCATCACTTGGCAAACGCGTAAGTGATACTGCTCCAACCTTGCGCCGGGAGCCGGCTTTCGCAACCCGTTCCCTCGACCGCAGCTTGACTCAGCCCAAAGGCCCCACGGACAAAATGGCTGGCGAGGCAAAAGTTTTATCCGGAAACGAGGTCCAAGGATCCGTTCCAGATTTCCTCGTCGAGGCTATTATGCCTGCCAGCCAGCCGTTGGCCACCGTTATGAGTTAGCACACAGCACGAGCTGTTCGATAGTACGAATGATGACTAAGCTTTGCCGCATCTTCCCTCCTTGTGGCAGTTTTCGTCGATGAACAAAGAAGTTTTGTCAGCGCCAACAGCCAACCGGTGGCAGCTGCACGCGGCTAAGGGATGGGACGGGCGAAGCGAAATCTTAGCGTACTTTCCTTCCGCATCGAGGCACGTATTATCGCTATATGATACTTTCGGTAAACAACAGCAGCCTCAGCAACGGGCAACGAAGACAATCTGCGTCATGGCGTCGCTGTTGCCTTTCTCTCGCACCACGCAGGCACAAAGAACAAATTGGGTTGTTGCGTTTGGCTTTCCTTAAGCACGATTCCACACACTGATTCACACACAGAACAGACACACATTCATCTGCAGAGCATTGTGCCATAAAATGTAAAACCCCGGTGTTCCGAAACGGGAAAGCGCAAAGGCGTCCTGCCGGCAGCTTTGATTCTGTGGCTCCGTGTTCTTATCAGTCTTTCGACCCACGGGAAACAGGGAAGAGCGAGCAATCTTCAAACAATCTCGAATGCACGCACGCATACGCATCATAAAATGGCCACCAGGCAGCTGTTCCACCACCATCACCACCACCTCGCCACAGTCATCGATAGTCCAGAAGGGAAAAAAGGCCGACGAACGATGATGACCTTATCCTTATTCAAATGTGTTGCTCGCGCTTGGCAAATGGTCGGCCGGATGGTCGGACGGGGCCGGTGTTGGGGTGCGGACTGTGTGAGCAAATAAATTTGGTTCGTTTCGAGATACCCAAACAGCCCACGGACGGGGAACTTTAAACCGATCCGACATTCAAGCGTTCCTTGCTTTGGTCGCCGCCACTAGACGATCCAGGTAATGTCGCTGCTATTTCGTATTTACCCTGTCCTTATGCGTGTGTCTGTGTCCGCGCGATTGTATGCATAATGATAAGCGCGAAAGATAGAACCAGAAACACGCTGGATGCCGGATTCGGTCCCGGGACAATGTCATCGTTTCCGTCGCTTTTACGTTTGCCATCGGCTGTAGCTGCAGTGCCGGAAGAAGCGAATGATTTAACGCACGGCGAATGATGTTTCAGTTTTCACGACGCGTTGCAACGTGCTGACTGGTTCCCGGAATCGGATGATAAGCGCCGCACGGCAATAGGGATTGCCAGCGCATCTTGGCTGGAAGGAATGAACAAGATTAGACGATGAAAGGAAATGTCCAGTTTTTGTGGCGAGGAAGGCAACCGAGATCATAGAATTATTAAATCTATAGTTGGAGACTAATCGTCCTAAAGGTGTCTCAACCTTAACTGCAAATATATAATAAATATTGATGGATATTTTGGAACTCTCCCACAAAGATATTTTGACATTTAATCATTTGAAAAAGGAAGCAACTCGTAGTTATGTACGTAGGACTCTCACACCAATGCTATTGAGATGTTTTTCCTATGTTTGATAATGTGAAAAACGCCATCATAATAGAAAATTAATAAATAAATTTATTCGAGAAAGAAGTCCAAGGATCTCCAATATCTCCTAATGCCAGATAATATTGCTTTTGAGGTTATAATGCTACATTTTTATTCGCATTTAATTGTACAATTTTGAATTAAAAAAAGTCATTGCTGTTACCAAATCTTTGATAAAATCTTGAAAAATTTAAAATTTGAGAAATTTCCACAAAAAAATTAAATTGAAAGGTGGTTTCGAAGGTTTTTGCATTCTGTCTAAAACAGTAGAATTCAAAAAATAAATCACTTTGGAGATTGATCTGATAAATGACATACTTGTTTGCTAACAAAGAAATACAAATTTAGAAAAAGATGGATTTACTTCGAAAACCTTGGAATGTTGGAAGTAAATGGAGCAGCCCAGTAGTTCATTAGTAGATGATCTTCTTATTCGAAAAACCTACTCCCTTCCAAATTGTGCTTAAATTGTGTGAGTGAAAATAAGTCTAATAAGCTATCACTGGAAAAATATTTTCAACTGTCTGGCATGTTAATGTCTAAATGACTAATAAAATTTAAAAAAAATACACCACTCCCTTAAAAGTGGATTGTAATTTAGTCACTAGATGAGATAATACAATTATTCATGTATTTTTTAAATTTGTAGTCTAATTCAGAACTCTATATAAAATCTTCCACTGAAACTGCGCAGCTAAAAGATGACAAATCAGACATAGTCTTTGCCGCCACGGTGCACGCGGACAGGCCGTAACTAATCCTACACCATCGACTCACCAAGGAAATGGGCATCAGCGCACGGGAAAAGAAGCAGAAGAACCGTTTAAAGTAAAATAAAACAAACTATCCCACTGATAAGATAAAAATAACCGCGCGAACACAACTATCGTACAACCCGTGTACACTTCACTTACCAACTCAACACGATCGGGCGACAGACGGTCAGATCACGGTCCGTCGCACTATCTAGCTCTACAACGCTCAATTCGCCTCGAGAGCCGTTTTATGGCCCGTGCTGGAATGGAATTTATGTGCTCCATCGGCCGTGTGCCGTGGATCCGCTTCCTGTTCCAGTTTTTTTAAACTGCCCATCATCGAACCTTTGCATCACTTCCGGAAACACTGCAAGCGCCATCTGCTGCACCGATACGGAACCGATACAATTAGCGCGGGATTGTAAAAACTACTTGGGCGAATCTTGTGAGGTCCTGCCCAAGATATCGCGCAGCACGATTAGAATTGTACACCAGAATTCGAGACAGTTTACTACAACACCAAGTTTGGAATGTTCAACTCGCGGCTCGTTAGGATGATTCCTTGCTTTCAGTTTTTTTGTTTTATTTTCGCGTTCAGCCACATCCCCGGATGGTCGATTTTCCTGTCGCGACCGAATCTGTCACCGTAAAAATTGTCACTACGAGTGCGGTTGGCGTCTTTTCCATCGATAAACTGTCAATTCCTCGAAGCGGGCCTGCCACTAGCCGGCATGTTAGGGCCCACAGCTCACGGCCGCTGTGCAAACGGTAACCCGTCTCATCCGGTCGGATATACACTTTGCTCCGGTTTTGCAAGGCATTGTAGAGCACCCAGCGGGTTGGTTGGTGGGGAAGAGCGGAAAACTGAAGGGAGGGGGCGGTGTGGATCGGTTCTTCATCCATAGCGAAAGCATGTACCAGTGTGCGTGCGTACGAAAATGCTTTTCCACTCCCCGGTTCTCCCCCAAGAGGACAGCCATTTTCCACACAAACACTCACACACATTTAGCACGGTAAAGAATAACGAGTGTCGATGTGGTGGTGTGATAAACTCCAGGGATGAAGCTGGCTGGAAAAGCTTGGCTTCAATTCCGCATGCGTACAAATCTATCTTCCATCGCACTCGGGCATGTGATGTGGGAAAGCGGGAAATTACCCTCAACCGACACGAACACACACGTCAGAGCGTACGTGAGCTTGTGTAGGTTACCAATACGGGCGACGTAAAATTCACCCCCGTTAGCATGGTACAACACAACGGGAAAACAAGCAACCCTCGCGCGCTACTCCGTAGCTCCGCCTTACGCAGCAAAACTCACACGCAACATCTACTCCCATTGGAGGAAAAGTTTCAACCCCCTTAGGTTGTACCAGAAAGCGTGCGTACGAAACGCACGCATACCTTACCACCGGTACAGTGTGCCGTCACGCACACCACCGTGCACGTCAGGGCGCACTTAAAGTTTAGGCACTTCAGCTCGAAAATACTGTTTGAAAGCCAAATAGTTGCTGTTCCCCTCTGCAAACAGTCGCATCTTGTCGCTTGTCTGCCACGGCCGAGATCACGGGCCGACTTTGGAAGTTTGTTCAACATTAGAATATATAAACATCAATATAATAAAGCTCTCTCTCGCCCGCGCAAAGTGTGTTCCCGGCTGGGGCTGTACTTTTACCACGATTAGCTGCGGGATTTAGCAGCACCAGCGGAAAGCATCCGAAATTGTGCGATAATTCGTCCGGACGATCAAGCGCGTTGTGGTGATTTTGCAGCCTGATCCGCATGTCCGATCGCGCATGTGTTACATCGGTTGCTGCAGGGTGTGAATTTTGGTGCGTAACGATCGTGCGTTCGGTGATCGACGATCCTCGGGCGATGGTTCTCAAACAGTGAGACATAAACTCGTGAAGTGTGGTGTGCGAAGTGGCAGACGTAGAAAGTGAAATTGTCGCTTAGGCAATTATTTGAGGACCTTCGGGAGGTGTGTATCTGGCATGTGGGAAATAAAACCAAACGGAATAGCATAATCCGACACACGAGATGCAGAGTGATGCAGTTAGTTACACAAATTGCTAGCAAATTCTTCAGGATATAGTGCGCGGCGTTAGATCATTACATTGTGAAAGACTAACAATTAAGCGATCGAAGAGGGAACGGTGTGAATTCTGGTCCAGAAACTAAACAAGTGTACGTTAGAGCAGTGTGCATCAGATCTATTCTACCGATTGTGCGCCGCGAGTGAAAGTTCGCTTCGATGCGTTATGCTGATAGAGGCGAGATGTGAGTCAGTGCGGTGCGATAAGAGTGAACACAGATCATGATTCATTTACCGTACGTCGTGTACGACTTCATGGTGCGTGTGCAGAAGCGCCATTAGGTGATAAGAAGTAGCGCTGGGTTGCTCGTGGTTAATATACCCCCTAACGCAAGGATAACGCTATCAGAGTGTGCATTTCCTGTGTGTGCGTGCGTGTGTACGTGTGGAAAGTGTGTGGAAATATAGATAAAGATGCAAAAGCTCTACCCGGAAAGCTCGATCAACACGAGCAGTAGTATGGCGGTCGGTGGTGGCACCGGTGGCGGCAACATGAGCCCGATGGCCACCACGTACAGCAGTATGAACAGTATGGGAATGGCGGTGGGCGGTATGACGTCGGTATCGCCGCAGGGTGGTGGGTTCGGGGCGACGGTACTCGGTAGCCCGGGGATGGGTGGAATGGGTGCCGCCATGAACAGCATGTCCGGGAACTGTCTCACATCGACCCCGATCGGGTATAGTTCGATGGGGTCACCGATCAGCAATATGGGGTCGTGCATGGGGGGGAATGGTATGAGCACGATGGCGGCCATGTCCGGGTACTCGAGTGTGGCCGGCAGTCGGGAGGTGTTGGGTGATCCCAGCTCGCCCAACTCGGTCGCGTTGCAGCGGGCCCGGACGGAGAAACCGGCGGCTACCTACCGGCGGAACTACACGCACGCGAAGCCACCCTACTCGTACATCTCCCTGATCACGATGGCCATCCAGAACAACCCGCACAAGATGCTGACGCTGGCCGAGATCTACCAGTTCATCATGGATCTGTTCCCGTTCTACCGGCAAAACCAGCAGCGGTGGCAGAACTCGATCCGGCACTCGCTCAGCTTCAACGACTGCTTCGTGAAGGTGCCGCGCACGCCGGATAAGCCGGGCAAGGGTTCGTTCTGGACGCTGCATCCCGACTCGGGCAACATGTTCGAGAACGGGTGCTATCTGCGGCGCCAGAAGCGGTTCAAGGACGAGAAGAAGGAGGTGATGCGTTCGCTGCACAAGAGCCCGGCGCACGGTGGCAGCCTGGATGCGGTCGGCAGCCCGGACAAGAAGGATCCGAACGAGGAGCACCATCATCATCACCATCACCACAGCCACAGCCATCACAGCCACCGGACGGAGCATGTGTCGAAGCTGAGTGCGGCCGACACGCACGGCATGCTGAACAGTGCGCACGGTAAAGACGCGGACGCGCTGGCAATGCTGCACGCGACGGCCGACTTATGCTTAGCCCAACAATCTCATTCACAGCATGGTGGTTCGCACCACCCTACGCACCACCACCACCACCATCCGGCGCACCAGCAGCTGCAGCAGGAGGAATTGACGGCTATGGTAAATCGTTGCCACCCTTCGCTGCTTGGTGAATATCACTCGATGCACCTGAAGCAGGAACCGGCCGGCTACACACCCTCTAGTCACCCGTTCTCGATCACGCGGCTGCTTCCGACCGAGTCGAAGGCCGACATCAAGATGTACGAGATGAGCCAGTACGCCGGGTACAATGGGTTGAGCCCGTTGCCCAACTCGCACGCCGCGGCGGCCGCCCTCGGGCAGGACTCGTACTATCACCAGAGCCTCGGTTACCACCATGCGTCCACGGGCACGACCAGCTTGTGACATCAGTATCCGCTGGCATAAGTGCGGTTGAAAGGCTACTACCACTTTGCAGACGCACCGACTGTGTCCCAGCACCATCACCAGCAGCAACAGCAGCAGCAACAGCAGCAGTATCAACAGTATCAGCAACACCAGCAGCCATCTGAGCATGACCAGGAATGGTTGGAACTAGCGCAGCTCAGCAACTCAGCGAACTACGCGCGTCACGGCGGTAGCTATCTGCAGACCAATCGTTACGTGTACCATCGTCACCATCGTCATCTGCAGCACACGTCCAGCCTGTCCGCCGAGAGTCCCGAGGTGGATGAGGACGACTACGACGACCAGCGCAGCCGAGGGTTTGTCGCGGCATGCAACAGTAGTGCATCGTCATCGAGCAGCACCTCCGATACGTCACCGCACAATATTTCGTTTTAGGACGTTGCATGCGAGTCAGCTACGAAGAGAAAGGTAATGGCGAAAGAGGCAGGATAGCGTGTGGAGGTAAGCAACAACAGATCCATGCTGGCCAGGCACTGGAAGGCAAGCGATCGGTGACAACCTGATTGAGAAGACACTCGAACACGATGGGACCGATCGCTCCCCAAAAACGGTTCCGTCCGAACGGAAGCCTAAACGGTTGGTCGACTTTTGGAGTGTTTTCTCAAGTTGACTGAACAGTGCGCAGACGACCTTCACTGGGACCATGTCTTTTCTTTTTTTCCGTTTCTTCACGTTCATCACTCGTTCTCTACTGGAGACGATCAACTAGACACCGAAACGGGAAGGTCTAGCTCGCGTATGTGCAATGATCACCATTCTCTCAATGGAGCGGCAGATCGTTTTTCGAACTTTCTGAATGAACTTCAACGCTCCCCGGAGGATCTGCCCCGATATGGTTTATTTACCTGTTTGGCCGTTTTCTGTTTGTCTCCCAAGTTTTCCCAGTTGGGTGGTTCTATTTTGGCGAGACCAATTTGTTTGCCCGAAACCGCTTCGGGCCGCACACGTGATTAGCGAAACCGCCACGATCCGTTGCACCGAGCAGCCAATAAATCCGGGCTCGAGTGTTCCTCCAACTTGGCCACCTTCTTCGGGAGGGGAGATGCCTTTGTGGTGATGCGTGAACAAGCACAAAACGCAACCTTTCCTGTCCCCAGAAATCGATTTTCGAGTGCTTTCAAAGTCCAGCTAACCAAACTCACTTTGGTCGTTCAGGCCAAAGTGCCTGCTTGAGCAGGAATTTCGTTCACCCACGGGCGTTTGGCGATCCGGTGTTGTGTTGTTTCGCTGTAATGGTAATTGTCGTTAACCTCAACCCCAGCGACATAGGGTACGCGATACGTACATGGAGGAGTTTTTATTTATTGTTGGTTGTCTGCCCATCGTCTTATGCTTCTTCGGTTTTGGGGGGGGTTTTACGCGGTAGCGACACTCGAGATGTTGAAGCATCGAGCAGTAGTCAACGTACACTGGGCTGTCCATTCGAATGGTTTTTGCTGCGACACGCACGCCGAAGCCGAACCGATGACCTCAATCGGTGGATCGATGGCATCCAGCAGCAGGCTGGTGGTTCGTTTTTCGGTGTTCGGTTTGGGGAGCTTTTTACCATTTTCCCTAGGAAGTAAAGCATACGAACAACGGTGGAATTGTGTTAGATAAGACTGAACGCGCGTTCGTAGTCCAAAACTAACCAGTTTTCCATCGGGCTCGGACTAAGAGCAGATGGCAAGAGAGCGTGATCCATGAGAGAACAGTTCCGGCTATCGTTTTTTTCTCCTCCATTCCTAAACTCACACACTCTTACACTCGCACACAATAGGGGGGAGTTTGGGGATCTTTTTTCGTACTGCCCTTGAGAGTGACAGCTTGTGTCAATAGTTGACGGTACGGTCAACGAAAAGAAGTTCAATTTAACTTCCACAGATTGATGCTGATGGGCTTTTGATTTACTTTGCCGCTGTCTAGTGTGCCCCATCCCATTGGAACACCGGGCGTTCTTCGGGGGGGTGCGAAAAGTTTGGGGCAGATTTTAATGGATTCAATTTCGAAATTGAAAATTAATCATAGATGACGTGCTCGTGTTTGCAAATGGATGTTGAGGTTGAAGGCTGGTCCCCGCAAAGGGAAAGATCGTGTACATCTTTGATGAGTTTTATTCGACATCCATTTGCGGTAGAGAGAACTCCTTGCGGGCTATAACGTGCGAACGGAGAAGAAACCGAACTTTAATTGCCATAAAACTGCATCACCTCCAATACTACGACCGTCTACAGGTACTACACAGACGGTGGTACAGGTGTGAATTCCTAATGTGTTCATCCACCAAAAAAAAACCGCTCCGGTGGACGTCTCGTTTTTGGACAAAAATCGAACCTTGCTGTTTAGCTGCTGTATGCTAACGAGAAACCCCACAAAACTGGTCCTGCTGGGGGTACTGTGAAATGAACTTTCGGGCGTTGAGATCGCTCGACACACGGTATGTTAACGCGGCCCAGTGAAAATTATTGTTGTGCAGTCTCTTGTCGCTTGTCTTTCGGTGCCCAGCCATGGTGAAATGTGTAGCTATTTTGTACGAAATCTAGAAATCAAATGTTTGCGTGTATGCGTTTTAAAAACTCCAACTCGATCGACGACAGATGACGGTGAGGAAGTCACGGTACACGAAAAGGTTTCATTCACGAAAGAGCAGAGCTAGCAAACGGGCCGACCAAATGGACCAGCGCGCTAAGAAACAATTGAACATTGAACTCGAAATTGAACCAAATTCGCAACCGATTCCTCAAATTTCAATGTGAATATGCACACAGCAAAGGTGAAATGATACGATAGTTTAATAGAACACACACAAACAGGAATCAAGACGAATGCGTGACAAAACAAATGGTTCTCTTTGAAGGAAAACAACCACAAAAAACACACAAGGAGAAAAGAAACGTAATGTGCAATTAATCTCTTCGCTATGCAGAAACAAAAAAAACACAGCCGAAACAAAAAAAACACACTATCACAAATCGAATAATGAGTTTTAGATAGATTTTATCCTACAGTTTAAGTTTGTATCAATCGTGGATCAATAGTAGATATTTTTTATTATTATTTTTGTACTTAGCTTATTTACCCTATTCCTCCGCTCAGCCTGAACGCTGTCATGATTTTTTTACAACCTATTGTATCTATTATTTCTAAATCAAAACATTTATGCAATTTTAATCTATCCGTCAATACCTTTCGCATAGTTCAATACACAGTAGAGCAACATTAAACGGAAGCGATCTTTTTCTAATCAAACTAACACACTTCCCGGTGCGTACAATATGTCCGGCGTCCAACAAAACCATAAAACAGGAATCAACTTTGTACGTTTTAAGCAATTTAATGAATCTTTGTACATATTTATGATATTTTCTCATGTCGAGCTAAGGGTGATACCGTCAAGTTGTTTAAGGCAAGCTAAATCAAACGTACACGAACGTGTAGAAATTATTAACATTCCAGCATTGTACCGTCAGCATTCTCGTTGCGATACGGGACGATACTAGTGAGTTACAGCGCAGAAACAAAACAAATAAATTTAAATGCTAATACAACGTACCGTTTCGCTAGCCACTGGGTTAAAAGCTGTGCAACAAAGATGCGATCGAGGCGATCGAGGCGATCGGGAAAACACATTCAATTTCTTGGTGCGATACGATTAGCTATTAGGGTAATGAGTTAGAGCGATGTAATGCGCACCCGATCCACGAACTCCAGCGGAAGCCTGCGATTTTGTTTTCCTTTCACAAACGGACAGGTACTTGTTAATAGCTTTTTAGTTGTAGTTGGATACCTTTTACCGATCGTTCAGTGTGGTTCACCTTCAACTAGTAAGGGAAGCGTGAGGTCACTTAGTAAAAACAAAATGCCAGCAGGAATAAGGGAAAAGCCAATGTAGAGCGAATTTTCACGAGGAAGCGAATCAAAAACAAAAAATCCTTGCACCACGCGATGGATTAATGGAAGCAGCTTCTAATGATGGATTGTATTAATCTTTTTCATCCCCAAACCCACACGGTCAAGCGATTGTGCGGTACGTTCCATCCAGCGCTGAGGAGAACACTCTTAACAGGATTAGTTTAACAAGAAGAAATGTATAAATAAATTTAAAAAAAAAAACTGGAAAAACTAAAACCCACATACATGTTAAGGTACAAGCAAGGGTTGGCTTTCTGTGCGCCAACACGTCAAATTACGTGGGGAGTTCGCAAGGGAGTGGAAACGGTACGCAACCATATTGACCATTGGATGCCCGGGGGTAGCAAGCGTACCGGCCAACACAATTCGAGTAAAACTGTGAAACTTAGTGGCATTTTTAATTTCATTTAAAAGAATCGCAGCGGTGGGAGAAAATTAAAAAAAAACACGATAATAATAACAATAAAAAGTGATTTAAAAAATAATAACATGTATACGATGGGTGTTTTGTTCCTTTTTTTGAAACTTTCTAATCATTCCTCACAGGTGTTGAAGGTTTGTAGCATTTTACCGGTTGTTATTTATTTAACTTTTGTGTATTTGCCTTTCGATCGAATGTTAAGACTTTTCGTTACGCTTCCAATCGTATTTCCAATTACATTCTACTACTTTTTCCCATAAAAGGGGTTTTAATCGATGTGTCTGTAAAAACGCGCGTTTGACATGCCAGTACGGAAATGGAAAATAAATAATTGATTTTTATCCTCTCGTACTGGTGCGCTTGATTACGAGCATCGGAAATACGGCCAGGTAAGTTGGACGGGGTTGAATGAAAATGTTTTATCGTTCTCTCTCGCTCTTACTCGCACTCTCTACAATTTCCTTCCGTGGAGAAGTGTCTTTTGCGCATCATCGCTTTTCGCATTCTAAAAACGGTTTGGCCCCTTTGGTTCATGCTGGTACATAAATCGATTACAAACCCAACCCAACACTGCCTGCCATCGTTTCTGTGTGTATGGCCTTTATCCAAGCAGCTGGTTGGCTTGGCACACGAATCGTTTGATCGGCAAAAGGTGGGTTAGCCGCACCACTACACGGCTGCAAATCGGGGCAGACAGCTTTATCTTACTTTAATGTTGTACCACCGTACGCCATTTCCCATTTTTCCCGGCCGACGGTAAACCACCAGGACGCGTAATGCTGTGGAGCATAATGATAGAGCGGCATGTACATGATGAAAGCGAGACAGCAAATACGTCCTGTCCGTGGCCGCAGGGGTGAACGCAAGGGATCCGTCGGTTGGTTGGAAAAGTGCCGAGAGACGAACAACTGGACGAACAGACAGCCGTGAACAAATACAGATGAGACATTAGTGTAGCGTAAAAAGCAGCAGATGAAACATTTACTATTTACGGTAAACGCCGGAAGGGAGACAGTATGCGAGATAGCGAGAAAATGCGAGAGAGAAGGAAAGAAAACCGGGAAAGTCGAGCAAAGCATCTCCATCCGTGTGTTTTCACGCAACCCTCCATAAGGGTAACAACACAACACCAACAACATTGCAGGTAAGAACAAGCAATGTCCCTGCTTGTATGTGTTTTGTTACGATTCCGAGTAGTATTGGTGAGGTTCTGCTAGTATTCGTGAAATGTACCCGGTCGTACTACGAACGCTGGGGAGCAGTTTTCCCGGGAAAACCTTCATTACAAAGCTGAAGGTTGTGGGCGACATTTTCCTTCCCGCGTCCATTTTGAACCATTCGTACCAATTCGCGCTTTCGGGGTGGTGGGAAAGGTGGGTTTTCCAGTCGATAAGGGATGGTCGGAAATCCACCCGCACTACACCCCTTTCGGCAGGGTAGATCGGATTCCGGATATTGCCAGCAGGTGATGGGGAGCAAGCGACATTGCCAACACTGCTCGTCGTAGAGGCCGTGTTCGACACGGAAGAACATGACACGGACCAGAAGAGGCCACTTTTGCTCGTACGACCGCCTGCCTGTTCGTGCTGGTGTTGGTGAATGAAATATTGATGGGAAAAATCAATAAACGGCGAAAAACGTGACGATTTATCTCTGCGCTACGGGACGGGCGCATGGGATTTTCGTAAACACTGTGCACAGGGAAAGTATGAGAAATTACAGAAACCCAGCACCAAACGGGAAAACGGGTAAGTGAAATGAAAAAGATTTAAATTGTAGGTATCTTGGAAATGAAGGAAAACTTTTAGCTTATAAATAATTATTCCCATCAACTTGTCACAGCATAGCTTTTCTCTCTTTTCCGCGCTCTCTCGTTCGTTCGCACGCAAGTAAAACATTATTTCAATCAGTGTAATATGAATAATCGTGGCGGTATTATGCGAAAGCGCTTATTTATTCAACACATCACATTACCTTTCTTCGCCTGTCAGAATTGGCACCGGTCTTTCGATCGATCCAATCCCGACATAATGTCCGCACGTATCAGCAACACGGTAAGGCACTTGGCGAAGGGAGTTTGTCGGTGCATAACCAACCGATATGTGCGCCATATGCGCTGGAGTGCATCTTCTGTGGCCGTAATTGTGTAACCGCCGGTGCACGGCAATGAGGCCTGGCACGGAACGAGGGAATACACAATTGACAACGCTCCTGCTAAATGCAATCGATAAGGTGCTTCGCCGCGAAGAAGTGGCCGCCGCGAAAACAGCGCATATGGAGTGCAACCCAATTATTTAACGAGGAAATACTTCAGTAACCGGCCCAGAATGAAATCGAACCACTCGAGCGCACTTACACTGACTGACACCATTTTCCATTGTTCGCGAATGATTCTTGATTTTTTGCCAGCATTTTATTACCTTGTCCGCGAGGATAAACATCCGTCCAACGGGGGCTTCTATGAGTTCGCCGCTATGCTACGAAGGACAACGTTTTGATAAAAAAATACTTGAATTTCATGGTCGCTACATGGAAGGATGATAACTGTATGGAGGGTTTATTTAGTATAAAAATGGGAAAGAATTTAAGAGCTTAACCATGAAATCGTGTTAAAACTTAAGTAGTAAATTCAATTAATGAGATAAAATGTATTGATAATGAAGGCAAAGTACAAAAAGATTAGATTTATTTTTAATTATCCAAGAAACAACAGGATATTATCACTACATATTTTGAAGTGTTCATAAATCCAAATAAAACCATACCAACCATTTGCCTTTGGCACCAACACCATGATCCAAGAAAAAAGAATTTTCATAAAATTGTTTCCTTCACGAACGATTCTATTCGTATGGCAAATCAAATAATTCAATACAAATTAGTTTTAGTTGCATTCATTGAAAAACACGTTTTATTCCTTAATTGGAAAAGCGGGCAAAAACATTATACCAAAGTCAGTTATTATCAGTTATTATAAAAATCCTTTTTGTTATTACATTGATGCTAACTTTTGTATACTTACAGCGTACATTATTATCCATTTTATTGTTGTTCATACTATCACGTATTGTCGTTTTGGAACGAACAGAATAAAAAAAAGATATTTTTTTTGTTATTTTATGACGGCCAGGCCGTATTAGACTTAGTTTACCACGTAGCAGGATAGTCAATCACTGCTACGGGGGAGCGGTCCGGATGGGATTTTGGTCCCGGTCTGTCGTGTGAGAGAGCAGCGCCGATATAAAGATATAATAGAAATTTTATTTAATAAAAATATTTTGAAACATTAATGCTGATTGCTAAAATGACGAAGAAAGCTGAAAATAAAATTAGAATTTTTAAAATTTTAACTACCACCGAGGTGTACTGATTCAGCAGGACCAGTACCGAAATCCCTTCCAGACCTTTATAAATTTACTCAGAGATGTTGACAATTACTTCAAATCAGGCCAATACCACTTCAGGTTATGCTGCCACGACAGAAGAACAAATTTATGTTTGCCTGTTTGATAATTTTATTTTAAAAGATATTTCAAATTGAAATAACTTCCTGAACGATGTAATTCCGCAATGATGATTGTTACTCCCAACGTGACAGTGATCAAATTTCTATGCTTAAACTCCGATCGACAGAAACACCCTATACCTCCAGAACCCGCTGAAACTTATCCTACTTATTCTGTAAAAATATCGCACATGTATGTGTGTTTGAATGTCTGTGCTGGCCACTAAAGATCTTCCACGGCTAATCCACTCACTCTAGTCATAATCACGCTCGTGCGGCAAAACGAAACATTTCCACCAGTGTGCATCATTCGAGTGATGAGTGATAGTGCGTAGTGCTTCGGTTTTTGGAACAGCACGTCAACCCAGTCAACCAGGGCATGATTAAACAAATACCGTGCCTTTCAATCGGTGTGCCACGCGTCTGAAGGGTTTTGTGTCTATCGGTTTCGTATCGGTACGCGGCAAGACTGCCAGTCTGGATTTCCCGATCACGTGACACGTGTTGACGTGAGGTTCTCGCTAAGGAGAAGCTTTTCATCCGACATCGTGCATCTAATGCGAAAGGTGTCATAAGTGATGGTTGTGCAAGTGATGATAGTTTAATACTATTTACTTTTTGATATCTGGAAAATGAGAGGAATTTATCAAATTAAGATGCTATAGATGGAAAAAAAATCTAAAATCTGTACTAGTTTTATATGAGTTCTATAACTATAAACTTAGTAACTCAGTTTTCTAATAACGCTTTCTAGTTACAAATAACTATATTTTTATCAAATGCAAAAAATAAAACTAGTAGCAAATAGCAATATCAACGAAGGAAAGGGCATGTGTGCAAGCCCAACTAAACAAATCGTCCCGTCAATCGTTGTTATCAAAACAGCGCACCATAATGGTTTGATGCGACATGTAATAGATCCACCGCGGTCAAACGAAATTGACGTTTTATATTAACAGCATACACGTACGCTCCCAAAAGCAAACAGCGTGAAACGTACGGTCCGGAACCCATTGACCCCCTGACAGTCGACCGTGATGATGCGACTGACGTGGGGCGGTGAAAATTCATACTTTTACCGCATGGTTCGCTTTTTAGCCATCGTAAAAGAAAGCATCGACGGGCAGAAGCGTAAATGCTGCAAAATCCAAACACACACATCCACACATCTTCCTGTGTGACCACAGCTGCCGTAGCGTACGGTGCCGCATTATGCAAAGGCTATCGATATATATTTCCTTCCCTTCGGTGAAGGTTCGCCTCGTTTATGGAGCACATTATTCAAACTGCTCCAAGCATCATCCTTCATTTTGATACCGGTAAAACAACAAAAAACGACCACCCGCCCATCCGGCCAGACGTACACAAGCTCTCATTCGCATATTTTATGGCGCTGGCGGATGGCTTGTATCCGCTGCCAGCAGTTCCAGAGCGTAGACAGCGACCCGGCTGGCTGGCTATTGGTTTCGCAGGACGAAAGCAGTGCGCTGAAAATTTATGATGACATGCACATGAAATAATGTAGAAGGTGTTTGCCGAATGATAAGAAATTTTCGTTAATTTCTCCACTCGCTTCTCGATCCGGGGCTTTGCTGCTGACGTGTGCTCAGGCGTTCGTCCCACCTAATGGGTGCTCGTTAGCGTTTAAATAAATGTATGCAAGTGTTCAATGTCGCTGGCCACCGTTTCGGTACCCGCGCGCCCGAACCGGTCCGGAACCGGAAGCGCTCAGATAATCGAAGTCACTGATTTTATGCATAATCATAAACCCATTAACATATCCCTCCGGGGGCTGGGAACCATACGGGATTGGGATTGGCCGGTCGGTCGGTTGGCGATAAAAAGCTGATGGGATGGCGATTCTCGGATGGCAATTTTATGACATCCAAGGAGAACCATGCCGTAAACGGTTCGTCAGCTATCGTGAGTGAGGAGCGTGCGAACGTATGGCGCCCCGGGGATGACCTAAATTATTGCACGAATATCAGAACAAATGACTTTGATTCGATAAAATCGCCAATGCAATGGCGTAGAACTTTTATGGTGGAATTTTGTTTAGCAGGCACATTTAGAAGCTGACAATGGTCAATATTGAATATTAGGTAATAAACGAGGAGCAATCCTGAGAGTATTGTTCTAAGTAAAAGAATGTAATAAATTAAATGCTTTTAACATTTACGTATAACTTTGCTTGTAACAGTCACTTAGGCAATCTTGGCGTCAAAAAGAACTGAGAAGTAGCGATACAAAATATAAGACATGGATAAAGATTTGAAGACTCGTCTTGCATTCAGAATTTAGCATTTGGTTGTTGTTTGTTTTTATTTGCGAAGGTGATTAAGTTTTCATATCAGGATATCATTTCCATCTATGATAACTTTTCCAGAATGTGTTCAAACTATTTATGGTCTTATCTTTAGATAGTATAGAATGATTTTTATTCTTTAATTATGAACTAAGGACTTTCATCAGAGAAAAAGAGGTAATGCCATTCAGCAATAGCTATACTACATACGATAACCCAACACTTCAGACATTCCATCATTTTATACGTGTTTAAAAACAATAAGAATCGAAACAGCCTATCTCAACAAAGCCACTATAGAACAGCCATCTGCAAAAGCAATATAAAAATCTACACTTTAAACATTGCCTACACCTCACGTTCAAACTAAATATAGCGTTATTAATTGAAGAAAGTTGTGGAGAAACATCAACAACACCAAACTGAATTCCTCACAAAGAAGCCAATATCATGTATTAGTGAACGAAAATAATTTCACACATGAGTTAAAACATGTATTTGGTTTAACCATTGAACACAAATTCAAAAACTGTAAGGATATTGCAAATTTATGGAAGTTATTTTATGAAATAATGATAGATAAAAGTATTTGATTCCCTCATTTAGCAGATATTATTAAACCAGTTTTAAGTAGTTTTAAGTAAAGTTAATAGTATTATGATAGATATAAATATAGCATTGTTTGGTTAATTAAAAAAAAGGACTGATATAGATCTAGACTGATATAGGAGCAACATTGGCAGTACATCAAAGAGCACAAACTCATAATTGCATCTCCGGGGTTTACATTATAGTAGCTCATAGTATATAACTTTTTGTCGATTATCCCGCAATATGAGAATTTCATTTAATGATTTGTGCTAAAACATGATATGATGACGTTCATGATTATTGATACCGTATAGTTGGATAGACAGTCCTCGCTAAGGGGAACGGTTCAGATGGGAATCGAACCCCGGTCCTGCCGCTTATTACAGGCGCTGCTATCTCCTCGGTTATCGGTACGAATCTAAAGATTAAATGTAGTGAATATAAATTGTTTCTTATACATGATCGTCAAGAGAATTGTCTAACATTGAAACCGCATGTTTAACATTCAAACATTCTTAATGAAGAATTAATCCATCCATGCCGCACAATGCTATTACCGTTCGACTGCTCGGCTTCACCAAATTAGCATTAATATTTCTCCTCTCAGACGAACGAGTGCGTGCTAAATGAGCATTCATATTCAAGTGCCATTCCGGTATGAATGGATTTCGCTGACCAGCAAGACGACCCGGCACTCTTGAAACCAGCGTGCCAGTAAAAGGAAGGATTCTTCCGTGCCGCAACATCCACGGTAAAGTTCGTTGATTGATGAGCTCTCCCCGTGCATGTTAGAACGATCTCGATGAGCAGCCCGAATTCATTCCCCAACTGCACCGTGAAATAGAGATGAAACTGTCATCTTTCTTCCTAGTAGGTTTGTTATTCCGTTCGGTCAAGTAGGGACGGACCTACACACGCAAGCCCAAACGGATGTAAAGTGTTGGTTTTACCTCCCCGTATGCAGCGGATCTTCGTACGATCGGACACGATCTCACGAGTGCACTTTCATTCATAAAAATCATAGCCGGACTTGCCGGTTCATCTAGCGCTTTTAAGACATTGTCAGCGACTGACGGGTGCATCCACAGACTGCCGGTACACTGGAATGTGACGCGCGGTATGATCGAGTGGACAAAACAAGTTTTCGTGCTGACTGGACCTTTGTGCTGTCGAGTAATTGTGTGTGAAGCTCCCCTTTTTGTACTCAATGGGAAACAGGAACACCGAGCGCACGTTTTTGTGGTTTGGGTTGGGTTTACGAAATGAGGATGATTTCATTTAACGTGGAAGGAAGTACTTGAGAAACATTAAGAAGTCAAGACGGTCAGCGAAGATGTGTGATGAGTAAACTGTAAATGACACTCTCGAGATTGTATTGTTTTGGGCAAATGGTCGGTTTTTGTCGTTGGCGTTGAGTTGCGTACTGCAACGGAACGGAAATGCAATGGTGATGCATCATCTTGTATCTTGGAGATTGGATCATGCTCGTTTTTTTAAATTTTGTTCTAAATTTATATTTAAAACATATTCAAATAAGAATCTCAATAGAGCTCAAATGCACTAACAATTTGTCTAACATTCCCGGAATGACTTAATCTTCACCACGCACTGAAGATAAACCCATAAATTCAATAGCTGCCAATCTGTGTTGCGGCACGCCAGGCTGTATGAATGTTTGATCGTTTGCCCGCAGACGTACAACAAACGTGTACCCCGTGTCCCCCGAGGGTAAAGATTATCACTTTCGTTTGATAAATACCACCCTTGGGTCAACAACAACAATGGCGTACCGTTTCGCATCCAATGCCGGTGGTCCGTTTCTTCCGGTTGCGTTTCGGAACACGAAGAGCAAGAGAGCTAAAGACGACACTCATTATTGTCCGGCAATCAAACAGAAGCGCAGATCGTCGATGTCGTTGCATTTCGGGTCCGGTCTAGCCGATAAGTGCACCATCAACCCATATAGATGTCTTCGTCTCCCTGTGTCCTTGCCCCCAACAACGCTTCTGGTGTGGTCTAAGATTGACTTGGATTCAATGCCAATGTCACGGTACTTACCACCCCACACACCCAAAGGTTCCAATCGCCAATGTCATATCGCGCCTTGACGCGTCCTTCGCTAGGCGTAACAAAGCGTACCGGCCCAAACAAACGGCAGCAATAGCAGCAGCAACTTTATGAAGAAATCAAACAAAAATCGATTCTAAATCAAACAGAAAATGTTGTTTATCGACAAATACCGTTTGCAGTTGTTGCTGCTGCTGCTGCTCCATATCTTTCGCTCTATTTGCTCTAGATCGTACTGAAAGCGTCGTGCCGTGTGGAGGTTGTACGCCACCCAGAGGACGTCGTACAAGTTCGTTGTAGATTACGGTACCGGTCCCAAAGCCAGCCTTGGCTTGGGGTCCCTTGGTCGTCCGTGGACTGCCGATTGTGTCGATCGTTGTGTGCTATCATCGAGAATCAGGTTATCTGGCTGCTAGACTTAGTTTCTCCCGGCAAACGGGAGAGGACACAAACAGACGACGTTGCTTCGTGAAACGCCGTACGAGGTAGTTTTGTTTTGGAAAACAAGCTAGAAAATGCATTTTTTATCAAACGAAGGTGATGTATCGCAACGCCATGTATCGCACAAGCCTGTTCTTCAATGCTGTGTGGTTTTGTGGGGAAAAAAACCAGCGTAAATCGATAGACTGCGATAGAGCTTTTACGAGTGACTAATACTTGATTTGTGTGCAGATTTTTTTTTATTTGCTTGTTTAAGGTTAACAGGACAAAGGTAGAGAGTAAATAGTGGAAAGTTTAAAATTCATCGTGATTTAGATTCATTTTTATTAGGAATTGACACATATTTGAAATACTCCAATATATAATCTTCAAAACATTCCTGTTCGCTGTCTAATCTACCAACATTTCCAACACCCGCTTAGCGTATGCATCAAGCGACGAACTTCGTCCTGTTCCTGGCATCGCCATTTGTTTGAACGACGAACTGTCCCTTTCGCACAGTTTCGTCCATTCGATCCGACCGGTCACATGGAGCATACCCAATGCGAACCCATCCTCTCCAAGAAGCTGCACAAGCCAAAGCGGCAAAAGGCAAGGAATAGAAATGTTTGTGACCGGCAGCACATGGGCAAAGAGCGTATCCCTGGCGACTGGTACGAGGAAAATTTTCAACACAAATATTAGCTCGATAAACAAAAATTTCCAAATAAACTGAAAGGTGATAAACGAAATCTTTATAAAATGACTTTCGTAGTCGATCTTGCACGCTAGAGAATATGATCGGTAGAGGAGGTTGCTTTTGCCACAAACCTTCCCAACCTCCACCTCCCCCCCCCCTCACTCCGAGTGGCACAGATCTATGCTGCTTACGGGCTATTTGCTTTCCTTCAGGTGTATCCTCAGCGAGGAGATCCTGACGGTGTGCGGCACGGGGTTTACCGTTTGCATGAGAAGTGTTTGAAAGTTGGTCATATTTTGGTGTCCCATTTTATCGGTGCAGCCGGATGTGTGCTTACATAAGCGATAACTGTTTCCGGGTGTTTGGTACGTAGGCTGTATCCGTTGCCCACAGACGGTATTGGATGTATTTGCATCCCTTTATCCAATGAGGCAGGACCTTTCTAAGTAAGATAGCGCTAAGCAGGGCTGAATGTTGCTGAGTCGTGATTTAAAATAATGCTGAAGATGAGATTTGTACGAATAGTTATGTCAATCGAAGGCAATATTAGTAAACTATATTTTTTTAAATTTGTTTTTTTTTTCAAACCCAGCTAACTTCAAACAAATAGAATTTCCTTTATTCCTGAGTAATTATCACATTCCGGGAAATCGACTCCAAATAATCTATAATTGCTAAAAAGTTAACCTGACTAACGAACCGTATTTTAATCAATTTCATCGAATTCACACAAATTAGTTGTCTCTCAATAACACCAGCAGATCTTGTGAAAATGGCGTTATAATTACGTTTTTAACTTCCCAGTAAAAAAATAAATGGTCCGTTCTTTTCCGGATTCTTCTAGATCGCGGGTAAAAAGTTTATCCTTGTACTATTGAATATCATTCCCGAAAGGCAATTAGAAGAAAAAAGTCCTTTCATCGGTGTCTTGTTGCGAGTTTTTCTTTCTCATTAAGGCTCGTCCATTCGTTATCTGCTTTTTTACTTTGATTGGGTTTAATTTGTTACATTATTGGAACGCAGGATGGGACACGAAAGTCGTACAAAATCGAAAAATGGAAAGAAATACAATTAAGACCAATTTCATTGTCGCATTGATCCTGATGAGTTGGAAAATTAAATTACTGGTTGTGGTTCATTATTTAATTGTTACTATAATTTTTTTTTCGGGTTGAGGCTTACTCATGTTGCTCAAAAATTAGTTATGTTGTCTATTTAAAAAAAAATTTAGTCATCGAAATATTCAACAACAAAAAAGTATCGATATAAATTCCCTTCTTTTTGCTACATCAAACTACCTTCAGTCATTAAAATCAGTCGGTAACATTGTGCTCATATGTTGTGTAGCTTATAATGGAAACAGTACGGCCAATAGGAAATTAATCAGTAATTTTAAAACAAGCACACATCAACACTGTACAGTGCTTTGCCTTTGGTACACTGTCGTGACGAAATGCCTTTCCATTGTTAGTTTCCCTCCCCACGGGTTGGATGTGTGAAAGGTAAACAACCATCATTACCAGTCGCTATTTAAAACGATGCCAGGCCTGCAACAAAAGGCAGGCGATACTGCACTCGTTACATGAAAAAGCTTACGATGCACCACCGCCCATCACACGTCACGCTCCTGTGCAAGGATTTTGAGGCCCGGGTGCATGCCGCCATCGTACCATCTTCGCCATGGTGCTAGTGTCCCGTACCAGCACAAAGCACGAGGTGCATCGATGATGTGGCCGGATCGAAACCCACCCTGTGCTTCGGCCCTAACCAAACAATTCCACCCTCAAACACCCAAGTAATTATCGTTTATGCGTGTTTTCTCCATCGTGGACTTTCCCGGGCACTTTTCAATCCTTCCAATTGTCCGTTGGCGCCTCAACCACACACAGGCACCGTACGGGATTCCTTTGTTCCAATGGGCCGACCGGCCATGGCAAGTTCACGTGTGAGCATGTGTGCAGAATGTCATAAATGAAAGTTTCCCAATGTTTACCTTGCACCATCCAAATGGGCTCGATAATGTCCGGCCTGGTCGATGCTTCCCTGGAAGGGTAGGTGGCCAGCGCTGCACTTCCTGGGGACTGGGACAAGTAACAACAAAATAATGAAAAAGAAACAAGACCGTTTACGGGACGAACGGACACGACGGGGCGTATGGTTTGAGCAGGGAACATCCAAGAAGTAACACGATTTTAATTAGTACAACCAGCTGCAAGGATGCCTACGGAACGGGTGGACGGTTTATCGGAAGTTTTGTTCCTTTTTGTCGAGCGGTGGCAGTGACCGGCCCCCGGTCCGAAGGTGTCGGGGACCCATTCAATCAACGTTGGAAAATATTGATAAATCAAGCATTCGAAAAGTCTGATTATGCTGGCAAACAAGCGAACGACAAGCGAGTGACGAGTTACCCGCCGGGTCAACTGAAAACGTCAAATTGACATCAATCGACTGAAGCCCCGGGCACGCCCGGAAACGATGGGGGGGGTACGATGGTGCATTGAGTCACGCTCGGTGAAGCTTGTTTCATCATGCAAATTGGTTCGGTTCGTTTCGTTTCCAGCTTCCACGGAGCGCAGATAGCAGACATGCCGCATGGCTTACGCTCGCGCTTGGCGCTTTTCCAACCTGGTATTCCAACCGCCGTGTGTCGTCCGTACGTCATTCTTCCCTGGCCTGGCATCCACCCGAGGTGGCTCATTTCGATTTTATGATTTCGCCATTTTTTTTTGCTTCTCTCTAGCCACATTCCTTGCTATCACTGCTAGATCTGATCGAAACGTTTTCCTTTTTCCGTTTCCCCTTTTTTGCTGGGAGGGACGATGAAACGGCAAGAGGGAAGTCTTTCATTTGCTATGGTTTTTCTCCGTGTGCAGGCAGAATGATTTGCACATCACCGATCGGATCCGGGATTTGTCACATTCCTCGATGATGAGCAGGATGCGGATGACGATGAACGAAATGTTTGTACATGAGGAAGCAAATTCAATCAATATACACGTTTTCGTTCTGCAATGGTCCGTTTTCTGAGATTGTACCGAGCTGGTGATGCAAAGCGGGAGAAAGTCAGCAGCGACTCAATAAAGCGTCAAGTTACGGATGGAAGCTTTGCCGCTTTTCCCCCAGTTGGCATATGATTAGTCTCATATATGTAAAGCATCGGAGAGGTGTGCATCTCCCCGTGATGGGGCGGATGGTGTTTAGCATTCGCATACCGGAATTGAAGTATATGTTGTTGCTTGAACACGAAAGGTAATGGGATAAAAAAGGGAGGGATGTAGTAGAAAATTTGATTACTGCTTGAAGAATTTGTCAATCTTATTTTAACAAGTATTTATCGAAATAGACAATCAAATGCTAGTGAATGATTGATGTTAGTCGCAAATCAGTAATGTTGATATTGTTGTCTTATCACTTTTTATAATCCTTTGTAGATAAGTTCTATGTTCTATAGTATTTATCTATTATTAAGTATAATTGTCCTTATAATTCATTCAACCAAACCTTCATACAACAAGAAAATTAGTTGTATAATATATTATATTTGTTTAGGCAAATTAGTTATTATAAAAAGAATAGAATTGCTTTAGAAGAAATGTATGCACTTCTAAACATGTATTTATTTCGAATGTCGATGAAAGCGAAAAGGAGTGTATTTCGTTGATAGCCTACGTTTAATAAAAGTTCTTAACTCTACCAAGCTGTCCTACAACAGTTGACCATTACTTAGGAAAAGTACGATAACCAAGGGAATAGCTTTTTAATGGCCATAGAATGAACTTGAATGGGAGAGTTTTTGCCTCAAATTTATTGGATAAGATCATCTCTGTGGAAGGTTCTTTGATTTTATAATAAGTAAGGTTGAAGACCTTCGAACAAATATTTCTTTATCAAATTTATCTTTATCAAAGCCATAATATCCAGTGATTTTTTGGACAAAATGTGCGCGGAAAGAGTAGTAAAAGGTTTTCTAATATTTGGCTAGACATCTTTTAATAATGTTCATTAATACCAATCTTTTTTTCTTATTCGGCAAAGGTAGAAACATTATATACTGAATATTATCATCTAGCAGGAAAATTTTCCATCATACTATCCATTCAAAATAACTCCGTATCATATCGGTAGCTATTTAACAATACATAGATTGATTTATCACACTTCAAATATTCAGCCATGTCAACCACAAATGGTATCATCCAGGTCATCGTGAAAGATAACCAAATAAGCGTGCTAATTCCGTTCCCATCCCAACATGCAAGGATGAACCATTCCACACAACAAATCGTTCCACCCGGGGAATCATCCCTCTTCCTTCCTTTCGTCCATAGGAAACACAATAATAATAGAAACCAAAATAACTCCGCCACACATTCATCCCCGGTACGCTGCGGCACTCAATTAACGATCTAAACCGACGAAAGGCCCATAAAAATCGAGCGATGATCCGCGTGATAGTTGAGAACGCAAAAGCTAACCGAGATCAATCAACGCAACCATAGGGAAAAGAAAGGTATAACCCGCTTGTGACGCATTTCGACGCCTTAGGCGCCCAAAACTCCCACCCCTTTCGCTTTCGCCCCCTTTTGTTGCGCCTGTATCAACAGTGCGTAGTGCGCAGTGGATTTGGATGCAATAATAAAATCAAATTAAAATCACCCCCTGCTTTTTTTGCCCGATCACTTCCACGTACCGCGCTACAACTAACGAACAACGGTTTTGGAACAACACAAACGACACAATGTTCTTCGGCAGGGGGAGTGAAACCGGCGAACCGTTTACAGCAAATAATTAATACATTAAATCAAAACCCAGCACAGATTGTACCGTCCGGTTCAACGAAAGCGGAACGATTATCACCAAGCGTTTCCTGCTTGCCGGGAAATACATTCCGAAATTCGTCCTTTCAATAGGGGTTTGAAAGATTCGTAAGGATTCTTCCATCCTTGTAGCGTTAGGGGCTGGTGAGTCGGTGACCGACAGGGGGGGGGGAGTAGTGGTAAGGGATTAAAACCTGCGCCATGTGAAGGGTAGGGTGTACTGTTTGATAGTTTATTTATATCATATGTTCATGATTTTTATCGTGCCAAATACCAGGACTAATAGGGTGGGTGTGTTATTGCTGTCGTTCCCTTTTATTTCCTTCTCTGCATCGTGTGTTACGTCGCAAGGGGATTTTTGGTGGGTGAAAGAGGGTTGCTAGCAAGCAGCAAGTACAATTCATTCCGAGGTTAGTGTATGGGCGATAACGGTGGGTCTGTTTCACAAATTCACGCTACAAAGTGCGGTGTTGTTATTATGCACAATCGGCTTTGATGACCCTCGCTCATCGGAACGATCGTAGCCCCGCATGAACCGATCCCGAGTCCTATAGATGAAAGAAAAAAAAATAGAAAATTCTATTCACTATGCCACTAAATAGCAATAATCCTGTCACAATGAATAAATCGGAGGGTTTTTATTGGTGAATGTTTCAGTTCCATCGCTCACGTGACCTGTTTCCCGCTAATACTTCCCGTCCTGCGCCCGAAGGGATAATAAGCCCTCAACTACAATAAGCTGCAAATGTGCAATGTGTTCTATTTCATGGACGATTGCCGGTGAAAAGTGATTGAGCAGCCAGCTCGCTACAAGGGAAGGTGTAAATTAATCGCTCGCTGCATGCGCTCAGGCGCGTCAGCCTTGCGCATGATGTCTGTGTTTGAACGTCAGCTGCCCTGGACATACTCACTTGCACATGGAAGAAAGGCTTGCACATTTAAACTCGGTCGAATGCACGCTTTAAAGTGATACCTGGGTATCGGGCTAATCCGTGACACATTAAAGCATCAAAAATCAAACGACTACTGGGCGGTCACGTGTCATGTGCGACGGTGGAAACTGATAGGCAAAGTAGAAGTTTAAATATTTTAAAGGGTGATTGAATGTTAGTTCCAGTTTTCAAATAAGGCCACAAATAATTTGAACTAACTTAAATATATAAAACAATTCTAATAAATGATAAATAAAATGAAGGTAAAAGTAAAAATATATAGAACAACGGACAACAACAAACATGAACAAAATAAAACAAAGTAGAATACTGTGAGATAATAACAAGTATTAAAAAGTTCATTGAATTATAAATTTGACTAGCTATTATATGTGATTTTCTCATAGCATACAATAAATTTGGTAAACGACCGTGATCGTTTTAACAAAGTACACGAACTGAAAGTGAAATAAGATTGGTATGTACCAGAATGTGAACATAAATTTTGCCTTACTTTTGCTAAACAACTCAACACTTTCAGAACACATCAGACAGTATTTAAAGTAATAAATCTAAGCTTCGCTTCCAACGTTCTATTTTTTCTGATACCCAAAGCGAGAGCTACAGCGTTCGCTGACACATTTATCAGCACAGCATGATATCATCTACAAACAGGCCACAAACAATGCTGCCCGCTCGGAGCATCAATCCTTGCCCGGGATGCACTTTAATTAGAGCAAATAAAGATATCACCAGCACCAACGGCGGCACCACGTTGCACCACTTTCAAATCTTCGCTACCACCCACCCGGATGGTAAGGACACAGGTTCCACAGCGGTCGGTCGTCCGATGGAGCACAGGACAGTGGCACAGGAGGGCGATAAAATAGGAACAAAGCAATGAAAACAACAGCAACAACAAAAAAGACCTTTACGCAAATAGCCCTACATCAGTGTTTGACATAAAGTACTACTCACTTGTCGTCATCTTCGTCATCGTCCAGGCACTCAGGAGCGACACACTAATAACAAACAAGCGCTGGCGAAAAGGGCTCGCTTAGTTCGCCATCATCATCATGGCAGGTAGGGGTGAACTGCAAAAGTTAATCAGACGTCAACGGTGCGCGCTTGACCATCTGGTTATCCGGCCTTTCCTGGGTGGAATGAAGAAAAAAAAACCTACCCGAACCGGAAGTTTCACTGTACAACTGTGTAATATGCTAAACTATGAAATATGTTTCACCCACACGGCATAACGAAAAGTTCAACATCAGAAAAAAGCGAAAACCCATTGCCCAAACCCAGCCGCGATTTCTGGCGGTGTGAGTTGAAGTGGCGTGCGTAGGTAAGTTGTTCGAGTAAGTTGTCGAAACAATATGGTACGATAGCATCGAACGATACCATCACCGTCAAGTGGTGGCTCGTGGATGCATGCTGTTGCTGCACCGACCGACTCGCGTTGTGTTGGCCATTTAACTGATTCGAAAAAGGCACCAAAAAAAAAACAAAAAAGCGAACCAAGCAAAACACGACCGCCTACCAATTTCGTACTATTGGATCTCGAAAAAATAGCCCTGTTTCGGGGTGAGAAGCACTCTGCTAGACAGCTGGTACTGCACACGTAAACCAGCACGCCTTCGATACTGGGTGCCATATTGGACGGAGGACACCATTTGCCCCAAAATGCTCGTCCGGAGCGTGCACCGGCACCGGGCAGCAGCGCGAGCGTGTGGAAAACCCGAGCACGAAGCCGTGAAGCCGCGTGCAGGTTCGCGGTACAGTACACGGTGAGGCCCTCGCACCGAGCCTTCGTACAGGGCCATACGGCAAACGGAAAAATTTGAACAGGTGCTCTAGTTTATAAATAGTCAATTGAACAAATATTTGAGTTCTCTAGCATTTGAAAAGTTTTTCTTCTCACCCTTCACGGTCGGTGCTGCGTGGGCCGTGAGCCGATGAAGCCCTCGAGGGGGTTGGCTGATGGTCTGGCAGAAAGATTTCCTCACCCAACGCAACGCAAGTGAACGCATGCAATCGTTCCTGCAGGCAAGGCAAAAGTCCATCCGTTTATGAACGTTCTGCATTCGTACAAACTCACGGTGGCGGACCGTACACTTGTTCTGGGCGCATTGAACAACATTGTTGGCATGTTGTCGTAGTGGAATACAAAAAAAAACACAACCTGCCAATGTCTTGTGTTGCTTCGAATCCCCCACACACAAAGAGAAAATCGTAATAGAACAATCGACCAAAAAAAAAGGAACAATGAAAAATCAAAAACATAAAAAATAAACAGAAATTCATACCAAACTACCCCCCGAGGCTACGGAGGCTTAAATGCGTGAGTTTAAAACGACCCATCCATTCCGGTTGCGTTCGCCATCGGGCGAGGATATATTGCTCGAATAATTCATGCAACAATCAAATCCTTCCACTTGGGTTTCACAGCGTGTGCTGTGCCGCTTGAGGCGCGAACATACCCAACCCAATCCGGGCTGGGAGGGAAACCCCGTTCCGTGGACTGGGAAAAACCCGGGCTGGAAAAACGGGTACCGAAGCGCTAAAGCTGGATAACTGTCATTATTATTTTATTGCCGCTGCAGTGTGCCACGCGCACCCGGTACGGGCTGGACCGACCGGATGCGGATAGATTGCGCACGACCCGGACGTACACGGTCACCAATGCGACATCCTTTATCTCGTTTGAAGAGCTTTTTCTCGAGCCGCGCGGGATTTCCCGGTAACGGGGAAACTGCCAAAGATGAGGATTTCGTGACCGCCATCGGTGGCATGTCGTTAAGCTGGACTGATCGTACAAATGAAGACAAATGGATATTTGGGTTGTTGTTTCGGGGTGGCGGTGTTGGTCAGTCCGTTTATGAAAAACGCTGCGCGATAAGTGTTCCATTGCATCTGTTTCATTGTGGGGGGAACAGATAACTTCAAAATAATTATGGAACTAGAATAATCGATTGAATGTTTAAGATACTTTATGATTAAAACACTTGTCTCCTCAATTTAAAAATATTGGGGAGTCCTAAGCTGATAAATTAAAATTATGAATCCGAATCAGATATATTCAACACTATTAGGGAGTATTTTTGATAATTGTTTCGAGGATACTACTGAAGTATTTAAATTTAAAAATACTGATGTTTTCAAGGATGTTACTGACGTATATACAGGAAAAAGGTTGACTATTTGAATACTTGGTTAAAATAAGTGTTTTAATCGAATGCGGACAGCTAGAACTTTTCACGAAAATGGAGATTTCCAGTATTGTATTATGGTGAAAATTAAAGTTCAAACTATTCATTAGGATGAATTCGCCATACGACATCGACGACTTGGTTAAAAAAATCTTTTAAATGCTCCTAAGAAAAGAACAACCTTGTTGCAAAGACCTCTGGAGAATGCAATGATTATGGGCAAAATAAATTAAATAATTTTCATGTTCAATTAAAATGCTTTAAAGAAAGCAATTAAGCCGAACACTGAACTACAATCGCAAGAAGCGCATTTTCCTCCACAAAACTCCAACATCTGCATCTGTTTTGCTTGATAATTGCAAGCAAGCACGTACACAATTATACTCCAGGACAGTACATAATCTCTCTGCCCAGAAAGCTGATCAAATGCTAAGCGGCAAACATGAAATGCCAAATGCTGCTCGTACCGTACCCTACGCGCACCGGAGAGGGTGGATTAATTTAAATAGAATACAATGAGTGTAATTGTTGTTGTGGCATTTGTTTGTTTATGCTACATTCTTGGCATCTTCCCTGCATTCAACGCAGCCGTCCACCGCGTTCCCTCCCATCCTGGACGCACTGGTCCTCTGGAAAATCGATGTTGTTGCTCGTTATTTTCAAGTTCTTGGCGAAGGATTTGTCGCGATTACAAGCACACCGACCGACCCAAAACCCTAAAAACCGTCCCGCCATTTGGTGCAGGATCGGCACGGAAAACACCCTTCAGTCCACCCCGGTGGTACGTGTTCGATAAGGGTTTTTCCCCTGGATAAGCACTTCGATAGCTGTCAACCGAGCGGAGGAAATGTAACAGTTTTCCCACACACACACTCGTACGCCCTCGCGGAACCGAGGTTTGCTGTTTGGCACGTTGTTTTCCCTCTTCCGTGTGGCTTCAATAGGGTGGGACTACGACGCACAGTGAAGCGCGAATGGTGCAACGCTTTTCCCCAGTGAGGAGAATAAATAAAATGCGACAAATTGTGACGGCTTTCCATCTTGTGCCAGGAGCCCGTGCAAACATGCATCAACGACAACGCTGATGCAATATAAGCGCCGTCTCGCTGGCTGGTTGTCTGTCTGTCCATCAGCACCTAGAACGTAGCCCACATGCCCACATTTAGCGGTGATTTATAATCTGATGATTTGTTGATTAGAATAGGCCAATGAATTTAAATCGTTGCGTTGAAGCGAATGCCCAGTGTCCTTTGGTTGGGTTTGAACATATGCCCTGTTTGGACCCTTATTATTGTAAATTATCAGAGGGGAGAACAGGTTAAATATTACAACAAGTGAATACATTTATGACTACACCTGTTTCTTTTTTAAGCCTCCCTTGTATGGTTGCATGAACGAACTGTTTATTAGTAACACCTCGTTTGCAGTTACAGTAACGTCAAAGTGCAAGGGGAGACACCCAATGTGCTATTAATTTTTATCCAATTATTATCATATGTCACAAAATCTACACATCTTATTTTATGTTACATGTACATAAAAACTGTCTCCCTGCTGTGTCTATATAAGCGTCGGCTTTTGAGCGAAAGAGAATCAACTCGGTCTGGGAGATTAATACGGAGCCGGCGCATCATCCTATCGTTTCCGCGAATGGCAAATTATTTACAGTCATCCTATAGACATACCATTTTCTGGCAAATATTTTCTCGAGCAAACATTATCACTCTCCAAAAAGGCGTTCTCACGATGGGACACAGTCGCACAGTTGCATCATCAAATCGACATGGACATTGCGGGTGGATGTGTGAAAAAATTGGTTGTTAAATTGCTGTCGAAGTTTACAAAGTTTGCTAACGTTTAACGCAAATTTTAAATTAAATTATAAGTAAGAAAAGAATTAAAATGAAATGCATGTAAAATTGGCTAACCATAAAGTTAAATCAATCATACAGAATTTATTACCGTAACAGCACCGTAAGTACATTTAACTTTCACATTTTATGCAACGAAAGTTGCGCTTTCTACGTGCCGAGATTAAACATAGCATCCGTTACCAAACCTACCCGGGCAGCACGGGACGCGAATGCGTTGGCGAGCTGTTTAAGTTAACGATTTTGAGAATGACTTTGCTGCTCTCGCCGGTTGCGCCATCTTCTCCCGAGCTAGATAAGACTCGCTGCACGGTACGCCACCTCCCCCCAATTCGGCCTCAACCCACACCGCACAAATGGCGAAAAAGGGACCGAAAGTCGCTGTGCGCAGGCCACAGCCGTGTGCAGGCATTCTGCGAGCTGCCGCCATCTTCACGAGCTGGAGAGGGATCATGGTTCCCCGGTGCGCGGAACGAACCGCTTCGTGGAGAAAAAATGCTGCTTCTCTACCAATTTCGAGAGCGGAAGCGCCTAGCAGCGGATGCTTGGGTATGAAAAAATCGAAATCTAAACACTCGTCTTATTACACAACTTAATAATATATAGAGTCATCGTCAAATATTTGATGAGTGATTTTGATAACGACGGGAGCGGTAGGACACGGTGGAAGATAAACAGATATAAGGCGGGTGGCTTCCGGCAGTGTTTGGCCGGTACGGGGATGGTACGGTGGCAGGACAGAGCCATGGAGTACCCGGAGCAGAGTGCTGGCAGATCGAAGAAATTGAGTACAGTTTTTGGCCGTTTGACGTTTTCTCCGTTACTCTGTACGGTTTCTATGTTCGTACGACTTTTCCTTTGTATTCTCTTCAATTTGTCTTTTATTATGTGCTTTAAGGACTTGTAGGGGATTGTGCATAAGCGCAAGATTGGAAATGAATTGTTGTGAAGAGCGAACGCTTCACTCTCAGCGATCTCGGGAAAACGCTTAGTGCGTTTAAAAGTGTTGTAGAAATGTACCATGATAATTTTGTTTCTTCCATTACCTTTAAGTTAGTTAAAAGTTAAAAGAAAGGTTTAAAAAAATCATTAGAAGTTCTTTTCTGAAAAACAATCTCTTTTTATAAGGCAATCAAACCTTACGAAATTCTATAAGATTCTGAGATCCACCGACCGACCTGGTTCAATAAACACAAAAACCAAAGCCAACATATCAAATAAAACAATCGAAAAAATCGAGAAATCGGACGGCCACGGCTAATTCGTAGGTAAATATTTTTACCGTCCACAATGCGACGGATTTTTCCGGGCTGCCCCGAATTATCGATCCGGCCCACCGCATCGCGGGCCTCGTATTTGTTGTCGAATCAAAAAATAATGCTACCAATGTTTACTGCCGGGTGTTTGGTGACGGAGGGCCGCACCATCAAGATGCTACGGTCCACGATGGGGACGCCCGGTGGATGACCGTCAATGATCCGATTAATGATATTTATCCTCAAACAACTCGGCTCGCTGCAGACCGGCTGGGAAGGTGAGTGCGAATGGGAAAAAAGGCATGATTTCTGGATTGCAAGTGCTCCGGTTAACTGCTAAGCTGGTGAAGATAAATTATTGGCCCGAGTGACGTTGCACACCCCAAATAGTGGGGTGATATATCCTTTTTTAATGATCGTAGCGAGAAGCATTTTTCCTTTATCAATTAAATGGTTTAACTTCACTACTGTGTATTGATATTCGGGTTCCGTTTTATTGGCTGATTGTGCTCAGGTGCTGTAATGCTAGATTTTTAATAATTTATATTTTTATTAATGCAGAGACTTTCATACTAAACAATTTATATACTAAAGTTTGTATTGTTCGGTTTTAAATTAAAGTGCAGTCCTTAACCATACCATATTCAGTGCCTAATTCAACAAGCACTCCGAAACTTATAAATATTGCCAGGTAAATGCATTAAAATGCATCCAATACCTCCTCGGTGCAACATATTAACATTAACACAAAAGGATTACGCTCGTTCGTTCAGCGCCACCGAACCTATAGCTCCATTTTCGGTACACCGTTCAACAACATACGCTCCATTAACGTTGCCATTGATCGGCCCTACACCCTACCCTACTCCCTTCAATCATTCCATCCAATAGTGGTACACAAAAAAGGCATTCATACACATTTTATGACCATATTGTTACACATTGGCAAAACGGTTCCAAACGCGTTATAAAGCCCCGTCTGGCTGCCCAAACAAATCCTCCATTAAATTGGAAACACCCCCACACACGCGTCGGATCGGTCGGCCAAAAACTGCATCTGAAAAATGCATAAAGTGCATTACATTAAAAATCGAAACCGGCGTACACACAAAACCCGTGTGCCCGTGTGTTACGGATATTGCGGTTGAATTATTTATGACAACAATTATTGCAACGACTTTATGCCCCCGCTTTTATGGAAAACAATTGGCCCTGTCGGTTTGGGGCAACTAAAAATCGGTACGATCCTATTAGCGCGGCCCACGCTGCACCTGTGGAGGTGTTTATTTGTTAAATGTTTTATCGTTAGGCTGCGGCAGGATGCGTGAAAGGACATTTACACATTGTTTTGGGATTTGTTTGGAAGGAGCAAAAACAAAAAAATACAATCCATAACGTACAACTGAAACCCTAGCGGAACTGTGGTGGATAGAAGATTTGCTGAGGGAAAACCGTGTATAACAAAAAAGAATAAAATATTGTTTTGTTTGCTGTCACAACAAACCAACCACGGGAAACATTTATGCGGTCGACAATGCATGATTTTTTTCCCTCAACTCAAATATTGATCATGTATTAGCTTTTGCTGCAGCACAGAACATAATAAAAAAAATCGCTCGCCTTAAAAACAACAATTTATGTAACTTTTATAACATTTCCACACAAATATTTCGTCCTTTTTTAATTTGATCAATTAAGTATTTTAATCGTATCTATTTATTTAGAACCATTATTAGCAGCAGCTTATGATTCAGCCCTCATATGGCTTTCATGTTTTGCACTACACATGTTTGTTTAACTTTACGGCCATTAGGAAAGTTTATTTTATCGGTTGCATGACAAACTAACCGTAATTAAAATGACATAAAAAAACCCCAATAAAGCTTACAAAAAGGAATATAAAAAACCTATCACATATACATACACGTATCAAACCCATTTGCAATCATTGCATTGTAGTAATTGTGTGTGCTGATAGACTTGCAACAGTGAGACCTAACAAAATAAAATTAAACAAAACAAAAAAACACGAAAAGGACTCGCAAAATCAGCACCAAAGTGTATCGCGGCTGAATGGCACGTTCCGGGTGGGATTTTGTTCCATTTTTGTTATTATTTTTCTGTCCATTCCTGCTGGCTCCATTCCACCCATCCCCCTCTTCTCTATGTTTCTATAAATATTTGTGATTGGACAACATTCCGCTCGCATTATAATAACATTTTAATCATATTTAAACGATACGCACACACACCGTCACTGAAGCTTGTCGGCCGCACGCCCGTGAGGGGCGTCTTGCAGCGTTTTGTACATACAAAAAAGCCAACATGCCGTGTACATACTACATCGGTGAGTAGGAAAATATTTTTCCGCGGTAAACTTGGCACTGTATGATCTGTGGTCGGACCGGCTGATATCGGCACACAGTGTCACAGCGCTAACTATTTGACCAGCGAACTAGTTCTTGGTGGGTGGGAGGGAGGAGTTTTTTGTTCTTCTTCCTCCACTTACTTGCTTCCTGAGACTCGGTTGACTCACCTCATCAAGGGAGCATCCGTATGAGTTGTACAAGAACTCTTGCTCGTGGTGTGGTAACGTCCGATGGAAGAGATACTGTTTATCATACACGATCGGTTAGATAGCTTTTGGTCCCTCGGGGGTGAAGAAAAGAGCACCCGCAAAATAAGATCCGGCCCGGCACCCGGATGGACAACAGTTCCGCAATTGATGACATCTGTGAAACCACTGGCACACAGTCAATTGGTAGTCGGTCAATATTGGGCCTGCTGGTTTATCCAATTAGCGGCTTCTGTGGCGGAAATCTTCACCGTCTGTACACGGTAGGCTGTCCCATGTTTTGCCTCATTGCAAGTGCCTGAAACATGTTCATTCTTCTTCACATCTTGCGTGTGATATGATAAGGCTTTGATTATCACCAGGACCATATCTGTGGTGTTTGCATATATTCCAACGTGAAAATTATTCGCTCGGTATCGTAACAAAGAAACCTCCACCAAGCTTCAATTCACATGAATTGATGTTGGCTGATTCCTAATTGATGTGCTCCAGCTGACCAATTCCGATTGGAAGATGATAACATTTGTGTTCAGATACTTTTATCAAACGCTTACATTTAAAGTGTAAAAACCAACGATATTCCCATCTAGAGATTTTTTTATGGAGATTTTTTTATGGATGGAGTTTTATGGATGGAGAGTTTTATGGACAATTATTGAAATCGTCTAAAAAGTGAATACAAATTCGCAACATATTGGATCTTTAATTTGGATAAACAGTCTCATGCAATTGTGAATAGGATATAGAAAATACAATACGATTCTGATTTAATTAAATACAGAAACTGAACCAAGTACACCCGGGATAAAGTGCCCTTTCACTGTTCGGAGAAGGAAATGTCTCCCAACCAATGTGAATTGCATACTACATTAAGTTTAGAGTTAGTATAATAGTTGTAAACAATACAGAAACTCAACCAATTCATCCAGAAAAATATTAGGTTTGTTTGTTCGATATTAAGTTTAATTCATAATATTTTAATCCTGGCCTAAACATGAAAACAAGAAAAAAAATTTAAATCATTACTTATAAAATATTTCACGTAATTTAATTTCCTTTTTTGTTTAATCAATTTAACCACGTTAAACGACTTCTGTTGCTAACGACATTAAACCCCACATTTATAGTGACATCCAATCTAACTCCCAAATTTATGCAAATTGTACACACACACAAAAAAACTACCCAAAATGCACCAACCACACACAGCTGGTGTGCTGCCGGGCCTATTTGCTCTGGTGCTCACGGCAGGTTCTAATTAATAAACAAATTATTTTATTTGCAACCAGAAACCAATAAAACGGCCAGAGAGCTACCACCCGTCGGCCATTCTGAAATGGTAGCTCGGTGGCAGCTCATTGCACCACCGGGTCCGGTGTACGCTGGTACAGGTGGTGGTCGGATGGACAACATGTTTCAGGTACGATTGTGATACCACGGCTCCGGCATCCGTGCAGGAATCCGAATCAGTCGAGGCGTGTGCACCGAGATGAGCCGGGTATTGAGCTCGGGCAAACAGAGCACACTGCCGGGGACGGGTTAGTTCGGAATGGCGGTACCACCGAACAAAGGCCAACACTGCTGTTTAACAGCTTTTATATCTAATTAATTATTTTATTTGAAAGTATTTACCTAGACGCTCGACGCTCGGATGACGCTGTTGTTTGTAGAAGTGCATTCCGAGGCCACCGGGTCCTGCGAACTGCACACGTTCACCGCCCCAAATGCAATCCTCCCCTAAGAAATCTCACCGTTCCTGCACGCGCACTAAAGCCTCATCCGGCGGGACCGTATCGCCCCGGGCAAGACGATCTCTTATCAGCACGAACTCAGACCACGGTGGAAGCACACGGTGTGCAAATAACGTTTTGAAATTAAAAATAGAATAACATCGCAAAATAACAAGAGGGGAAAAAAATGTAGTAGTCGCTCGAGATCTTTACCCCTTCGCCTTGGGGAGCGTCTTGCTAGCAAACCGTTTAATCGTGACTGTTTTGCACATTTTATTGCACACCCAGTTGGTAAGCGGTTGGTATGCTGCTGCAGCAGGATGAAATAAAATCGGTTGAAAAATGTGTCGTTTCGGTGCATGAAACGAATGTAAATACTCCGAACATGCACATCCAGCCGGAGTTCCGGGCCGTGCATTTGTACCGCCGGACCGGCTTGCTTATCTAGTTCAAATACTCCGATTTGGTTAATCGCCAGCGAAAAGGGGGGCATATTAATGAACGGAATTTATTGTACCCACCGTAACCGGGCTGGCGGTGGAAATTTCCATTTTTATAAGTTTATTGCGATGTTTCCTGTTGGTTTGGCTTTTTTTCCATTATTTAACCTACAGCTTTTAGTTACCCTTAGTGCGTTATAATAAAAACGAACGGTTCATTGACATTCAAGTTTCGACTTCTCAACAAGACTTTTAATTCTCGTCCCACTGGCGACCAACATAAATCGCTTTGCTCGCTCGCTTAATGCTGTCGCTTGCATTGCCCCTGGCGTTCTGTCCGTCCCCATCATAAGCACACCGAAAAATTAACGAAAAGAAAAAAAGACCAAAAAGAAAATCCGTCCAAACAAACGACATCCAAAATGGCAACCGTTTCACAAACATCTCGTTCGACGAGTCCATTATTTTAAAACGTTTCTCTCATCGATTCCACGCCATATATTGACTCGGCGGGACCCGGGTCGGCCCGGTTGGAAGCGGCAAAAGATGGCGGTTTTTTCCCCATTGCACGGGCGCATCATTGGTGGTGATGTTTTCAATTTCAGCTCATCCCGAAATGTCCAAATATTTCGACCTATACATCGGTTCCCGCATCGGCAGCAGCATCCAGCGAGATAATGTCGAGTAAAAGATCACAAAAACCGTTCCGCCGGTTCCACTTTAACTCATCCAAGCACCGATGGCTGGCTTTCAGGGTGGGAAATGGGTGTTTCGGGGGGACATTGGAACAAAAAAAAAACGAAAACACACACACACAAGTTAGCAAAAGCGATCGAAAAAGACAATGCACCGGGAATGGTAAATGCGGCCGCCATTTCACCGCTCACCACTCAATTCGGGGTTCGGCGAGAATATCGTATCATATTTCAATATTTTATTTCATTTGTTCCCGTCAAATATTTGTGAACGAAAATTTTATTTTAAGAAGTCCACCATCCCCTTCCCAATTCCATCCCCACCAGCTTTTAGCGCGCATCCGCCCTATCGTCTCACCACAAAAAAAAAAAACATCCTTATGCAGTGAGAAAAGTTGATGTGCTTCACATTATTATGGTGGTCACCGATTTTTTCGGATCGTTTGGGGTGACTTGTTGTTTTTTTTTCTGGTTCTTCTTTACTTTACCCAATTTAGCTCACGATGCTGTACCACGTGATGATAATATCGCTTTTGTTTTACTTTTTTTCCATCAGTGGAAGACAAATCGATTTTATTTGAGCTTCGGTTTGGTCGATTTGACTATTTGCTTATGCACTTTTAATGACAGGATGCGTCCCGTGAGCGGAACGATTGATCGAGCCGGCATTTACCGATTGCAAGGAAATTAATTTGCCATTCAAACTGCTTACCAGTGATGCGAAACATCGAGGACAATAAATTGAAAAAACCTCACCCAGTGTACGAAGCAACGAGGCTTAATGCTTCTATGGTCGGTTGGCTATTTTTACGATCGCCTCACCCAATCCCGAACGGAGCGATCTAGCTGGAAAGAGCTAGCCCAGCTAAATCTAGCGACGGGATGTAAACCGATTGGACAAACAAATTACACAACCGTACATTCTGTCGTCATCAGCGTCCTCCTTTGGTTGAAGGTTTCGCTTCGTTGAAGGCCCTCTGTAGCCCCGGTGATGATCGTGATTCCCTGCTGAACCGCCGTAACCGTAACTTTGTAGTGAACTACTGGGCAGGGCATCACACGTTCGGTGGATGAGCCACGCATGTGACAGGTAATTGTTAAACAATTGTTGTTCGTGACTCGCTCGTTGAAATTCCTGGAACCTGCTTTCGTGGAATATCCGGAGGTTGCAAACACGTTACAGACACTTTCCTTGAAATTGTGCGTTTAAAACCAATCTGCGCATCCAGCGTAGGTTGGGGAGATACAAACAAACAGTACTATACGTTGTAGATCTAATAAAATTCTAGCGAACTCGTGCTAGCACACAGACCTCTTACATCGAATTAAAAACTCTCGGAATAGCTCGTCAATTTTAGGAAGAAAAAAAATCAGCTCATCTCTTACAGAAACATTACCGTAACCAAATCCTAGGGAAAGATTAAACCATATGCGATGGTTCCACTGTTCGCTTGATTTATCTCGATGAAGCATCCGTTTTTTTTTCCGCGCCCATTGTGTGATGCGCCTTCAGGGCGCTAGAAATCACATGAATGGATTAAGCTCCTTAAGTACCCTCGCTTTCTCTCTCTCTCACGGGTGCCACAAAAAGGGTACCGATGGCAAGCGGAAATGAACTCGACAGACAGACACAGAAGAAGAAAAAACAACAGCCGCTGTGGCAAAAGTGCTACCTTTGCTTGAACTTTACCGTCAACGAATAAGAGCAAATAGATCCCATTGCGGTGTAAGTATGAATGGTGGTGCATTGGACTGCGGATTAATCTCTCCGACCCGGCGAAAGATACCATGAAGGCGGGAACGAGAACGTAGATGAAGTTTCGTTCGAACTGCTTCAGGCAAAAATCTGTTCCATTCTGCCCAAGGATTGTAACCCGAATTGTATGTAAGCTTGTTACGTTTGCACTCGTTACATGCGTTATCATTTGTTCCTATATGGTAAAGCTTTAACCTTCGTTTCAATAACCAAAACTACACCATCATTTATATAACCACCTACTCGGGTAGGTTCGTTGTTACGATTTTAAGTTTTCCAATTTTCAGATTAGGAGCAGTTTACTATAAACCAACGTATTTATATTTTAAAAATTCCTCATCATCTGGTTTTTAAATATCTTCGGTTTAAGTTGTCGTATTCAATTTTTCTCCAAAATATAGCTATATTATAATAAAAGACGATACCACAGAAAATGATTAAATATATTTAAAAAATTGTTCCCTACCGGGGTAAGTTTTTGAATTAAAAATGGGAGCAAAACAATATTTGTGTCTATGATAGAAAACATGTTGCTCTAGGCATTCCCAAAATTTCATGCAAATAGCTCTGTTTTTTCGAAAGCTTTTTAGAATTAAAAGTGCAAAACATACCCGGGTAGGTGGTCATTGAAATGAAGGTTAAAGTATTGCGAATTTTCTTGCCTGCAGATGACCAGTAGTATAATAAAAATTCACCACCAATCGACAGCTTCCCAGGCCATTATCCCATTCTCCAAGAAAGACAATAAACCATACAGTCAGCACTCGTAATGCCACACAAGCAACTTCACACGCACACTCGCAGCGCATTACTTATCGTACGCCCACCAAACTGTGGCACTGTAGCCCCTACCGCCTCCTTCTCCCCCTCCACACCACACGTTTTTCCGGAACCCGGGGAATTTTCCCGCCGCCATCGCAGCGGAACAGCAAACATCGTTTTGTTTGATGACCAAAGCGCACGATAAACACGGCGAAAATTCGGCTTCTTTATTAGCAATTTTCCAACCGTCCGGGCTTTTCACGATCGGACGCACATTTTATGGTCCTGCCTTCCTGCCTTCCGGTATGCCTCTCTCCGTCTCTCTCTCTCTCTCACACACTCACACTCACGCCTGAATTACCTAATTGGTTTGCAAATCCCGAAAATCTAAATCAATATTTTCCCAAATACTCAACATTATTATCTTTCGGCAAATAAGTTTCCGCCAACGCGCGTTCGCGCACATTTGCCACCGGACCGGGGTACACGCACCGTAGGGAAATTTATTGACGGAGCATTTTCCGCGATAGGTCGTGTGTGTGTGTGTGGAGGTGTGAGTTTTTCGGCTGCAGCTTTTGTGTTTGTGCGTTTTTTTTTGTGTTGTTCCCCGTCACTTGTGGTGGTGTGGTGGGGTGCTGTTGTGTCGCGATGGCTTGTTAATTGGCTTCCCGCGAAATGTGCCGTACATGTGCGAGCAATCGGGCGGAAAATTTACGATCGATTGTTTGCCGCTTTATTCTATGCAAATGGGAGTGCTTGCCACGGGAGTATCTGGACTATGGGGCAGACATATTATTTGTCAACCATCGGAAGGGAATGCATTCCGAGGAGGTATAAATGAACACATATATTCCTAAGCAACATTTATTTATACCAATGCTCATTGTATAATAAAAGAACCTTCCAACGGAGCAATACCATCCATCACCGTGCCTGGGAACTGGGAGCACGGGCACTCATCAAACAAGTGTATCCGGTTTTTTTAGTTGTTTAGAATAGCAAAGTATGATAATAATGTTATTATTCTATCTTTTCTGTGTTTGTTTGACAAACGCTCATATCCAGCGGGTGTGTACATAGTACGGTAATCCACCAAAACGAGCACCTAACTGGATGCTGCACGGGTTTGCACTGCGCACAGGAAATGTTTTCTAGTTTCGTTTTCGGGGTAAACAGCATGTACTAACAAAACGATATGGTAGCCTATATCCAAACCATAAACTGGGCAGCCGGGACACAGGGGGACGAAGTGGGTGGAAAGATTATAATTTAGGACATAAAAGCGCTTTTTTTGCACTGTTCTGTAGTTTACCAAGTAATCATTTGCATAGTGCGCTTTTAAAATGGAATTGTGCGTGGGTTTTGTTGCTGGTAGGTAGAAGATTGTTTTATTATAGCAAATAATTGGAAATTATTATTTTCGGGTAGTATTGATGTTCATTTTTGTGCAATTTTATTATGGACCTTTTGAATGATGTGTGTAGAAAAGTGTAGTGTATGTCAACATAAAACCGGACAAGGCTTAGTCTGCTGAGTTCAATGGTTGTACTATGATAATATTTTTTTTAAATTCATTAGAATTGTTCAAAATTTGTTAGGTCCTTGTCCTAAGATATGGCTTTAAAAATAATGCTGAGTTAGTAGTTTTGATTTGGAGTATCATTGACTACGATCCAAACTCGTCTCGAGATGCAAGTACACTTCTTGCTCACTTATGAACTCCTAGGAGACTTTAATATTTTCTAGAATATCTTAATATTTCGTAAAGTTCTTTACTGTACATCGGGGTGCATGGCATTTGTGGAACCGTCTAGAATTAGAATATTGAATCCTAATTGGATACAAACATATTGGAATTGAAACAGTCTTACTATGTCATACACAAATCTTTCACAATATCACAATATATTCGTCATAAGAGACACTTGACATTGGTCTCATAAATGACTCTGAGACATGGATTCTGCTTTAAACTGATGAATAGTTCTTAAATTTATTCCAGAGCTAGAACTGTTACACTCATATGAAGTAAAGAAAGGGAAGTAAAGGCTCAACTGGGATCGGTGGGTTATACATGCCATGAGAAAGACTCTGGATGACTCAGAGTTGAGACTTAAGATTTTTATGACCGATGTCTCAAATTGAGATGAAGTGAGTGTGTTTGTGAGAGTCATTGCAAACTGAGATTACATTATTTAATGATTAGGGCTATCTTGGGTATCATATTCTACCTATATTAAAGTAAGTCGTAGCATTAGTATGACACCACTACTCATTTCTAGTCTTAGTTTTATTACTCAGGCTGTGACAACTCATATTTCGGAGCTATAATTCAAATTTTCAAATGAACCTGATAAAGTAGTCATATAAATTAGTTACACAAACAAATGACCGGTACAAAGATCTCGTTACGCTCGGATGGAAGTTTTGGATTAAACAAGGACCAAGATATAACCTCATCGAAGCTTTGTACAGTCGATACAGCTGGTTTATCGATATAGCTGGTTTCTTAACGGTTCTATATTCGGCGATATATAATATAATCAAGAGCATTTTAGTAAGCTAACATTTTGAATCAATTTTAACTAAAAAAACATCATATTTATACTATTCTATTTTCTTAGTCCTGTCGAAATGCAGGTAAAACTCTATACCTACAGTATTATACATTTTTTGTTCTTAAGCTTCGTATACATTATTGCAACCCTGCCATGTTTACCACAAATAATCGACAATCCCCTAAAACCGGTTCGATCGGGCTAAAAATTGATACACATGTTTGACGTTCTTGTTGCTCGACAAACACCGGTTAAATGGCGACCGGTGCGATAATGGCGCCGACGGTGTGGGTTAAGAGTTCTAATTAAATTTCGATCCGAAGCGCACCGGCGCTTTCCCCAAAAAACCTTCCGGAAGCTGTAGCACGGCATGTTATGCGCGTGTTTTTATACGATCCGGACCACCCCGCTCCATCCTCCCAACGACCAGCGCCACCGTCCGCTGTCGTCTTGCGAATCGGCTCGCTAGAAATCTATAGCTCAAAATCTTCTTTTAATGAAATAAAAACAACAGCATTGTAAGTAATTAAGTTTTATGCTTCGGAAGCGAACCATTTCGCATTTCTAGACCAAGTCACGAATTCAATTAAAAATTTATCCTTTCTTCACAACCCGTTTTTTTTAAGCTCGCTGCTTCGCTTCAACTCGTTCGCTGCGGCTCATTTGATATGCAGGGACAAGGTGGGTCTGCAGGGTGCAAAAAAGCAGGAAAAAACCCCCACACACACACCCGCTTGAAAGTACAAATTGTCAGCACTCCAGCCCGGTAGGGTGGAGTTGGCCAGAACTTGAATGGAGAACGGAAGGAGGCCGAGTGTGGAAAATCTCGATTCTAACCGCTTGGAACGGTGGAAAGCGGCCGGGAAAAGCAAAATACGCGACTTTTAATTTGAAATTGCTTGCCATCCTGGTGGGCTGAAATTTTACTTTTATTACGTCACAACGTCTGTGGTAATGGATGTTTCGTGAGTTTCATTTAAGCGCCATTGCGACACCAAACACAATCGTGCGGTTGTTTGTTCGAACAGTTTTATATGTTGATTTTTAACAACGTTGGTTTAAAGTAAAACCAGTTGAGTTGAAATAATTCCCCCATTTTTGCATCAAAGATGCAAAGATTGGATGTTTTTTACCATTTGGTTTAGGAGTTTATCGTTAATTATCGTTCGATAATTGTTAAGAATTCCTGAATCTTTCCTCGCACTCCGTTATGAAGGAAACAAAGAGACGTAATTGTTTCAATACCCACCGCTTAGCTTCTTCACCAGCAAGAGCAGAACGTCCCCCGAAACCGCACGATTGATGCCGATGAAGCACTTCATCCCGGTGATGCAGTTTATCATTTGCCGGTACTCAAAAGCGGGAAGCCTTCGATGGGGGGGGCTGTAAAGTAAAGAAAAATGCATTTTCACTTAAGTCCACTTCACCTTTGGCAAACAACGAACCGGTACCGCGAAACGAAGTCACCGGTTCGCGCGGTCAATTGATGGCGACGACGGCAAAGATCAAAGCCACCGCCGTCCATCGTGCACCTGCCGGAGGTCCTTCAGCGTCCCACCCATAGGCGCACATCTTTCATCAATATTTCACCTGGGCCGCACCAGGGCCGCCCGAAGGTGCCCTTTTGTTGTGCCCCGGTGTCGGCCGCCATTTCGCGTACGGTTCACTTAAAAAGCGAGCTTCAAACGGATGGCCATAATTTTAATAAGTTTTGAGTGATGATGATAGCACTCGACGTCCGCGCGCCCATAATGTCTCTCGGGTAACGGGTGGGGTGGGCACACGCATGCACGCTTAATGTACGGTAGGGTGCGCTCATAATGGGGCACACAATTTCCCAACAATGGAGGGCCCATGTTTTGTGCTTCGGTAGTGAAAATGTCCCCCACGAGAAAGAGGATGGGGATAATTCTGCGAGAAGGCTTACGATGGGCTTTGATCGTTTACAGCGCGCGTACTTTCTGATTTGCCATTTACCGATTACTTGTAGCATTATTAGAACTCCTTCACGGATACTCCACTTCCGTATCGATTGGAACGGCCTCAAATCATCAAAGGGTAGATGGGAACAGAAAATTTGAACAAATTAACGAGCGATGAATTAATAATGATGAACTTCAAACGAAAATATGGACGAGCTAAACTTTGTTCGAAACCTAATAAAAGTTGTTCTGGGAAAAAATAAATTCAATAATTATTGGAACGTATTGTTACCTTTTAATAGAAAATTTCTTCTCGTGAAATAAACTACATCTAAAAACAAGAAAAACATTAGAAACATATAATAAATAAATGTAACAGTTTGCATCAAAACTGACGCTTTTCATGAAACAATTTCTGCCAAAGACGACGAATTTCTCTCGTTCCGGACCGTAACCAACCAGGGTACACACATGGCGGCTGTTAATCGAAACTTGTCTAATCCTTTTTCCCATTACCATCCCCAGACACACATCACTCATCCCGGCTTCCGGGAAAACTATCTGAATTCATAATTTATGAAACATGTTTACAAACTGTCCCGCCAACCAAAACGAGACGGCCTCCCACTAAGCGATCGCTTTCCATTTTGTGGGGTAAGCGTGAAACAAAATGGAACCGTACCATATGCGTGTGTGCGTGTGTGTGTGTTTGTCTGTCGTACGGTCGGAGATGGAGCCATTTCAGTAAAAGATGTACCGTCACCGGTTGCCAACAGCCGAGCATCCCACACCAGTTCTCATCAACCCGATGGATCATCCGGTTGACAGGATGGAGTGAAAAAATTATGATACTGATAACGATGGAGCTGCTCGACAGATTCACGATGATGATGATGATGGGGATGGTTTAGCTTGGTTTCTTGGCTAGAATATACTTTAACATGCTTGAATACGAACTGGTATGTGGAAAAAAACCATCCCACGGAATATTATTTTCACTACTTTAATAGTAAAACAGTTTTAATATTCTTTTATGGAAGTGAAGGCGTTTGTACCTCTGTTATTAATTTTTTGATTATGTTTCAATCCTTTCCTTACTCCAAAATAATTTAAATGCTTAAATTGATATTTTTAAGGTTTTTCAAGAAGAGGTTTCGCACTTTAGTTTGAAGAACTTTTCTCACCTCATGATCGTCTATTATATTCTTCCCTTTACTTTGAATATCAACCCTTATAATGTGTTTTGTGTTTGAGTAAACTAGAGGTAAAAGTTCCAAACTTTTAGCTTAATTAATTACGCACCCTACCGTACGAAAAACAAGCAAAATAAAATAACTTTCTTCCGGACAATTCCGTCTCCCGTTTTTGCAGCACAAACTTTCCCCAGTGATATGCGAAAGCCCTCCAAACATCATCCCGGCCGTAATCACAAGTAATATCTGTTTACACTGCACTTTCCGTCGATGCAAAACGATCGTCCAGAGTTGGAAACTCATTCCGCTAAAACCGGGCACGCACGCCACAAAGACGTGCAATTCCAACATAAATGCTGCACAAACATTGCGGCGCAACAGCGTTTCGGGTGGGGTTTTACTGCAATGCAATGCAAGCGTGAAAGGAAGAAAACTAGCTTTGCAGATTTGGTGAGCGCAACGAATCATTCGGCGGCATTCACGATTTGCTGTAAGCTGTGCGTTTACCTAAATTACATCAAACAATCACGCTGGAACGGTTCGTTTTTATCGCACCCTTCTTGAGCACATTGCAACATCAGTGTCTTTTGACCAAGAGGCGAACAGGGAAAACAAAAAAATATCATCCATGGCACAAATGCAAAAGTCGCTCAAATGTACCCGGCGAAGGAAAAAGTCAAAAAGTGAAACTGCAATTCGCGGCCCTAAAGTAACGCCTGCATGTCGGCGAGTGGTCGCGACCGTACGGCCCACCATCATCGGCAAGATCCTGATTTTCCATCACGCCCAGCACCCGTAGACACAGAAAACGTGCCTGGTTTGCTCTTGGCACACATCCGCATTAAAACCATCGTCCACCCACCAAAATCCATCCAGTGTTCTGACCCATCCCGGCAGTCCACTACGATAAGACGAATTTTCGGGACAAAACCGCGCTGAAAATGCCTTCCGAAATTGTTTTAATGGATGAAACGGTTTGCAGCACCGGTGGAAAGGAACCAGAGCACTCCTGCGGATGCACCTAAACACACGACGTTTCGGTGCAAAAAAGTCATTCCAGTGATTACACTGCCGCGACCAGAAAACTGGACACTCAACGCTCAAGTCATCTGCCGGACCAAGACTTCGCGGAAAGGATCAGCCGGTCCATGGTCCGAACCTGAACCCACCCGGCAGACCACCGTCCGCGTGAAGGAAATAATCCCGTGAGACGCATCCCGAAACTGCACCCAAAAGCTGGCCCAGGGATGGTCCACCGTCGGCAGGGAGTCCGGAGTTATTTACCGAACCTTAACGCGCGAGACGAAGTACGTGTGTCCGGAGTGTTTGCGCTAGTGTAAAGTTTCATTCCATTTTCTTTGCTTACATTTGCCGCAGTGTTCCCTGGTGCAGTGCGATGCAGAAGGTCGACATCGAAGCGCTGATGCTGCTGCTGCTGCTGTTGCCGCTGTTGTTGGTACAGTGGCCGGTACCGGATTATCAAGCGGACCTGCAAAACGCGACCGCAGAAAGAAACACACACGTCCGTACGAGACAGTTGACTCGAGTCGAAGGCAGACTACGGCGTGGTACGGTACCAACCAGAAGTTGCATGCCCATAGGAATGCATTTGCGTCAAGTCATTTGGCCGGTCGGCTCGTCCTTTCTTGTGTACGATCTTTGCCAACATGGAGGCAACATTGTTTGGCGAAATGTTCGCGCTTGCAACGTTACGGACATGTGCGTTATCCTTTGCTAATGGTAGGCGTACAGCTACGGTGGCACGAGCCGTGTGGACTAGCAGTGACTTATGAAAGTGGTTTTCAGCTGAAGTTTGTTTATCTTTTGAAATATTTCGCGAAAGATCAGATGCTTTATGTGAACGATCTGTAATTCTACGGATATTTTAAAGAAGTGGGTAGATACTCCACAACACTTCTTTAGCGTTATGTAAATATGTTTTTTTAGTATATTTTTTATAGTAAGTAAAGAAGCCTCTAAGATATAGCAAAGGACATATAGAGGACATATAGAATTATTAACAATAATTCTTGAACAACTACAACCCGAGTGCTCCTGGAGTAAGGTGCCTTTTCATGGTTTTGAGAAGGAAATGTCTCCAAAGCAATGTGAATTGCATATTACATGAAGTTTAGATTTAAGATATAAGTTGTAAGGCCATCCTTTATGAATAAAAAAATCTTGAACAACTTACAACAGACAGCAGAACAGCGAAGTTAGCAAAAGCCATTGTTTATGTTCGTTTTTCACACCTTTCATCTGAAATCAGTATTCTACGCATTGTTTTGCGAGGTTTTACATTTTTGAGTTCCAGTTTAAATAAATTAACCACAAGAACTTATTTTTCTTATTTTTTCTGAGAGACATGGCTTGCTCGACAAGCCGTTTCCAGGAGACTCGGTCCTAGGCTACATCCGATCTCCTCAGGTTGGACTCCACTAGATAAGGATTATTTTCATAAATACAGTTCTCAATGTTTCTTTCACTGTGTCTTTTATATTTTACATCTGTGGAATTGGCAGCCGCCAGGGTCCCCGATTTGCCAGCTTCAGTCTTCAGTTCTCAAACAATCGTTGATGCTACGGATCATCTTTTAAAACATATCGAACCTCAGTACAACATATTCTTCATTTGAAACTCCGAAGATTGTCAGCTTCGGAACCCGATTCCCTCAGTCACACTTTTATTGACTTTCTTCGCTAATTTCGACGTGGTCTCTATGAAGAGTCTGGCCACTGGTGGGGGCTCCAATTTACATTCCGCTTGGGGCCTCCAAGAAGCTGTATCCTTCACTGACCTACTTAAGTTATATTAAAGTGATATTCTATACACCTGTACAACCATTTAATGAAACAAAACATGTTTTTTTATAATTATTATTTGGAAAACTAAATCAAACAGCTTGGTATTTTGCATAGTTGGACCTTGCTGAGAGACGCTTAGACATTTAGAGGATAGATCATATAATAAAAAAATGTCTTCACAAGTTTTATTAAATGAGCCACTACCAATAATTTAGCTGAACCGAAATTATTTTATTCTCAACTCTAAACCGTATCCAATGTTGCATATTTTATAGACCCGGTTAGTGAAACCGTAGCACCAAATCAAACACCGGTTAAAAATGCTACCGGCAGTAAAAGTGAACGCAACGATCCCGTTGATATCCTTTTGGCACGATAATCTTGGGCTGATTTCACCGCCAAACTTTTCCATCACCAAACATCTTGTCAGTCAACCAGTCATAATGTTAATTAACAATTTTCCATCACCACATCAGCCCTGGCAGTCCGGGCGACACTCGAAACGCACTGTACCGTTCGGGGTCCGGTAGAGAAACTTTTGCTAACCCCACGGCCGGCCCCAGAACTCAGCCGCTACTAATGTAATAGAATAATCTTCCAGTGCTCTCACATCATCCGCGCACGACTGACCGAGCAGCGACCGAGTGCGCCGGTTGGAGTGGATGCAAAATACGCCACAGATATGGAACGCCTCCGGTACCGGTGTGCTGGCAGAGTGCTTCTCCTGCGTACTGTCTCGCAACAAACTTCCCGCAAAGCTTTGGGCTTTGGAAATATTTTCTATTAAAAGACTGTCGGGCATTTGCTACGGTGTACGTACCGAAAAACTTTGTTAATTAAAATTATAATGCTACTACTTTCGCTCGAACCGGCCTACAGCTGTCTCCACCGCCACTGGAGTTTCCTTGGCAGAAGTAAGAGAAAGTAATATATAAATATAAAAACATACCCTTAAGCTAACTTTGAATACATACTTCTATCCCTGCACCGTAAGAGATGAATTTTACAGAAATGCTTAAGCGCATTAAGAAAAGATTTTATTTACCTACGTTCTCAAACTTTGTTAAAAAAGTATTAACAGAAAGATTTATACACTCGAAAAACTACTCGTATGTATACTAATGAATAAAATATTGCACAAAACACAAGGCAGGTGTTGTCGGAATGTCCATGCCTTTTATGTCTATTGACACAAGTACAGTGGGTCGGTTTTGTGGTTATGGTTTATGTGCATCTTTGCCTCAGACATAATGACTCATTTTCTTGTTTGGTTCCGGTACCGTATCTTGTGTATCCTTGCCTATGAAATGCAATAAAATATATGGCATCCAAAAAGGTCTAAAACCACTACTACCCGAGATTAGGGAAGCAGTATTTTGTACCTCCCATCTAGCTAGCCCTCCTGAGCGGACCTGACACGGGACGGGACTTTTGGTGGAAATGCTTTTTTCATTATGTGCAGTACTTTCGGCTCTGCAGTAGTTTGGGCTGTGGCCATTTTCCGTACTATATGAAAACGATGTTTATTTATTTTCCCAATAAAAGAATCATGTTGTGTATGGGATAAGGGCGCATGTTTGCTTCACCCATCGCCAGCCAGACTAATATGCCGCAGATGTACCATCCAGCTCGCATCTACTTACCCTCACTGCTAGTCTACACCAAAGCGAAACCTGTGTTCCTACTGGAGTTCCCCCTGGAGTTTCTTGTGCTCGTATCGCCAAACAAAAGCAAAGCCAAAAAAAAAAGGGCCGTAAGAGATTATTGTTTTAGTCAAGTGCAAAACCACATGGCGAGAACCGCCCGAGAAACTCACCGCCCGGAAAAGCAAGATTTGCACCTTATCTGCACCGCATGAACCCACCGTGTGGTATTATTGTTGTTTGTGCATTTAGCAGCAACAACAGCGCTCATTTGCACCCAAAACACAGTTGGATTGGAGTTGGGCAACCCGGTTGGTACTCCAACATCTGGTGTGGCTTTGAAAGCGGTTGTACTTCCCGAATAACTTCACCCCAGGCCCGGGGGAAAATCCGGCACCGGATCATCCGGTCACTTGTGGTGAAATGCTTCAGTCGACCCGGGGATGTCGTCTAATTGAAACAAAGATATTGGAATATCCCAACACGATGGGATAGGGCTGATGGAAAATCCAAAGCTAAGCTACAGAACGCAGACAGCAGGTGGAACCGATCCGTACCTTGATGGAAAGGAGTGATGCTGGTCTAATACAGTAATAAAATTGATTTCCAATTCTTTCCAATGCAGACGAACCTAGAAACAACCATAAAAACGCCAATCCGGCAAGAATTTCCACCAAACGTGTCCTGGCGAAAGATGGTGGGGGGAAAAAAGAAAAACTCCCCCAGACTGACGTTCGCCCATCGTCACTGCACTCACTTTCCCTCTCAAACACACATACAAACAAACATACACACACACATACGGGTAACCACGTAAACATAGTTCGCGAATGGCTGCGTGCAGTCGTTCTTTGCCAAACACCAATATTTGCTCATCTTTAGAGTGCTTGAATGAAAAATGTCCATAAACCATCTTATCTATGGCGAATGCGTCTCGCCGATGATGATGGTGATGATGCCGATGATGGTGATGATGTTGATGATGGAAGAGTGTGTTACCAGTGGTCTTGGTTTTTGCTGACCTCGACCTCCTTTTCCATGGTGCAGAAGAAAGGTGACGATGATGATCATGACGATGTTGGAAAACTTGTCCCATTGCGTCCCAACTTGGTCCTGCCGACTGAAGATCCAAGCTGAATCTCATCACAATACGAATAACCATACTGAAATTCGATTTGTTTCTTGTTTTATGGTGATATTTCTCTTCATTTTCTATTAAGCAATAGAACACAATTTACAAGCATTTCTTTCGTAATACAACATTCCATTCCAACAAACGGAATCCTTGCACAAAAACGTCACAAACAGAGCTCACAGCGTATCTTCTCAAGTACCAGGTACGGTTGGGAATGGGAAAAAGGTGAAATTATTGTTACAACACACGGACGTTTTTCACGTATGGGTCTGACGTGGATGGCCCTTGCTGTTGGTAGGATGAAAACCCATTCCGTACGTCCATTTTTGTATTTCTTTTTGCTATTTTGGCACTACAAACAGGCACGTGGTGAAGTGGTGTATTATTTTATTTCGTTTTTCACAATCGAAAGCACGTCCGACGAAAGGTTGGGTTGGTCTTTTGGGAGGCAGTCGCAATGCCGGCCCGCTAGCTGACGATGACAAGCGTTTGACGCGCCGGTACAGAACTGTCCACTTTAAATCGCTGTCGACATCGATGTGTGCGAAAATCAAACAACATTTCATGCTGCACTCGATGGCCAACATTGAAATTGAAGTGCTTGCATTCTGCAACGGGGTTCTTGTGGGCTCTCGTACCGGACGTTCGGTTCGGAGGGCTATAATTCTCACCCCCCTTAGGGAAAGCCGTTTGTCTTATGGCAGTTTGTCTCTCGACTGCTTCGAAGAAGGTGTCCTCAGTTCATTTATAGTCCTGTAAAAGTGAGTAATTTTTACCACAAATATAAACACATTATCAATGCATAAGCGTCACACTTTGTCTTGTCTCGTTGGGCGTTTTCTCGTTTGATTGCGCCTAGCGTCTACCATATCCGTACTACGGCAAGTTTAACAATTTCCCATATTGATTTTCGCTTCGGACAGTACTGAGGTGGCGAGGAAGATGGATCCTTTCGTCAACATTCAGCACTAAACAACACGAAGAACATCCGTTTCGGGACACGGGACTAGATTGTGCTACCACACAGACACAGCCCTCCGTACGCTCCGTATCTGCCGGAGGGAAATAACGGCTGCAGCAGCATCGGCTACGTTCTGATATGTTTCATATATTAGTTCCGTTTAAACAAAACATGCATAAATGGAAAATTGCAAAATGTTGTTTGCGTTCGCTGGATGGATTGATGCTGGTGGTTCTGGTTGTATTGCTTGGGATTTCATCGAACCACGAGCGCACGAGCACACACACTCTTCTGGCTGGAAGCTTGGAGGCTTCAGGGCCAAAATTTTTAGGTGACATGCCCTGCTCGATTCATCATTCTGAAAGCTCGGTTTCAGGTATAAGTTTTTGCTGTGGTATTCAATGTTATATCCACCTTTTTTACATGCAGCGAAACAATCAATATGTAGACTAATCCGTGATGTTCAACTTAAAACGGCTTTGTTGAGCTAGTGATTTTTTCATCAATCGCTGTCGGTATGGTAAACAATCCGATACATGCATGTATTTTTGATTATATAGAGGAATTTCTTTTTTTTAGCATAATAGTACCTTATACAGTTCACTATTCAACAAAGATATGAGATTTCATTGTCATGAGATAATAGCTTGAAAACTTGAAATAAGTGTATGAAGAACATCTAAACAGATAGAGCGGATAGAAAATCGAACCAAAGCGTTCACATACAAAATAATACTATAATGTAAAATTACTCAACATGCGCAATGAGACTTCAGAAATTACATGTAAAAGATCGCTAGAAATGGAATATTAAAATAATATCTCAAATGTCATTGATCTTTTAAAAATTTCTGTTTTTTCCTCGGACCATTAAAAAGATCTTGCAAAAAAACAATGGTTTCTCGAATGTGGCCTTTATGTTATGTGACACGAAACCATTTTCAACCCTGCGAATTTCTAATTCTAAGTGTAAGGATAGACGGGGCGGTCCGATGGCCGAGGAGATAAGCGGCGCCGGTCTCATACGGCAGGACCGGGGTTCAAATCCCATCTGGACCGTTCCCCCGTAGTGAGGACTGACTATCCAACTACGTGGTATCAATAAGTCTAGTAAGCCAGAAATGGCAGGCATGACCGAGTAGGTCGTTAGGCCAAAGAAGAAGAAGGATAGACATCCACTGCAATTTTGCAACCCCTCATTTTTATCTATTTCTTCAACATTTAATAAATTTATTCTCAACAAACTAGTTCCTTTCTAGTTGTGTTGCTTCCAAAGATGAGTGATTCCTAAAACAAATGTTGGATCCCAAAACAGCTATAGCCATAGAGCAGTGTACAAAATAGTATCTGCAAGAGTCCCAATTTGACGATGTCCTTATGAGTTCTTTTTCACAAAAAGAAAAATCATTAAATAAACAAAGCATATAGCAGGTATTGGATAATTGTATTGTATTGGAGGAAAGACAAAGCCACTTCTTGCCCATTTGCTTTTTAGTATGATTCTAATGTTCGCAAATATTCAAACAGCTCAGTTGAAGTTATGTCCTGAACAGCACTTTGAAGTTTACTGACATGCACCGGAGGAGTTGATGCCTTCCTCAGGGTAATCTGGAGATCAAGACTTCTTCAATATCGTTATTTAGAGACGTCACTGCCCTGAGTTTCAGGTAATGCCTTGCCTAGTGATGGTCGTAATAAAAAATCTATAAATAATATTAGCAGTAACTAGAATCGACTTCTTCGCTTTTAGATCGCTGTACAATCAACCTACACGTCAAACACCATTCTAATGAAGAGTAGATCGTTTTCATAATCTCGCAATCAATTTCCTGAGATGTTCACCATTGCCTCTGTTCTAGAAGCTTAAAATAATTCTAATTATCCTCTAATCACCAATAACTGTTCAATGTAATGCTATTTAAAAGTTACCCATCTAACGCTCACTATTTCTCAGCTTTCCAACACAAAGGACAAAGGATAGAAGCAGCAAACTCGATTAACCTTTGCACCAGCAAAAGTCAACCATTTGCCGCACGGCAAAATAAAAGGTGTCAATTTCTCTTTACCCCCCATGTTTTCCAAATGCACGCTACTCCTGCTGTGCTGTAAACCGATTCTTCATGGCCAATTGTACGATACAAATGGACATCCGATTAGCACAGCATGACTTCCCGAAGGTTTCACATCCCAGCAGGAGTTTGGGAAAATTGATGTCAGCGAACGTAGCTAGCTAATGGGCTATTTAGCTGGTGTAGCAAATGAATTTTAATGCCATAACTTTGGGGGAAGGTTTACGAAGGATTTGCAATGTAACAACTATGGGATAGTGAATCATTTCGACTATTGCACAATTTTAGAGAAATATCTAGAAGAAAACACAGCTGTGTGTAGCATTGTAGACAGTTGAAAGAACACTTTAGGGAATGGTTTAAATGGCACACTTCACCCAACGCTTCCTTTTAATCACGTTCCTCTCCCATACGAACCCCAGCCATGTAATCGAATGTGTCGATGCTGATAAAAAGAGTAGAATGTACTTCTCCACGCACTCCCCCGTACCAAAACGCACCGCATAAAACAATCAAACCCGATCAAAACAGAACACCATCTTCATGCGGTACGAGTGTGTTTGTAATCTAGTGCGGAAAAAATGTGAAACAGCAGAGTGTTTTAAATTAAAACTGATGGCACGTGGCACGCCGTACGCCATTGTTGGTCAACGGCGTCACCGCCGATAATGAAGTCCAATGTAATGAAGGCCCGCGGCACGCTCGCTCAAGTGGCCATTGCTATTCAGAGCGCGCGCGCGCGTGTTGACGAGGGTTTGGAAGAAAGTTTTAGCTGATCGTTTATTCGTTATATCGATGCCGGGAAGCGTTGGATCGATAAGAATGGATGGAGGTCGGGGCTAACCGCAAGCATTTAAAATTAGTAGCACATTTCTTTGCCATCAGTAGAATGTGGCCACGTACGTTACACTTGCAATTCAAATTATTATATAATTCCTCATTTTTTCTTCTATCTCCTATCACTGTTTAACCTTCATTTTAATGACCACCTACCCGGGTATGTTTTGCCCATTTAATTCTAAACAACTTTCGATAAAACAGGCATTTTCTTAATGCATAGAGAAGAGTTTTTTCTATCATATAAACAAAATATCAGAATTTTCCTATGTTTTTAATATTGTTTTGTTTCCATTTTTAAATTTTTACCCTTCTTCTTTATAACCACCTACCCGGTAACACATTTTTAAAGTAATTTTACGATTTTCTGCTTTAAAGTTTAGTACTATTAAGCTGTATTTAAAAAAAAAAACATTGACCGCGACAACTTAAACCGAAGATAGTCGCCATTCAACCTGAGAGACGAGAAAATAAACGAGAAAATTCGAATACACAACGTATTAACGTATTAACTACCCGGATATGTGGTTATAGAAGTGAATGGAGGCCAAATAATTGCACGAAAAAAATCCTGTATTAAAGAAAAAAAAGGTTTATAAAATTATGTACCTAATCTGAAAATTAGAATTCCTAACAAAAGTTATTACTGCACTTAAACACATTTCAACATGTAAAATAGCAAAATTCTATGCAAAATGTATTATCTACCCGTGTAGGTGGTTATAGCAATGCAGGTGTATTTTTGGTTATTGAAACAAAGGTTAATCCTTTTCGTGTTTTGGGATCTTATTGGAGGCTTTATTGTTTATGATCTGCATTAAACGTTAATTTGAAATATCTCTTGCTTAATTCCCCGCTGAGGTATGATCGGTACACCCAATTTAGAACATGCCAATTCCGATGCTTTTCAATCATTTCTTTTCCACCATCGTATTGGATGGCACCCAACCAAGCGTAAGGAAAACTGAACCAATTACCACTGGAAAAGTGTACGCGGCACGAGGGTTTTCTTTCTCGTTTTTCTGCCCCGTACAATTTTTACCTTGCCGCGTTCGTCGGCCAAAGCAAACAAACATTAATGATCAAACATCTGCCAGGCCAGTACCGTACCGGGCAATCCATTCATTCATTCATTCATCCCATACCCATCCTATGCACACAAATGTCCTTCGTGTTTTTTTGGGCCATGGTTGCACCCTTGCGTGTGGGGTCGACGTTGCAGCCAAACCGTTGTGCGTTCCCCTGGCGCTAGCTAGCCGACAAAAATATTACCGAATGCAAGCAAACGGTTATGGAGGTAAATGAAATATTTCTGCAGTTTCACTTTGACAGTTTACAAAAAAATTCCAACACTTTGTCCAGGAACTCAATTGCCAATGAACGGGGCCTTAATGTGATTGCTATCTGATAGTTTGCACGTAAATGCAAAAGGCATAAATTCGTCCAAATCGCATTACAAAGCTACAGCCTCGTCACGGAGATTGTCGGTGGATTGGTCGGTGCAGATTTTGTTAGTCGCATTAGCCGGCGCGAACGCATTCGTTTCCGTTGCAGAAGGATTATAATTCACTCAATGAATTAGCAAGCGACGAACCCTGAGAATGGGACGATGATGATTGTTTGTGATTGAGTTAACTTTGTCTGGCGCACTGTGTGCATTGTGTGTCCGAAATCATTCCCCAGTGTAACAAAAAAAACCCCCCCGAGCTGACAATTACAACGTAACAATTACAACGGTTTACATTTTTCATTAACTTGTCTCTGGCCGTTCGGTAAATAGAACTACCGGGGGCTCGTGTAACAATAACAACAGCAGAGAGAAAAAAAAATCATCATCCACCCGAAAAGTGTCAGTGCCCGGGTTAACATTCTGCGATAGCGGTGAGAAAACAAATTATAAACATGCGACACCGTTTTTCCACTAGTGCGCGAGCGCTCGTGTGTGTGTGGGTACGTGTGTTTGTATTTGGCAACCAAAAACGGTTCAATTTATTTGACAATTTGTTCAAAATATTAGACAAGCATACAAAAAAAACACGGCAACCAAATAGATATAGCGAAATGCCAACACGTGTTTAACAGTGTGTTTCACTTGTCACGCTCCTGCGGGAGTCTACTACATGGCTGTGGCGCATCGATACATCGATTAAAGTAGTATAGCGTCTGGGTGGTGAAATATCAATTTTGGTCAAATAATAAAATACATACACACAGCCAGACATTGCAGGTTTGCAGCTGGTGTGGAGGGCAATTGGTTTGAAAAAAGAGTAGAATTATAAAGAAAAGTACCTCACCTCTCAGTATGCCGAGTATGCAACCACACAATAGGATGCATTATGGAGGGGTTTTTCCTATATTCGGAGCTGTAAATGTATATGACCACCCCGCATACAATCCACCTAATAACGAGCCATATTTTGGGGTGTTCGCATGCGTTACAACCGTCGTGCGCCTTGGTTCGTTTCGTCGGCAGGATAAATATTGGTACATCAAATAGCTTCAAACACTTCTAGACGTGGAGTCGGTGGAACCCTTTCCCGAAAAGCGTTCTGTTTGTCCAGAACCGGTGGTCCGACTAGACGGTCGGTATATTCGTTTTTTTCCCCCCCTTTCTTGTTGGTCGGTTCCGTAAGGTGATATTTACCGATGCTGCCACAACAGCTTTTCCGTACGCTTCATTTCAGCGTCCCAATTCAGGGTGGCCGTTATCGAGGAACAGTGTGTTCCTGGCAGGATGCTGCAACAGTCGGTCCGGGAATGCGGAAGATGTAAACGTACAATTAGCATACGGTATGATACGGTGCCAACATACGAAATGAACTTCGCCAAAGCTTTCTTGGGAGATGCGGAATTGGATAGAATGGGGTCGATTGTTTGACGATCGGCAGTTGAATATGGGTTGAGCTGTTTGCACGCACTTGGTAGGGCATTTTTGGTGAACCACCCAAATGTAACAGGTAAAAAGGCGCAATATACTTACGGTAAAATAACCGAACAATTGTAAGAATTTCCTGAGAGTCTATTAGCGCTTTGGTAGCCTTTGTGTGCTTGGTTTACATAATTTAATATCATTTACAAAGGTTTCATGATAAACATTGTAGTACCAACTGCTTTCGGAGGGTTTTTGTGTTTGGCATTTGCAGTTTTCTTTATCTTAAGTCTTTTTTTTCCATATTCTAGCAGTTAAAATGTTTATTGACTGTTTTTAGCTAGTAGATAAGCCTGAAAGTATGCAAATTCCTAGTTTTTTTATTTACATATCGTGTGAAGTTATGTTACACAATTATTGGCAATACTGAAAAAACAAAATTAGGAAACGAATTAGTAAGCAAAAATTTATCACATCTTGAGGTTAAAAGATGAAATTTGATCTTAAAGTGTGACAAGAATATAATGTAAAAGTTATAGGTACTAGTAAGAAATGATGAATTTACAATTTGTTTTTCTTGATGTCAAACTAATTATTAAAAATGTGTGTTAAGAAAGCTAATAAAATAAAAGTAAGGTAATACAAATTATAAAATTTATTTAAAAACGAATTATTTATTTTTAACCCCTGAATGTATGCAATAGAAAGCAGAATGTGTATTTTAGGTTGTATCTCCAGTTTCCTACCAATTTATCAGGACAATAGCTCTACGGGGTTATACAGCTTCTCGTTGTCAGGTAGTTGATCGTTTCCCTCACACCGTACTTTCTTCGGACACGGAAAAGCCTTATGTTGCGGAATGGATCATTATTAAGCGTGCGCATTGAAGCTTCCATTGTGTCACAACGGTGGCACAGTTCCGGTACAACCACGGTAACCTCGCCCAAGGGCCACAAGACCGGGAAGTGCAGGAAGATGTAAGCGAACTGTAAAACCCGAACATTTCAACATGACCATTTCCGTAAGCCTCCGTTTCTAATTGTACAATAGGAACCGTGTACCTTTTCTGTGTGTGTGTTTTTTTTTGGTTCCCTCCTTTCCTTTCGCAAATCTCCCAACAATCGTTCAAAAGGAATAGCGAGTTGTGTTCCGCTTCCGTTGTCTGGCGGAGGATGCGAAAACGGAAACAATGTAACGTGAAAATAAAATAACAAACAAATGAACGTTGGGTATGTATTGTGACTGGGGCATCTTTGAATTATGCTAGAGCTATGATTTGATGAGAGTTTAATAAAATTACTGGAACTTTTATATATTTTATATAAAAATTAAAATAGTTATTGAGTTCCTTTTTGCTTTGGAAATGAAAACTAATTGTTATCATATTTTTACAAGTTTTTCTTATTTTGTACATTTTTTTGCCCAAACATTTTGTTCCTTTTTCCTTACATACCGTACCGGAAGCACGTCATCATTACGAAGCAATCCCCCGAAACTATACCCTCCGGTGAACGTCGATCCCGTTCGATCTTTAAAGGATGACAGTTTGTTTCGTCCTCGTCCACCCTTTGTTCAATGTTGGGCGGTGAAAATGTTGTGTAAATAAATAATGCATGTTTTGACCCATCTTCAAACGGCAACCCGGTCCACAACAAGGAACAAATAATGTACGCAATAAAAATGCGACACAGGAAGATGTCGGACAATGCAACTGGCCCGATTGACTTTTTATTTGCGTCAAAATGCGTCCAAACACCGGGACAAAATGGATGGGACGCTTTATCCCACCTGAATGGCCAGTATCCAGGGGGAAATGCGGTACAAAAATCGATGTGCGAGTGAATGCATCCTCATGTAAGTGATAATCGTGCAGCATCATTGCAGCGGGGACCAGCGGGCGCATCTGAGCAAACAGTGGGCTGGTACGGTGGTGGTACGCACGTGGGCAGGTTGGCCGAGACGTGTTTGACACCTTTAAGACGTGAATGCAGCATCCGAAAGGCTCCCTTAGAAAAACGGGGATAAGAGAGCGTAGCGAAAGCATCGTCAACATCACCATATCTTCGGTCCCGGGCATTGGGTTTGGGTTGGGATGTTTCCGGGTGTACGTGCGCGTGTGTGTGTGTGGGTGTGTGTGTGCCGGGTGCAAGACCAACGATGACGACGCAAGGGACGACACATACGCTTGCGCTATATCGCCAGGAAGAAACGATTATCAAGCTGTGCAAACATCATTAGAGATGGACGGGGCCACGAGACGAGATCATGCCCAAGGAACCGTGTCGAGAACGGGTAAAGGAGAAGGTGTCTTGTCCGCTTCTTTTGCCCTTCTTCGCCATCCAGTCGGCCGCACCGAATGCGATAACAAAGATGCTGCCCGGCCAGTCCGGAGGGTCCTGGGTTTGTAGTTACAGGGGCCGGATTGCCTGTACTTGAGTGACTATTTGCTTAGGTGTGCCGTCAATTATAAACCTTACTTTTTTTAACCGGTACCGTTTTCCTTCTTGCCGGAACGCACGGAAATATCATATGCAAACGAGATTTCCTTACGAGTGGTAAGAACCCCGAAAAGACAACCAAAAAAAAACAGGTACTTTAAACGTGTAAAATGAAATATTACTATCATACACCGATCGATACATAATAGCATCCCTTAATTGGACCATTTGGCGTACTGAAAGCTGACGACTTCCGCTCGCCGGTCAGTAAACAACGCTCTTTACGCAAGTTCCCGCACACGCTGACCTCTTCCACGCGACGATTGCAATCAATTGTTTCTTTCGTTCCCTTTTTTTGTTTGCATGCACTATCAAACCACACACTAGCCCCGAACTAGAAACACTTCTTGCGTGCCCTTATGTTTTCCAATGTTACCGCAAGCACTTGAATCTTAATTGGTAAACATATTTTTTACAACGCACCACCACCACCATCATCGCAGTTCCATAACGGCTCGTTAGCGCTTCAAGGGTTTTCCACGTACGCTTTTCTTTGCTGGTGTGAAGACACACTCTCCGGGTGTGTTTTGCCCGCGCCACACAACCGAACCCATTTGCACCGGCAACCACCGGAGGTCATCTTGGCCATGGAAAGGGGTTTTTTTTTAAAAAACAGTTTTAAGTTCACCATTTACTCAATTTTCCATCAATGGGCCGAAAAACCCATTAAGTGTTGCTGGCGACAATTGTGAAGAGTGGTGCTGCAAGCGTTACAAAACAATACCGAAAGGAACTTGCCGCAACGGTGATAGGGGTAGTTATTTAACCTTAGCCGGTTCACTTCGGGCCTACCGTAATTGTAACAAAACAGGCACAGGCAAATCGTTATTGTAACGATTAGTTTCAATTGCTGCGTTTGGCGAGCTCAATGGCCGGGGTACTTGTGCCCTTTAAAGTATCGAAAAGAGTCTGCGAGGAGGCACTCGATGAGATGTTGCGTTTGCGTTCCCGTTTACTCCCCATTGCAGGCGGGAGGAAAAGTTTGTTTGCTGCACTTTCAACTGTGTGTGTTTTTTTTCTCTATTTCACCCTTGTTGTTTTTTTCCACTGTTCCCGGAGGGGGTGAGTTTTTTGTCTCTCGCTCGCCCGTTTTGTTGACCCTTTATCCAACAACTCCGATACATTGTTGGCGGATCTCACACACGAACGGTTTGTGCATTGTGCGACTTTTATGCAACTTGTTAACCCTTTTCTATTGAACGCATCGAACTATTATGCTTTTTGATTGTTTTGTTTGTTTCTTTTGTGTTTTTATGGTTCAATTTAGGGGTTTAAGATACTTCGGAGCAGAAGTGGAAACAAAGGTTTCCTGCGCTGTTTATTGAAAGTTTGGAGAATCGGTTCAACTTTATCGAAAAACGATTATACAGTTTATAGTTGGAAATGTGACAACAATTAACCAATTAAAGGGAAGTTAATTCACGAATAAGTGAATAAGTCTAATAGAAAAGAGAGATACTAAATACCAAACACCGCATAAACTTTCAAGGATATTAAGTGCCTTGATACAATGTCGATTGAGTGCCAACATTTTATTATTAGCTTAGACAACAATTCATTGTGATCATAAAACTAATACTCCAGACAAACAAAAGGTTCCAGTAATGTATGCTTGAACTACAATCCTTGGACTTATCTTGTGAACAAAAGCATCTGGTAATATAACTCCCTTAATGATATACACTCTTATAGGGAAACTCTAAAATACTGTACAATACTCAAATCTCAAAATCAAGTCTAAATAACTATTTCTACACCTCTTTGTGAGAGGTGCACATGGTGCTGAGGTATATTCGATATGATCAGCACTTGATCCAATCATTTTATCCTCAAGGATCTCTTTATCTTCAAGACATTTATTATGACTGCAAGACATAACAGTTAAGCGATCTCTGCTTGAACAACGCCAAGACTCTGTCTTCAGATCTATTTGAAAGACTTCTGAAGGCGATGCAAACTACACAATTCAACATCTTCATCTATCAATCACCGGAAAACCCCGTTTGAGTCATAATCTACACAGTAACGGATTAGCCTGTTTGGAGTCCCCTAGGAGTTGGCCTAGTCTTAGGTCTGGAATAAGATGAATTTATTGAATATCCTGCAGTGAAAGGAAGTGTAATCTTCATGGATCATCAAGCCCCTCATCAGATGTTTGAAGCCACTAAGGTCTTCAACTGTACTTAGGCCCATGGGTGGCGTTTAGCGAGCGTCACGGGGATCTTCTTAAACTATTTAACGTATTTTCATATTACTACTATGCTCCAGGCATCTTATTTTGTAAGGTTTGGAATGGATCTACTTTTTCGGATCTTTTTGCGTGCAGTCTTTGCTTTGCCATCGTTTGTCTAGCAACACTTTCTGATGACCGAGACCCATCAGACTACTCCGCCAATAGGTTATTCCGCCACTGGTTCTACATCCAACAGCACTTGGGAATTGATTTCAACTTAAATAACGGTCATAGACAGTCTTACACTGCTTATCTGGGTAATTCCAAGTGATGTGAGGGATCTCCAGTTTTCGAACTTAGTCTTATCAAGGTATTCAGATGTATATCCTTTGTAATTTCATTTTTTATAGTTGTTCTAGACGTGACTTAATAGGTCGTATATTTAACCTTAGTGAAGGGCCTACATTATTCTTATGAATCGTTGGATATCGGGATAAAAGAAACGTCTAGTTATCTCCAATGTAGAGGAGTTGATCATCTTACTGTATAAGTCTCACTGCGTAAAGCAATCGTAACATTCTTAATTACGATTGTGTTAGATCAATCACCAAAGCAAGGCACTACTGAAACGTTCCTAGTCATATGGATTTGTCTAGATCATCAAATTTTCTGGAATACTATAGTTAATAGACAAAACAATAAACTCTGTAATGTTAGCTTAGGATTTAAAATTACAATAAAATGACTAATAAATAAATACTTTAAAAACCCACAAAAAATGTTACTGAAGATAAATAAAAGACAACAATCATTGAAGTAATGCAATAAATTAATAATGAATCCTTTCGGCATCACGCAAATCATTCGACATCGTTCTGTACACCCTAGCGATGATTAAAGTCTATATTAATTTCATCCCGGCTTCCGACTGACATCCACCTGCCGCCACGGTCTGCGATAACTGTCACCCAGCCACCTTGGGGCAATTTTCCACCCCGAACTCGTGCGCGTGCCTGTGTATGTGTGTTAACGTGAGCATGTTTTTCCGCTTCGTCGCCTTTAAGCTTCAAGCATTTCCATCATCGTACATCGACGATGCAGCTTTCTGTCTCTTGCGTGTGTGTCTTTCGCTACGTCAATTGTGCTTGGCGATATTAATAAAACATACTCACACGTGTGCGCGTGTGTGTGTGCCACCCAACAAGAAGATGTTCGCTGAGATCACATTTGCGCTCATCTTTATCTTGGAATGGCACAAAAAGACAAGAAAAAAAACACACACAAAAAAGCTTTGTTTGTTTGCTTAGCTTTATTAATTTATTGTATGTTGTTTGTTTTGTTTTTTTTCTCCACTCGCTGTTGTCTGCTTGCTTCGTTTTGTTTTCCGAAAAACAAGGTAAACAAGGCGTTTCTGAGACGGAGGAGGAGCTTATGTAGTGGTGGATTAGGAAAAGAGGGCGGAACCCGTGGAGGAGGCGAGAAGGGAAGAAAACGCTTCCACAGAAACGCTTCAACGCTTGCACCGGTATTATTGTAAGTGGTGGATTTTTTTCTGCAATTGTTTCCCTGCTATAAATTAATGTTTTAGTAAATATTATCACCGAAACGAAATAATGAACATTCGGGCATGGAACCGCCTCAAACAAATACACGTATGAACACATTACTTGAATCTTGCACTACCACTTCCAACGAACGCAGCAGCCCGGTACGAATTTATGCACACATACGAATCCATCTCCAGGCACACACACTCCAGTGCCGGGCTCACGAAAAGGGGCACCCGTAAGCTATAGCGCTTAAATTGAAGATAAACGAGGAACGATACCCCCGACAGCAAATTTCCTGAAGATGCTGCAAAAAGGAAAAACCGGCAAGAGTTTCCACCGTTCCCAACAGGGGGACGTGTTGGATATGCTTGACTGACATGGCGTAAGAGGGATTCCCATTCCATACCTCGGGAAAGCATTTCTGCTCTCCTTTTCTCTTTTTTTGCACGAAAGCTACCAGCAATGAATGTAGCTAAATGTTTAAAAATCAATGTATTTTGCAGAGAGATGTAGAGGCAGCCACATTGGGATTTATATATTCATGCAATTACTGTACTTACGTGTAAACAAATCAGGTGGAAATTTGTTTCCTTGTGGAAATGAATCTACCATTTTTTCTGTGTTTATTAAAGCATATATTTATGACAAAATATATCTTTTTAAAAAACAAAAATTATACTAACATTCAATCGGCTTCAATAATCCATTTAATTAACAGCTTATAAGCATCGCACAATATAAAAAAAACGCGGGGAAATAAAAGTGACACCGTAAGTGTTTACTACTCTTCTTAGTATTAACCTGCTGGCTGCCTTTTCCCACCCCACCAAAAGCAAACGCTATTAGGCGCTGCAGTTCTGGTGGCGTGCTGGCAAATCAATACCCTCCCCGGGGGGACAGGTAAAACAACGTCGCCAAAACAAATGAACAAATGGCGCGCAGAAGAAGTGGTTATATTGATGCGATTACGAAATATTTGCGAAATGCATTTTGCACACGATGTTGACACACTTTCGCCACGTCGCCACGTTCGATGTGTGAGGTTTTGTTTTTTTTTTGTTTTTGATGCTTACATGCCTCTTCATAAGATCTCACACTTCCTCTCAGCTACAGGAGCCGATGCATGCCGCTGCATTGTCTCGGAATGCAAAGTGCAATTTCAGTAAGTGGTTGGCGGGCAATTTAGCTGGTAAATGGAAAGGAACAATGCATTTTGTTAATGTATAAGTAGCAAAACAATCAAGTCATAAAGATAAAGTTATGGTAAATAATTTAAATACCATTTACAAATGTGCAATCTATTACACCAGGTTCCGCTTCCGTAACAAATCCGCTCACCCGCTGTTTGCTGTTCAATCCATTTTCCCTAATTTGTTAAACAACTCCAATCATCGTCGCAGTTTTCCCCGTTTTGCGCTGCATTCGCACCCGCATTCACCAATACAACACGCAACTCGCGACGCACACTAAGCTAAGCTGCGAAAGCTTCTAAAAACACTCTTAGCAACCGTTTGCACAGTGGTCGGCAGAGATTTTCCACCTTTTTTCCGCCCCCCCCCCCCCCCCCCCCCCATCTTCGGGGTGGTTCGGGTCTTTGGCATGCAAACAGCGCGATTTTCCCGCTTTTTCCGCCCGGTGTTTGTGGTGACAAATATTTATTTTGAAATAAGTTGGAAAATCAATAGTAAACCGCGTCCGAGGAAGGAGTGCTCAGGAGTGGGAGGGGGAGGGGGGGTGTACGAATGGGGTGTATAGAACCAATGACAATTGGAAAACAATTCAATGATGACTAGCGTTTGGTAAAAGTAAAACACAAACGCTTTGTTGCCGTGTGATTGCGTTTTTTTCCTTTGTTTTCTTCTGTTTTATGGCCATTTTCCTTTCTTTATTTCTTTTTTTGCTTATTGTTTTCACAGCCTGCTTGCACTTTCCGTCCCGTACCGGTTGTGTTATTTTTAGCAACAAGTTTTATTCGACCTCCTCTTGTCCAGCGTCTTGGACCGGACGCAGTGGAAATGTTTTCCATTCGATAAAGATGCCCGTCTAGCCTGGTCGGACTGGCAATAAAAATAATACCCTCTCGGTACGGTTATTTCTACAAAGCGTTGGCAGATGAAAGAAAGCACACCGTCGCTGCGTACCTTAACAAACTTACGCGCATCTTCGTGTGTTTGAGGTGTTTATACTTCTTCCATGGTTTTTTTATATATTGCTATCTTCATTTCTGTTTAGTTTCGCTTTTTGTCACGGCCCCGTTGTTTTTTTTTGACCACTCGAGTGTGTGCCGGATTTTTAAGTTGTGCTTCCCTTCCCAATATCCTTGGACGCGGGCTTTTCGTGCGTATGTTTTGACAGCGCACGGCTATCCTTTTCCCCGCGCACGTTGGCCGGTGTTCGGTTTCTCGACCGGGTTCCGTACCGGTGCGGTTCACCTGCACCGAAGTACCCTTTATCTTGCTTTTGTCATAATCACGCAGTAATTCAATTTTCGACTGAGTCAATATTTGTCCGAGGATGGGTGGTCCTTTCCAAGTTTTGCTGCAAGCTTCCCCGTTTATATACGCCAGCATCAACGGGGGCCGGCGTTGAGCCGTTGCCGAAGCGTATCCGTGACAGAGAAGAAGGCAGCAAAAAATAAAACCGGAACAACCCGCACATATACTATCTGAAGAAGGTGTGAGCATTCCAGATAATGGCATCACCCGGTTTCATATTGATGACTTAATTTCGTAATTGAGCACAGAAGGTGAATCTTGTGACGGGGAATGAACTGTGAGGATGGTTTCAATTTTACAGGATGCTTAAGCACAGTGGATTTGTTGCTTTACTTATCTTCTGTTGGTAGTATAATAAAATTCCATGTTTCAAATGATGTATTTCATTAGTTGCAAAGTTTACCAGAATGATTGAAAAACTTATTCTCATCCTTTTTGCAAAAAACACTTTTTAAAATATGGCTGCGTACGTAAAGCAACCCCTATTTAGTCAAAGCTTTTGGAGCGGCATCTGGCGGTATGTTATTGTACTTCATCTTTTGAATGTTGCGAATGTTACGCACTGCATAAAACGGTGAAAATAATAAAGAATTTACGAAAAATATACTAAATTCAAGTAATTTTGCTATCCAGCTAAATTAAAACATAATTTTCTACACAATGTTATTCAATTAGTATTTTCACTGGGAAAACAAAATGACAGCTGTAATTCTGGGTGCCGGCAATTTTTGACAATTGAATGTAAATAAACATTTCATAACACTCCATGTTTTTCGAAAGTGCTAAATAACCGATGAAATAGTTGATAAAATTCATCTTCTCTGCATAAAGTATCCTCCAACTATCAATCTTAGAGCTTCCAATGTTACACATACGATATCTGGCCCGAAGGTAAATCGCTTGTACAGTGTGAAAGTGCATATGCTTTGAAATTTACCTGTTTTTAACCTGTCGACAGAATAATTAGGAATGAATTACTACAAACCCGGTTATGTGCAGTTGGTCCTGTTAAATACGGTCACCAGCGACAGATACAGTTCAGTGCAGCCCTTGCCAAGCGACGGAAAACAGCCGAGGAGAAAAATGCGATCGAATATGCACCGAAGAAAAAGAACAAACCGCAAACATCGGGCGTTGTGGATATCTGGCGAAACATGACCGTAGCGGACCTTGCCCAATCATGCCAGCTCGAGCTGGAGCACATCCAAGAGGTGATGCTGTATGTGAAAGGTGCCGGCAATATTGACGGAAAGGCACGCCTGGAGGATCCAAAGGTGATAAAGGATATTGCCGCCAAGTGTGGTTTAAAGACAAAAATTGTAGCAGCACCGGTTGAAGAGGAGGACGAGGTACTGAAGGATCGTGACGTGGTGCCACGACCACCACCAGCACCCGAAAACCTAAAGGAACGACCGCCTGTAGTGACGGTAATGGGTCATGTGGATCATGGAAAGACGACACTGCTCGACTCGTTACGAGGTGCATCGGTCGCGGCTGGTGAGGCTGGCGGAATAACGCAGCACATCGGCGCCTTCACGGTGGAACTAGACAATGGTGAAAAGGTGACCTTTCTCGATACACCCGGACATGCGGCATTTAGTGCGATGCGTGCACGTGGTGCCAATCTGACGGACATTATCGTGCTGGTCGTAGCGGCCGAAGATGGCGTAATGGAGCAAACGAAAGAAGTGTTGCGACTTGCGAAAGAACTATCCGTCCCGATTATTGTGGCGATAAACAAGATCGACAAACCCGGTGTCGATGTTGAGCGGGTGAAGAAGGAACTCTCGCAACACGGACTCGCGCTAGAAGGTTTTGGTGGTGATACAATTGCTGTCGGTGTTTCGGCGCTGCACGGTACGAATCTGGATGAGCTAACCGAGGCTGTGAGTACGCAGGCTACACTGATGGGACTGAAAGGAGAGTACACTGGTCCGGTGGAAGGTGTCGTGGTGGAGTCAAAAGTGGACTCACATCGTGGGAAACTATCCACGGCTATTGTGTCGCGCGGTACACTGCGCAAGGGTGCGATATTGGTGAGTGGCCAAGCGTGGGCTAAGGTGCGCGGTCTATTCGATCACGCCGGTCAACCCATTTCGGTGGTCACTCCGGGTATGCCGGTGGAAATTCTAGGTTGGCGAGAACTACCCCTTGCTGGAGATTTAATACTGGAGGTGGAATCGGAAAAGATGGCCAATTCGGTACTGCGATGGCGTGCAAACCAGGCCATGAAGGAAAAAGCTCTGAGTGATGCGGAAGCCATAAACCTGAAGCGAAAGGAGCACGACGAACAATACCAGGCTGAACGAGAGAAGGCCCGTCTGTCAGGGTTTTATCGGCGCAAACAGCAGGGCCCGCGACAGAAGGAAGCCGCACCGGACGATGGAAAGCCACGTATTAACGTGATCGTGAAGGGTGATGTGCACGGCTCGGTAGAAGCCATTCTCGACGTATTGGAAACGTACGACGATAATGAACGTTGCCGGTTGGACGTAATACACTACGCCGTGGGTGATGTGAACGAAAGTGATCTCGAGCTCGCCCGACTGTTTGACGCGATCGTTTACGCATTTTCGGTCAACGTGCCTAACAAACCACCGAAGGGCGTAACAATCCGACCGGTCAACATAATCTATCGGCTGGTGGACGATCTGAAGAAAGAGATCAACACCAAATTGCCACTGGTGGACGTGGCTGAGGAAGTCGGTGAAGCGAATGTGCTACAGTTGTTCGACATTAACGAGGGACGGCGAAAAGTAACCGTGCTCGGTTGCCGGTGTACGAAGGGGTTGCTCAAGAAGTCGCACAAGTACAAAGTGCTGCGCAATGGTGAGCAGTTGGTGGATGAAATCGGGTTAGAGTCAATGCGTCATCTAAAGAGCGAAGTGGACAGCATCAAGAAGGATGTCGAGTGCGGATTGCGCCTGGATGATCAAACGCTCGAGCTAAAGGCAGGTGACACGATCGTTTGCTACCAAATCAATCGGGTACCGCAGCAAACCGAGTGGGATCCAGGGTTTTAAGAAACTTTTGTTAGAAGAGCTTATTAAAGTACCCTGAACGAGGCTAATAAGAGGGATGAATAAAATAACGATAGATACAATATGGTTGACTGTAATTTATCAAAAAAGTCGAAAATAAGAAGCTTTCCTGAAAAGTTCCAGCCATTAGCGCATAAAAAGCTTTTTTTATGCTAAAAGTTGTGTGAAAGCTTGCACACAAGTGGATGGATGCTGCGTTACGAGCATAAATTGCCAGTTATGCTGTACCTTGGTTCTGTTAACCCTTGTGTCCTAAAAATACATTCTGAGATTTTTGAAAATATTGTATTTTATAACTAATTTTATGTTCTTCATTCAAATTCCATGTTCGATTTATAGAAAATAGTTTTAAAAGTGTGTTATCTCTATCATGTTTGACATTATTCGTTACTGTTATTTCGGACACGTGGTGGCACAACAAGCATGAGACACGTGTTTCTAAACCAGCACCTACTAACTGCTCCTAAACGGTTCCAGGAAATAACACCCACTAATTGAAATGTTGATTTGTTGGCACAGGCAAACCCATTGGCTCTAGCCTTCAAACCCGGGAAGGTAATTGCCAATGAAGAGATCTATTTCGAGTGTTTTTTTTTCACACGCGCCCAAGCTCACTGCAGGAGGTACAGCGAAGGAAAGTACACATCCCAGTCCCAAGTTTTCTTTCCCTCAGGAGAAAGAGCCCATTTCGGGGTTCGATAACGCAAAGGGGGCATCATATTTAACACGGAATTATCGGTAAGTGGTGTAACGTTAAGTAATGCACGCCCGTAAATAGTTTGCCCCGGGGACTGTGATGCTGATGCTCTCACAACACGTCTCCCAGTCGTAGGGTAATGCGGTGCCCGTCGACTGATAGTTGCGCGTCAGCATCCATTAATTTCCATGCGGGATAAAAACAAACAGCAGAAGCTGTGTGTGTGTGTGTGGCTAGAGAGAAGAAGTCGAAGGCATGCTCGGATGATGGTATGCAATCGGTTCTGTTCCTCATTCTCGCCACTGCTGTTGGACGTTGCATGCCCGACGCTCAATACGGTGCAGCATAAAACGGAGCATATTTCCTTTCGTATACACACACACACACACAAACTCGTGCCGGGTCGACGGTACGCTCTGTTTACGATTCGAACGACATGCTGGGTACCGCCGAGTGGAGTCCCGAGATTTCGTCATTCCAGCGTTACCTTGAACCACTTGGCCGGGAAGATGGATGGACGGGTAGCTGATGTGTAATTTTCCAACCAGATGACTCCCGGGTAGCCAACCCCAGCCAGCCGGATCAATAGCGAAAGAGAAAGCGGCAAAGAATCGGCAACCGCAAAGAACCCAATCACACGTAACCGTGCGCCATAATCCCGCGGCCCAGGGTCTCGACTCTGTTCCACTCCTTTGCGACAATGTCAAGCACAATGGTGATAATCTGGCAGAACGTCTGGGCCGCTTTGTTGGGTGGAAAACATGATAGGAATGCAGGCAGACAAATTCGCTGTACACCAGATGCAGTTGCAACTGATTCCACGCAACAACTAAGACGAAGAATCTAAAGCATCGTTCGCGAAACAGTCCAATGTTGAGACGAGCGGTTGTAGATCAATCATTTCCGCCCTCTAGCGGTTGGTGATGAAGTGTAGGCCATTGGGGTTTCTTTTGCCGCTTCTTCTGTATGTTCCCGAGCGAAGGTTTTGTTTCCAACATTGTTGGCCTGCCGGGCCGGGGAACCCTTCGATTGATTCGTCCAGAATGTTGGACAGATTGGATTGGAGTCACGGGATACGAAACCCGTAGTGCGCCGAACCCGCAAGACTCTCCAAGAGCGTTTTGTGTGAACACTGCAACGATGTCCACGCCGTACGGGCGACGGGTTTGTTTGTAGAGCCGTAGTTTCACTCTCCATCAGCAAACAAAAATATCGGTACAGGCCATTGCATCGTGGCGCAATTGGTTGTCGAGCAGTGGTAGCAAAATGTGGATTGGAAAAAAGAACTCTCCCAAGTTCCTCGAACAGATGATGAAACGCTGGAGAACGAATCGATTGATGGCATGGAGATAGCGAATCGATCTGGACGGGAAACGAATAATGGTCATTGGAATGGTTGAAACGAAAATAAAGCAGCAGTGTCGAACGTATTGAATGCATATTAAAAAGTAAACACAGCGAATGGATTAGAAACATACGCCCTTGTGGAAGATGGAACGAGAGTACTTAGTATTTAATAGCGGCAACAGGCTGATGCACAGCGACCTTCGTCCTATTGACGCTGTAGAATAAATCAACGAGCAGAAACACCTTCCAAATCGGAGAAATCTAGATATCCACTCAATACCCGTAATTATACGTTGCAAAGTTGCGCATGTTTAGAATGCATTCGTGATGGCAACCCACAGGAATGAGCCGTCAATGCACAAGAAAATGCACCAAAAACTCCGGCGCTTCTATGTGTGCATGTGGCAGCTTCCTACGAAAATCATTCCCGTCCCGATGGAGTAAGATTGTGGCGGTATTTTTCTTCTCCACCTCCCCAACCCGTGTGTTTCGTTCGGATGTGTTTTTGGGGCGTGCGGTTCCGACTGGGTTCCGCCTGCACTCCAGATTCTTCGATGCTGTTTGCTGCTCGAGAATGCATTCTTGATGGACGGACGGATGGCTCCACCACCGTAATGGTTCTGGTTTCGGTGTGCTGGGTGTTGTCTTTCTTTCTTTCGAATTTTTGCTTACAGTTTTCCTTCCGCTAATGGAGTGCTATAAAATTGAGTTAATGAAAGAGAAAACTTGTGAAACTATCCTCCGAACGGGCACGATGTTTGCGTTGAGGTTCTTTCGCAACACAGGAACCGAGAGCATCTGGAGCATTTTAGTTAAGTGTTCTCGAGTGTTCATAGTCACTCTGAAGGGACTCCCAGCCAACCACACAGAGGATGTGATGATTTGTTGATTTCAGAAGCTACCTGCAACTTTTGATTTGGTAAAGCATTACTTTTTAAATATATGCGTAGCCATAAACATGTGGTACATCACTGTACGGTGGAGAGATTTCAGAGCAGAACAGGGTTAGAACTGAATGTCCAACACGTTGTAACTTCCGCGCGGAAAAGCGTCAGGGTGGAAGTAGCAATAGAAACCCACAGCGGATGCCATCTTTAACCGACGGCTCTATCCACTAGCTGCTGGCTAGTTCACGCTTACTTATCCACCCATGAGCTGAAGATTTCGTGCGGGAGGGCTGTGGGTACGCCTTTTATCAGCTTCCACTTCCTGTTCGCAGCGGAACGAGCTGCTAGTGGTCAGCACGCGTGGTACTTCTACTGCTGCTGATTGCGTGTTGGCTGACGGGTTGACCTAAAAATAAAGCAACAGTCCGCTGTTGGAAGCACCGGAACGGAAAAAGTTTATCAAAATATTCTTTTTTCCGCTCCCGAAAAAAAAAGGAGTTGATGAAGTAAGAGAACGAACAAGGAGTAGAAAAAGCATGTGTGAGGAATTATTTCGAAACGGTTTCAGCATTGGATGTTAATGAAACATTATAAGGCAATTTAAGTCCTAAGAATAATAATAGGAGTTCAAATTAAATAATGAAAAAAACATTTTTACCCCAAAAGAACCAGTCACAATAATTGTAGTACAACAGATTGTAGTTGCGCAGGCAAGTTTTCTTAGTTAGAGAGTTCTACCTCTAACGCATTCGCCTTCGATAGCGATTTGTACAGTGTTAGATACATTGTAAGGATAAGCATTTCCTTCCACTTGCGCACGCACCATACACCAACCAGGGGTCACATGTGACACCAGCGGTACGAAAAAGGCATGAATGGAGTCTGTAAACCCCCTTCCAAAGGCAACACGCTCACCACGCGTTATCAGCGCTACACACATCTGCAAGCAAGCAAGGAATAGAGTGCTTCGGAAAGGAAGGAACTGCGTGATAACGTTGTTCTGTGGCCTTCGGGGAAGCTAAAGCTGGCCGCTGGCGGTATCTAGCCGGACAACGAGTTCACATCATCGAGTGTGATAAAACAAAAAGCATAACCTCAAAGCCTGTACAAGCAGCTGAGTATGGCGTTTGCCAACTTCCAGAAGCGAATGATCAATGAATCGGGCGTGAAATGAGCACAAGGCCTCTAACGGATTGGTTTGATGTGGGAAAACTAGAGCTCACATAAACTGTCGCCCAGACACTGGGGGGATCACATCACACCTACCCGATTGTCCGAGCGGCCCAATTCCAACGATTCCTGCACATGGACGATCGGTGATCTTCACATACTTTACTCGTCCAAGACAAGGTCGCCCACGTGCTTGTACAGACTTTCTTCCGTCTTTCTCCGGAGGCTGGCCGGCGAGACTGGTAGATTTCGAACCGGGCGCAAATGAGCACACGGAATGTGGAAGAAACTGAGTGGGACTGAATGTCGAGAATTTTGTACATATCGTTTGGGTTCTCAGACACTGATGTGTCTTGAAATGTAGGAAGTAGAGCTGATGAACGATTATGAATGTTTCTGTAGACCTGTAGACCCAACAATAAACCTTAATAGGACATAATTAAATTAATAATGAAGAGTACCTATTGTCACCCAATTACACCTTAACTTCCCGGGTGTGACTATTCCCAACTTCGGTTAACACATAATCCACCTGATCTAAACGCGAAATGGAACCCCTTTTTCTGTAAAAAAAAACAGACAGCAAAAGCTTCACACCATCTATTACAGCAAACCATCCATCATGCATCGCAGCACACTACGCTGGCATGTCCTTCCTGCGCCGCAGGGTCATCGGCGTGAGCAGCAGCAGCAACTCACTAACCTGTTGATATGTTGGTCAACCGTTAGCTTAATTGACCGTAAACTGATCGAAAGCCATAAATCTTTCCTGCCATATCTCTCGGCGTGGTTAACTCGTCCAGCGCGCGTGCCATCCACCCATCGGCCGTGGTTAGACGCACCAAAGTTCGAAGATACCAACCCCACCCCCCGGGTGACATATGCGCCGGAACGGCAATAAAAGGTTGTAATTGATACAGCACCGGGTAACGATCGGCGGAATGGGTGGAAAAGATTTAATTTTCACTCCCGAGCTCCAACTGCAATGCAGCGGCAGCCACGGGGGTGGTTTTTCTATGACCACGAAACATATACCCTACGCCATGGACCGTGCTGGACCGACCGATGTCCCGTGGTTGGTGTGAGGAGGCCGGAAGTCACACGATGCACACAGGGGATGGTAGGTCATAAAAATGAGGTTTGGTAGGAAACGTTCCGGAGCGAATGGAAAAGAACCACGCGTGCCGGGATGACTTCATTCGGTTTGGGGGGTTTGACATTTGAGCTGATGTCTCCTTTCTTCCGCGGGGTTGGGTCTGTTTTTCTGCCGTTGTCGAATGCCCTTTACAACGATGTTGGCGCTGGTTAGTTTCGCGTGTGCAGTGACCGTGACCGGACGAACTTGCCAGGAAGACTGATTTGCGTGATGCGACATGACATTCAGTGAGTTGTCTTCGTTGGAGCGCTGTCCCGAAAGTGTCGGATCGCTGGAAAGAATTTTCCAACGAAAAAAAAAGGCTGGCTCCAAGAACTGGAAAACCGATGCAGCACACTTTCGCTCCGTCCAAAAATAACGAACCCACTAAAAATAAATACACGCCAAACGTCGAATGAAGTTGGTTCCTGTGGCACCGTGAAGAGTTGCTCGAATTTAATAATCGAACGGCACTGCGGCTACTGCGAAGCTAAGAGGGGGGAAACACGTTGTTTGTGGTGCCATAGTTCGGAACAGCCGCTTGTGATGCGTCGTCGTCAGGGAGTGTGGTATGGGCGACCATAAAACTGTGTGTTCCTGATATTGGAAAGAAAATTCATCACCCTATGCAAACAGGCCAATGTTTTGGGATGCTGACGTTGCCGCGTGCTCTGGCTGACGTGGAGGCCGTGTCCAGACGTTACAGAACAGCGAGAACTAGCGAGTGTGCGGACTGCGAAGCCAAGTTCCAGCAGTGGGTTCCCCAGTTTTATGATTTATTTAGCGAAATGTGAACAAATAAGCTAGTGCATCATGAAGGAAGCGGACCACAAAAAAAAACAAAATACTTCGAAACGACGAAAGTTATTTGCCGTGCTGTTTTATCTGCTCTAATTGTGAACATGGTAAACACATTTCGCGCAACTGCACTTAGTGAAATAATGTAGCGGAGTGATGTGAAACTATTTTTTCTCGGTTTAATGTCATGACGCCATTAGGAAAGATTGGACTAGCGTTCAAAAGTTCGTTAACCGGTGAAATCATCGTAACTGGCAAAAACTGTTGTGGTGAAGTGTTTATGTGCTCCAAAAAGCTGTCCAACAAAAACCTTCAATATCAGATCATCCGAAATGGGGCTGAACGTCAACGGACGTTAAGCGAGTTTGAATGAGGTGGAGATCTCGTTCGCACGTGCTCGCTACAAAAGACAAATGTGGATCTAATGGGGTTCTCTACGTTCGATCATACCCATCGTGGAAATACTCCCATAGTACGGGAAACTTATCTCGATAGTGATCTCACTCCCGGAAAATTCTGACGAAACACTCAAACACCGAGCGCAGGAGAATGTTTGAGAGAAAGAGTGAAAGTGTATCACAAAGAGCACGATCGCGACGACGATCTTCTCGTCGACAAAAAAGGGGAATTCGGGCTTCTGCAGCGAGAAGATGTGTTCGTCAATAGTTTGGACCGCGAATCGGCACCCTTTTTCTCCGAAGTGCATACGGGCCGGCATTCCCCGCTTGCACATGGTCGTCCAACCGATCGTTGTCAAATTCCAGGGTCTTCCCAAAAACGCGCGCGCTCACTCCTTCGTGTGAGTGTTTGTGTGCCGTGGGCTTATGCTTATGCTTTCGCGCCACCTCGTTGGCCCTCGTTCCTGCGCAGGCAGATGCAAAAGCATCTATCGTGACGTTACAGCAGAAAAACGCACACAAGAGCCACCGCGTCGGTCGGGCGGTGTCTCACCATGTCTCGCCATGTGCGATCCTCTTTCCCTTTCCAAACTGTTTCATTTCTTGCTCGTTCGTTTTTCTCTTTCCCTTTGGCACGTTGGCGCGTTGCGTTTATCCGACCGAGATGGATCTTTCCTTCCTACCATCCATCGGCAGTCCAGAAATCTTCACTCCCCCCCCCCCACGCCACTTGTCCCTTCGTACATCTCTCCCCACGCCTATCTGCTATTATTAATAACATAATACGTATAATATACATACATATTATTTAGCCAAACTGTGTTTAGCTAATGGTCAACTGGGCAGCGGTTGGCAGGATAGTACGCACACCAACCTCCTCTACCACCCCTCCCCAACCCCGCACACCACCCCTTTTTGCCGGGTACCACATCCGCATCGATAAGCGTGGATGGTGGATGGCGGACGAAGAATGCGCAGACGGCGTTGCAGCGGCCGAGGGTGAGCGCACTGATTCGAGCGTTTGTGTGGTTGAGCTGTGGCTGCAACAGTCCAGGGGCCCGATTTGAAAACGGTTTTTCCTGCTTCGAGCTCGACCGCGTTGGCCAGTCGAAGTGTTGCGCTCAAGACGTACGGTGTGCGCACTGTACTCGTTCTGTTCCGCGTCTTCCCGAACGGGGTTTACCGTACGCCAGGATTGTGTGATGGTTTAAGGATTGCGTGCGCATATTGACGGTAACGTCGGTAACGGTCGGTCTTTAATTTACGCGGAACTGATTAAGGCTGTATCAGTAAAGTAAACAAGGAATTTGTTAAATACTAAAAGAAAAAGATAGAGTGAGTGTATTTACAACGCTTAAAAATACTTTCCATACTGTTTCGGATGTTCTTACCGTTCCGATTGTGTCGTTGGCCAAATCGCGTGTTTATCAACGCCAAAGCGGACCACCTCGAGGTGGATTAATGTACAGAATTTAAGCGTGTGCTTTGTTTCGATTTTCGGTCTCATCCCGGACTCATTTTAATGCGCCTGTGTGTTGTCTCCCTTCCGTGATGGTGCACCCTTGCATTCTAGGGCCGTTCTGGGCTGGGTTGCTAACCAGGGACGGTTTTTACGGATACGGATTGGATTGAAAATTACTATCATTTGGCTTTGTAGCTTTGTGTTTCATGATTCGTGCCGGGTTTTTACTGTACTCTTTCATCGATCGAGCACCACGGTCTGGTGTGTCCTGCGGCTTAAGTGAAGAAGATCCACTCGGCGTAGCTTTAATGCTATTTATCTTGCCCCCTTTCTGCCCGGGGGACACGGGTTCGGAACATTCGGATGTAGTGATTTGTTTTTTTTTTTGAACCAGGCCTAAATATCGCCACCGTGTGTGCGTGTGTGTGTGTCGGATTGGGATCGTTTTCTTCAGATCGTTCGTTTGTGTGGCACATGCAATTTGTCCACCACCGGAATCGGTTAGGAACAGCGTGCCAAAAAAGCGGGTATTTGTGATTAAATTCTTTTTTTTCTTATTAACTTAATTGTGTTTTTTCTTTATTTGTGAGACAAGTGTTTTGTGTCCCTGTGAACCTGTGTCCGTGTGTGAGCGCTTTTCCGGATTAAAGTGTACGATGGTAATTTGTATTTTTCTCTTCATTTTCAACGCAGCAGCAGTGTAAGCTTTAAGTGGTGGCAAGCAATTGCGATCGCCTGGTTAAGCTGGTGAGCTTTCGAGAATTATTGGATCTTTTTCGGTTGTTGTCGCTGTTGGTGTTGTTACGCCTGGCAGGCCAGTGAGACGTGCGAGTGCCAGCAGCAATCAGACAGTGCAGTGACAGGAGCCCTAGGTGTGAGTGGTGTTCCGTGTTGTTGTGGCTGTTACTGTTGACGCGAGGTTCGTCAAGTCGGTGCAGTGTCGGTGCAGTGTCAGACTCCCCAAAAGCTGCCCCAGGTATTTGGCCCCACCTCCCTGGTAACGAAGGTAAGTGAAGTCTTGATGTCGCTTTTGTTGTGTCCCTTTTAACTGCGCCCCCAAAACGAACGAAGGTGGAAGCGACGAACCGTACGGGATGGGGACAACGGGTCTTTAAGAACATCACTTGCGGAACAGTAAAAGTGAGGAGAATGTTAACTGCCTGTCGACGATTAATCGGACTTCGGGGGAAGATGTTCCTCTCGTTTTTTTTATTGTACCCAACAGTGGGAAGAATTTCCTTTTTTTCTGTTGCTCCCCAAGTTGAGTTGCGGTGCAATCCCGAGTGAGGTCCGTGACGGTGGTTCGGTTTTAAAAGGTTCTAAAGATTCCCTGAAGAACGCTAACGCATACCATGGTTCGTTCTGTACTTCGTACGAGATGATGTTTCGTGTTCTTATCGTTTTTTTTTGTGGCGGTTTCGTTCGGTGTCTTCCAGTGTTTGCAGCACAACCATGGGACGGAGCGTTCCAGCGTTCCTAATCAACCTACCGATTGAGAGCTTTAATGACTCTTCTGCCGTTTGCCCTTGCTGGTCTCAAAAAAAACCTCCGGACCGCAAAAATGGCATAAACGGCAGCACAACTTCAAATTTTATATCTTATCCAGATTTATGTGCCATGTTTCGTAGTTTCTTCAACCTTTATTTTATGACACATGCATGTCATAACCCGGACCTCGAGGGGTGGTATTTTAGAAGTGTTTCTTGCCTGAATGATTTATGGGGATATCGAAAATAAGAGGAACACAGATAAGTTATTGTATTGCTTAATTTGCAACCGAACGGATTCGCCGTCCGGATCCAATTCCGGTGAAACAGTGCCGAAAGCTTTTCATCATCATAAATCCATAAGCTGCGCTGCAGTGCTGACGGCGCGTCTTTTCCCGTTCGGAAGCTTACGTACATCTTTCTTTACCAAGCGCTAAACCATTGCTGTCTGGTGCTATCGTTTGCGTTTTTGTTCCGCGAACTAATATCGAAAGCTTTGTGCGCGAAACAAACAGCCAAGATAAACCCCGTTCGTTCCGTTTTGCTGGTAAACAATCATCGCCTCATACACACGTACGCAACGGTTCCACAACTTGTTACAAAAATACCGTCAGCGCGAAGGGTTGTCCTAGCCCTCGCCCCGGAGGGCCTGTTGGGACCTACCCGAGTAACGAGCATACATGCTGTTGTTGTTGTTTGCGCTGAGTGCGCTGTGGGAAGGATTTAGCCCAAGATTTACCGCTTTGATCCTGGCCAATTTGTTGGAATTGCCTTTGGTAATTGTTTTGGAATCAGCTTTGAAAACAGCTTTTCCCATCCAACGCATCTCGTAACGCTGGCAACGTTTTGGGAGCGGTGGAGCAAACAAACAAGGCTTGTACTTCCAACCGTATCGAGTCAGTTTTTTTGGGGTAAAGCTCCCACCGCCACCGGGAACAAGTTGTCCGCGCGTTCGGGACACACGAATGAAAACCGCATAACCACATCGAAAGTTGACCACTAGGAACGGGCACTAGTGGTAGCATCATTCTTCCGGGGAGAAGAACAGAGAAACACAGCTGCGACAACTCAAGAGATCAATTTGCAATTTGAATGTAGGAAATTTTAAATTGAAGAAGTTTTGTGCCACCTCTTGTGGAGGTTCTTCCCCGGCTGGGTTGGGATTGGACAAGATTCTCAATTTCTCATTTCCAGCTGGTGATAGGATCGTCCCGGAAGTCACCTAGCTTTATGGAATTTGGTACCGAAGTCAGTACCAGTTCCATCTTATGGGACTGTTTTCGATGGTAACCTTTGAATGAGATTCGGTGAGTTTTGAAGTCTGAGAAATAAAAAAAAAATGAAATTATGAATAATCATTGTAATTATAATACATGAAGACAACATTTAATAAGTCATGAGTTTAAAATTGAACAAGACAAGGCTCGTCTTTTAAAGTGTGTGGCAAGTTTTGTAGTGAAAAGCGTTAGCTACAGCTATACATTTGTTTTGGTCACATTTTTATACATAGTATAGAATTTTCTTCAATACTTCATCCACTTCAGTATAACATATCAATGCAATTGTACTTGACAATCAAACATCTTTTAAAATTGAGCTATCCAAGAAAATTGTATTAACGCACAACCCAAAATCATTAGGCAACATTCGCCTGTCAAACATTTCATCTGGAAAGTTTCACTTTCTCTTCGCCGTAAACAAAGCGCTCCGTGGAAACTAAAAAGGATTGGATTGTAATTAATTCTAGCAGAGTAGTACGATTCTCGATGGTTTTAGAATATTTTTTCTAATAATTGAATTTTTGTATCAGTGCTGTTTTGCAGCTGTATGTGTTATTAAAGGCCTTGTTGAACTTATATTAAAAATATGATTAATATGATCGCTAAATACATAAAACATATTTTAATCAAGTTCATTTTAAATAATTCTCTATAAGAGTTCGTACACGAAAAAATAAAAACTATGTAATTGCTAGCTTACTCACCCGAAGAAAGTATAGCAACATTTTCAAACGTTTCGCAATCGATTTGGTTGGGAATCGGGATGAATGTTTAACGAATGTCGGTCCGTTTGTAACCGGATTGGATGAGCGATTGCACAATTTTTTCGGTTTTCCAATTAGCTGTTCCCGTGCCCCCTTAAACATCAATGGAAACGCATCATGCTTTGCCGAGTGTGTGCAGCTCGGAGGGTGTTAATTGATCTGTGCTAAGGTAAGCAATTCTCGTTCCTCGCTGGTGCAAATGTTTGGAAGAAAGCCCGTATACGATGCGATCCGGCTTCCGGCTGAAGCTGCTGCGGTTTCCGGGGCAAGTATGGGAGAGATAGAAAGCAAAAAAAAACTCCTAACACACAGCACCTGAACCTTCGACACCTGAAGAAGAAGCCGTACACAGTGAGTGGATAGGGAAAGGCGAGGGTGGCGAGGGCAACCATTTCTTTTGCGGTAACCTGTACCGTCTGGTCTTCCCTTACATTGATTATAGCCGGTGTAGCTGATGAATGAAACAAACCGAATGCAAATTGGAACAGAAAAAAAGAAGAAACTGAAAAAAGAGTAAACTCTGGAACCGGTAAAGGGATGGCCAAAAGGATGCATCCAGAACCTACCGTGCCATATACAGCTCTGCACAGGAAGCGTAGTTTGTGCTAGGGAGAAAGGGGTCCACATGAATCACTTCAGCTGTAGCCATGTCACCCAGCACACACGCACCACATACGAGAACCCTTCCGAGAACCGCATCGGTCACGACTTCTCCACCGCTGTGCGTACACACGGAGGACACACGGTACACATGCTGACAAAACAGCGGAAAGAAAACAACCGTACGGCGAACGTGGGCTTCCACACTGGCAAACCATCGATGGTACCGGTCGAACGGAGGGTGTGGTGCACACTTGATTCAAAGTAGCATCGCTTCTTGGCGCAGCGACGACCCGAAAAACCCTTGGCCGGGCCCGGCGTTTACGGTCGCATTCTAGCTACGGCATTTTATGCATATTTTATCCAAACATACCGCCGTGCACGGGATGAACCCGTAGGCCGCCCCAAACACTAAAAAGCCTGCCGATGGCAGCTACTTCAAACAAGCGAAAATCATCATCTCAAGATAGCTGCCGAGTTTTGCAGCGACCCTCCCCGGGGGGAAAGGGACAAGAAGTATTGTTTTGAAGATGGGTGTCTGTGGGGGAGGGGGACAGGGAGATGGTGGTGGTGAAGAATGACGCTATGCTAATGCAAACGGCAAACCCAAAACGCACATCACAACAGTAGTGACATTTTGTGCCTCAGCGCTGTAAGGCGTAAGGGAAGCGCTAAATCCCAAGATTGCGAGCCCTAACCCGCGCAAAAGGGCACTCGCTAACCGAAAATGTACACACACACATACAACCTGGCACAAAGAGCAACACAAATCTCCACAGGACACTTGAGCCCATGGTTCCGACATCCACCCTTGGGAAAGAAGGAAACCATTTAGAGTGGCTAAAAGTGCAGCCTCCGGGTCGATTATGAACTTACCGTTTTTTTTTCTTTGCGTGTGTGTTTGTTTTTTGTTGCCCTTTTCGCGGCATTTTTATTTTTTCTCCTGCTGTCCGCTGTGTTTTGCATGCGAGTCCACCCCGCCACAATGGACGCATTCTAGAGCATCTCGTCGTCCGTTGACGCACCCATGTCTATTCGGTGCGCTAGAGAAAAGTTTCGGTGAATACTTGGAATTCTTAATTAACAACATGTGTTCGACGGGTGTCGGACGGACCGTTCCGGACGGGTGGGACTGTCTGCAGCGCTCGTATATCATCCGGGTGGGGGCACTAGAATGCACTTCCTGCTTTAGGCACGTCACAGTCCGGTGGGAATTCAGGCGCTCGTGGTATGCACAGTGTGTCTTTCCTAGCGGGCAAACCCGGTTAACTGGTGCTGTGAGAAATGACCATTTTGACTGGACCGCTTAGGACCGCTGTTTGGAATAGTTCGTTGGCAGTATGGTTCTGTAAAATGTGCAGATATTTGCCACAGTGACAACAGATGACGAATGCACCATTAGCGCTGGACCGAATAAATAAAAGGTTTAAATTGCCGCCTTTTTAATATTTACTTTGATTAATGGAATGGATATTTACACCACAAACTACTTCAGTTCGAATGACTCCTGAAGTTCCGTGGATAAAGGTTTAATTGCTTATTGAATCAATTATTTCAAACGTTTAAATTGAAAACAAAAACAGCTTGCAGCCTGCATTCCTTCCGAAAAACGATTATCTAATGCAATCTACCCATCCCATCTCATCGCATTTCAATCATCTGCACGTTAACGTTAAAAAAGAAAGTGCGACTGCATTGTGCATTGAGAGGCACCACCCCAAAAAAAGCGGGGGAAGCAAGTGTGTGTGGCAGTGCGTGTAAACAGTAAAACCAAACAGCGACACAAACCCCAAAATATGAAACGAACTGCGAACTGGCACCATCGATGGTGACATCGTGTGGATTTTGACAATAATTTATTTTTTTCTCCTTCTGTTAGTCTCCCCAAAAGAGACCCCAAGCCATCGGCAAAGCAGTCAGCTTTAAGGTTGAACGGTAATGAAAAGAAAATCAAAAAAGTGACGACACGATGTTGGTGCATTCGGCTCGAAGGCCGCCGTGCGTTAATTTACACAGCATTACCAGTAAGTCACACATGCGTGACGTCAGCCAGCGTTCATGTCCCGTCCCGCGAAAGGGATAGGGTCTACAAATTACCATTGACCGACATACGCGTATGTGCGAGCACGCTACACAAGAGGATAGGAAAACAAGTGGAGAGAGCGAAGAAAAAAAATGACCATTTTCATCCCCAAAAATTGGTTTCACCAGATTTCATGAGTCAATATTGGGCTGCTTCAAACATGGCCATCATCTAACGGTCTTTGAAGCCCTTACGGGGGGATTTTTTTTCCCTCTTTGTTGATGTTGTTGGAAGGCAAATTACCCTTTATCGCACCCAGTTGTGTCACAGCCTTGTCTTAAAGAGTAGAAGAATTTACGAAAAGCTACGGACGCTGGACATGAAGCGATGACAAGTGTTTTTCTAGTCAACATTTGCTGTGGCCTTCTGCCCTGTTCGCCCTACCGAGGGAGTTTTGCATGGCGAGAGGGAAGAGGGACTCCTATCAGCTTTGCTGCCGCTCATCATCCGGTGAGGAAATTCAACTCTTGTGTGTAGTTTTTTTTCTTTTGGGGAAGCTCTTTTTATGCACACGAAAAGCTCCGTAGTGCACCGTCCAGTAAGGTTGGACAACACATCAACCACATTTGCTTCGGCGGTAATGGGTTATGTGTCTCCAGGGAGTTGGGCGCCGTCAGGAAGAAAGAAGACCAAAACCCATTTTCACACGCCTTACCACATCCTCTGCATGGGTTTCGGGTGTCGGTGTGTGTTCAAGGAATCCGGCAAATCCTCGTTTCGGGTTTTGTGGTTCCCTCTTCGTTGGCCATCCGGGTTCCGGGAGTGTCCCGGTTCGGAAGTCGGGAACTCCTAGAACAGATTAATTTCCGTATCCACACGCGCTTAATTTCCCCAACGTTAGGGGTTAACCGAGACCACTGCTTCTGGGGGTGGCGTGTTAATCTTCTGCCCGCCAATGTCTGCTGCCATCTTGGACACATCATGGCGCTTGGGATGAACTTTTCTACTGCTTATCGTTGAAAGTGAACGTGTTTCTACCTGCAACCAGTACGTGCGAACATGTCCGTTTCGGGTCGATGATGCATTCGACATTGAAAAAGGTTTGAATAGGGAAATGGAATGTAAAATTAGCAACATAGCAGCAGAAGAAGAAAACATCCTCCAAAAAGGATTAAGATAATTTCTAGCCTAGGAACAGATGCAACAGATGTCGCTAGATAAGAAGCCGTGTAAACATTTACGCCGTCAAACTCACCGAGATGACCCTTTCCTCGTGGGTGCAGTTGCGTACGTGAGCGGTCCCGGGTCGGTCGTGAGGCACCGAGAGGAAGTGATTTGTTTCTCGACGGACGACATCTCAACGGGTACCACAAAAGGGATTCATTATTCGTTCACAGCCTCAATCTCTCTCGCTCTCTCGTTCTGCCCCTATATTCCATTGCGAGATGTGACTCAGACTGTTATCCGATCGATAGCCAGTCCAGAACGACATTCGATGTGACAGATAGGGCGGGATTAAGGGCCAAGATCTATCGTCACAGATTTCGGCCCACGTTTGCAAGATACAGGTTCCGATTCTTTCCAGTACCGCCGCTTCGGAAGCGATACGGTAAAGCGGCTTTTGTTACTGTTCTGTTGACTTGAGCCGGTGCTGAGTGCTTTGGGGTCGTTGCCTAGGGTCCTCCCCTGGTGGACATTTATCGCTGTCAGTTGCAGCGGCACCCATTACGGAGCGCTGATTCATGGAACGGGCACCCGGCCATAAGCGTGGTTCGGGAATTTGGAACTTGTTGAGAAGCGAACTTGTTGAACTGATGACATAAAACACTCGCGACGGACGATTGACGTTAATATGAAGCGGGTGTCTAGCAGGGGTGGAAATGAAGCCATACCTGTCCAATCAAAACACAGTCCGGATCGGATGAATGGTAAATAAATGTAATATTTCAATACAATTCTATCCGCCGCTGGGTGTGCCTTCCGCACCGAAATAAATCTTCCCCGGTAAATGGTGTAGATCAGTGCTGTCAAACTCGTTCAACTAAACTTTTAACTAAAACAATTAATACGGAGTTATAAAGTATCATGAACATTACTGTTACCATTATTGTTAGTTATGTCATAATTTATATTTTAAATACTCACTTTTTAATTAAAATATAAAACTCTCTATTAACGTATCGCTTGAAAAAGCGACAAAAGGATCCGATTTTTTCATGCTTTAATCCGGCTTTATTTTAATGTATATTTTAAGACTACATGCTGTCGAAATTTAACAGCTAATTTACGCTAGCTACTGTAAAAATAGTTAAACTAGCAAAACCCTGGTACTGACTATCCGACCGATTTCAGCGACTGGAAGATTCAGCAGAAGCTCAAACGGAAGAAGGAGGGCAAGGTCCTTTCCGTCTAGACGTGGTGTTTTTGTCCGAATCTGCTTCGTCTAACTACACCTGGAGGAAAAAAAGGATCAGTTTTGCATTCCGGTGGTGCATTTCTGGGCCGATTTAAAGAAAAAAATAGAAATTTAATAGTTTCGAGGCCAAAATCACAAATCAATTGATAAAAAGCCTATCGTGGAATTTAAGAAATTGCCAACAAACTTATGACAAACGTTTGACGTCCAAAGTGCCTTCAACTGCAGCAAGGCACAAATTATAACGTAAGAACGTAACGAAACGTAAAGAAAGAAAAACCGTTTAATTTGTAACAGTATTTTTTCTGTTTTATTTTACCATCCATTTGAAAACAAAAGTCGTTTCTAAACATGTAAATTAGAACAACTTGTACAATTCAATAGATCGAATAGACGGATATATTGGCAGACGTAGCGCACTGCTCTTTTTAGCCTTCAAGTTGCCCAGTTGGCGGCAAATAGAGCATTCTAAGATTAAGACCATGAAATGGATATTGGTATTTGGCAATCTTCTTGGCCATGTGAGTGACCACAACAAGTGAGGTGAATTGTTTGTTGTTCTGGTTCTATCAATTAGGTCAGAATAAGGCGAGACTTAAATCAAAATTTTGTTTTGGAACCCGCGGGCCACATGTTTGACATCTCTGGTGTAGATGATCGTGGTCGTGCCATAAATTTCTCATGCAGATGAAGCGCGTTCAATTTATAGTGCTAATCTGCCATACATTATACCATTACGCTTCATCTTCATCATCAGCGGTGTTGTTCGGCGAGTACAGCACAAAAAGCACAACGGGAAGGTAAACGATCATTGATAACAAGCAGCGATAGCGCCTGATCTCGTGTAGCTGCTGCAGAAAGAACACCAGCCCCGGGAAATCGGAGAAAAGGAAGTGTGTTCATGTTTATAAATCATTTTTTTATTTGACTTTCTTATCTCTTTTCCAATTTATTTTGAAAATCAAACCTCCCCCCTCCCAGCAGCATCACGAAGCAAATGTACAGAGCAAAATAAAAAAGCACGTGCCGCACCGCAGTAGAGTGTATTATGTGCAGGAAGGAGTTTGGTTACGTTGCCGCGCGGTACGTTACAGTTCCGCTCTATGGGGTTTTTCTCCCCCGCGTTGGAACTGTTTCCCAGAAAGACCGGTTAGGTTCTTCCCGGCTTTCCATGCATACGGACACACTTTGATTATTTTCATTGCTTTTCAATACTTCCATCCTCCATCCTTACGAAACGGCTCAAGGAAGCGGTGGAAAAAGGGCAAGATGCGCAGGGATTCGGACACACGGGACCGAAGATTGTGGGGCGCGGTACGGAACAAACAAACAACATCGACTGCCTGACGGCGAACGGTGAACTTGCCTGGTCGAAGAACCCGATTGGAGCATGCCTGATCCGGCGCAATCCACAAACCAACGAACCAAACCGTCCCGCGAGCTTGTGCCGTGGTGTGGTTTTGTTTTGATTATGGTGTATTGTTTCTTTGTTGATCGTTTGATTTTTATTGCCCCGTTCGCTGGGGGTTTTTGTGGGCCGTTCGGTCGCTGATTATTATTTGCATAACGTGGCATAAAGTTCCGGTGGCTGGTGCTGGTGGATTGAAATTCGTGCATTTTGTATGCATTGTTTGGCCGGTTCGTTTTGCAGGGTGCCGGGTGGTTGTTTGCCGCTGTCGTTAAATCAGCAAAGTGGGTGCTTATATATGTTACGTTAGATTTTGCATAAGTATGTTACCGTGCGGGAAGAACATTGTAAACGCGGGAACAGACCCAGCAAGTGATTGTGAGCAGAGGCAATCAGTTTCAATGCCATTGAAGTATAATAGAAAGATGCGTCTACAAGAGAAAATTCCAGAAGAATCTTACATTCGAAGATCTTTTTTTTATTATCTGTTGATGGGGTGTGTAAAATATATCATTGTAATTATTATTCAACAATTAAAAACGATTACTGAAAGCCATATCTTCCATAACACATCATTGTCCCACAAACACTTCCTCCATCCTTGAGAATAGCGAAAAGTGCCAAAGAAAAATCACCCAAAGTTGTTACATGATTATTACTAATTAAATTATTACAAAAGAAAGCTTCAGACGATTACATTCCATTCTCTCTAAGAATCACTTCGTTCTCGATGATCTTCGGTTTCTGAGGATCAGCTGAAAAGTAATTAATGTAGGGCAGATGGATACCAAGAGCCTTCCAGAAATTGATGCCATCGTGAAGAATAACCACGCGTAGGAGGTTGTGATCTTTGAGCCTTGGCCCATCATGTCAATTTAACTGGGTAGAAAAAGATGGGTTCGTTAAATATGTAATGATAGACAAAGGTTTAGTGATCCTCTCATCTTCTCCAATGAACCAAATAGGTCCATAGAAAGATCTTGAAGGTCACAAAATATGTCCTAAGATTTTATCCAAGAGACATAATGTCGTCTGATAGGATGATGTATATTAATCAACTTAAATAAAAACTTGAGAACAATTTATCGATAGAATCATAATTCTTATGATATCTTTTTTGGATAGATATTCAGAGCTGCTCCCTAACCGATATTTGTTTATAATTGGATGATTGGATTTGTTTATAATGTTTTGAGAGTGGATATTCTATTTAAACGCACTTAAAAGTAATGTTATATGTATCCGTAGCTGAAAAAATGCTGCTACCGTGTGTAAATTATATTATTACATCTCTTTATCTCCATCGCAGCTATTAGATTTCCAGGTACCTAAGAACGTGTATGCTTTTAATAACGATAGCAAACATTTTTCATGTGTTTTTCTCCCAACGACAAAACCGGCAGCGCTAACGCACAGCCCGTGCACAGCGTCTCTCATCAATTCGATTCTGTTTGATGTGTATATGTGTAATATTTATAAAACTCCTGGTTGAATTGTAATTGAATTACCCTCCCAATGATCCCCTGCCTGCTTTCAAACGTTCCAAACCATTCTCGAAGTCAGGCAGCGACCAGCAGATGCACCGCGCTGGATATTCCTGTTCCCGGTGTCGGTGTCTGTGCACGAATCGAGTTAATCATAGAAATGCATAAATAAGCCCAGAATCGTCGTCACCGTCGCCGTCGTCGTTCGCTCATCGGGTCGTCTAAAACGGGACGAGATCTAGGCGCCTAGTGTGCATGGGTCTTTTAGTACTGCCTTTTTTATGGGTCCATTCACTCTCACAAACACACGGACATACGGACATTGATGCACTTTGGTGCACTGGGGAAAAAAACAGGGATGCTCGGCTTGTGGGCCTGTTGATGGATTGGAACACCGCCGTTGAATACAGCGCCGTTGGCCGGTGGAGGTCCGTCCGCGAAGCTAGCTGCTATCAATCGCGCAGCGAGCATGTCGTCCTCGTGGTACAACCTCATCATCCTCATCATCGTTTGCCGTTGCATAATAAAATAAAGTCATTAGCTTTGCGAACGTGGAAACGGTTCGTGTTTTGTCCCCGGCCCCATCGATGCACTTTCGCAGCACCGGCACTGGTAAGCCCTCATAAAACAAACCTTGAACTGCAATGGAAAACGGTCCCGTCATCATCATCTTCATGTTGCCGTCATCCCGTAGAACGGGGTGTGGTGGTCCCCAAAAAAAAAAGGCCCCAAAAGAGGAACAAATATCTTCAATCACAGCACGCAACACGAATGGAAGAAAACGGATACATCATTTTTGTGATTATAAAAGTGCAATTTGATTCCCGGATTCTTTTTTCTCTCCCGCATAACATGTGTGGGCATGTTTTTTCTCTTCTCCTCTTTCATGTAAACATTATTGCATGGCAAAAGTGGCCTCTCGGCAAATGATTTGCACGAGGCACGAAATTCAGACAGTCACGTTGCATGCACTTCAAGTAAAAGCATAATACCCTGTGTTATAACAATAATTCTTTGGAAAATCTTGGACCAAAGGCCAAATAAATGTGGACGAGGATGAGTTAGCATTGCGTACATTCTCCCAGCTTTTGATAGCCAACATGACTTGCTTACTATATTTACTGTATTGAATGCAGTATATTGCCATTCGGCACATGATTCTAATTAATTAATGCAATTTACTGATCAAATCGTTTAGCTAGTTTTTGATGTTTGTTGCTCAACATGAATTCTGTTTGAGATGCTCTCTTCCACACACGCACGCCCATTAGAGATCACTCCCATTACGAAATTTACCTTCCGAACGATCATCTCCAATTTAGGGCTAATCCTATATCAAAAACCGATTGCATTGCTGTTTCATCTAACTGCTAACTCTTCCGAGAATGTACACCCGACATGAATGGAAACCCGGCCCCGGAACGTTGTTTATGGGAGGGAAAATCGAATTCTTTCAGCCATTTTCCAGCAACGCAGCGCAGATGTGCACCGTACACCATTGCCGACGCATCTTTGTGTAAGGAGTCTTGTTGCCATGCTTCTTTTTCGTTCTCGCTGGCCCTTGAATGAGAACGTCTGGAACGTCTGAGAGGACCCAGTTTAACCCGGTCTGGTTGTGCTGGGTGGTCCTAAACAGCCCCCGAACACGTTGCACGCTTGTTTGTAATGGAAAACTGGTACAGCTGCATCTCCAACCACCCCACGGTTGCATGGTTTTGCAAATCTGGATGCAGACGCATCTGCAGTTGCACCGCGAATGAGTAGTGGCACGCTACGGCACTTAATGGTGGCGGCTGGGATAGTATGCATTAAATCTTACGCAAAAACAGACGGAGTGAATGGACGCTCCGGTGCATGTACGGTTCGATTGTGATGGATTAAATATTTGTGTTTTGAAGCTTTATGAGCGGGAATTTATTGCAACAAACAGGAAGAATGCTATTAAAACGCGCTACTTTGTATTGATTATGTAGGTATGGTCATCTTGTTGCTACCTGCCGGTATGTTTATTTTTTTATTGTTGTAACGCATTGAACTATATTTGAAATCGAAACGTTGATTGAAAACGAATCCTTGCTATGGATCAATAACCTATCGAATGCACAGTAACATACCTTAATCGGTAGTTATGTTTATGCTTTTCATTTCACACAAAAAATGCCTTCAAACATTTGAATAAAAAAAATTGTTTGGAGTGAATAAAACGCAAAACCGACCAAAAGGATATTGCAATGAAAAATAGAAATCCCCACAGGAAATTGGAATCGAGATCGACACCACAAACACGCACTATCATTGTGTACCGTCATTAACAGTAACAGTAGAAAAATGATTATACAGATTGCGAATTAAAATGGAGTTTGTAAATAAAAAAAACCAAAACATATTGCACGGTTTCACACCCGAGTCCCATTGTGGTCCGGGTTTTCACATCTATTTCAATCGCGTCGTCTCGCACCGAATGATTGGCGTTCGTTTGGGGAAGATTATCACCAACTCCCAAACGCGCCGTACCGTGGAAGGAATGGGCATCTGGAGCACCTTTCGGATAAATGATGAAGCAACCGAGCGGTGGAAGCTTCAACTGGCCCGTAATTCGACTCCCGCCAGTCATTATCCGCAATCAATTTCACACCAGCCCGCTTGGGGGGTGGGTTTTCACGCACACCACTACAACTACCAGCCCATCGGTCTTCCCGGTGTGGTCCATTTATCTTCCACCATGGCAAGGACACGCGTTCCGGCGGGCGGAAAAGGTAGACGAAAAGGAATTAATGGTGTCATCAGCTAGTGTGGTGTACGTAATTGATATTTGTTTCGGGAAGCTAATTTGTGTGACCGTACCGGGTTTGTGTGTGTGTGTGTGTGTGCAGGGGGCGCAGAAAGGCAGAAAACGGGAAACGGTTCCGGTGGCATGCGAGCTGAGCTGTTTGTAGTTCATTAATTGTCGACACTGTACACTGTTGGCTAACGCCGGGGGTCGATAAGGATCATGCGGCGCTAGCGATGGGTGGTAAAGCTTACCGAAAGGATTTGTACAACAGCAATTACAATTATTACATGTTGGTATGCACGCGTCTGTGTACGTTTTGTCCCTTGTTAGTAGTAATTTATAAAAACAAAGTCTTTCTGGTGTGTCGACACTTAATCGGAGATAACCTCGCGCTAGTAAAGTTACCATGGTAACGCGAACGTTTGTCAGTGTTGTCTGTGTTATCCACGCGACCATTCGGGAGTGTGTGTGTGTGTAGTTTGTTTTCTTTACCGGAAACACTGATTGTTAGCTACATGGCTAGGGTCTTCTTTCCGCTCCTGATCACGCAACAATCAACACCAATGCGTGCATTGCAATTCCCACATCCATGCGTTGGTGTCCCCATCCCGGAACGTTCGTTTTACCACCCCCCCCCCTACCCTCCCTACCCGTAAAGTCTGCCGCTTTACGCCACTTCCGTCCACATTCAAAAGAGAGTGAGTGAGAGAACGCAAAATGTGATTTGTAATCCAAACACAAATTCAATTTTCCCGATTTGCCTCGATTTGTTGATTCGCGAACCCCGCGGTTTGTGCATCAGTTGGTGTTGGGGGTTGAAAGTTGGGGGTTGAACGGATCCAACGCACATCCACCAAAACCTCACCTACACGAATCACCCGCAAAACTCGTAGTTGTTGGGGCTGTTTTTCGCGTTTGTGAATTCTTCTAGCATCACCAAAAAATCCCGTAACATTGATTGAAGTTGCTCCCCCATGGGCGATAGGGGGAGACGCAGGTGGGAAGGAAATCACGGGAAAAGCGTGTTGTCACAGGGTAAACGTAAGATTGGTGGTTGGTACAGGAGTATCGTATTTGCTCTTTTTGCTTCATCGCCACCATCAGCATCATCATCATCGTCATTTTGGTGAATCGTTTAGTTGGGGGAGGCGAAGTACACCGATACGCCATACCATGCCCCTAGCGCATCGATATAAACAAATGTAATTGAAATTCTGAAGCTTTTCCGGGGCAGGATTTTACATCTTTATCAATGCGTGGCTTTTGCATGCAGTGCGCACCACGGCAGGGTGCGTGAGTGTTCCAGGATTAGGGAACGATTTAGCTTTCCCTTTTTTGTGAGGTGATAAACGTTTGCGCCTCTTCTTTCACTCCCATCTCAGCTCACTTACCTTCAATCTTCTTATGATGAGCCACCTCAAATCCAGGGATGAATGACAAGTAACCATTCTGTCATCCGGCGTACGAAGGCGTACCAAAAGGGAACGGAAAAGTGTTTTCCTCAGCCTCAGAGGTACGAATTCAATCTGCATTTGTCACGTCACGATGGGATTTTGGCGATGGCAGTAAAAAATGATTTGACACCTTCATCGATGGAGCAGAAGAAAGAAAGGTGGAAAAAACAACCCCCCCCCCCCCCAACAGCTTCCCGAGAAAGGAGCTGAGTCGGGAGAGAGAGAAAAAAAAACATGGCCCCAATAATTTATTCATATCGTGTATCAAGTGTCGCAAATTTGCCTTCTCCTGCACTCCTGATGGAAGCCCTGCACGCGACTGCCCTCAGGGGTTGGCGCGTGTTTGCCCCGGTGCCATTTTTCGCTGATTTGTTGGACGACCGTGAAGTCCCACATTTTGGGGGCATAATTCGAACGGAAATGTGACGAGCGGAAGTGACAGAATTGTGACGCGTGTGAAGAACGAAGGCGGCACAGCGACAAATCACTGATATCGGCATGGCGTTCGGAGTTTCTATCTTCCGTCGTTTTTTCCCTCTGTTGCCGTTTGGCTGCTGAGCTAAATTTGGTGGACTCCCTCTTCCGGCGTGCCTTTCGATAAGGATAAAGCGTACTACCGCAGTACACGATCATGACGAGCCGAACGGAGTGAACGAAGAGTGTTGAACGGTTTCCGGTTTGTGAGATTTGTGGTTTCCACTGTCTGCGAGTGTGCGCTAGGGAAGTCTGTACGATAGATGAAAATGTGTGTAGAACACAGACGGTACACGCCATCTGTTAGCGTTCGGCTTACAGTATCTTTGCATTTGATCGACAGATGCTTTAATCTTTGAAACAAGCAGTTTGGCACCGGAAATCAACGGAACAATCGTTTTGAAGGGCGGGTTGCAGAGGACGGAACACTCGAGTACGATATCAAACGGCTGGTATGAAATATTACGGAGATCTCAGCCAACTGTGGTCCATGTCTTGAAGTTGGATTGCAGAGTTGGATTTAGAGAAATAACCATTTTGAGGTATACCTATATGATTTTCTTTCGCAAGGAAATATGGATCAAATGATTTGTTGTTAAGGAAGGATCCCTATAAGATGCTTCCCGGTGCAGTATACTGTATTGTAGTACTATACAATAAATATCATCTCAGTTCCGTCAAACATAACATGGTCAACATCGACAGTCTTTATCCACTTAGTGATACGAAGCGTAGGCCGGGGCGGCGTACGAGAGAGCTGGGCTCGAGACGTAGGACTTGGTGGCCAGAGGAGCGGCATAGGAGAGAGCCGGGCTCGAGACGTAGGTGTTGGTGGCCAGAGGAGCGGCATAGGAGACAGCTGGGCTCGAGACGTAGGTCTTGGCAACCGGGGCGGCATAAGAGACAGCTGGGCTCGAGACGTAGGTCTTGGCAACCGGAGCGGCATAGGAGACAGCTGGGCTCGAGACGTAGGTCTTGGCAACCGGGGCGGCATAAGAGACAGCTGGGCTCGAGACGTAGGTCTTGGTGGCCACTGGAGCGGCGTACGAGATGGTCTTGGCTACCGGGGCGGCATAAGAGATGGCCGGGCTAGCAACAACGGTCTTGGTGGCCAGAGGAGCGGCATAGGCGACAGCGGGCTGGGCAATGACCTTGGTGGCCAGAGGCTCACGACGGACGACAGCGTTGAATCCGTTGTGTGGGTCAGCGGTGTAGTCAACAGTACGCTTGGTGCCATCAGGATCAACGACGGAGTAAGATCCCTGGACAACATCTCCGCTGCGGGATTCCTGCTGGGACTTGGAGTCACCGGTCAGAGAGTCCGAGATTCCGTACGAGAACGAGTACTGAGGGTTCGCGTCGTACTCCTCTGGCTGGGCGGCGTACGCCACCTTGGCGATCGGGGCAGCATAGGTAGCGACCTTGGCCACTGGAGCAGCAACATAGGCTGGGGCAGCAGCATAACTGACAGCTGGCGAGGCAATCAATCCAGCACGGGCAACAGCGACCAGAGCGGCGAACGCGACAAACTAAAACGGCAGAAGACAACGATCATTAGTAACGAGCGGAGCCCAGATACACCTTCCACCCAGTTCCCGCTGCCAAAATCGCACGTTCGCGCACACCTACCTTGAAGGCCATGGTTGTTGGTGTTTTTTTTTTTGTGCAGAAGTGAGCTGTTGTTCGCAGTGCAGAGAACTCAACCAAACTGTGCCTTGATCGGAAATTGTGATCCAATTTATACCGGGCGCACCTTGCACGAGCTGATGTAATAGCGCCAATAGGTTGTAGTAGATCGGTTTCTTCGACTCCGTTTCGCCGGTAACATGTGCGCGTGTTCTTCACGTGTCCGAACCTGAGTTCGACGCCTTCACTTTTTTGCAAAACCCGGTGGCACGCGTACCAGTTTGCACCCGCTCGAGGACACCGTTGACTGTTGTCAAGCGGAGCATTTTGGAGCTCGAACTTAGCCGTCCACCGATTTCGCGATGTCTTGTTGGGCGTTCGACTTCCTGGCTGGCAACAAGACAGTGCTACAGAGACGGATCACATTGGAAAGCGATCTTGAAGAGCAGAGGCAAGCTTGGCTCTTTTGTATTACAAAACCGTGTTTTTTTTTTATTTCATTAAGTGCTCCTGAGGAATCTACATCCGATTGGTTGCACGAATGCTACCGGGGTTACATTTCACCGGCTCAAGTAGTAGAGTTTAAAGTTTGCACAGAAAAAACGGAGAAGCACACACTTTTCAATAGGAATCGATTAAAAGGTGAAAATGTACAGAAGTTTTGAAGGGACAAGCTCACTGAGCAAGAAAGTGCTTTGGAAGCTCCACGTCCTCGACTTTGGGGAACGAACCCTGTGTGTCTAAATCATCACGAAGTACGCTTAGGTGCACTTGGAAATATGTTTGTCCATTGTTATGATCAAGTGCATTGAAGCATGCCAGCTTCCTGCGAACAAACTTACCCCAACTTATGCTTCTCTGCTGCTGCAGAAGTAATGCGCTGTAGTGTTTTTGTTTGCCAACTGTGAGAAGTTTAATTTGATTTGCTTTGGCTCGTTTGCGTCAAGTTTCAACTATCCTCAATTCAGGGTGAGGTTCCATCCTGCATTACTCTTTCCAGCATAAGAACACACAACGGAGAATAGTAGCCGAGAAAGCGTTGGGGAGCTTGGAAAGTGAAGAAATTAAATTTATTAGAACTTCTAGCCACACCCTTTGCGAGCCACAAAACGATACGGGGTGTTCGAAATTCTATTACAAGTTTGTACAGTGCTGCAAGTGATGCTGCCCGGTACGAACCCCGTGGTGCAGCAAATTGAATCACCTTTCCTTAGGCAAATGCATACTGGCGGCATCGTGCAACACTTATTGCCATCGTAAAGCTGAAGCTTTTCCAAATGGTGTCATTCACCTGCGAAAAGAAAACAGAAAGACATTACACAAAAAAACATGCTGCATCATATTTTTACTGCAATCGCCCACCGATTTATCATCGTTGTGCTTGTGTGCAATTAAACAGCAAATCATGAAGAAAAGAAAAAAAACGGTTCATGTTATTCTCTCAGCCGCACAGTACGTTCGCGTTTCCACTGTACGAAGAAACACCAAACCCAAATTTTATTGCCCATTTGGTTCTGTTCTTAGCACCGCTAAGGGATGATGAGAGATGCAATGTTTCACCACTCATCAGTGCACGAGTGTGATTTGTAAATTTATTATCACCGTGCATGTTGTGGCCCTGCATTCGTGTGCGGGAAGGATGGTTTAGTGCAGTTTTATAACACTTCTTCTGCAAAGCTTTACAGCTTCTCGCTAACGAACGCACCTTGTGTTTGTGTGTAGCGTTCAATGGGAAATGCGCTGCAAAAAGTAATGCAATCAGACCGGATTGTGGAGTCGACTGATCATCATCATTACATTTTTGTTTCGTGCTCTTTCTCTTCGGGGTATCTGGGAGAATATTTGGATGAAATGTTTCCGTACAGAACGGACACACGCAAACCGTCCTAATGTTCTGCAAAAAGTCCTTGTTTATGATTTTTTAACGACAACTCCACCAATTTCCTAACATACGATCATTTGGAGTTCAATGTTACGAACGATCGGTGTTAGATAAATTCTTCCGGCCTTCGTACGGTTCATACACCTTTCTAGCGCAACAGGTTCGAGTTAGGCATGGGCAGCATAATCGTACCCAACAGAAACACACGCACCCTTAAAGCATAGACGTCACCTTGACCGTGTGGTGTCATTGTCAAAGTACCTAAAAAGAGTGCTCCTTTGCATTGAAACTGTCCGCGTTACCCGGGCATGCCCAGGGGGAAGGTTGTGTGATGTGTCTGCGCGATCGGAACCGGTTTGTACCTATGCAGGTTCGTCATGTGGTGGCTGCGAATTCCAGCAAATCTCTCATCACTTACGACCCGGATGGTCCACAGCTAATCAGTGTTTAATCGGGCTGGTTGGCGTGTATGCATGACAGCACGCGTATCTAAGCTGCCCAAGCCCTCCCGTGGTGTGATTTTGGATGTAACTGAAAGGAGTTGCAAACTAACCTGCGGGTGTCGGTCCGAATGTTTCGTTGGTTGACGTGAAGGATGGCTTGACGTGTTTTGCTATTGCTAAACGAAACTGGTAGGAATGGTCAGCCGGTTGTGTTAGGGTACATGTCAAAATCATAGTCAGTAAGTTGAAATGAGACACCTGTTATAAATGCTATTAAAAACCCGTCAGTTGGATGTTAGGCTACGGTGGTAATTTATTTGTAACAGCTATATCCATAGGGGAGTCCAAAAGAGAGTTAAACTGAACAAGATCATTTAGAAGTGAATATAATACATATTAAACTATATTACAGAGACGAGTGTCTCTTGTCTCGTGTTTGAAACTTTTCAAACAGTCCATTATTTATTTAGGTCTTCAAATAGAATAGAGTATTATATTAATAATTCTTTTTAAATGTTGAATGTCATACATTTTTGATTAACTTGAATGCCTCTTGTTCAAGTTAATCATTTCCAATGTACTGCACAAAAGAAACAATACACCAAATACCCGAAACTAGGTCAATGTGTTGAACGCCTGTTACCGCGATACCCGGGAACTGGAGATGCGTGGGATTAAGCAAACGAAACTGGGTGGCTTGTCGAAACGCCATGAATGTCAGGGCCCTGCTGCTTTTCGTGTTACATACCCGTACGTAGAGTTAATTTATGAGGTGCTTCCACTGAAAATATACTTGATGCAATCGTTCACAAAGTTTCAACTCAAATTTCTAGAATCCACGCGGTTTTGTAGAATATCTTCCCAAGAAGTGTCTGGATATGAGGAGTTGAAAAAAAAACGGCTTACACCCTTTCTATAAGCGAAGATTAAAACGGGTTCCAGGGCGTGTAAGCAATTGTTGTTTCCTGCCGTGTATCTTCCGCCCGGGACAGAATGTCAGAATAAAAGAGAATCTTAAACTGGATATTGCCATTTAGCGTTACATAATACCAAGGACAGTTGTCTCATGGTCAAGAATAAAAGTGAAAGTGTGGCGTTTGTTCTAGTGCTTCAGTGTATTGAACATATTCTGGAATATATTTGGGATTGGTAATTTTACTTCCTTTTTTTTAATAAGGAACATGTATTCCTATGGTATTTAGCTACTATATACATTTTTGAATTTAATTTTTAATTGTCAACCAAGCGAAAACATTGATCTTAAGCATGCTTATTGTAAAGAGAGGCATACCAACATATCTTCCAAATTGGCTCAACAATGGAGCAACTCCAGCCAGTAGCACTGGCACACGGTGCAATGGAATTCAAAGTCACACATCGCCTTAACGACCAGGAACGCACGAATGTGACCTTTTAGTAACGCCTTTTGAAAAGTGAAGGCAACGAACTCAAGTTCAAGCACGGTTCGGTTGCAAACGCAAAATCTGCACGCCGTACGTGGACGGGGCCGAAAAACCGGAAAAGTTGTCGTTTGAACCATTTCGTCGTGCTTCATTTCGTATAAATTGGATCACCGTTCCCAATCACGGTACAGTTCGATTGAATCCTTTGTACTGTGAACAACATCACTGCACCGTTTTAAACATGGCCTTCAAGGTAAGTGTGAGCTTGGTTGTGCGATGGAGTGTGTTCGTGAACGAGCAGTGTCTTTACCGTACGAACTCTTGTTATCCTGACAGTTCCTGACTTTCGCCGCTCTGGTGGCCGTTGCCCGCGCTGGCCTCATTGCCTCGCCAGCAGTTTCTTACGCTGCTGCTCCGGCCTATGTTGCTGCCCCAGTGGCCAAGGTCGCTACCTATGCTGCCCCGATCGCCAAGGTGGCGTACGCCGCCCAGCCAGAGGAGTACGACCCGAACCCTCAGTACTCGTTCTCGTACGGTATCTCGGATGCCCTGACCGGTGACTCCAAGTCCCAGCAGGAATCTCGCAGCGG
>KB663610.1:18307087-18366540 GCA_000349025.1 Anopheles minimus | reverse complement strand
TATGCCGCTCCTCTGGCCACCAAGACCGTTGTTGCTAGCCCGGCCATCTCTTACGCCGCCCCGGTAGCCAAGACCATCTCGTACGCCGCCCCAGTGGCCACCAAGACCTACGTCTCGAGCCCAGCTGTGTCTTATGCCGCCCCGGTTGCCAAGACCTACGTCTCGAGCCCAGCTGTCTCCTATGCCGCTCCGGTTGCCAAGACCTACGTCTCGAGCCCAGCTGTCTCCTATGCCGCCCCGGTTGCCAAGACCTACGTCTCGAGCCCAGCTGTCTCCTATGCCGCTCCGGTTGCCAAGACCTACGTCTCGAGCCCAGCTGTCTCTTATGCCGCCCCGTCTGTCTCCTATGCCGCTCCTCTGGCCACCAACACCTACGTCTCCAGCCCAGCTCTCTCTTATGCCGCTCCGGTTGCCAAGACTTACGTCTCGAGCCCGGCTGTCTCTTACTCCGCTCCTCTGGCCACCAACACCTACGTCTCGAGCCCAGCTCTCTCTTACGCCGCCCCGGCCTACGCTTCCTACCACTAAATAGTCATTTTGGTGGATTTGATACGAAACGCTTCCTGTAAATTATTACCAACGTTTTAATGGAATAAAAACATTTAAATTGTCATAATTGTGGTCCTCATTTTAAGATAGCGACTTACAACACCCTCAGTTCCACGTTCTGTGACCAGCACGAAGACTGATGCAAAATCTGATGAAATTCATGCTGCGAGCTACGTGTGATATATTTTCCTTCACCATGTACCATACGATCTCATTTCTGTGCCACCGCATCGAACTTGCAGGTCAAAGCTGGTTGAAACGGACTGTGTAAATGCTCCCGTACAAGACGCGAACCAGCGATCGGTGGAAGTAAACCGCACGGGGTAAAAAGTGGTCGTTGACTGCTTGTTATAGCGCGAAGCTTGATCAACGACCTTGCCTGCGGGGCAACAGATTGATCTGCACTGCTGGCTGGGTCACAAGCGCGATGCAGATGGATGGTCCAAATCGCGATCACCATGTTAACGTGACATGTGTGTGACGCTAGAACCGGCGCGGTTTTGCGGAACACAATTTCTACCGACTTGACTCAAGGTTCCAATCACCTACTGACGAATGAATGAATGAATGATTCGTCCACCGGGTCCACGAATGGCTCAATCGCCGTGAAATCGTAATTTAGTTTGGTGCGGGTCATTAGTTTTTTGTGGTTGTTGCGAAGATTATTGATAGCTTTGCTTTTCAGGAAATCGCCACTTTTGCGATAGCGATTTCGAAATGGAATATACATTTTTAAAGATAGTTATTATACGTGGTGAGGTTACTATTGGAATGGAATGCTTTAATAGAGTGTTTGCTTGAGTGTTTCTTCTGGCAACGGTTTCCTTCACAGTTTTATAACGATTATACTATTATAGTCTGATTAACAAAATGTTCATATTGTCAACACTGAAAGATTGTTTGAAAATTGAAAAATATTTTTAAATGAGTTGTGTTTTTTAAATCATTAATTGGATATGATTGATTGACCATCCCGCCATAAAAGCGTATTCATTACGAAGACCCTCGTCACCTTTGATTGAGATTGTACCATCCTTGAGAGACTGTTCGTTTGGCAAAAGAACCTTCCCCCTTAGTTCAGTTTAAATACAAGACAGACGGATTAGCACGTTATGATCAAACTTTACCTGGCGATACTTCACACCATTCTCGTGATCGGTTTAGGAACAACCTGTGCTAAATCTGTTCCCAATCAGCCGGATGGCCTAGCAGTAGCGTACCTCCTCGACGTGTGAATGGTAGTGACATACGCACAGAAACATGACCACATGTGTGCATTGCCATAACAAAAAATGGGTTCCAATCAGCCACGCAAAAACCCCGTAAAGGTCAAAAATCATTCCGGCTCCCGGTCGGTGTGCCGAGGTGTGAGAAAAGGTGGTACACACGCCAAAAACAGAAGGGTTTGCAACGGTCCACCCACCGCAACCCTCGGCACGGAACGGAAGTTCACGGGTACGGCAGCGAAATGTAACAACAACAAAAGTCACCCCATTTTGCGGCCCAATCTTCCAATGTGGACGGTGGAACCCTCGGAGGGTTGCTGGGCGGTTTGGTCTACCGGCAGAACCGATTCGCACGAGGGCGACCTCGAGTACAACCGATCCTCGAACGCAGGCAAAAAGAAACAGGCCAATGAAACGAAAAGTGAACGACCTTCTTGCGAGTGGACGGTGGTATCGTTACGTTGACTTGATGCTGCGGCTAGTAACCGGAGCGCCAGTGCCGGGATCGGCAGACAGGTTCGCCGGCTGCATGTGCGTCTCATGCGTACAGTTCGAGACCTATATTACGGGAGCATGGATTTGCACGCGACTCGATGCACGTGTGTGCGTTCAGTTTTTTTTTCACACTGGATCTGCCTTTCTGACAGTGGTGGAGGATCAGATAAACACTCGAAGAGGACTTGCGCATGGGGAATTGATACTGAACCAACGCCGGTTGCCGAGTTTGCTTTCGCAACGCCAAGACGCGCCCTGATTCCCGATGCAGTTTTTACTTTTACGCTTTTATCTTCGCATGCCCCTCTGTACGCGGGCCAGACACATTGTACCGGGAGGGATAAGATGAAGGTTTTTCTTGCCTGCAGTTGGGCGATTGCAAGGGGCTCCATTTGCTTGTGGAGCCTAGCGAACGGTCGAGCGTATAAATTGGGCAGCTCGGGCCAATCTAGTCACAGTTCGATTGATCATCCGGTGCCGTAAACAACATCTTCTCCAACTCGAAGCAAAAATGGCATTCAAGGTAGGTGTTCAGCCCAAAAACCGAACCAATGCGAAAAAAAACCGGGTCGAGGTGGTTTAACAATCGTCGGTCTGCGGGGTTAAATGAAGGAACTCACCGTCTTTTCGACTCTTCAGTTCGTGACCTTCGCCGCACTGATCGCTGTTGCCCGCGCGGGCCTCATCGCCTCTCCGGCTGTCAGCTATGCTGCTGCCCCGGCTGTAGTCGCTGCCCCAGTCGCTAAGGTTGCTTATGCTGCTGCTCCGGCAGTGGTTGCTGCTCCCGTGGCAAAGGTTGCGTACGCCGCCCAGCCAGAGGAGTACGATGCGAACCCGCACTACTCGTTCTCGTACGGTATCTCGGACGCCCTGACCGGTGACTCCAAGTCCCAGCAGGAGTCCCGCAGCGGAGATGTTGTCCAGGGATCGTACTCCGTCGTTGACCCCGATGGCACCAAGCGTACCGTCGAGTACACTGCTGACCCACACAACGGATTCAACGCTGTCGTCCACCGTGAGCCACTGACTGCCACCAAGGTCGTCGCTGCCGCTCCGGTCGCCACCAAGGTTATTGCCCAGCCCGCCGTCGCTTATGCCGCACCACTGGCCACCAAGACCGTCGTTGCTAGCCCGGCCATCTCTTATGCCGCCCCGGTAGCCAAGACCATCTCGTACGCCGCTCCGGTTGCTAAGCTGGCCGCACCGGTCGCTTACACCACAGCGCTCCATCACTAGATGGGCATCCCTCGACTGTCACCAACCGGCACCGTTTGTACATATCTTCAAAACCCCGTTACAAGACTCACGCCTGTTTCGTTTAATTTATTAAACGTTTGTTTTGAATATAAATAACAATCAATTGAATCCGTCAAAATCCAAATGGTGTTTGCGTTTCGTTGAGCGATGCTGTAAATATTCCTTTTCTGGAGTTCAAAGCGATGCGTCGCCGCAGAAGTGCCTTGCGTGAAAGGAAAGCCTTTCCGAACCTGAACCACCGTCTCGGGAAGGGGCTTACAACATGGAAATGGAAGATTGCCGGTAAATGTTGCCTGCAGACAGAGTTTTGGTTGCGTTGCGGTTAAATTTATGTGTTTTGAAATCCCGTTGAGAGTCGTTAAATGGCTTGTCGAGGCATGGGATGAAACGATCCTGCGTACGATAAGACGTGCGAGCATCTTCGTTAACTCTTCCACATCTTATCTTGTATCACACTTGAGTTAAGGAGAAAACAATCCATAGCAAGATGAATATTCCAGGTGTGCAAGTTCTTGGAAATTAAGAACCAAGCGTGCCAAAATGCTCATCGATGGTGTATCCGTATCGTATCATCATTCGTACATTTCACGGCTAGATGCTAGTCAAAGTATGGATGTTTTCACGCAACTGAACTTCAAACAGTATCATCTCATCACAACCGTACGCGGGCGGTCCCGGCAAGACCATGTCTAATGTATGCCAGTGCGACCGGAACGGTAAACATTACTGTAAATTATAACGTAAACAAACACATGCGCTTGACTGGGATGTCTTTCCGCTTCCGACCCGGCAGAGTGGCTCACCTGATTCGCGCGTACCACCGTGGTACGGCGTCCGATACATCCTTTACGGCGGGTTGCGGTGTATCGATTGAACAAATTAGTCCCACTTGTGCTTGCTTCGCATACGGCACGCATCACCGGGTTTTGGTACACGGAATCGGAATTGTGCCGATGGTCCAGGACATCGTGTACATAAGGATGTATTTGCATCGGTCGCAGGATAATGATATGTGCAACGTGCTTAGCGTTGGACCGTGGACAAGGTGTCCCGAGAAGTGCATCATGGATAGTGAAACGATCGTCTAGAGATGTTGGGCACCACAGACTTCCGGGTTCCGGCGGAACGGGGCACGTTAGGTGTTTGTTTTGGGGGTGGTGCAAGGAGTAGGAAGCATATTTATGTAGGTGCCAAAAAGAAGCCATCCTCCCAGTTGACTTTAAGCTTCAGTTGCATGTTTGGACGTTTGGACGAGAGCAGTCAAGTGGAAGGACAAACACTATCCATCCCGCACCGTCCATTTTGGTTGCATCAAAACGCATTTGTGTACCGTTTTGCAGCGCATCCCGTATCATGTACCGGGATGGTGGTGATTAATGATGGTGTTTGTGTAAGGCGGTGTTATTTTTTATTTTCAGTAGTTTGCTCAGTTTTCCCTCAGCTATCATAGTTAGGGAGAAATGTGTGAAAGTTTTCCCTTTTTGTAGATGGGAGAGTGCACACATTTGCAAACAAACAGCGAAACAGTTATGATAAGGCGCAGCATCATCCGTAAGCTTCACAAACAATAACTTTAACATTTGCACGAAACACAATATCCCCTTGTGCAAAGCATTAAAGGTACTTCGTTACAGCACCGTCACCGTTGGGCGGGCGAGTTTACCTTCTGTGTGTGTTTTATTGATGTTTCGTTTAATGCTAGCTCGAACAAATTTTACGAAGTTGTGGAAGTTGAATAACTCTCCGCACGTACGGTCGTCTAGACCGTTCCCTGCTTAATGTTTTCTTCACTTCAGCTGCATCTGTGTGCTTGGGGGGATGCTTTTTTTAGAAGCAACAACAACACACCACGATCGGCTGCACTCTGGTACCGGGTAGGTGCCCATCTGTCGTAAGGCACAACATGGGATCTAAGATACTGTCCGATATTCTGGGAGGGATACACAGACCATCACAAATCTACCGGATTGGATTGGTACGGATACGCAACCACATCAGCATACCTTTCTGAAGCCTGTAGTCAGATAGCTGGTACGCACGTGGACTAACCGGCTCATGGATGGAACGGCCACAGCTTCTTGCTGGGCAGATCCCACAGAGGTTAACTCATCGTTTGCGTCTTCCAAGTACAGTCGCTCAAGTAAACGAAATATTTATGTTACAGTGTGTGCACCTTTCTCTCTTCGTACCTCCTCCTTTTCCCTTTTTATTCCACCAGAAAATATTTAAGTCCACTAACTGTCGGTCATATTCTACAAAGCGTAAGAACAACCGACGAAGGAAATACTTTTTCATTTTCTGCTGCTTTTTTTTCCCTTCTCGTTCCTCATTGTCACACATTCCCATAAATCACACAGGACATGTTTCTGGCGCAGGGGAAGCCCTTTTCCACCACCACCTTTTACCACCATCCTATGGAAGCCTTTAACTTTGAAGCTTTCAAAACTTCCCATCCCACACGATCGTGCTGCCACGAGTTGGCTCGCGACGTCCGCGTCCGTGTACACAGCGATACATGACAACTGTTTCTCGTACGAACAAAAGAACCAAACAGCGTTAGGGGCATGCACTTGAAATTTAATTACTTTTTATGCTCTATAAAACATAACTAGCTCTCGTTAGAGAAATTCTCCACGGTGTACGGTGACCGAGCGCGAGTGGACGTTAAAAAGCTGACAGACAGCCTCTTGTGCTGATGCACGTCGGTGCCATTTGCAAGAAACCCGGAACCTGGACACGCCGTTTTTGGGAGGGACATAAGCAGCAAGTGTATGTGAATGTTTCTGGTGTTTTTAGATTTGTTTTCTTATTTTCGTTTTATGCACACAATTTTTTTTTCCTTTCCATCCGATCCTACCGGTGACTGTATAAGCTTAAATTTGTAAAATTCATAGTAATGCAATTTTTAAAGTTTTTTTTCACAAATTTTCCACCTGAGGCCGTTTATGGTATGTCTAAAAAAATGAGTTTTCCACCAAAAGAGATTATGCTAGGGATTTTCCATCGAGTTTTTCAGATGTGGATGATGTGTTGCCGCGAGCGATTCAGTCGGTTTATGGACGTGTTTATCATGTAAATTGAATAGCACAAACTAGAAGGAGATTAAAACAGAGCTATTTTTATTCCGGTGTTTTTGTTTTATTTTATCGTAAGCTTAATGAAAAGGGACTGTAAACTCCGGGGGAGGAAAATCATCACTAGCGTTAGTGGTATAAATTTACATTACACACGAATAAGTTTAAAGTGATGATCCGCTCTGCATGGGAATTCCTATTTCCCACGAATGGTACCCACAACTCTCGGCACAAGAAGACCTCTTGAGTGCTCCGGTACGCCACGCACATTATGCATTCATTGCTTCGAACTTATCGATGATTATGGTTTGTTGCCATCTTAAGCACCCTCCAATCTTCGGGTGGAAAGACACCCACAGCACCGTGCGATCGAACCGCTCGAACGGTTCAATCGATCGATTGTTGCGAATGTTGGCGCGAAAGAAGACGCAAAAGGTTAAGGTGTGCTTGTACGCCCGTGTCTCCCATTGAACAAACACACACACGAGAAAACGTTTTGGCGGGTCATTATTTATGAATGAAGACAGGCACGACTGTTTGATGTGTGTATTTTTATTGCGTTCGCGTCGTTTCCCATTCGCAACAGCCCCGGAACATGATGGCAGGCGATGAATATGATGATGATGATGATGTTTGCTCAAGATTACCCCGGTTGCCGATTGCATTCCAAAGCGTGTTCCGTTGTGCTGCTTTAAATTTCAAATTAATATTTACAACGAGTTGCATATAGCGCTGACAAAACGACGGGCCATAATGCGACGGCAGCTGACAACGTCAAAACGGGCATTAATGATGATGCTGTCGATCGGGTGTACCGATCGTACCGAACCGCTGCATACAGATGCACGTTCCGGTGCATTCCGAGCGGGGACTGTCTTGTACGTTCAACATGCAGCGATAGATTTATCAACGCGGCAAATGTCAATTAAGGATAGCGACCGTTAGCGGTAGCATTGTAGTATGACAGCTTGCTACAAGAACAAGATTATGGATTGATTCTAACTATAATTATCAATGATAAACGCAATTTCTCTCCCCACTAGCGAACCGGTGGTGACAGTAAGCTTTAATGTTTATTAGTTTTAACCTTAATCGGAAGGGAGGCCACGGTTGCGATAAATTCTGCCCTCAAATCGTAAACGACGACTTCAAACAAATGTAAATAGCAGAACGTGATCAATAAATCAACCGGAATGGATGGTTGGCTGTGGTACAAATTGCTGCCACTCGTTTGATGTTCGAACGACGATGGAAATGTTTTGCAGAATTTGTTTTAAAATAACGATGATGGGAAATAAATCACTCGTCTGACATAGTTGCATCGTCGTTAACGCTTTCAGGACAACATTTTATGAGGGAATAATTAATTAAAAACAAAACAAAAAACACGCAGACAAATTGTTTAAATTTAAATATTTGAAAAGGTTAAAAGTGGTGCGAAACCCAATATTTAGACTTCCTTCAATGCTGACCTACACCAAGCCCAAGAATGGAAGCTGCACATCTGGTGCACACATGTGCATACGGTTGCAGTCCTTTTCGTTTGAGTCGTTTTTGTTTCTCCTCCTCATCTTCTGCGTTTCCCACACTCCATTCGGATCATGCACGGCTGGCAACTGACAATCACTTTGTGCCTTTATTTTGCGTTCGTTCCAGAGTGTTCCAGTTCCAGTGCCAAGCGACACCGAATAGTTTGTCCGTAAGAGCACTGGAATAATGTTGCCCCGTGATTGTTTCACCAAAACTCCGTTCCACAGTGCTGCAGTGGTGCAGTGAGGCCAAAAGTCGGGAACATAAAATCAAATAAAAATCTGTTTCGGCGTTAACATGCCTCGCCTTTGCGACGTTTTCTCCTTCTCCTCCTTCTTCTTCTTCTTCTTCTTCTTCTTCTTCTTCTTCTTCTTCTTCTTCGGGCTCTTGATAGTGTGTGCCATAATGTACACATGCTTAGTTGTAAGCAACTGGTCTGGGATTTGTGAGTCCTGTAAACGCGAAGGTACGATCAAACTGGTTGGACTTCTGATTGACAAGAGATTCGATTATTTGCTTGTTGCTAACATGACACACGAAATGGCACTCGATGAAACAGACCGAGCAGAGTCACTAGCCGTAGCAAGGATAACCACATTGCGTTACTCCTTTTCCTGGCGGAACCTGAAACCACACTCTCCGGAAGTAGGAAAGGTTACACACATTCCCATCGCCCCACCATTCAAGGATCCAAGGACATACCGGAGCACTTCAATCGACTCGTTCCTAATTGAGTGTTTCCGGTTGTGGGCAACGAAGAATATGCCGCCCTATTAACGTCCGCAATCGGCCGGTTTCGGAACAACTCCTGGCAGAGTGAACGAACGAAGCGACCGCACGAGATGGGCGCGTGCTCGCGCGTACATCGATTGCATCATGACATTTGCGCCCGCAAAACGGGTTCCGAAACCGTGCGACTTACCTTGAGATGGCAAATTTTAAGTGAAAGGTGTGGCTAGCCCCGTTTTAGCTGCTCCACATTTGGGCGCACACGGTTTTCTGGCCGGCGGCTGCGCAAACTTCAAGGCCATCAACGGGAATAAGGCGCGGGCGCAAAGACCTTGAATCCCGTGTGTGTGCGGCAGTCCGAAACCGGTAAATATCAACCGAAACACCGGCCGGCCGTAAATGGCAAATGCAGGAAAAGGGTAACCCGGGCACTTCGATTCGGTTACGAGTTTATGGTTCGAGACATGTGGGGGGAAAAGTAATTTCACGTCGTGTGTCTGATGGTGACATGTGGTTGTAGGTCCGCAACGGTACGCTAATGGCTTCCGAGAGATTAAGGCTTACTGTTGTTGGTTGATGTGGTTGTAATCGATTCGTTTCTATTTTTTTCTTATCAGGGGATTTGTTTTGGGCGAAACAAAATAAATAATATGCGTAGAGGATATAACGTATATGAACGGTGTAGAGACAAAGCTGCGATCAAGAACGTAATTGACTGTGACATTTAAATATTCTCTTTAGTATGCTCTTTCTAAGCAGATCGATATGGAGTATATGGAGTTTTAAAAGGAAATCATTTTAAACTTTATACGAATGATAAGGCAACAAGTGATTTAATTTGATTTACATTTTAATAAAGAGCGTAATAAATAATGTGCGGCTCAACAACACACCTGGGCTTCAGCTTTTTGTTTTTTTTTGTAGTGGTTGTTGGGGAAAAGCTCCCAAATAATAGCCATCGAATAACACGACAAACTCTGGTAGACCATTGAACTCCTATTCGCCTCCTCCTATGCTCAACATCCAATTAGTGTTATGCTCCAATTCCAGATTTCTACAATACACAGTGACGCAAGCGAAATTACCAACAAAAAGTATAAATAAATATGCATAAATAAATTGAATAATTTCGAAACAAATAATTCTTGTCGAAGATTGAACAACACAGGTACCTATTCTCTCCCGTACGATCAATACCGTTGCGGAATGCTTTTTTTCCATTTCCCAAAACGATTCATAATTACCCGTTATCCGTAATAATTCCGTAACCTCACAGCGCATCACAAAAAGCGAAAGTGGGAACTCGTTTCTATAATGATTTTCTTCACATTTGTTTGCTGTTCCGATTTGCATCACCGGCTCAGAAACCGCATCCTTTTGTACCGAAGACGAATCTTCCTGAGTTCCTTTAACCTCACTCTTTGTATGCACGGTTTATGGGTGTGTGTGTGTGGTGAGGAGAATTTTATAAATGGCTTTATTAACGCCATAATTTTTCATACTTCCACTTCGATGCATCGATTTGCCTTCGAGCGTCGTCCTGTCGTTGATGGTGAGTGTACATCGGCTGATGGTTGATTGCGAAATATCAGCTCGCATCCTCGCCTTCCAATGTGCGGAGGTCCGTGAGGAGGACAGCTGGAAGAGTTCAGTACGTTTGTGCTTTGGGGGTTCCCAGTTGCCTCACAAGTCCCCGCCTTCACAAACCGATTCTCGTAATTCAAGCTTTGATTCAATTATCTTAATCAAATGAGATCGAGATAGGTGTTCTCCGGCAAGTGCCGGATGTGAGTGCCGGGTGCCAAGATAAAGTTTTTCATTCTTACCACCGTTCCTGTTTGGCCAATCCTCAGGCCATCGGGGTTTTTTGGGGAGTTCCGTTTCCGCTCGTTGATGGTTGCCTCACCGTTGGGGGAATACTTTGCGGTCGACAGCCAGATCAAGCTGGCATGTTGGGGAGCACTTGACGCAGAGTTGTGGTGCACTCCTTGGCAGTACTACCACCTTCATAAGGGTTGGTTAAAGGGTGGCTCGGGGGGGGGGGGGAAATAAAACCACCCCGAACAGGTAACAACAGCAACATCATCTTGCCGACAGGCGTTTGAACCAATCGAGAAAAGCCATAGATGAATCGAGCCCGAACAATAACGGTGAAAGAAATGGCAGTGGCAGTGTGTTAGACTGGGAGGTCGTTTTTCCTTCCTTTTTTGGCAAGCTTTGGCAAGAAAATTGATGCGTTGATTGCTCCGAACCGGCAACGAACCTCCTCCGGGGGAGATTTGTGAACTTTTGTGAATGTGCTGATATTTGAGCCATGGTTCCGACAGTCGTTTGGTTTGGCACTTGCCTAAACGAGCATTGTACTACACGGCACCGTCTGACTGCCACCGGAGAATGTGTATCGATTTGTTGCTGAGAGAAAAAAAAAACCGATTCAAACTTGATGCGGATTAAGATTGGGCAGGTGAAGTGTTAAAGAACCGCCTCGGTGTTATTGAAGCAGTTTACGTCACAGTTGGATTTCGCGTGTTTGTGACGCCATTTCTGTTGCTTTTCCAGGCTAAAGGAACCCACACGCTTTTGCGTTTTAATTTTCTACAAATATACTTCGTACTAATCTTCTTGAATCTTAAAAAAAATCTTTTTATCCAAATCATTATTGTTCATTACATTTCTGTTTTTTATTAATCTCCTTTGCAGCTACGTGGAAAAAGAAGCTCACAAATTGATGCACTAGAACGCGGGAAAGCCTACAACCGTTTTATGGAATCGTTCAATATCGATCAGATAGACAGCTCATAATCAAGATGAGGTAAGTGGAAAGATCAGATGACTTAACCTTAACTTTCTTCCTGGTCGCATTCTCACCACAATCGGTTTGTATCGCCACGGTGACCTTTCCCCTGTTTTTTTTTATTGCAAATTGTTTGTTTTGTGCTTTGTTGAAGCCCTTTGAACTTCCATTTCTGAATAAAACAACACCGCCCAGAAGTTGATTGATTGAGCGCATGGGACTGATGCTTTTGGGTGCTTCCGATTGAATGGAAAATGAAAGCAAGTAACGTAAATAATTTGTGTTTTATATTATGTTTATTATTTTGCTACAAAATTGAATATTTTTCCGTTAAAATGTTTGATTAACCCGCAGATAAATGATGAGATGATAATTATTTTACTTACTCCACAACCATCCATTTTCCCTTGCGACGATGATAAATATTTGTATAAATATTACTTTACGCACACAATTCCGTGGGAAATGTGTTCCTCGCTCGCGCGTGTGTGCATATGTGCGCAATAAACAATTCGCGAGCTCATCCTCGGAACGTATAATTAAGTGTATTATTTATTTTTACCAGCTTACCACACTGTTTACGTGGCACACTTTCCCAGACGATGAGTAATGATCGGTTCTTGGTTTCGGCGAGTTTACCGTTTTCTTTATCATACTTTTTCCCGATTGGGTGTTACGATTTTGTTCTCATCTCGCACACAATCTGGGTCAAGAACGGTTAACGGGAATGCACACACCACAGTCAGGAAGGAAGCTTTTGACGTGTTTTTTTTTTAGATAAATTGAACGCTTCCTGTATATTGCTTCTTCAGCAACAGCAGCAGCAACAGCATGTAATTGAGATTTAAGCACTATGATTAAGCGCTGAATTATACGTTTTAAAATGCAACCCGGGATATGCTACACATCGTGAACAATGGGTGCATTTTACCGGTTGATTACATGCTGGCAATAACAGCAACGCAAAAAGTATGGTGAATTATAACACCCGCTCAAAATCAAATATATTAATTTGAAATTTGTTTACACCGCGTACACAGCTATCACGTGTCGGTCATGTTGCGCAAACTAGATTTGACAATAGACAAACCATGTGGCTGTGTGTGTACTCGGACAAACATCATTAGGAACTCCATTGATGTGTTCCCGGTGGGCATTGATGTAGAACTTTTGAGTGCTCGCCCTGATGTAGAATACGGGTATTAGTACGAAAGCTTGCGGTAACTATAATAGCCCGTGGTGTACAACGCGTGTTTACCGTGATTCTTTGTCACGGTGTAAAATTTAATTAACATGTTTATACCGGTGAAATGTGAAACAATCGTTTGCACTGATTGAGCGGCAAATTATGAACATGGGAGCGTTTGATGGAATGTGTCAAAAGGTTAATGCCCGTATGTGTGGGTATTCATTTTCCTGGCTGTAATTGGCAATGGAAAGTGGTTTAGCTTTAAATATGTGTGAATAATCACATTACGGTACGTTCAAAAACCGAAATATTTGTAACTAAAAGCATCAAAAGAACGGCGAAGAATTAAGTCATCTTTAAATTGTGAAGGACTCCAAACACGGAACAGAATTGACTAAATATTGTTGCTGGATTGTGGGTATTTCGAGTCACAGAGATATTCCGGTAGTCAGTAAATCATTCAGTCAAAAAAGAAAAAAAGGAAAATTTTAATAAACCTGAAATAAAATTCAGACCCATGAATTAAAAAAGAGATCTCTTTAAGTATTAATTAAAGTATTTTTTGTAATTGCTGAACATAAATGAAGTGTTACATAAATTAGAAAGAAAAATTAAAAATAATCAAATCATGAGAAACTGTTTCTAAATAAAAACCTTGATACTTTAATAAAAATAGTGAAAAAAATAAAAGCTATATTTTATTTTTAAAAACACACTACTTATTTCCATGCCTTAAACAATCTTGTAACTGTTCGTATAACAAACAAAGCCAATAAAAACTTGTATAGTGCGCAACATAAATTACAATAAGCACACAAAATCGAGCAGGGCAGCCAAAAAACAAAACAAAACTCATTTCATTCGATGTTCCATTTTCACTCATCGAATCTGCTGTTTATTGCTCATTCAACGGAGTAATCGATCCGGACATAAAGTAACTATCGCTAGCCATCATCACCGCGCACCCCAATCTGGACAGCTGCGAGCGCACACTCTAAACAACGGTTCCGATCGAGCCCGATGCTTGCCGTGGATGGGTGAATAAATAGAGAGGAAAATTAATTTTCTCACCCGTTCCATATCTCCGTGGCCACCCCGTTTGCCGGTAAGCTGACAGAGGTGTGTCATCGGGGTTAGCAGCACGAGAGACCGACAAAACCCTCGATCCTTGGGTTCAGCACGGGTTTCGCCCGGCAACCCGTCCGACACCGCCGTGGGGCTTCGATTAAACCGAACCGATTGGTCACTTGTTTGTTCGGGGGCTGTTAAACTAAATTTTATTATCCTTCGTCCTTGCCTGCCATTGCTGGCCGGTGTGTGATAATGTTGCGCGGTGTAGGGTATCGACAGAATGGCAACAGAGTGAGTGTCAGTGTCCAAAACCACATGCGAACAAAACACAAAACCGTGGCACGAAGAGTCACATTTCTCCGCGTAGGAGCGCTTTCTAAAATTAAAGACCATTGCCGAACATTGTGCAAACAGGCGAACATGGCGAACCGGGTTTTTGTTGTTGGCCGTGCGCAGAACAGCTTTAATCAAGAGCCGGAGACATTCACACACACGCCGTACTGATTGAGCCGAAATTTCCAACGGACCAACGCAACAACGGGTAGAACCGCGCCGGATATCCCGCAATTTTCCGTCAAGAGTCATCGCGTGTGCCACGCAACGATATGCCGATGTCGATACGCTGGCAACCCACTCGATACGATGACGATCCGTGGTTTTGAGCCGTGGGCTCAGTGGTTGCGGACAGGACGGTGCACGAACCGGGATACAGCCGTTTGAGATGAGAATTTAGAGATGCTTAGAGGTAAACAAAGCGCGATTTTATCTATCCACGATACCACGGGGACACTGGGCACATCGTGCGATGGTGCTAGCGTGAGAAACGGAACGGATGAACCGATTTGTCGACACACCATCGACGAATTGACGCCTGATAGCGAACCAATTGGGTTGTTTGTTAATGTGATTGGTGATTTGTGGGAAATTGCTATATTACGTTCTGTGGTGTAACGATCTGGACCAATCTTTTACAGATAAGTACTTTTTTTTCGATGTTGTTTGACATATTCCGAATGTATGGTGGTGATGGTGAACAGGGGAATTTTGCACAAACTATTCGTGAAATTGAGCCTGTTTACAGGATGTAGTATTTTTATTTTCATATTAATTTGAATTTGAAATAGTACATGTTTTAAACCTTTCAACTACGAAAGGCAACGACGAAGGAACTCGCCCATGAAATATAAACACATACTACTTGCAGCTACAAGATTTGACAATTAGGAAAGTAATGATGAATTTAAAATGAACTACGCATGTAAAATGAACTCAGACAGATGAATTGCCAATGGGAGGGGCATAATATATTTTAATATTTTGCCATTATTATAGAATGGCAAGACCGTTTATAACAACAATTAGATAACAAGAAGATATTAATGGTATTAATAAGTAGTTCCACTTAACCTAGAGTATCTGAGATTGGTCACGTACAAACATAAAAGGATGAATGTGACAGTAACCTCAAAAAGCTGAATGTAAAACGATAGAATCCTCCGATCTCTTGTAGCTTTTGCTAGTCCATTCGGATTTCCTTGAAGAATAGAGAATTTCTGATTCTCTGGGAAATTATTCGCATACATTTTAGAGGAATAATATAAAATTTTCAATAGTACATTAGTACTACAATTTAAATCTGTCGGCCATCAGTCCAGTCCATCCCATAAAACAAGATCTTCCTCATCACCAAGATTGATTGGGTAATTTAGTGTCATGTCATTTAAATGTCCTGGTTGTTGAGCACCTTATTAAGAGTTGTGCATTATGACGAAACCTCAATAATTCTCATTTCTGATAACATGAAAAATCTTTATGTGTGTGCGAACTGAAACCCCTTTAGTCGGAAGAATTTTGTTGGTCCTTCACGAAAGTCAAGTACTCGTAATTTTTCTTTCATCAACTTAAACTATTATAAGAATAAGCACAGCACAGCGATCTTGATGGCTGGATCTAGTGGAGTCCAACCTGAAGGAGATCGGATACAGCCTTGGACCAAGTTTCCAGGACCAGGCCTTGTCACTCGGACGCGCTCGATAGAGCAAGCCAGTAAAGAAGAAGTATCGTTGAGTCTTCATCATTCTTAGGATCATCATCATTCTAAATTTATCACAAATCCATTAAATGCTTAAAACCGATCGATAGTAAATCTGAAGAAATAAAGCTGAAATTTAAGATTTCACCGGCACGCCTACCCGGAACTGACCAACATAATCTTTCCCATGCGCTCTTGAAAGACACCAAAAATCGGCATTCTTTCTCGTGTGCGGCCTGTGTTTATTTTCTATTGCTCAGCACAGACACAGAAATAGCTGCAATGATTAGCTAATGCGTAATCATGCGTAGACTAAATATTTGCAAATAATTAAACCGCCCACTATTAACGTTTGCTGACTTTTACCGAAATTTCCACGTATCGAGTGCGATTGGGAAAATTTATATCACATTACGGAAGCGCACAAATCGCTTTGGCATTGAATGAAGGCAAACTTCCTGTTTACGCACCCGACATTTTGCTGTACGCATTCGCTAAACAATCGTGGCAAATGATACCTTTTGTTTTGTTTGCGCTGTGCGTTAAACGCACCATAGTTTGACGTCTTTTCTCTTTATTTTCAACTTTTCGCCCGATTTATATGAAAAAGTGATGAACAAACAGTGGTTAAATCATGCCGCCCAACCATAAACAGCTTGCTGCTTGGGATGTGCTCTTTAAAGGTGTTAACAGTACGGTGTAATTTACATTTGTGGACAGTTTTTCATCGCTCTCTAACCACCATTTCCATGCTCCAGCAGATTGTTAGTTTTACGCGATATAACCAAACATTCCGTCCCCAACCCACGGTTGGGTACGGTTAATTTGTGCATCATTATCGTCCTTCAGGGGCAAATTGCTTCGAACGGCGTTCCCTGGTGCGATTTGTCGCCGTGTTGTTATGTGTGGAGCAAATTTATGAATTTATGTATTTGCTCCAAGACCATTCCCGTACGCGACCGTACGCAAGTGTGAGATTATATTTGCAAACATTAGCAACTCGGGGCCATTATACGGGATCCTCCGTATCCGCGCGCGCGTTCGGGTGCGTATGTTTAATGAATGTTCGTGCGGCGGCAGACAGGCAGGCGTTTGGCCAACAGCCAGCCGAGGATCGGATATAATCGGATGGCAAGTACTGGTTACTGGTATCCATTTTCGCACACGCGAAATCATGACCAAAAACCGGCAGACCACGTGTTACGTGTTTGGATGGAGGGCGCAACAGCAAAAAAAAAGAATAAAGCAAATAAACGAACCGGTGGCAGTTTTGCGAGAAGCCATACAGCCGCAAAGCAAAAACCGGCCAAGAAGTACGTCGTGTGAATGGCACCGTCAAAGGATAATTAAAATTTAAATTAATATTCATAATTTCCACTGATAAATTGAAGCGATGCGAAACACCCTTTTTTGCCACGGTGCTAATGCGCCCTGCAATACGTGTAATGCGCGAACGTGTAAGCGCGTGTGTAAAGCAAACACTGCTGGCAGTGTGCGTCTCCTTTAACCCCACCTCCCCCCGGACACCGCTGGGTAAGCTCCATCCGACTAGGCTATCGAGAAGTGGCAGACTTGTTGGCTCCTCATTATTTAAATCATCTTCATTAAGGGCGAACCGCCCGCTTTCTCGACGGTGGGCGGTGGGCGGAATGAGTGATGGAAAACGAAACGTCTTACCGGGGTGGCGTAATGCCAGGGGAGAAATGAAATCCCTGCAGAAAGCTTTTGCCACCGCGCGCGAATCGTGCCCGTCTTACACGGGCACAAACGGGCACAACAGATTGCGGTTTAGGCGCTCAATGAACAAGCCATAACAGGAAGCAGATTCTGGCTGTTACTTACGCCGAAGGAACGTCGGAGGATGGGCGTGGTGGTGGTGGTGGTATGATAATGATGAATCATCTGCTGCCTATTGTTTTAAATGAAGTGTATGGTGTGTCTTTGCTCGTGCAGCAGCATTATGGTGGCCGCGTTCGTGCACTTCCGTCGGTCGGTGCCGGTGCGTACGCCTGCATGTACAAGTACGGTTGCTGGGGGCGATGATGAGGGTTGACTTTTCGAGCCGTCCCGTAATAATGCTTAACGAATTTTGAAAGACAAATGCCCGGGCTACAAAGCGATTAGGCAAAAACGGGCGAGGATTATTTAGTGTCATTAATCGTACCGGGTGCAGCAACACATGGTGCGGCCCATGCAAGTCATTGGGAGTGAGCTTTGTGCCGGGATGGATCTTTGTGGAAGGCGCGGAAAGTTTTAGCAGCAAGCTTTTATTGTAGCAATCTTGTTCCCATTATGTTTTCTTATCTTTCAATTAACTCTTTTTGCATTGAATCATGGTTTTAACGGTATGGCATCAGGGACTTCTTAACAAACTAATCAAATTTAAGCTCCCTTATTATTAAAACATGAGTCAATTCAAAGATTAGTTGAGGCTTATGCTAAATATTGTATTAGTTTTGCAATTACTTTTAAAAACGATTGACCTTGAAGCCCACTTCGAAAATATATCAAACAGAACAAGTAAATTGATCAAAAGTATGTACCCATTCCTCATTAGGAAATAAAAATTGAATCTAAAAATCTAACTACTTACATATAACACATTTTTTCGACCAGTACTTGCATATGCGGAACCAGCTTGGAAAAGCATAGCATATTCAACAAAATCCTGAAAATGATCATAAATATCCCTTCATGGTTCAATACAAAACAACAACTGCACAAAAAAACAAATACGGTTACAATTCAGGAATTTATTGATAAATTATATTTGAATAACCACAGCAGATGCCAAGCTAGTAATTTAGAAACACTGAATTAGTTTAATCAATTGAATCAGTTTTAGTTCCTTTTATTGTTATTATTGTCTTAAGTTAGATAGGCTTAGGTTAGCGTATTAGTTCATTATTCAATTTTCATGGGTTTTTATTTTTGTATTTTTTTCCCATATTACATTCATTAACAAAATGTGCAATAAAAAAAAATCGCTAACAATATAAAGTTTATGAGGAAAGCAGAATGTTGCGATCCCGTTGTACACACATCACACAAATTGTGAAAGCAACATAAAGATTACTGTACACAATAAGTCACTACTACTCATGGTTTTAACTTTTGTCTCAAAATTTGTATTAGAGTCCAATAATGTTTCTTTGGTTTTTAATTTAATATTGAAAAAAAATATTCAAACGATTAGTGCAGGTTACAGGAAATTGATCTCATTCAGTGACATTTTTAATTGTGACAATCGGACCGTCTGAAATTAAAGATGTATTTGTTTGAACGTAAAGACTTTTTAGGTAATTTAGGCCATTTCTGGCTCACTAGACTAAATGTCATCACTTATCCCGAGAGTTGGTCGTTGCTGAGTAGGAACTGTCCAGATTAGATGTTGGTATAGGTCCTGTCAGGCGAGAAGCTTGCGCCCTAAAAGACAAGAAAAACCGAAGAAATATTCTTTACTGTGAAAAATAAATCCATTCCAATAGCAATTCTATACAAGTCGGGTTTGCGCCATTCCAAGGGTGTTTGAGTGACCGAAATGTTTATTAAATTGCTTAAAATATTTATTCAATTTATTGTATTAAATTGCATATTACAATTCTCTCTCTCTTTCTGTTTTCCTTTCTTTTGCAGATATACAAAATTGTTAGCCTTACTAGTGACCTTACAGCTGAGCTTTACCGAATCCAGACGGGTAAGTGGGACTCGATTAAATCCATTCGCCAGCAATATAGCCCGGGAGGTGAACACCCGGTTCAAGAGCAGCTGAAGTAAAAATTCAATTTCCGCAGCACTTGCTGCTGGTAGCGGTTGTCATTAGGCGCGCACCGTTTTCTAATTGAAACTTTTATCCGTGCGAGGAGCAACAAAAAAACATAAGGACCAACCACATACCCAACATCGACGGGTGGCACTCTGTTAAAGGGGCAAGCTCGCATCTCTCTGAATGAAAAAACAAAATTCGATGGTGGGGATCCTGGAACGAAGGATCAATGTTAATGAAATGGAGCACCATGTGTCCAGGAAGGATGGTTTTACATTCCAACCGCTTCAGGGCGGTGGAAATTAGTTTTTATCCTCCTGCTCCGTACGCTCACTACCTTCATTTTTGATCGGGTGAGCGTAATGTGGGGTTTTGTTTTTTGGCAAAAAGCACCACTTGACCTAATGGTCTAAAAGTTGTACCCGTGCCGGAGAAGTACGGTTCATTGAACATTCAAGAAATTGCAGACGGCAGCTCAGTTGACAACGGCAAGGTGGGATAAGGTTTGAAGTAGGAAGCTATCTTCCTTTTTTTTTCGTAGAAGGTGATCTTAACCTCCCGGTTCAGACTAAATCTGACCCTGTTCAAACAGTATACGCCCATACGGTGAGGCAGGCAGCATCCATTAGACGCTTCACATTAATGGTCGTACGGTAGGTTACATTGGTTTGAGCCGGCCAACAGAACCATCCAGGCAGGTATTTAAACGAAACGGTTCGCATTCTTCCACTCCTCCGAAAAACAAATGGAACGCCTGACAGGGTGAGATGAGTCAGAGCTGGGCGCGGGTGTGAAGGAATCGGGAGTCTAATTTTAAAATTAAATTCACAACTTGTTTACATAAGAATGGCCGCCCGTTTCCCGACAAGGCCACCGACAATGGTTGGACATCTAATCGTATCACGGGCGCATCTTCTTCAGCTCCATCCAGCCCACCGAAAATTCCTCGACCTCCTGTCTAATGATGATGCGCTGGTCTGCTCTTTCCCCGCCCATTATAGTTCGGTGCTCGACATAAACGGCAGCATAGCAGCAATCTGTACCAGCCGGAAAGTTTCATCATACTCGGGGGCGAGGGACCCCCGAACGAGCGGTGGGGACCGTGGGGTTCCCCGTCGGAGTGCTCGCGAACATGCGGCGGAGGCGTTGCGTACCAGGAGCGCGAATGTCTTGATCGGGAGTGAGTATTGCTTCTGCGACGGATTGGTTTTTCCGCAAAGCAAGGACATTCTGTTTTTTTTTGTTCTCTTCAAGCAAACTACATTTTCTTTCTCTATTATTTCAGCCACACCGGTACGCCCGTCTGCACGGGTGGAAAGCGAAAGTATTTCTCGTGCAACACACAGGTAATTGGTGGCCGTGATGAAAATCCATTCGCAGCTCCATTCTCTTGCTTCACGGCACGTGGGCAGTGGATAGCGCAAGTGCACTGTTTACACAATTCCAAAAAAGACCATTTCAATTCAATTCCACGATCTTGTACTTGAATTTGATTACGGCATGGGGGTCGGACGAATCAACTATTAATGTAATTTGTGTCCGTCAAGTTACCGCACCACGCAGGCACGCGAATGGAGGCGCACAGTCATTTGTACGCAATTGGCAAATGATTTTTAAAGTGTTTATTTGGCGAATTGGTTTAATTGAGATGCCTGTTATTTGGTGGGGTTCTACAAACATTAAGACGATTGTGGCTAATTTATTATGAATGCAATTTGAAATGATAATTTATTTCGGGTTTATTTCTCTTTAACTATGTATTTAAATTTAATTGTTCTTTTTTCTTGGAATTTGATTAATCAAAAAAGAAAAGAGATTCCAATTCTACCAGGAACCAAATCGATAGAAAACGTGATTCATTTGATTAAGGTATCAGTGTCATCAGAAACAGCGCTCCATCGAAAGATTTAATACTTCTTTTGTTCCGATCGATTGTGTCCTAAGTTGACAAACAAGTGTACAGACGGCCCGGCAATAACAACCTGCTTGCCGGCAAAAGAAACGGTGCCACCGACAGCACTATCATCGCATTAAAATCACCATCATTGTCTTCATCGTGCGCGCGTGTGTGTGTGTGTGTGTGTGTGTGTGCCGTTTCCCCACCCGCCAACCCACTACCCAACTTCCGGGTTTCCCGATGATGCGCTATAATTGTGGCGATAAATTTTATTATGCCAGAGAAACATATTCAATTGCTTCTATGCCACACCGGGGTCCGCGCCCCTAATGCACAACTGGCGCGAAGGAGTATCAAACCCCAAGGTCCTCGCTGTGTTTTTTTTTTTTGTGCCACAATCTTCCCTATGGTCTGGTTCGAACAACATCATTGGCAATATTGAGTCTCGGGATGGTATCATGGATGGCACAACGTGTCCACGTGCAAGAAATAGTTACACCAGTATGGCAGGATGGTGATACGAAGCTCGAGATTGAAAATAAACGAAACTGCAAACTAGGGGGACGGTACAAGTGGCCGAAGGAAGGCGACCAACCTGATCCTAACAAATCGATTACATTATGGTTTCCGTTTCCTGGTGCAGTTTTTCCATTGAACTGCATCTTCTTTTTTGCTCACATTCGCTGGACCTGATAAACGATGGTGCCGGTGCATCGTGCCATGCATTCATATTGGGTTATTTTGTTGTCTCCTTCGTTTTGGTCCGTGTAGACGAGTGTAACGGTGTGCTATTGTTTTTTCTTTTGTTCCACCCCATAGGTGAATGATTGTGATCGATTTGTATCGGTTTGAGGGCAGATTGGCCATTTTGTGCACATTGAAAAGCAGTACCTAGGGTTTAATTTAGTGAAAAGCACCCGGAAGAGATTGAGCCACGTTTGAGTGACGTTTGAATGCGTCGTGTTAATTACAACCGTAAGATACTTAGCCTAATGGGAATCTTCCGAACTCCTGCAGGATTGCCCCGAGAGAGAGCTGGACTTCCGCAAGCAGCAATGTTCGGCGTTCAACGATGTACCATTCGAGGGTCACCGATACCAGTGGGTACCGTACACCCGGGCCCCGAACCCTTGCCAGCTGAACTGTATGCCGGTGGGTGAACGGTTCTACTACACGCACCGGACGAAGGTGACCGACGGGACGCGGTGCAGTGACGAATCGTTTGACGTGTGCGTCGACGGTACCTGTCAATCGGTCGGCTGTGACATGATGCTGGGCTCGCAGGCAAAGGAGGACAAGTGCCGTGTCTGCCGGGGTGACGGTAGCACGTGCAAGACGGCGTCCGGGTTGCTGGATGCGAACAATCTCCAGGTCGGGTACAACGATCTGCTGCTCGTCCCGTCCGGCGCAACGAACGTGCTCATCAGTGAGCGGGCGCCCTCGAACAACTACCTGGCGATACGGAACCTGACCGGGTTCTACCATCTGAATGGCAACTATCGTATCGATTTCCCACGCACGATCCACTTTGCCGGTTGCGATTGGCACTACGAACGGCGTCCGCAGGGCTTTGCCGCGCCCGACCGGCTAACGTGTCTCGGCCCGACGACGGAATCGGTCTATCTGGTGCTGCTGTCGCAGGACCGTAACGTGGGCGTAAATTACGAGTACAGCGTGTCGTCGGAGTTGGCCCCGGTCGATGAGCCGGACAGCTACTCGTGGATGTACAGCTCGTTCGAACCGTGCCCGGTCAGCTGCGGCGGCGGTGTCCAAACGCGCAACGTCACGTGCAACAGCAAGAGCAACCTGAAGGAGGTGGACGAGGGGTTGTGCAATTTGAGCGAAAAGCCACCGACGACACAGAAGTGTGGTCAGCAGTCGTGTCCACCGCGCTGGTTCGAGGGCCCATGGGGCAACTGTTCCAAACCGTGTGGCACCGATGGGAAGCAAACGCGCGAAGTATACTGCGAGCGGGTATCGGCGGATGGGTAAGATTGGAAGAAGGAGAACTGGCGAAACTTTGCCATGACATTCAATTCGGACGATACTGATGAGGGCTTTCATTCTTTTTTTGTTGTTGAACCCTTTACAGCGAAACGCAAAAGATCGAAGATGACGTTTGTCTGGAGCAGGTCGGTAACAAACCGGCCACGGAACGTGATTGCAATCAGGGTCTTATCTGTCCCGAGTGGTACGTTGGACGGTGGTCACCGGTAAGTTCGGCTAGGTTGTCTAGCTGTCCTGGGGAACCGTTCGGTTTGAGTTCCGCTGTCACTGATTGGTACGCCATCTCTTTCACAGTGTAACAAATTGTGCGGCGAGGGCGAACGAGCACGCAAGGTGGTCTGTTATCGGAAGGAAGATGGACGCATCACGGTGCTGGAAGATGACGAGTGCATTACGGAAAAGCCGACAGTCAGCGAAAAGTGTATGCTGCGACCGTGTGAGGGCGTGGATTACGTCACATCGTCCTGGAGCGGAGTGAGTATTGTTAGACTTTAAAACAACAGCAAAAACCGATGCTTGTCTCTATTTCGAATGATCGAAGGAGAAAAAAGCATTATTTTGCATACCTTTAGGCGTTTAACTTTGCTTCAGTACACTGGGGCACTTTTCGTTCTGCACTGATTCTATCTGCACACAGAAACTGTATTAAAATCATTATATTAACCACTTACCTTCCAGTGCGATGAGTGTGGTGCGACCATGGAAACACGAACGGTGCACTGTGCGTCAAAGTCGGGAACCGTCTACGATGCATCGTTCTGTGCGAATCGTCAAATGCCGGAGCTGCGTCGCGAATGCAAACTGACCCCGTGCGAATACCAATGGTACACGTCCCAGTGGAGCAAATGTTCCGCCGTCTGCGGCAAGGGCATACAGACACGAACGGTCGTCTGCGGTATGTTCGATGGCCAATCGTTGAAGCGCGCCGACGATGACTACAAGTGTGATGCGGATTTGAAACCGGAGAAGGAGCGCGAATGTGACGGACCGCCCGAGTGTCCCGGACAGTGGTTCGCTGGGCCGTGGACTGACTGTGACAAGAGCTGCGGTGGTGGTATGATGTCACGCAAGGTGCTCTGCCTCGCCAATGGTACTGTCGTGCCGGAAACGAACTGTGACGTGGACAAGATTCAGCTAGCTACCGAGAGCTGTAACAAGCATGATTGCACGGAGGATGAGGTCATACCGGTGGAAGTTGGCAGCAAGCAACCGGAGGAGGACGACTACGATGAGGATGAGATGTGCGACGAGGATGAAGAGGGTGATGAGGAGGAGGACGATGATGGTTCGGGAACGGGTGCCAGCACGGAAGGACAAGATGGCGTAATGATGGTCACGGAAGATACAACTCTGGCGGACGGTGTGGAGCTGGGAAGTAGCGTTAGCGGTACAACAGAATCTTCACTCGAGACGGATGAAATGATGATGAGTGATGCAACCGGGTTCGAAACGGGCGCAACTGATCCGGACGAGAGTTCAGCTACGGAGAGTACGGTAGAAGGATCTGGAGATGGAAGCAGCCGTATGACTGAAGTGTCGGAAGGCTCAGGTGATGATGGTGAAGTTACCACGGTTGCGGCCGCATCCGGTGCGTCGGACGATGCATCTTCAGATGCGCTTGGTAGCTCTACGGAGGCCTCGGCTTCCTCTGTAAGTTCGATGGAAACGGAATCGAGCGCTTCTTCGGAGTCGAGCGCACAAAGCTCAACTGAGTCATCGGAGGCCGTCTCAGATAGTGGGTCTACTTCGGAAAAAGACTCGGTTGCGACCACAACGGACAGTGTGTCGTCTACGGATTCGTCTGATACAACGACTGATGTGACGGAAACGTCAACAAGCTCTACTGATATGGAAACGTCCACCGACTTTAGCGTAAGTTCCTCGACGGTAGAATTCACCAGCACGATGGATGATGTATCCACTACGGACGCAGCTTCTACGACCGACAGTGAGCTACTAAGCACAACGGCTGTATCGGATCTGGCAGCATCAAGCAGTCCAGCGGCCGGATCATCGGAAGCATCTACCGACGACAGTTCGACTGATTCTAGCACCAAGATGGTGGACGGATCCGATTCCACCGATGCATCCACGATGGTATCTACCAGTGAATCGTCAGTAACAGACACCTCCGTCTCCGGATCGAGTGAATCTGGAGCTACGGAAGAATCGGCTACGGGAGCTTCCACAGACGATAGCTCCACGACGGTCGAATCGACGGAACCCACTGTAACTGGTTCCACGGAAGACTTCACCGGTTCAACCGTCACCGAAGAGACGGTAGAAGACACCACTTTTGATATCTGGGCCTCCTCGACGGGTTCCAGCGATGCGGAAACGGATGATGCGGAAAGTAGCACTCCATACACGCTGACCTCAATCATTGCCAAAGAAGAGAAGGCACGCAAGTGTAAACCTCGTCCGAAAGTGCCCCAATGCGCCAAATCCACGCACGGTTGTTGTCCCGATGGTAAGACGAAAGCATCGGGACCGTTCCTGGAGGGTTGCACATTGGCGGAAACGTGCAAGGACACGAACCATGGCTGTTGTCCGGATGGAGTCTCTCCGGCCAAGGGTCCCAACAACAAGGGCTGCCCGAAGGCGGAGTGTGCTGACACACTGTTCGGCTGCTGCCCGGATAAGGTTACACCGGCAGAGGGTAATGATGCCGAGGGTTGCCCGATCGAGACGACAACCGTCGCCGGATGTACGGCTGGCAAGTTCGGTTGCTGTCCGGATGGCGCCACCGAAGCTAAAGGACCAAATGCGAAGGGTTGTCCGGGAGTGGAGGAGAAGGATGAGGACGCACCATCCGCCACGGAACAGCCAAAGGAAGAAGAACCGGCAGCGGTTCAAGGTTGCGCCAGCACGGAACATGGTTGCTGTCCGGATAATACAACTGCTGCTGCGGGTCCCGATGGAATGGGTTGTGCACCGTGCGGCAAGGAACCGTTCGGATGTTGTCCGGACGGTAAGACACCGGCTCACGGATACAGCGGTGAGGGATGCTGTCTGCAATCACCCTACGGATGCTGTCCGGATAATATCGTCGCGGCTCGTGGTCCTGACATGGAGGGTTGCGATTGCCAGTACGCACCGTACGGTTGCTGTCCGGACAACAAGACGTCTGCCCGTGGTCACGACAATGAGGGTTGTGGATGTCAGTACGCCAAGCATGGTTGCTGTCCGGATAAGGAAACGGATGCGTTGGGTCCCGCGTTCGAGGGATGTCCGTGCCACGCGCACCAGTTCGGTTGCTGTCCGGACGGTGTCACAGCGGCCAAGGGACCGCACAATCACGGCTGTCATTGTTCGCACAGCGAGTACAAATGCTGCTCGGACGAAAAGACACCAGCCTCGGGACCGGATGGAGAGGGTTGCACATGCGCGAACAGCAAGTACGGCTGCTGTCCAGATGGTGTCAGCGAAGCGCAGGGCAACAAGTTTGAAGGATGCGCTGTTGTACCCGAATCACCGCAGAAGGCTTGCGCATTGCCGAAGGATAAGGGCCCGTGCCATAACTACACCGTTAAGCACTTCTTCGACGTGGAATATGGTGGTTGTGGACGGTTCTGGTACGGTGGATGCGATGGCAATAACAATCGGTTCGAAACGATCGACGAGTGTAAGAACACCTGCGAAACACCGACCGGTAAGGATGTGTGTCATCTGCCAAAGATCTCCGGCCCCTGCACGGGACAATACAACATGTGGTACTACGATGCGGACCGGAACATGTGCGGCCAGTTCACGTACGGTGGTTGTCTGGGCAATGCCAATCGGTTCGAGAAGCTGGAAGACTGCAAGGCGACGTGCAGTGTGGATGATTCAAAACGTAAGTGGGAATGTTGGGTCATTGAAGTAGAGTCTATGTACTGATGAGCGTCTGTGCATTCTTAGCACCGTGTGAGCAGCCGATGGAAAGTGGACCATGCAATGGCACATTCGAGCGTTGGTACTACGACAAGGAATCGGACGCCTGTCAACCCTTCTACTACGGAGGTTGCAAGGGCAACAAGAACAACTATCCAACGGAAGCCTCCTGTGGCTATCACTGCAAGAAACCTGGCGTTCACAAACGTAAGTATACGGACCGTTAATGTACGTGAATAAGGCGACTGTGCACGATCGGTGGATGGTATCTACTTCCTAGGTGCTGCATGCGGTCAATGGTGTATGCTGTGTTGGTATCTTTCAATCTATCTCTCTATCTATAACTATTTTCCATTCTACGATTGTCCTAACATGTACCTGGTCTACCGGGCGCCCTTTATTCGCGCCCTCCCCAATGAATTCTTCCATTCAAACACATGTAGCAAGCTGTAGAGAACCGGTGGACGCTGGTAACTGTGAGGCATCGCAGGCCCGCTGGTACTTTGCCAGCGACAGTAACAAATGCATGCCCTTCTACTTTACCGGTTGTGGCGGCAACGACAACCAGTTCGTTACGCGCGATCAGTGCGAAGAGCAGTGCCCACCGAAGGTTGGTAAGTAGCGTGTGCGCCTGGACGGTGGCCAAACAGGAACAAGCCATACGTACCCCCCGTTTTCCTCCTGAGACGCTTCATCCTGGCCTTGTTCACATGCTGTCTCCCGTAGCGCTGGGGTCGAAGATGGGAACGAATGAATGACGGTTTGAATGATCTGATCCGCACCAAATCCACCGGTACCACCGGTTCGAAATTGAAGTAGGCAAATTTTGAACCACCAACCTTCCTTTCGGCACACTATACACACTTTCGGCAGCACCCATTCGGCTATCGAGAACCAGAATCGTTTTACATTGTTCTACCTTCTAGCGAGAGGGGGTAACCTAACCTAACATTCCGCTTGCGGCTTAAGAACTAAAATGCTCGTAACATCAGTAACACACTAGCAAAAGAACCGGTGTCTACGCACGAACTATTGGATGGTGCTAACAATTTCGCATCGTTTTCCCATTGACAGAGAAGGACATTTGCTTCCTGCCGGCGGAGATTGGCGAGTGTCAGAACTACACGGCCCATTGGTACTACGACACGAAGGACGAGCGATGTCGTCAGTTCTACTATGGTGGATGCGGTGGTAATGGCAATAACTTCGCTGATGAACAGTCCTGCATCAGACGATGTATCGACGAGACGCCCAAACCAGCGGAAGTTCCCAAACCAGCCCCTGCACCGGATCGTACTGATCCGACATCTCTCGACAGAAATCAATGCCAGCTACCGATGGATAATGGCGATCGGTCTTGTTCTACGCTCCAGGTACGCTTCTACTACGAGACGCGTACAGGGAACTGCGCTGCCTTCACCTACACGGGCTGTGCTGGAAATGGTAACAACTTCCAAACGATGGAAGAATGCGAACAGACATGCGGTAGTCCACAGGACGTATGTCAACTACCACATGCGTATGGAGAATGCGGTGGTAACGAGGAACGCTGGTTCTATGAACCGAACGAGCAGCGTTGCGTCCCCTTCACATACAGCGGTTGCGGTGGCAATGGCAATAACTTCCGCAGTGAGGATGAATGTGAGCGAAGCTGTCCAGTTGGAGGACGTGCACCGACCGATGTCGATTTACGAGGCCCAACCGATCAACAACCGAGCAATGTTAGCCAATGTGATGAACCTCCAGAGTTCGGCGATGGTGATGGAGATGGTGAGCTGATCCTGTTCTACTACAACTCCGAACGTCGATCGTGTGAACGCTTCCGGTACAGCGGTGCTGGTGGTAACACCAACCGCTACAACTCGGAGGAAGAGTGCGAACGGGTGTGTGGAGTGTACCGAGGTGTCGGTAAGTAGCAGTGGGTGAGACAACACACTCTACCGTGTGAGATCCTATTTTGAAGTTATCCTTACACATCTTTCATGTTTCGCCCCAAAGATGTCTGCAGAGAAGCGGTTGAGGCAGGCCCATGTGGTGATAATATTCCACGGTACTACTACGACTCCATGACACACGCATGTTACGCCTTCAACTACAGTGGCTGCGAAGGCAACGGCAATCGTTTTGCTAGTGCCGAAGAATGTGATGGAACCTGTGTCTATCAGCGACCTGGCTACGATGAATCTGGTAAGTACAGAACTGCTCGTATAGCTTTCAAAAGCGAAGCAACATTTCCACAGGTTTACTGTACGATCAAGTTGTGCGTTGTATATCCTTTTCTCCACTCATTATCTTGTACCTACAATCATGTTCGTGAACATATTTTTCGGCTGCAGAAAAACTACGCATCTGCAACCTTCCAGTTCAGAAGGGTAATAACAGATGCAGAACACGGCCCCGGAAGCGGTGGTACTACGATCCTGTACAGGAAACTTGCTTTGCCTTCCGCTACAAAGGATGCGGTGGCAATCGCAACAATTTCCCCTCGTACAGCAACTGCCGCACGTACTGTAACATCGAATGTAAGTCGTCCGTGTTTGCTGCCTCGCTCGCTTCAACCTGCGAGTCCATTTTTGTGGTCGTGGGAAGTGCTGAACGGTGTACTAAAAGCTGCGGTGCTACGCAAACAACAGCCGGGAATCTATCGCTTGCTCAATGTGCATCAATCTTATCTGCGGGAAAACAGGAACATTTTGGTGCAGGAAATCGGGATCTATATTTTGTTGTGGGTTTCTGTTCTCGTAGGGTCAGTTTAGGGTAATCAAACAATTGAAACCCCATTACAACGGTGGGTGTTTGATTACGTGGAAATTATATAATTTCATTGTGGTGTTCTTAAGCATCGGTAACGGAAGAGATTCTGCTCTACTGGATCGTTTCTATTGCCTAATGTTGCTGCTGTTTCGTTCATTAACGACATCGTTTTACACTAATTTATAAAATTTCATATTGTCAAATTAATAGTGTCATTGATCATTAGCAAGGTTGCGTCGAACTAGCTGAATCACCAGTCCAAGCGCATAAGAGCTTTGTGGCACAAGTGTCCTGATTTAGATCAATCTTTTGAGAGATTGCACAGCATTGGTACTATTTTAGGGTGCTTTTTTAAATATTGAAAACCTTTGCGCTTTTATCAAAATTTCCCTTTTTTTTTCGAAATTTATAATCACTCATTTCATAGTTCGGTGTTATTATCATTCTCTTTCGTTGAAATCCTCCAGGACTTGATCGTTTCACAACTTCTGATGTTCGCATGTGCTCATTTCTCAATGATAAACTCAGATGCCTAAGCCTCAGCTAGTCAGCTCACGCAAGATTGATAATTTACGCAACACTTGTAAACGATTATATCTTTTTTTTTTACATCATCATTTCGATCATTTTGGATATTGTTACAACTTCATTTGCTACCGGCACTGTCATTTCCTCATCATTCATTCGATTATATTGTTGCCATTGTGACTAACCAGGCGATGGAAAACTTGTATATGACCGTGAATCACACTAATAATTATACTTGTTTCAATCTACATTCTAACAGCAAACGCGGTGAATCCTTGCGAGCAGTATGAGCGTGAATGTAGTCAGCTCCCGTGTCAGTATGGTATCGCCAAGTCGTACGATCCACGCTACCTTTGCGATCGGTGTCAGTGCAACGATCCATGTGCCGGATACTACTGTCCCGAGGATAGTCTGTGCAGGGTGGATGTCCAGAGCAACGGGGCGCTAGTTGGAACTGGTTCAGAGTTTGTTGGAGTTTGCCGAAAGAAGAATAAACCAGGCGAATGTCCGATGGTGGCAAATGCAACAAACTGTAGAACGAAGGAAGTGGAAGAATGCTACTCGGATGCCGATTGCCGTGGTAACAGCAAGTGTTGTATGGTGGGCTGCGAATACGTATGTACCAATCCAGTGGATCGACAGACAGTTCCTTCCGGACAAGTGCCACCAAACGTACCGGGACCCACTGTTCTGGAGGAAGTGCCACAGGAGGAGTTGGATATCAAATCGGAAGAGGGTGGCATGGCTGTATTGCGATGCTTCGCAACCGGCTTCCCACCACCTTCTATTCGCTGGCGCAAGGGAGAAGTCTTGGTGAGAACGGAATGTTCGGAGCTTCGGTTTGTGAAGAGATGGACTCAAACCATGATACTCTATTTCAGCTCAACACCAACCAGGGCCGCTATGTGCTTTCCTCGACCGGAGATCTGCAGATTGTGCAGCTGCATCGTACTGATAGTGGCACTTATGTCTGCATCGCAGACAACGGTCTCGGCGAACCAGTGTTCCGCGAAGTCACACTCACAGTACGCGGTAAGTACACTCCCAAGCGCACCTCAAGATCACTGTGACTAATTTCCTGTCTGCCTATGGCATACGCTATCAAATGTTGTAACACACTTCTGTTAAACTAACTACTTTTCTTCTCCAACCGGTTGCACTTTTCGCACTTCTATCTTTCAATTCTTGGACCTGGAATGGGGGCACCTAAACTAACAAAAAAATACAAAATGCACTCCCGGTTGTGTGGGTTTCACCTGGTGGCAATCTGTCTGTTTCCGTCACTACCTTCTTCGTCCTGCACACTAACCACACGCACGCTCGCTGTCGCTTCGGGGGTATACAACAGACCCAATACCACGGGATGCCTACATCGCCGGCAACTTGAACGATACGCAGGTGGTTGAGCTGGACAAACCGGCCACATTGCGCTGTGCGGCCGGTGGCCACCCGAAACCGATAGTTACCTGGTGGCGTGAAACGTTCATGATGCCGCTGAAGATGGTGAACCGCGACTATTCGATGCACATTGCAAGCGTTCGTTTAGCCGACCTCGGTCCGTACGTGTGTCAGGCTTATTCCGGTGCCGGTAAGGGTATCTCGCGTACGGTCACACTATTGGGCTATGGACCGGCTACGCCGGATAGCCCAGTAGAAGAGAAATATCTGAAATACCTTGTGCAACCGGAATCAAGACCAAGACCATCGGTTCCGGTCGATCGCTATCCGTCAAGACCTCGGCCACCAATCGCTCAACCACCGCCGGTTGTCGTTCGTCCACCAGGTAAGTGGTAGCAGTTGCAATTATTTCTCCACTAAAATGGTGTTTGTTCCGGTAATGCTCTGTTGCTTCCGTTGATCACAAAAGCTATATTACAATCCGTGGGAGGAGGTTTCACCTTCGGAAACGGATGACTGATGGTTTGGATCTAAACTTAATACATGACAACTTTGTTTGATGCGTTTTAGTTCCAGTGACGGTGCAAATGCACTTCCCGCAGGGACTCGATTTGATGGCAAATAATAACTTCACGATCAACTGTACGGTGAACGGATATCCTCGGCCCACGGTGAACTGGTACAAGGATGGGCAGATGCTGGTGCCTACCGATCGCATACACATTACCGACACGAACCAACTGTTTGTGTCCGGAGCAATGCCGTCCGACAGTGGCCGGTACAAGTGCTTTGCGAGGAACGAAATGTCGCAAGCATTCCAGGAGCACAATATACGCGTGGAAGGTATGAAACGCCACCTGCCAACCGAGCATACTTTAGTGTACGGGTTAATGATGCATCGTTCCTATATTTTTCTTTCCCGCAGGTGCGTACGTACCGCCAGGATGTACTGACAATAAGCTACTCGCCAAGTGTGACCTGATTGTTGCTGGACACTATTGCAACCACCAGTACTACGCCCGATTCTGCTGCAAATCGTGTACGCTGGCGGGACAAATAAATATAAGCAACCGTTACCGCTAAACCCGCGTGCCATAGCAAAAGGAATCTTACAGCCTGTTGCAAAACCCAGTTTAGCAATGGCGACCACCACCACTAGCCATCTTGTACAACACATTCGCAATCTCAACAGTAGCCAACAAGCCAAACCAGCACAACAAGTTTCCCGATCATGTTACAAAAATGAATTGCTCTACGCATCTATTTATTTCTGTTACAAAACCACAAATCTTTAATGGCTCACAGGAGTGGGCCACCGTGCGAAATCATATTACTATAGGAGCTATGAAAAGGTCAATAGCGCAGGTGCCGAACGGCTTCATGAGTTGTAGCATTTAAACCAAAACCTCGAATCTGGTGCGAACTTTCGAGCCAATCATGTAGTGACAATGTTTACAAGTAGTTCTTTATATAATTCAGTCGTTGTTTAGGTTATATCGTTAAGGCGTATCGCAGTGGAATGTTTTTTCCTTCGCTAAAAATAGACAACACAATCCAAAAAAACTTAGCGCCAGCATTGCCCCAAAAAAAACACAAGCAAACGTACATAGACAAATCGATCAAGTTGGTAAAGGAAATCATCAAACATGGCGATAGCAGCAACAACGCATACGAGCAAGAAAAACGATGAAACGAAAAACAGCTAACGGACCTGCATGTACTGTAGTGTGTACACAAAATGCACTTCCCGCAGTAGCGTTTCCTTTCCCTGTTGCTTACTGTAAATAATTTATTTTCAACAATCAGACCCTCCTCCCGCCCCTTTCTCTCTCTCTCTCACGAAAGCGCCTCTGTAGAATTGTAGTATGCCGCGGGAGGCACAGTGAAATAGAGCAGAAAAATAGCACCTAGAATAAATGCGATAACTGATTGATAGGAAATAATAAATGAATGAAATGGAACCGGATGCTTATTTGAACACAACAGGTAAATGATGATGACAGTTTGGAAATTAGTGATTAATTTAAACCACAAATCCTGAAGTGAACAACACAGGAAAAACATTTTTTTTAAAAACACAGTAACGGCGAAGTTGTGCTGGATATTAATATCTTCCCATTGGAAGTTTTTATTTGTTGTCTAACAGATATATAGCAGTTACTTAACGCTTCCGCACGGAACCACCATTTCGGAAGCACACAATCAACCAAATTATTGTTAATAGTCTATCCCTGACAGATACCTACCAGCTCCTCGCAGATCCTCCGTAAGCAAAGGAACCCATTACATGAAATCGTTACTCTTCCAGCAGCAACAAAACATGCGTCTTAGCTGCTCCTTGAGTGCGTACCCACCTTTCGGTGGCAACAGTTCCAGATTCTGCGAGTCGTCATCCTCATCCAACGTATCGTTGTCGAGATAATCGTCCTGCCCAGGAGAACTGTTGCTCCGGTTTAGAATTTTCCTGTAGCCCTTACTGTCGGATAGTTTGCGACACTGTTCGAAATCCAGCTCATCATTGTCCGACTCGATCGTCATCTCCTGAATGCTAAACGTGTCGGACAGCTCCTGACGGGTGTTGGCTCCACCACTGCCCTTCCGATTCTGTCGCGGAAAGAAGGACACATTTTCCAGCTCTTCGTCACTGTTAAAGCCCGTATTAACATCGACCAACTGATGACTGTCCCGACCGCCCGGTATCGGAAGACGAGATATAGGTATGAGACTGCTAATTTTGGGCTCTTTTTCTACCGATTCCTGCAACAATTAATAGCTTAAATTAATCACTTCCGTAATATATATGTGGGAAAGGGTTATCACTTACATGCCCATCCTGGTACATCTGTTTGTAGTTGCGTTTAGCGCGTTCTACTTTCAGTTCCAGCTTCCGTTGCAATATTTTGCACGTGCTTAGCTGCGCCACCGAACTGTGGTCTCGTTGCGAACCATCGTCCCCGTTCGCACCGGAAGGCACCGTAGCTCCACTGGATGTCGCTGAAGAGGAAGCGAACGAATCGGTACTGTTATCGCTTGTTAGCACCTTGCGTCCACTAGCGCTGGACGGATAGGGTGGCTGCTGCTGTTGGCCTGCAGGAAGACGTTCCGAATCGGGCACTGGTGCAGCAGCTGCTGCTACAGCTGCACGAATAGGGTCATGCCTTTCGGCCGGATTTTCAAAAACCACATCGAAATCGTTCAACTTTGAGTAGATGTCACTTTCTGCGTCGGAATCCACGGTACCCTTCAGGACGCTTGTCTAAGAATAGCAGTAGCACACATTAGAAACAATTAAAGTTCATTGCTATCGGAGGTTTTCAACTTACGGTAGCATCCTTTAACAGATGGTCCTCGCCGAAGCTTTCCAGTTCATCGATGAATAACGATTCCAGCTTGTCGCCACTCTCGATACCACTATCGTCCATAAACATCTTCTTTGCACTTTTATTACGTACTACAAAACACTAGAAATTGATACATTCTTCTCACCCACAAGTTTTCTATTCCAGTCTTACTCACAATGTTTATCATCCACTTTCGTCATTGCAGTGCAACTGTTCGTTTACGCGTTTATCGATTTTCCTGACTGTTTTCATAAACACATATGATTCGAATGACAGAACACGTGCTAGTGCGCAGACGCTTCGCACAAACGCGGTCTATTCGTAACGGAAAGCCGTTGCGGTGAACATTGTACAGTTTTAGGCGATATTTTAAATGGTAAAATTATTTTTTTCATAAATTTAAGGTTCTTGATCCGAACACAGCAAATATACTATAAAATAAACATAATATTTCTTATGAAGGATGTGCTTCAAAGGATTACAGCATATGTTTATACTATTTGTGATGAAGTCAAAAGAGTTTTTATTTAAATTTAATTAATCTATCCATATAACAGATGTAATAATTTTGTTGTTCTCCCATTCATCTGGGAATGGTTTAATCCATTAGTCCAAATTCATTGTTAGGCAAACTCCTTGCAACACCCATAAACTGCTGTGTTCCTCCGTGCGAAGGTCGGCTTCAAACACCAACCCAACGCCCATGGCATTGCGCCGCTCGGATGTTGTATAGACCGGAGTGCGGAACGTGTTCTATCATACAAAGGGAGATAATGTAAAGAATCAGCAATAAAACATTAGAAATAATCAGTACAATAAGCAAGCTGCACAATTAATAACATTGCCGAGCTGTGTTCCACGGGAACGTTGATGAACGTTTAACGAAAAAGTTCCCTGCACCAGCAGGGAACTTGTTCGGCAGAGTTTCCGAAACGGGTAACACGGTAGTGCACACAGTACGCCACCGTTGAACGAAACAGTATACGTGAGGTACACACCACTCGCAAGAATAAATCGAAATGTTTATCAAACTCGGTATGTGACAGCGGCAACATAATCAAATAAAGCGTGGGACGACCGGGGCGCGTTTACTTACTTGTAATTTCAGTCGGTGAGTTTCTATCGGAACAATCGAGAGCACGGGCAACGGTTCGACCAGCACTTTCGGAGTCGAACGTGTCAGACATCGGTTTTCCGGATCCCAGCGTGCACCCTGAAGGTACAAACCGGTCACGTAGCAGCCCTGCATTTATCACCATCATCCAGTGGTACCCGGTTCGCGATCGGTGCGGTGGTGGCCGACGGTTGGTAACCGGGGAATCCCAGCGGAGAAAAACAGAGAAGAATGAACGTACAAATAAGACAAATTGCATACGACTGGGACTGGGCGGTCGGTATGTATGCAGTAGAACAGGGCAATACTGCAGATAGCTTGGCAACTGTTGGAGCATATTTGCAGAGCAAAAAACAAACTATCAACAAATAGCAATACAAAACATAGCATCACTTGCCCTTTTGTCAGGGCGCTCTACCGAGGTGCTGTTGCAGTGTTGGGGCAGAAAAACACATCCTTTTTTTATAAAACAAGGACTGCGTTATAAGCTGAATCAGATAAATTTCATTGAAATATTTTTTTAAATTAAGTGTTTCGATATTGAATAATATGCTACACTTTTCATCCACCGTATGATATATTACAAATATCTTTGTTTTAGTGTACATCGATAGCAATATCTATGGATCACAAACAGTCGATGTACAAGACTTGTGGAGCCTAAAGAATAAACCAAAATCTTCCAAACATCAAGCGATGAACATGTGTAATTCAATGTCAAATATCAGCACACCCTGAAGACATCGATCACTACCCCCGCAGCAGATGCATTATTGGATTTCTCTTATCCTGTGCGTCATGTAGGCAAACCGTTGGGCAAAACGATTCGATTTGTGGAATTGAAGCATTGGCTTCGGCATGGACCCATATTCAATTAGGAGCGCACTTATCAACGGTGTGGTGCAAACCGATAAAGAGAGCAATATCGCATCCGGGACCGGCCTTTGGAAAAAAAAGCGAAAATGTTGCACCCAATCACCTCCCACCCCAATCATCGTGCGGCCAATAGACGTCATCCACCCGCAGACCAGCAGGCCGTGGTGAGAAAAATGTCTTTAACACCACAGGCAACAGAGTGATGTGATTTGATTCAATCCGAGCCGACCAGCATTCGGCCGGTCGGCAATGTGTACGGAGTAGTCGTCGGTCGGGTAATATATAGTCATGTCCCGGTACCGCCATTGGCTACATGCGCAAAGCATCAGGGTTCTTAGCTTCTAATCGAATTGCAATCCAACGTTCAGATGGGAAAGATGTGGAAAATCTTCCAGCATGCTAGAACGATTTACGTCTCTTTCACACACACACACACGCTCGGGGGGTTGGGTGTGGCAAGGCGTGCGAATGGTACTAATCTAAACGGATCTAATGAAATCGTCGAGAAAGAGATTAATCCAAATTGATTTACCGCTTCGGGTCGCTCTTCGATTTCGTCCTCGCGCAGGAACCGGGTGACGGACGTGAACAGTGTCGAACGGTCCAACGGCCAGTTGTTCTTCCGGCAAGCGATCTGCAAATAATTTCCGAGCAGAAAAGAAAATTGAACTCGAGCGGTGCATGTGGATGTGAAATTGAGCGATGAATATGCAAATGGGGGAAACCGGCAGCACGAACAAACTCCGGTGGGGGTTGGCGAATTGGTATTGGAAATATTTAATATCTTCCCTTGAATGTTGCCGTTTTAATGATAGAATTGCAGCTTGTGTTTACGGACATATTGAGGGGAAATGAAATTAGTTTCATGAAGTTCATGCTTCCTACAATTTAATGAGATTTTTTTACAAAACAAGAGGTTTCTGTTTTTACGGTTTCTTTTTTTAATTTAAATCGTTAGTTGTAGAAAAACTAGTGATGATAATTACAAGTGATTTCAAAACAATTTCTCGTTAAAGAAAAATATCATAAATTAAAAAAGTGTTACAGTCAGCCTAATGCTCTAGATTTGGAAGATATTTAAGCTACATACGAAAGCTGCTCACTGGATCAAATGACTACTGTCAGCTTCATCATTACCACCACTGAATCACGGCATCGCTGCAATCTCACAGTAAAGCATGATGGTTCGGACATTGGAGGAATGGGGCATGTAATTTATATGCTGTTTGTTTAATTTACCTGAACTAACGCGGTTAAATAACTTTCCGGTATGTGCAGCCCGGACAGCCACATCACCAGCGGTTCACCAGACACTGACCAATATTTATACTGCTGTGATCTTCGCTGCTCACATTAAACCGCACACACCAGCACATCGGACCGTAGGTTAATAGTAGTTGGTCAGTTCGTTCGCCCAACACACATCATTAGCATCACCGGGGAAAAGGGAAGAAAAAGAGTGTTCCGGAAAATTAAAACGAGCAATTTGACACGTCACGGAAAAGTTTTGTGTTTTTTAATTAGCGCCCCCCAATGCACAAGGCGGTCCATTCCGAACCCGTAGTTAGCGAGTAGGTGCGTCAATCCTTCGCGCGGATGGTCACCCTGGGCGCAGATCGGTAGCAATAAAATAGGGTTGAAAGCTATACTTACCAGCAAATGTTCGATCCAGTCACCGAGTTGTTTGCAGGTGGCTGGTGCCAGCTTACGCCAGTCATCCGGCAGCTGCCCGTTGAATAATGCATGAGCAACATTGTCGAGCACCGCGTCCATGCCAATCTCGCCGGCGAGCGCCTTGCGGAGCTGGTTCAGCGTGTGCTCCATCCGCTGGATCAGCCGGTTGTACCGTTCCAGCTCCTGCAGCAACACCACACAGATGGGCGTAATGTTGACCTGGTACGCCTTTTTCACGCGCCATATATCGAACGGTTTCGGTAGCTTTTTCAGTATGTCCACGGCCGCCCTGTCGATAAACTCGTCCCGGCTGATGCCGCCCGTATCCGCACCTGATGACGTGGCGATTACACACCGGCACACACACGGAGAAAGAGAGAAAGAAAGAGAGGGCATTGTGAGGGCAGGGCATAGTTTTATGCCATATTGTCATTGTTGAGGCGTAAAATTTCAAACATGTGCTCAGACCGTGACTTTGCCGAAAAAGCGCTCGAACGCCGTCGACAAGTGTGATTGATGACCCGGTAGCTACGTGTGAAAGCGAGAGATTCGCATGCAAAAGGTGTTTAACATTCGTCTGTGTTTATGTGTGCATGTTCATCAATCAACAAAATATGCTTATTTGCAATCAACCTGGGCTTAGAAAGCGCCCTCTATTTACCGTGCATGCAGGCTATACGAATCAATCGATAACGATGAATTCGGTTTTTAAATCCATAGAATTAAACTCCCAGTACCATACGTACCATTTTCTTCAGGAACGGGCTGCGGAACCATGCTACCCACGCAAACTATCCCGAGAGTAGGAAAATTGATCGATATTTAAAAAAAAACTTTATCCTTAATACTTCAAACGTTTGGAAAGCTAATAAACCGCAGACCTTTACGAAACACTTCACTGTTAATAATCGCGCGTACTCCGAAATGGCGCTCTGCCCATGTCACACCCTTTGGGATGCTCCGTTAGCCTTCCTACTGCTCCCTACTTACCGGTTTGTGGTTGCAAATCAATCAGGTGCGCCCACGTATCGCGCACAGCCGTCGTATAGTAACCAATCTCGGCGTTCGAATGCAAACCAAACACTTCCAGCGTGTTGTTGAGTGGCAGCTTATCGATGGTGGCTGAAATTATAAACCAACGAACGAACGCAGGTGAGCACGCGCTACAAACAATGAACGCTCGAGAATACTTTCGCACGGCAAAAAGGGCTCTTACCGATAAATTCATCTCGATTGGGTGCTGCAATCGGTGCGTAGGTAAATGATTCGTCAGTGTAGAAATTGAACGGCTGGAACGTATCGAACAGGAAGTCTCCCATGTACTCATCCATGTACGTTTTCACAACGCGTCTGTCGAAGTCGTCTATTACGCGCCCACCGTACATAACCTATGCGGATGGATAAACAGGTTGTGAGGTAATCATAGATATTGGAAGTGAAACAAGCTGGCATTGTGAAGTGTAATCGTACCTCTCCAATTAAATATTTCAAACTATTCCACGGTAGCCGACTATCCCGGGAATCAACCGCTTTTGTTAAATAGGTATCGAGTATCTGCAGACATACGTTAAAATCCGATTCATTGAAATCATAACAGATATTCCAACCCAGTTTTCCATATTTTCTACGTTCCTGTGCATAAACAAAAATAGAAAATTTTTAGTTGAAGCTAATAATTAGAGGAAATAGCAACGTATAACAGCAACAGCAACTTGATGTCACATTTGTTTGAACAATATGCACAATATGCATATGGGTAACGAGATACTCCAAAAATCCCTCGGGTATTTTTCGATGTGAGTGCATTTGCGTAATGATAAGGATTGTTGATGGGAGTATCTAGACATCATCCGGTGATCATATGCATCATAACTTCAAAAGATTTTCATGCATTTACTTCTTCATTTTTTTTTCTTCTGTTCGCTAAACACCGAGTCATTTGCATGAGTATCACCCGTGATGCTGGAAGTTCCGCAGAAGTAAAGGAAGAAAATTGCACGATTGCATTTTTCCACCCGTCGGTCGTCTGGTAAAGTTTACATTCGCACGTAAAATCACCACCCGACCCAGAGAGCGGGCGTTATCTGATTTAGAGGATTTGCGGAGATGAAAGAACGGATGGCAGAAAAATCACGACTCTTATTATTCATGAGGGATTGCAGCGTGGAGAAAGATAAAATTTACATCCCACTTTCTTGCACGGCGCACGGGGGACTTATCCTGTGCATGCATTTCGCTGATGTGCATGAAAGCGAACCTGACGGCAATGAGTGCGCCAGATGGTTCATCTAACCTGCGGAGAAATAAATCTATCTGTTGGATAACCTCCCATTCGGAATCGCTTACCTGTAGCACGGCGTGGAAGAACGCTAGCACGTATGCTAATGGTTTGAAGGCAGCATGGGTGCAGGAATCAAGCGTCTGCTGGCGAAGTTTGAAGAATGTGGCCCGCAGATTCATCTTCAACCCGTTCGGTGGCTCGGTAACGACTTTCAGTGACTTTTGCAAAATCCCAATCGGAAACGTTGGCGTGGCGTCCGTCGTTATCCAGAGCCGAAAGTCCGGGTGCGGTTTTTCGATCGAATCGATTATTTTCTCCAGCGTTTTGATGAAACTGATCAGCAGGTGGCCGTTCTGCAGCATCAACCATAAGCCCTGCTCGAGGGCCGCGTACAGCAGCTTCAGTGCGGCCCCTTCCTGGCCTTGTCCGAGGGAAATGTGCTTAAATTTGCTGCCCCCGAAACCGCAGCGGTCGGCGAGCTTCATCAGATCGGAGGTGGGATCGGAACCCGGGCTCAGAATAAACACGACCGGTGTGGAAGCCATCGATTGTTCGTAGATGGAATCGAAGCTCAAAATTGGCGGTGTGATAAACTCTTCACCCATGGTTTGAGAGACGTAGTTATTGAGCATCCGGTACACCCGGTCTACCCGCAGGCATCTCATCAGCAACAGGTGCTGCAATCATGAAAAACATGTTAGAATGAATGATATCCCTAACTGAATTGCTGACTAATTCCAAACCTACATCGTAAGGTGTCATCCGGTTTTCGAAATTACCAGGATATTCATATCCACCGACATCGTCGAGATCATACCACTGTACGGGAAGCACGAAAAAGAAATATTGTTATGCAGTGTTGTTGTTACGGTGCAATCAAATTACTTACACTACTCCACTCGTAAATGTTGCGTTCGATGTGGCCAGGTAAGTTGCCGAACTTTTCCGGGAACATCTCTCCCAGCATCACGATATCCTGCCAGCCTTTCTCACTGATCCAGGTGACTGGACAGGGTCGATCGGTTTTCTCTAAAGATACCTTACCCTTGATAAAGAAATCAACCTCTGTCTGTGATAAGTTCCCGCTGTTCTGTTCAAGCTTTATCGTGATCTGGAACGAGTAGAGCAGCTTGTGCTTCTCGAAGATGCCAATGCACCCGTAATCGTACACGTTTCGCGTCAGCGTGTTGATGATGTTATCCAAACGCTTCGAAAGAACATTATCGGGAACGGCCTTCCGTAACGAATAGATAAATACCTCCAGGTACGAGTTCAGCGAATATTGATACATCGCATTAACTGCGGCCATATCAGAAAGCACAAAATACAGGATGGCGCCCCGTTGCGCTGCCAGTCGGTACCCGTTACGGAGAAGATCAATTTCCTTGGACGTTTGCTCGGCTAGTACAATCTTTTGCGAAACCTCTGCTGCCTTTTCTTTGGTGCTCTCGAGCGTAGTAACCAGCTCTACATTATCTAACATGTTACCCGTTGATGTGGCCAGCTCCCGTAACAAGGAATCTTCAAGATTCTGAAGCAACGCTTTGTTGGCACTCGTTTCGGCAATTAGCGTTTCGCGCTGTTCCTCGAGATCGGACCGTTCCGAACGCACAACCACACTCAACAGCTGATCTTCCAGCCCGCTGACCGTTACGGTGTAGTTGATAACTTGCGCCTTTGCGTACACGGCAGGATCAAAGTTCGGGTTGGCCAGTTTGGTCGTGAGGTATAATCGGAAATTAGCGTCAACGTCCACTTCCTTATCGCCGATGATGACGATCTGCCGGCCGGCCTGAATTCTCACGTTTCGCTCCAAAACGTTATCTATCACCGGATCGATGTAATCATCCACATCCTGAAACAGTACCGGCGTACCGTACTTTATCGCCATCTCGAGCTGCTTCAGGAAGTCCTTATCGTTGAACGAGAGCGTCTTCAAGTTGTTGGGCGTTTCACGCTTTTTTATCCACGAGAGCGCTTGTTGCTGCGGATCGATGCAGAGCGGAAACCGTGACGCTCTGGTCGTGAGTATGCCGTTCTGTATTGACAACTCGTCCGGCGGTAGCCCTTCCGAGGCCCACGTGCTCTGCTCGAGATCGCTCGAAAGGTTCCCGTTCACGCGGTACGGCTCGGTGAACGGTATTTCCTGTTCCACCACGTTCGCATGCCAATCATCAAAGAGAATCGCCTTCCGGAACTCCCAAGAAAATGGGCCCATGTACGCCAGGAATGAGGCAGATAACAAGGCATTTCCGACGACTTTCGTTCGCTCGATTTGCAACTTGCCCAGATCGATCACCCACCGGTCACGCTCGGAGGTGAGGCCGGATATCAGCTTGTCTGCGGCGAGCAGTCGCCTTTCCGCCTGTTCCATCATTTCCTGCAGCATTTGCTTCTCTTTGATAGCGTTCGCGTATTTGCTGTTTAGCTCCGACAGCTCGTTCTCCAGTTTGCCTATTTCGTTCGTCAGCTTCATCAGCAGCCGAATCTGCCCGTTCAGTTCCGATTCCAGAAACGCAACACGATCCTTCTTTGGCTTGATCTCCTTAAACACATCGCAATAACCAAGCACGGCACGGACGAATTTCAGCAAACCATACCCGGCTTTGGAAATACTTTGCATCTCGTCCAGCTTTTGCGATCTCTGTTAAGTCGAAGGGTGGCACAATCAGTGGACATTGTTTCCAATTAGGAGCTACGGTATTCCTAACTCTTACCTTCATGTTCGCTCGCACCGTCGCCACCTGTTTTTGTGTGATCGAATCACAGTCCAGCTCCTGCAAACTACGCAAAAAGTTACCCTCGGACATCATACCCTTGGCCGTTTTCCACGAAATTTCCTTGTAACCCTTGATGATGGCCACACACTCGCACACGACCTGCACCGGTTCGGGCGGAGTGGCGAAGCTGCGAATCTCAGTGATGTCCGATTTGTCCAAATCCGACAGAGCCAATCGGGCCACCTCGAGTGCCGGCAGGGCGGCTGCTAGCGCTTCCTCAGCTTCCGCCTTTTCAACGGTGATAATCTTCTTCTGTTGCTCCACCTCGACCGACTTCTCGGACGCTTCCAGCTTTTTCACGTTAGCCTTTTCGGTCGCTAGAGAAAAAACGGAGAAAGTGAACCATGGTGGACGAGTACATCAAGCGGTACCGGACGATAAAATACACCGATTCTCCAAGGGGAGTAGGGAATGTGTTCCAATTTCCTCGAAAACATCCACAACCACACACACACACACACATATTCGATGACAAATAAACGAAACTCGTTTTGCCAACGGCCCAAAGGAGAAACAGCGGTTCCTCTGCTTACTTACATGTCTCAATTCCCGCCAGCATCGATTCACAACGGTCCGCCGCTTCGATGACATTTTTCCGCTGCTCCTCGACGATGATACTCAATTGATCGATCTGAAGTGAGGCTTCATTAATTTTCTCGATTCCATCCGATAGTCGAGAGCACTGTTGCATGATGAAATTATCTTTCTCCTCTGGCGAAGCGTGACAAATTGAAAATGAAAGATGAACATTTATTTTGCCAGGGCAGGTTTTTTGTCCTTGCTTTCTTCCCCTGTCTATCGTTTGGTACGTTTCCCAGGCACGCTGTATATTATATTTATTTTCTTCTCGCACCTCCACGTTCGATTTCAGGCGGTGGATGTATCCCCGACCTTTACCAGTCTGTAACCGTATCTGGCTGGAACACTCAGTTCCTCGGGATGATGCGCTTGGTATTTGGCCGTACCTTCTTAACCGACCGAGGCTTTACCGATAGGCTCTGGAAGTAGCTATTTTCCACTGTTCCCACTTCCCACACACCTTCGTCCAGCAGTGACATCCGGTGCGGATGTGGAACCCATCATAGGATGAAAAATAAAAACGATAGCACATAGTAGGTGTTGCGAAACACAGTTCGATCGTCCATGGCATCGAATCAATAGAGCAGCCGATGGGGCGGCATGGTTGGGAAATGAGAAAATTTGGATGCGAGGCACCGTGCACATATTAGTGCTTCTGCTTGATGTGACTAAGCTCTTTCCAGCCGTACACTTCTGGTGCGGCTAAACCGCGCTAGCCCTGCCTCTGATCCTGAGCGTGAACAGGCTTTCTGCCACAGCGCTTCTGTGCCCCCGAGAACAAGGGAATGATCGATTATTCCGGATAATACTGTGCTAATTAATTATGGACCACGCAGAACACGCTCGTTGTGATACGGTGGAATGGGTACGGGCTAAACCTAGAATATCTTTTTTTCCTAGTATCAGAATAAGCAACACGACGATACACGAAATAAAATGGTAGTTGGTTGACTGAGCGATGAGACATTTGATAGACAGCGTTACGGGTACGGGATTGTTGCTGCTGACAGCAATCCTGCCAGTTTGCCATAGAAACAAATTGATATGGGTATTTTCATCAAATTCACTCATTTTGCTACAAGGAACCTGCACAGAAAAAGGAATGATTTGAGGTCGTCCAAAGTGCACTACAACTTTGGCAATAACTTCCCGCAGTGCTTGCTGTCAATTGTCAATTTGGAACGGCCATTAATAGTCTTGTCTACGAATCAGATATGCGTATCTGCTCAACTTACCGATCAGTTTCAAGTACGTATTGATGAAATCAAGATAGTGCTTCGGTGTAACAAAGTTCTTTCGTCGTAATTTCGTCAGATATTGCACATTATATCCCTTCAGCGACTGGTGTACGTGAACGATGTGTGCAATGATTGGTTCTCGATAGTTTTCTGGAATCTGTCATGTTAAAGGAGACATGAACCACAAGGGCGAATAATTATGGTTCCACGAATATTTGATTAGTTATGAACTAGTTTTACCCATACCGGGAGAGGGCCTTACCTTTGGATGGTCAGCGAGAAACACCTTCGCCACGGCAAACAATGCTTGCTGGGGCCATGGAAACACCCAATCAATCGTAGTGCTGCCCACCAGTCCGGGGAAATTGCGGCACCGGTTACGTAGTGCGTCACCCTCGGGCGACATACAGAGCACCACGTGCAGATTGCGTACGGCGCGATCGAGGAAAAACGTCCAAACACCGTCCCTGCCGGAAGTGGAAAAAAAAAACGTTCCGTAGCGTTCGGGAAGCGTACCCAGAATGAAAGATGCGATAAATGGATTTAAAATGGCGTGCCGGAAAGGCATCAGGAAATCAGCGCAAACACAACACAGCAGCAACCCCAGCAGCTACCGGCTGCTTTTTTTTAGCACGAAGCCAATAAACCACGTGCCAGCAGCTGTGAAAAGTTCGGGCAGCGTAATAAATACCATCAACCTACTTGCTCGGCGCGTAGCCATGTTCCTGCGCTGCACCGCGGCACTGACCAATTATCTGATCCTTTTCGTCGTCGGTAAACATTGCTGGCACCATTCCAGTGGTTAAAATATTATTTATGAACTCCAGAAATCCTTCTTCCGCAATCTTTTTGTTCCGGACAGGGAAAATGAATTAAAGCGCAAAAGAAGAAGAAGAAGAGGAAGAAGAAAGCGGCAAACATTGAAATTGAAAAGCGTCAGCTTCACTCGCAGCTCGAAACTTACTTGTGCGGCTTTAAAGATGAAGCATGTCTTGGTATTTTTCACTCCAACCTGCATGAACAGGGTTTTCAAATCCTCACGAAACGACGACTCGTTGTATCCGCGACTGAGCACAATTTCGAAAATTTCGCAACCGGCCGCGAACGCTGCCAACCGCGTTATACTCTGCTTGCCCGATCCACCGATACCAACGAGCATGACGTGCCCTCTGTTGAATATAGGAACGCATTACCGAGTACTTCATATAATTTCACTAGATCGTTCTATCCCCCCTGCTTACCGATGCATTCGCAATGTGCGATGCACGCGCGTCAAGTGCTCGAGGCAATCCTCAAACAGCACCAGATTCATTTTACCGCGCTGTTCATTGTACTCCATCAATATTTCCTGAAACAGGAAGTATATGGCTTCGTAATCGAGCAAATCCTCGTAGTAACGTTCTTCTGCCGGATTGACAGCGTTGCGGTAATCGCCAAACAGCAGCGGATCTCGCAGTGCGTACTGCGCCGTCGACAGTTCCAGTACCGCACTTTTCATTCTGGATTCTAACCGCCCCTGTTGAACCGGCTCCACCTGTACCGTGTGCCGGAAGCTTCGCGGAATCGGAAAATGTTCCATTATTTGATCGCTAATTTGTTGCTCCATAAACTGTTGATCCTGCTCGTTTATCAATCGATCGCAAATGACGCGCGCAAACTCGTTACGCCACACCCGCACGAGGTGACGCGTTGCCTTGACGAAGCTGGGATGGATTTGTAACATGCCGGCAAATATGCGCGACAAATCTTTCATGTTGAAGATGTAGTGGAATTTCGAAGGCGTTGGTGGTAATTTGGTAACGAGCGTTTTGAACAGCGCTAGGGTCATCTCTATCAATTTGTTTGCAATTGTTCCTAGTTCGGGAGCGAACGGTTGAAGGTGGCCCGTCAGGATGGACATGTAAATGTGATGCAGTGTTTCGTCGTTGGGGAAGATAATGTTTATCACGGAAAACATGGAAATGAAACGAGAATCCACCTCATTGCGACCTCCTCCAGCACGTCCCATTGCGGCGATGAATGCTATAGAAATGGAGAAATGGAGTCAGTGTCAAAGGAGAACTTTTTCTAAATTTTCTTTTCGATATCTGTACTTACACATATCCTTGAATTTCTTCCAACTCAGATCCTTGGTACGATCGAACATTCCTTCCTTTTCTAGAAGCAACTTAAGTAAAGCAATTGGTTGTTGCGTACCGTAGTTGTCCACCTGAGGCATGTTCATATCGTCGATGAATGTGACAAGTTTCTTCCCCACCGGTGGTCCAAAAATATCCTTCGTTCGTTTTTCCACCGCTGCTTCAATAGTCTTTTGGACGTCCATTGAAGAAGTTCGAGATGAAAAGTTTATATTAAGGACGACGAATGAGTCCCGATTGAGATGTCGCAAGAAATGGGATATTACTGCTGTTTTCGATGTTCCAGGATCTCCCACTAGAACAACTGGACGACGAACCTAGCACGCAAACAAAGCACAAAAACAGAGAAATGTTAATCGTTTTCAATCCTTAATGTCCATCTTTGTTTTTACCTTATTCATGAGATCCAGGATTTTCTGTATCTTCATAGTGTCCATCGTAGGCACTAATATGTCACTAAAGTTGAGCGTCGCATCGTGCTCATAGCTGGGAATCACCCATTCCCATGCAATCCACTGCCTTCGTTCAATGTCAAAGAAATAATCAAACAATGTCGGTTTGGATGTGGGTAATTGCCCGGCAGTGGCAGGACCATCCCGCGTATCTTCGGCCGCAATCATTTCCAGGTTTCGTTTCACAAATCCATCAAACCGAATGCGGGACTCCTCGAGCAAGGAAGCGCCAAGCGAGAGATAGACACACTGTATGAAACCACATTCGACCACATCTTCCTCGTGCATGCATGCGGAGGTTTTCATGGGAAAAAGTGCATCGTAAAATTGGCACAGCTGCACCACCATGTTCAGGTTCGTTTGGTGGATGACCAGCTCCAATGGATCTTCCTGATTATTTCCATCGACACCCTCCAGAATGTAATCGATCGCGCTAGGTATGAGGGCGGTGAACGTTTTCTGCAGCATTTCCTGCTCCTCTAGGTAGCGCGTTTTGAGCCACCGTTCCCAGTAGCACACGTAGCCGAGGTTTTTAGGATCAAGGTAAACCATACCGGCACGTGAAACTGTCGCGGGCGAAGCGTAAGCTAGATCGCCAACTTCAAACAGAAGCGCACAGTAACTGTTTAGCCGAATGCGCTCCCCGTTCGCCAGTGTCAGCAGTTTGTTGTCATCCATGACGGAGTTCATGTTTTCAATCCACAGTGCATCGACGTCCCCGTCGAAGCAAACGTATCGCCGTTCCTGTAGCGGTGAAGGAGTATAGCGCTCATTAGCCTGGATCATTCAAAGAACGTTACCCTCATGCCATATGGCTGATAAAAGGGATGCTGTGAATGGATATGAAGCAATATAGTACGGGCACGATACTTACATCGCGGTCAGTGGGTTTATTCATCTCTCGGAATATATTGGAGAACAATCCATCGACCCAGTCGCGGGTACTTGGATCGAGAAATCCATATAGCTCTATCACCGAGCAAGCCTACAGTAACAGTAAGGGATGAAAAAAAGATATGGAAAATGATGAAAACTAAGGGAAAAATGGGGTTCTTTCTGATGATTGAAATTTTCTGTGGACCAGGTCGACCATAAAAGGTATCATATTCAGTCAATATTTAGAGCATTTGAAGAAGAAAAAAAGAATATGAAACGTATCCATCTCATCCAATCTACTAACTCGTTTTTAGGGAAAAAAGGACGTTGCTATAGCTATTGCCTATATCATTCGCGATGGCTTGCACTCCGCTTCAAGTGACGGCTCTAGAGAAAAGCATCGATTTTTCGGAATGAGCATAGCCACCGCCATCATCTCAGATTCCTTGCTGGGATGTTTTTGCCCTATATGGTTTTGGATGAATACAGTCCCTCCACACGCTATTGGATCGTCCGTTAATTTAAACGTGAGTTTGGGTAGAACTGGCGGCTTGCAGCACACTGTGGTTGCCAGCGGGAAACCTTCTATCACCCGGTTGCAAAATTGGATTGACTATGGAAGTGCATCCGAATGGATCCAATCGCACAAAGAGCTTATCTTTGCGTACCAATTGCAAGATAACGATTATTTGCATCGTCCGCGAGCATCCAGCACGACCAACAGGGGCGAACGGATCGAATGCATTTTTGCCTGGCCGGTAGATGCAAACATTTTGAACGCTCATGGACGCCTCGCTAAGATTTACCATTAGTTGATATTGGCAAGCTCAAGTTCTTTGAAAATATAGCTGCGGTAGTGTGAGATGTATCCCTTTCAAAGGTTAGAAAACCATAAAAAATGGTAGAAAAACTCGTGGTTATTTCTGATATGCTTTTGAACTAACTATGTTGCCAACAACGATCGGAGTAAATTTCGCTCGCTTTTTAAAATGATGAAAATATTCGATATGCATCAAATATGTTGTGCAGAATAGAAAATGATAAAAATAGGATGTTTCAATGTATCTCACTTTTGGGTTAAGCACGGTGCATTTCGTAGGTAAGCCCATATTGGTTTGAGCTTTTATCAAAGTGTTAATCACAACGGTTTTTCCACCGCCCGTTGGACCAACTACCATCGTTGAATGCCGGGTCATCATCGTTTCATACAACTGCTGAACTTTATCCATCTGTAAAGGCGAATGTTAATGGATTAATTTTGGTCGTTGATATAAGCGAAACTATAAAAAGCAAAACCTGTTTTTGAATTATGATGAAACCGTCTGATTGAAGAACACCCTTCACAGCCTCATTAAAGTCCGGATAGCCTACGCGAGGGTAATCAACTCCAGGAAATAAATCCTACAAAATGGGAAAAAATAAAATTATTGTTAATGAAGAGATAGTTACATACCAAACAGTAGCAACCTCACTCTACCTTTATGAGACCCATAAACAATGGCACATCGTCAAACACAAACTTGGGAAAATTCATATCGAAAAGCGTCCTCATCAATGTGGCAGCTTCCGAAATTTCGGGTGACTTGCGTTTGTTCACACCGGCCATCCGCAGCACCGCATTCAGCGATCGTAGACCCCAATCGTAATGGTACTGCTTGGACAGCTGTTCACGGGCCATCTTGTACAGGACGGTCATCTTTTTGGCCAACACCTTCGCCGTTATGAAACCGTCGGAGAATAGCGAAATCATACAGATCAGCTCGAGATCCGGCATGATACAGGTGACCGGTCGGAAAAGGGCTTTCACCGATTCCGGAAGCTCAGTTCGTCCGGCATAGCCAGGATTCATTGTTATAAAGATGCCAACCTTCGGGTCTAGATTGATTTCATTGCCTTCAAACTGGAAAAATGGGGAAATTTTACCCAATGGTAGGTGAAATAATGGAGAAGGTTAATTGTGCTTACCATAAATGTTGTCACGCGTGATACTAATGCCGTACGAATAGTTTGTAGTTGCGTTGAGATTACGCTCAACACGGATATGTCGATACGATTGAACTCGTCGAAGCATCCCCATGCACCGCACTGAGTAAGACCTGTTAGTTATTAGTAAAAATTCAAAGTTGTAAACAATAAGATTTGTAAAAACAAAAATGTCATTGCATGTTTAAACAACCTCAATGGTGATGTCCAAAATACCAATGCATAAGACCAATAGCTACAGTTTTCCGACTTAATTTAAACAAATATAATTTCAAATTGTGCAAGCACTCGGTCCGCTCAGCTGCTAAGCATTGCCCAGAGTGCCGGCGAACAAACCGCGCGCGTTTGTTTAACGTGTTGTACGGAAAAATCCGCTCTTACCCACCGGACCAAAAGAGAATGCTGACTCCAGATTCCACCCCGATCTGCGGTTGGCACGAAATTGAATCACCATTTCGATGCACGCACACGCTTTATTTGTAGTGCAATTTGTGTTTTATAAAACGCAAAGCCGATTACCGATCGGTGTTATGCGTTCCGGTACGTCTTTTTGGGCCGCGACGCAAGCTTAAGTACGAAAAGGCATCCCCAAAATTGGACCCCACCCGCGGCGCACGGTATGCAAACAGGTCGCCGGGTGTGCCGGTTGCGAAAAAGGTGTAAAGCCTCGTACACACCACGTCCTGCCCGCCAGCGAGCCGTCGCTTGCGGTAGAAGTTATGCAAAAGGTTTTAAAACATTGTGCTGCCCCATTTTCCAGCTGATGGTGTGGCCACACAATCAGCCACCATCATCACGATGAATTGCAACCCGGAACCTTCACACATACGCACACCCACACGCGCTACCCAGTTGGTTTCCGTGTGTGGTGCGAATGGATTAAACCGCTTGTACTGATAACTGGTGAACAGGACGGAAAGCATTGGTGATGGAGGCCAGTAGGTGAGTACCGACGCCAACCGGAAACACAGACCGGTCGAAATTACAGGTTGCCAACGCTGAATGCGGCACACGTTATCAGATCAGCAGATATTTAGTTTGCGGATTACTGTTAAACCGTAAAATTGAGAAATAAATTTTCCGATTCAATTTGATTATTTTAATGAGGTAAAGTTGCACGAAAAGGCTTTTTTGCGTTATCCCGACCCAGCAGCATCAAGTAATTCTTGCTTTTGTTACTGTTGGCGGTGAGTTTTTGTACAATTTTAAAATATTTCTGAACCACAGAGCATATATCACCGTACAACAATTAGATTTTATTTTTGTTGGCAAACGTTGCTAGCAAATGTAGTGAGATATTTGGTTTATGCCATAAAACAATCGTTTTACAGCCTTGAGTTAGATAGCAAATCCTAACTATTACAAAGTTCCGCAATGCTAGTGCAATGCTAGGACCATCCCGTTGAATAACTAGCATAAGATTGAGGCGTTAGCTGCAACTATTCTACATACCTGAAAGTACCGTCCCGACGGCCCGGAAGTCCATGCCTTCGCCACAATTCGTTACAACACAAAGCAGTGCCAGCGCTTTGGCTAAATCCTTCGTCGTTTCGGTCTTCCCCGTACCAGCAGGTCCTGGGCGCGGTTTTGCGTTCATGTGCGGAAAACGTACGAAGCGTCGGGTTAGTTACAAAGGAATGCTAGATAAACATGTGAACAAACGTCCGTTTTCCGATAAGAGACAAATGTGCCTGGACTGATGCGAAATGCCGGGTCTTGGAAAAGCACAACGCGTACGGTACCGGAACGGGGCTTTCATTGCCGGGCGAGATTAGCAACCGTGTCTGTTTTGCTACAATTTTGGCCCAAATCTGCCCTGCCGGGAGCTTGGAATGCTTTGGTTTTAGGGGGCAACATATAATGGATGCAAAATCTAAATGAATGTTGTCAATCGGCACGCCATCCAACCTAGACGCGCATCGTTCCTGCAGCAAATGTCTTATCTTTGGTCCGTGTGCCCATGCGGATCGGGACGCATCGATTATCACTTACCAGCTGGTGCACCGCCCAAATTCATCGTCAAAGCTTGTGTGATTGTTAAATATATCCTATCAGTCAATGGCGTAATAACGAGCCGTCCATTTAATCCCATATACTCGTAACCGTAATCGAATTTTCCTATCAAATCATCGTCGTCGTCGTCGTCGTCGTCGTCGTCGTCACCATCGTCATTGAGGTTGTCATCGGCATCGATGGTGAAGGATACATTTTCGAGAGGTTGTCCCATGTACCATATGGCAATGATGTTCGACAGTGATTCGAAGCCGGACCGGTCCAATTTATGCCGTATCGGTGATTTGAGGCCACCGATGGTGACGGTTATCGCCGGAGCACAAAACAAGACGAATGTTCCGTCCCATCCGTCCAGTCATCCATCCAGCCGTGCGGTTCGGCCATCACGAAGAGAGATCGACCGATGAAGAGCAATCAGAAACGAAATGTAATTAGTACAGGATTTGAAGTAGCTTCCGAAAGCCGAAATCGTACGGCAGGAACATTGGGCATGATTGCACCAGATAAATGGGAATGTGGGCAGAAGGAAATTGTTTCTAAAAATGCCTTAACCGGAAACTGTAATCAGAATTCTGACAAATGTATCAACTTCAAGAGGAGATGTTAGTAACCAGAACAGAAACAGATTTTAAAATAGTAAATTGCTCTCAAATATGTTTCAATATCTGTATCGTTCTTTTGATTGGTTTATCGATTCTAACAGATAATGCTAAGGATAGCTAACTTTACCTTTTCAAATCTATTATAAAGTTTACTAAAATTGTTACCGAACAAATATATGTGGATATGGATATTTCGTAACATAAGTTTCCATTTAGACCACGAAACTTACGCTCGCACTAAAATATAGAAAAAATGAAGGTCTTACCTGTACATTGCAATACACACAAATTGTCCATTTCCCGTATCCAATAAAATCTGACGATAAAAATTTGAAACGATGAAAGATTTAAAATGAGTTGTAAAATCGCACCCATCTTACCTGAGTTGACTTTCCCAACCAAATTCATGAGCGTCCAGAATGCTGTCCCTCACGAACGCTTCAATGATGTCCCGTGCATGTACGTCGATGGTGGCAATGGTTTTAAATTTGAGTCGATCGTTGGGTGTCAGATTAGCGCGCACTAATGAGAGAAAGCGCTACTATTAGTGACCCAAATACTTACTACTGCGATAATTTATTGACCAGTGTTTGGCCGAAATGAGCTCAAATCACAGCATACCTTTCAGTACCAGCTCATCGAGCTGGTGGTTCTGTTCCTGCAGATATTCCTTCATCGCCCGCTTGTTGCCGTGCCGCACCTTGGCAAACACCTCCTCAACCTCTGCCGTCCACCAGACTTGATTCGCAGCGAGACACACCATGCCTTGATAGACCATAATCCAGTCAGGCCTAAATGAAGATGAAATTCAAGCCAACCCGAAAAGAGAGAAACGTGCGTGGAATATCACACATTTGGGCTAGCCGAAAAACGGAGCCGCATTTTTACTAACCGTGCGAGTTCGCGATCCTTGCCGTAATGGTAGATTGCTTTCTTCGTTATAAATCGATTGGTTCGACGCATTTCCTTTAACACCTCGTTCATCCAGTTTTCGACCCGCTCCTTTACCGGCACTGTGGAGCGTAGAAACAAATGGAAATCAATAAAGGGACAACTTTGTAACCGTTTTCTCCAACCCGTGTGCGGTTATGTTTTTTTTTTCCTTTGCCGTTTGGTCCCAAAAGCCGCAAAAGCTTCAGTTCCCAAATGCATCCGGCTTGCAAAAGGGGACAACCACCGCACAAAGGGCAGTTTTAGAAGACGGGCGACGAGCGATTGATACATTTGGTGCCATAAAATAAACTTCCAACATGACACGTGAACGTGAGGTAATAAAATGAAAAATTGTGAAATATTTTCCACCTCAACGCATCACGGGCGTGTCGTCACGCGTCCCGGGCATGCATGGGGCGTTCGCTCAATTTGCTCCAACCGGGATTCATCGGAACGCACCAAGACGGACAGGAAACGGTGATATACATACCCGGGTTCTCGAATTCCATCACCTCGCCCTCGCTGGAAATCATGGCCGTTACAGTCGGCGTGTCAAATCGATCTTTAGCAAATCGTAAAGATTTTATGTTATCGAACATCTGCAAGTGAGAAAATTTCGTTGCGTCAATGTCGAGTAATTGGAACTCGGTGGTAACAGCTTGCAAAGTGGTAGTAAAAATTTTCGGGCCCGTGCTCTACAACACCGATGACCTTATTCCGGTGTTGCCCGGTACCAGCGCAGCCGGTACTTCCGGGAACAGTAAACAGTATTTAGCACTGCGTTTGGTGGAAAGGAAATAAACTTTACCTTTATGATGTGCTCCTGAACGCACGTTGGCTCACTGTCGCCTAGTATCGATAGCAGCTCGTCCGTTGATATAAAGTAGAATCTGTAACACCGGAACCGAGACGTATGTTATCGAGATGAGGCGAATGAGAAAATGATAAAATATTTAGTGCGGAAGGACATACCTCGGAAATGCGCGCCGTTTCTGTTCCAGATAGTCGTTCAGAGATTTCTGACAGCCGTCCAATGCGAATCCCAGCCGTATAAAATCGTTCCATCTTCCCGGAACAAGACAAACATCGACGACCAATGGATTGTCGTTGCTATTGTTCATTATCTGTCAGAATATCAAAACCATTATTGTAAAATAAATATTTTTACATAATTTGCACACATACTGTAGAAGGAAATAGTTAATGAAAATTGTAATTCACCTCACGAAATTCCGCATCGATGGTATTGAAATTTTTCGCCTCCTCCGGCAGTTGGCTACTTATATCCCCGTCGATAAATATACCTTCCAGATATAACCACTTCCGTTGTACGCTAACCCATTCATCAATTATTTCCGATATGAGTGTTAAATGTTTTTCCCACCGCTGAACCGTAGGCATGAAGGGACCGATAAATCTGCAGATAGAATAAAAATCGTTCATCATGTCGGTATTTCTCTACTAACTGAATATCATTTAAAAACTTACTGCGAAGCCGCCATTGACTGCAGATTCATGGAATTTTCTTCAAGCACTTGCATAATTTCATCGGTTGCACCAAGAATGTGTCTGTAAAACCGCCATTAATCGATAAAGTGGCATAGAACTCATTGTTCAACATAATCAATTACAAACGTACCCTCGCATCCGACCTCCTTTCTCGTAGCGTATCATGTTAAAGCACATCCGCTGCCAGATATGAGCGATTTCCTGAACGCTGCGTTCGATTGCTAGTTCTTTTATGGCATTGTTGATTATTTCCTCAGCAATGTCCTTTTACCGAGAACGAGAAGATGATGAAAAGCAATTTGGTGCAGGGTTCTATGTTGCAAGAATAACAATTAGTGTGGTGACAGCCTGTTAATTATTTATGTTCTCCCACTGATCCACGCGGACCTCTCTCCATTAATCAGGCCCCGTGTGTCACGTCTGCAGCCGAAAATAAGCTTCCATGTTTGTGGTTCAAAAATTAATGACAAACCTACCTGATACTTATGCAGCTCCATCGCAAACATGTTCTCAAGCGTGAATCGATCCGGTGACATGTCGAAATGTTGACCAGTTTTTTCCATTAGCTTCATCCAGTGACGCTCCCGCAGCGCTTCGTCCTTCAGGCTCAGCATCAACGGGATGGAGGATTTGAATTGCTTCATTTTCGTGTCCAACGCTTGACCAACGGGCGCTTGGCGTATCTGTCAGTTGGGAATGAAAGAAAATCCCCAAAAACGTTATTCGGAGTCCCTTTGGCTTTGCGAGTCGTTTCGAATGGGCTCACATTTTTTGGTAACATTCGAAACTCCTTCATGAAATTGTCGATTCCCTCTAGCAGTGCTTGCGGGTTGAGATTTGCCCACAGCGTGTGTGACCACTTTTCCCGTGCTACTTTTTGCTGGACGTACAGTTTGTACACCTAAATAAATATGGAGTAATGCGAAAGAAATATCATTTAATCGTTTGACTAAAACATTCGTTAGGTTCTTTACAAAAAAATATTTCAATTTTATTGCAATATTTTACCAACGAATAACATTTGCTGGGTGCCGAAACATATCCTGCACGCCAGAGAAATGCACTTACCACTTGGATTTCTTCGTATTCCAGCTTACATTGCAAAAAATCACTGTAATCCGTTAATGGAATATCAAACAGCTTTTCAGCGTTTTCTGCAACAACAAAAAAGAGAATTATGTTAAAACCGAGCAACCGGAGGGCATCAAAATTAAAGCAATAAAATTTTGGCACTGTGATGTTAAGAAATTATACAAATAAAAAACAGAATCAAACTTACCTAGCTCGATGCGCTGACGATCCATCAGATCGATTTCTTTGCCATATAATTCCATCAATTCAACGCCTCTTTCCAGATCCAATCCAACAGTGCCAGGACCTTCCGTTCTGAATTTCATTGTAAACTTTGCCAACTAAATATTAGAAATAAATGTTACAAATCCATTCGAAACAATCATTTACCGCAGTCTTTCATACCTCTTCACTAAACGTATGTATTTCTTTTTGAGTAATTTCAGCAAATTTAGCCTTGGTGGGTTGCAGCTTGCCCGACCGCAACAGGGCTGAGTGGTAAATTTTCTTCCACCGCTTTTCTAAGTGATATGCCATAATCATATCACCCAAAGGAAACTGTAGAGTAAAATAAATGTATAACTGTAGAACAATTTTCTTTACATTGATCCCGCTTACCTTGATACGATGCTCTTCGAGAATGTTGTAAATTTCCTGTATTTCGTGTATTTTTAGCTCAACAGTAAGTGTGGTTGACTGGATCGTCTGGATAGTTTGCATGACCGTCTTAAAGTGCGATAGTTCTTTAACGTTTTTATCCAAATCGGTTCTCAATTTCTGCCAATAATAGTGTAAAATAGTTACATAAAAGTACATCATTGTTACAACTGCATATTCGTTCCCACATACCACCATGTGCTCGTGCAATTCAATCATTTGTTGGCGCGTTCTCTCAGCGAGGATGTTTCCCAGTGTGTTACGCCACTCGACCGCATGATCGACTATTCCCCTGATCAACGGTTTCAGGTTAACGCGAATACTTTTAATATCATGGAAAGGCTTATGTCGCTCGAGTTCATTCACGATCTGGGTGTAGTAAATGAACTTTTCGTCCAGCTGAGCAAGTGAAACATTCTGATTGAGAAACTTTTCACAAACGCTCATCTTTTCGTACATCCAGAGGTTTCGATATTTTTGCCAGCTTTTTGTAAAAATTGTAAGTTGCGTAGATTTGAGTGAAAATGAATATTTTTTAGGTTTTAAATTACACTACCTTTTCAAATATGTCAACACTTCAGTAACCAGATTTTGGACACTTTGCTGTAAGTTGATGACCAATTCGCAAACTCGTGGGATCTATTTTACAAAAAAATATAAGAGATTTTTTGAAACAGTATCCTCCAAGTCTATTTTCTGCATCATTAAGCTCTATTTACCTGCACAACGTCTTCGAAGAAAGTAAAGTAAAACTCCTTCTCTTCACACTTTGTCACGGGACACGGAAGACAAGTTTCGGCCGTCCATCGTTTAAAATTCTTCAATCTACAATGAACAAAGGCAGCAAAGCATTGGATCAACAATTGATTAAATTAGATTTAAAAAGAATAAATAATGGCACCTGAGCAAAAAATCCTTCACGGAACTGATCATGATGCTGTAAGCGTCCGTTGACGATGGTCGCATCAGTATTTCCGGCACCGTCAGAATTGCATCCACTTCGAACAACGGTTGATTGTTTAGCAGATGGTTCATGAACTTTTCCAAGTTTTTTGCTGCAAATCTTTGGAAAAGTGCACACGGGAATTGAGGCCAAAGGGCAGGAAGCAAAAAAAATATATTTCATTTGCCGTCACTCGATATCGTGTATCAAAGGTACCTGGTGAA
>KB663610.1:18227087-18302087 GCA_000349025.1 Anopheles minimus | reverse complement strand
TGCTTTTGTTTTGTCGTTTTTTTTGCTTGTTGCACACCATTTTCACCCTTTTTTTTGTGGTGTTGCTACGCCTTGCTTATACGGCCGTTCGGCCGGTGCCTGTCGTCTGTCTAAAGTACCTAAAGATGACAACAAATTTATTTATGTACCAGAAACTCGTGCTCAACCATCCCAACTTCCGCCAGGAATTGTTTCATAATATTTTCATACTTGGATGATAAATGCTTTGCCAATGCCGGCCTTGTTTCGATGCGGTCTAAATTTTTTATCAGCTCCAGTCCAAGTTCGGCGGACCTGTTGCGTTGTGCGACGTGCCGGGTTTTTGTTTTGGGGTGGGCAGTCATGCAGGGTGCAGGGCCCCATCCAGGTCGGATCCGTCGACCGATGTTCGTTTACCGTGCCGTCGTGGCACAATCGAGTAGGCGGAAATCAAGGTGTCCACCGATCCACACGAAACGATGAAGAATTGTTGCAGTGCACGTAGTTTTGCACGTACCATTATCGAACCGTTTCATAAACCGGGGATGTAGGGATGAAACCGGAGGTGAGAAACCGGAAAGCAAAAGAGGTTAAAAGTAGACGAGAAATAGAAAACATGTCCGAATGTTCGGGAAACCGACGGTCCACTGGATTACGGTGATTTATGTTCCGTGCGGAGGCGAAAAGGATTTCGGCCGTGTGCGGGACTCCTTCTGCCTGCTTTGCACGTGAGACAACCCGTACAACACTTACCGTAGCGATGGTATGCAGCGGTCCAGCGCTACCTTTGCTTCGTGTTCCACCTGCTCAACGCCCTTGTGGAAGTAGTCCAGCGTTGCCTCCCAGTTGGCTAAATTGCTCGAGGCGAAGATGTCGTAGTCGACCGAAATGATGTGATTGATGAGGCGATAAACCTACCCCGGTATATCCCATCGTTACCAACCCCCAACACCCGGAATGTGGTGACAGAAAAGAATGGATATCATTAGCGCTGATGAATTTCTACTTATCGTTAGCCTTTTTGGAGCTTTGCTTCTTCTACGCCTCTCCGAAAGCATTCAGCAGCCTATCAGGAAAGATGCTTTCTGGAAGGGTACGTCTGCTACACAACACACTCACCTTGCTTAGGGTGTTATCCACTTCTTCCGGATCGGTAATCATAGCTTTAAAGTTGGCATCGAAGATGTTTTCGAAATCCAAAAATACCTGCAACATGTAACACGAGCCGTAATTACACTTACGCTATGAATATCCTTGCAGAGTTGTTTACCTGTGCGATGTGTGCCATATCGTGACTGATCCGTGTCATGTGATCGATTTCGCGGAACAACACATTCTTATCAAACTCCCACCGTGACCCAATGCCCGACTGTTCGATCTGGGCCCGCGTATCCATGTAGGATTGCTTCCAGGCCTGCAAAAGCGTCGCACAGTTCGTTGCGCATTTGTGTATATGCGATGCCGAGTGTCTAACAACAAAAAAGTGGAGTCACCTTTAACGTGTTGGAATATCTAACTCCTGATTTGTTAACATCAGCTATTCCAAAGTTCCGAAGAATCCAGAACATCGGGTAATTGGTTCATCAGCTCGTGTGAAACGGAACACTGGCCCGGGAGGACATGGTTTACAACGTTCACTACCGCTGACTACTAATTAAACTTTCAAACAATGGGTAACGGACGGTCCCGTTTACACGTCCAGTTAATTATGATTTAGGAAGGAACAACTTACTTGAAAATGGTATCCACATTAATTAATATTTTAACTTTCTCCGCAAACACGTACGATATCTTCCCGATCAGGCTGAGCATGTTCTCGTCCAGGCTGTAATAGTTTGACATCGTCCAAATGTGTCTCAGTATGATCGTTATGTTCGGTATAATGGATAGGATGAATTTGAAGTCATCACCGGTTTTGATTTTCTGCACACCATGTCGGACGCACGGAGAGTTATCCAGCATCCAGCAGTATCCAAACAACGACGGCCAAAAAAATAAAAGGGTGGACGGCGAATAATTGGAAGGACGAAAGAAGAAGTTTTGTTAGACAGCACGGTAACAAATAATGATTATCATTGTAGAAAAGGGATGCTGATGTTTGGTTGGAAAATTTCGCTCACAAAACGGTGAGTGTCAGTCTCTAGAGCGTGATTTTTCCCTGTCGTTGATGTTTGCATCCCCCGAAGCCGGACATGGGTTTTAACTTAACTTTCGCTCTAACGGGATGTTCGTAATAGAAATATAATAATGGCACAAACAGTGCCATTGAGAACGGTTTTCACTCATCGTCTCATAGAGTCCCTTACCTCCAGGTAGCTCTGTAGCATAGCCAGATGTTCGACGTTTTCCCGTGCTAAACAGAGCGCTTCCTTCAGTTTGCGAAATCGGTCAGGCCAGGCTTTCATGATGTTGCTTTGATTATCCTTAAGGGCGTCTATAAATATTAGTCAATTTATATTAACATTTCGTAAACAGCTACAACCTGCCATTGCGTTGGAAGTAGTTATGATTGTGCATTAATAACTAGAATAACATACCGAACACCTGAATCACAAACGGAGCCTTCAATTGTTCTACGATGGAGTTGAACTGTAATTCCCGTTCGATCCACAGATTATACTCCGCCATCGGTGTGCAGTCGGTTGGTTCCTGTCCGAGGAAGAGCATATTGTTACGATTGCCTGAACTGATTGAAAGACGCAACGCCCATTACCCTTTCGTTCGACTCCCGCAACACTTTCCCGATGTAGATTGACCATCCTTCGACGATTTCCTCCAGCTGCAGCGTAGTCAGATCTTCAATTGCGGTCTTCCCGATATCGACCTTGATTTTAAACTTATCCTCATCCACCGTGATGTTCTCCTGATGAGGCGCATTGTATTGCGTTGGCAGTCCGAACGCACACTCCACATGGTCAATCGTCCATTGCAGTGTGTCGATAAACTTCTCCAGGTTCGCTTCCAGGTTCTGCTTCATTGGGCTCTCCTCTGGCGGTGGTTTTGGCGCTTGCTGTTTGGTCTGCTCCACCTGTCCCTTCACCTTCGACTCCTCCAGCAGTGTGTCCCAACGTTCCGAGGAGGTTTGTGCCGGTGGGAACTTGGCGTCACTATCGCCCGTCGTCGATTCGGACGCTTTCGTTTGGGTCAAGTTCGACTCGCTGCTGGGCGTATCGGCCAACGATTGGCGGCTGCTATTCTCCAGGGCCGATTCTTCGCGCAACGCCATGCTGGGCGTGATCTTTTTCGCCTGCATCGCCTTCATGCGAAAGTCGGACGGCCGGGTGTAGTCAATCAAACCGACGCTCGCCCTGCTGGACGAACGGACCACCGATTCCTCCTCGTCCGCGCTGATGCTCTTTTCCGGTTTGGGGCGTTTCGTGTCCGGCTCGTGAAACTGAAACTCCACACCGGGTCGGTAGATTCTTTCCAGCATTTCCTTCGCATTGTGTATCAAGTTGCCCCTAATACATCCGACGATCACTTTGCGCGGCATTTCCGCAATGCAGTCCTCGAGATTTTGGAATGACCCTAGGGAAAGTAATACGCTGGATATGATGGCCAGATTTAACGCCATTAAGAAGCCACTTAACATACCGATTGGTGTACATAACCGCCGAACCATGTACACGTACCGGATGTTGGCATCAATTTTCTCCTCCGGTATGATACCAAAGCAAATGTGCACGATTGGTGTTTTGATTGATGTGGGAACAATTTTCTAGCGAGAGTGTATGTGTGTGTGTGTGTATGTGTACAAAAGAAAACAACGACATTACTTTTCCATTAGCGTACAATGTAGCAAACACAACCATTGTGCCGCCACGGTGGCATTGGTTAAGATGCCAGGTTTAACGCCATCATCAGCGGCACCATCGCCGTTAAACTTACTGTAACTTCAACCAGCTCATTATCGTTGGTAGCCCCAAGGAATCCAGCATCTCCAGTAATCTCATGGTCAGCGTCTAATTAGAAAAGTTGTTTCGAAGTGGCACGGGCGGTAAAGCAAGAAGGATTTTTTAATTAGAACACTGACGACGTTGACGCCACTGCCGTCCGGCACAGTCGGCGATGGCTGAGCAAATCAACAAACGACTAATTGCTATCGGTGGATGTTTTGCACGTCGTTGTGCACTGTTGCACATTGTTGTTCTCTATGCACAACACCATAAGGTTTGGGTGCCATTACACTATTCATATTTACTTTTTTGTTTCTTAATATACGTACCGCCTTTTTTTCCCTTCTTTGGTTTTCCCTTTTTCTTGTCTGCGGAAGTACAAATGGAAATGTTATATAAAAATAATGTTTGCTTTTTACAAATGACATCACAAGATCTACGATTCTTTCAAGCAAATCGTTCTAATATAAACAAACAACAACCCAACTACGTGATGCAATGCACGGTGTTTCAAATCAATCAAGTGCAGCATAAGTGCATTAAATAGTATCGACATATTTGCCTGTGTGTAAACACTTACTGCCATCATCCGCATCGTCTGCCGGACCAGGATACCAGGGTGGAAAGATAGTGAACAAATTGGAGTATTTTATGTACCGAAGGTAAATATTGTCTGCGAACAATTCGCTAAGGTTGCTAAAGCATGTTAAATGTTATAATTAAGAAAGCGAGTCACAAGCAGCAAATTTCGACGGTGCAAGTGCCATCGTACCAGTCCCGCTCTGCCCGTTTACTAAGGCACTCGAATGGGTGCTTTTGTACCGTAGCAACTAGCAGCGTTCGATGATGTTGTCTCGATTGCAGCGCACTGCAATCAGGCAAAGTTAAAACATCGTCCCAGTGCCACTGACATGGTGGCACATTTTTGCAATACCCCCATAGCGACACAATAATGCTATTAATATTGGCGCATTCACTGCAACACTTTCCGGATGGTGCACGGTGCTGCTGCCCGATTGTGCCCGGTTTGGGAGACAATAACAACACGTAAGGGACGACGACGACGACGACGACGACGATGTTGTGCCTCCAGCATGGCAACGTGATGAACCCACAATGTTTGCGCACGATGCTCTATCGACTGGTACACCGGGTAAGTCGACTAATAGTAACCGAAGCCGTGTCAGCATGGCTCCTCGACAGTGTTGTAGTTGTAGTACAAATTTACAGCGTAACACCTCAAACACCTCAAGCGGGTGAGGCGGATGAGGGATATAGTAGGGGAGTGAGGCGTGTTCGAACGATCGGAAGAAAAACATAAATAAATCAAATTAACCTTCCAGAACGTGTTGCCTGCAGGATATGAAGGGCAGCCATGCTTACATCCGTATTCATTTCCTCGAAGTCCGGGCTTACACAGAAGCGGTGTGTTATTGTGTTTATACATTGTTTTTTAACCCGTCTTTCCCCTATTTTTCTGGGAAAAACACTACATTCATAGGGAGTTTCTAAGAAAAACGTAGCTACACACATGAAAGGAAATTATTACAAACTCTGGCTGGTAATTCAACAGTAGTCCAGCTATTTTAAACTACCAAACATTAATTATTTATAATGAAATTGGTACAACTTTGACCCGTTATTATTTGGAATGAAATGCAGTCCATACAATCATTGTTATGGAAGTAAAATCAAATCATTATGATTAGGAATAATTTTAATTACAAACCTCATCACATAACTTCCGGGAATAAAGACAAAGCAGACACAATTTCATTTGGGAATTAATTAAAAAAGTATTTTAAATCAACCGTGATTGAACTATCTCGTTGTGGACGGGTAGTAAGTCATTGAGACACAACCATCTCAGCAGAAAACGTCTGCAAAAATGCAGATAAGATGCATAATCTGAATCCCCGTCACAGTATGGCACGGAAAAGTATGGAGAAACCTACTCACTGCTTACCGTCAGGCCAGGGTAGCAAAGTATACTGTCACTGCTTCTTAGAACATTCCACACCCGAAATGGAGGAAATCATGCATTCATAACGTACTCCAAAAGTCATTTTTCGCACGAGAGGATCTACCGAAAATTTATGTGATGAAACAATGATGGCAGAACCCGGGAACTAGCGAACACCTGTGGAAAAAAGAACGCAAAACTAGCGACTGCCCTTGCTTAAGCCGGAAGTTTGCATAGTACCGGAACAAAAGAAACCGGCTCCCCTAGAAAAAAAAGAGGAAAGAATTTTGAAGTTGGGTTCACGGGGAGAAAACTTTTCGTCCGAAAGGTGTCTCAACCAGATCCAGAAGATAGACCTTTTCGGAACTAAGGGAGGGGGGAAAAAAAAGTTACCCAAAAGTGGCGAAAGAATGCTATTTCAAGAAAATAACCTAACAAAAACAGTGTTTCAGACAGGAAAGGACGAAAAGGTGACTCAGGAAAACTTTTTTTTTCGTCTTCCCTAACCCGTTCATCGATTAGCAAAAACCGGTCCAGAAAGTCGGTTCTAACAACTTTTTTTTCTGTCTTCTTCTTTTGTTGGAAAATTTTCCCCACAGAGATATCTCTCACCTCTGCGGGTTCGGCATGAAATACAAAGCTCACCTGCACGGGGTGAGCTCGACCGAACACGGAATATGTCCGGGCAGCAGGAGCAAGGCAGCAGCAATCGAATGACATCGGTAATTTACGGCCCGACTAGATGAAAGTGTCATAATTTCACCGGTTTGCCGAGACTTATAGAGTTGAAGGCTCGATCTCACGGGGGAGGCCGACCGAAACTATAAATCCATTTGAGAATATAAACGAGCTACGGTATGAGGAGCACCCATTCACCGTGCCTGAAAAAGATGGTCCAGAGTGAGCCTGAAGTAACTGCACCGCTCCAACACTTGGCGCTGCACTACGAGAAAGGGTTCCAGATATCGAATGTTTTTTTTTAAGGACACAGGAAGTATGAGTGTGCTATTACTCATATGAATGTTTGCGTGCAAACTGCAGGGGGAAGAACATTGATAAGAGATTGTTACAATGACCCGTCCATACACAGACGGTTTACGATGCTGAGGGAGGGTGGTGATGTCCCGGACCGGAACGGCAGGAAAAATTACCCACCTTTAGCCTTTTTGCCTTTCTTCTCTTTTTGCGTCTGTTCCGGTGGATCCGACGTGCCCGGTTGGGACGGTCCTGCCGACGCTGCAACCCGTTTTTAATCACAACCCGAACAAAAGTCGGACCGATCCGAGCAGGCGGTATATGTGTTTGATGATTGCCATGTTTTACATGCATATAATATTTGTAGGGATCGCCAACCATCATTCATCGTCCGTGTGCCGTGTGGGATGTCGTTTTGCGTTGAAGGTTGGAAGTACATCGGCCGAGCGGGTGCCAAGATGGGTTGCCCATTAGATTTATGATCAAACATTTTTGGGACCACAAGTTTCGGTACGTTGTGGATGGCACCCGGAAAAAGTGAGGTTATAAAATAGGAAGAAAGAAAAAAAAGCATTGAACGTTAATATTGAGCACGGTAAGATGTTCACGCTTCGGGTTTGTTACCTGGTTCGAAGGCGGTCACCTTTTCCTCGATAAGCCGCTCGTAAAATGTACGATACGCGAACAGGATGCGTTTATGGTCGTCCCGCTGATCGGTGACGGAATCGTCCAGAAAGGCGACCAGATCATCGTACAGCTCATTCAGCACCGTGTCGATGTAACGCGGTTCGAAAACGCCCAATATCTTGCACAGCCGGTCCCGTATCCAAATGGCACGGAAATCCATCTTAACACACGGTCACAATGCGCTCTTAAATTCTTCGTAGAACACAGTAGAAATAATCTGATTCTTTTTCCGCGGTCGATTGCGAATTGTTACAATCGTATGCACCTCACAGCACTACTGGATTGAAACTGTGAAAAGTGCTCGACGACAAATAAAACAATTCAAGCAATGGCGTCCATAGCAACCGGACGTCCTGGTAACGTCCTAGGCAACCATCGTTATACCGAGGTTTTCGGTGTGTTTGTGTGCGTCAAATGTTGTCTCGAAAAATTTGAAAAAGTTGTTATATTACCGGTATTATCGTGCATCATTGCGAAAGTACTCAGAGGATATCCTTATAATACGCAACGCGTGTAGGGAGGATTAACTTGATGTTACGTGACTCACAAATTGATGCTCTTCAACGCATTTTTATATGTTGAGGAAAATTAATTGGAATTTGATTTTTTGGCTAAAACAATTATGCAGAGTCAACCTACCTTAAATTGCATCATCATGCATTTTCAAAAATCATTGCTATGCATGGGTCCTGCCGCATCTGAAGACAATTAAAACGGAAGTGTTCTTTCATTTAGGACATTAATATCCATCGAAATGATTGGAAATGTCACGAAAAATATTGAATCGTATTGTAATTTTAATCCTTAATTTGACTTTTCAAAGGATATGATGAATTGATTTAAGAATATTCGGTATTTTTGTTACCTATCATATAAAGAAGACATTTCAAACTAAGTTTAATTGAAAATATATTTTGTTGAGACCGATGAGGAGTTAAGAATACTCGGTAATTTTATTACCTATCATATAAAGAAGACTTAAGGTGGCCCGGTGGGGTAGTGGTATCGGCGCTGCTCACTCACACGACAGACTGGGACCAAAATCCCATCCGGACCATTCCCCCGAAACATTGAACGACGTGAAAAAAACTTTACAAAATATGTTTTATGAAAAATATATCTTGTTGAGAATGATACAGTGTTAAATACTGCAAAAATTCAAAATTCAGATTATCAGTTTCGGTAAGCATGTCAAATATTATTTCAAATGGATAATTTATGCTGAAAAAGCGAATTTCTCAATATTGTTTAAAATAATTGAAATATAGGAATTGTATCAGTAAGATATTGCAGTAACAGGACGGGAAGGATTTAAAAAAATCTCAATCTTAGCGTTACTTAATAAATGAATGTTCCATTATGCTAACTCATTTTATCGTTGCCCACTTCAGTTAAAGAACCTGACCTGGCATTGTTTGGGAAGAAAAAGGGGCAATACCGTCCATTGCTTCATGTCAATTACAATCGCAACCCAGTTCTTACAGCCATCCTCACTCAAATGCAACCGATGCAGCGCAAATCGAATTACTTCCACAATGGCGCCATTTGCGTGCCATGACACATTATGCGTCCGGCGCCATTACACAACGTGTCGTCCGGTTCAGCGTCTGCACCACGTCCGAAATCGTAAATAAAATTTGGCATCAATTAACATTTATTGGAATTATGTGTCCACTTGATCGTGGCGGTTGGATTTTTCTTTCCCGTTTCGTTTTTCGCACCTCCACGTGAAGTGGTACGCAGTAGTACGGATGGAGCAGCAAAACCTTTGCACCTGCTTTAGTTGAACGTACATAAAGAACGCATTTTTATCGATGCACCTACATATATAGCGGAAACTTTTCAATACAAGCGCCCAGTGAGCTACTCCCTGCCATCCTGGCACTGATATAGATTGTGTCCTTGCTGGCCGGTTAACATTATCGCATTGCTTGATGGGTGGGAGTGGGTGAACAAAAAAAAAATGGATGCGAATGTTCACGCCCCCGGTAGCTGACAGGCTGGTACGCTGGAAATGAGCATAATTGATTTTGGTTTTTAAGTGAATTTATAAATAAAATTAATTATTGAAATTTATATTATTTCAATATTGCGCGCTAATTTGTGTTGTCGTTTCTGGCACTACCGCATTCCAATATCCACCCAACCATCCGTGGCTGCTGCAGAACCGTTGTTGCTGTTTTGTCAACGCCTGAATGTACTGAAGCTACCAAAGGTGTGTGTGCACCGGTTGTCCCGTCAATCAGCTTTCGGGTGGTATCAGTTTCACGCCAGAGTGTGACACCAGATACAGCGTACTGTATAAATTAGCAATCATTAGCACTCGTCGGACATATGAGCGAGCGAACGTGGCAGTGCAATTTCAAACTTGTGTGTATCCCGGATGGCACATCGATTGCAATGTTTGGCTTCGTTTGAGCGCTGTTAAAAACATAAGCGGTGTGATATTATTATTACACTTTTGCAATGATGTTTACTGTACAAATGTCAGTTAAAATAATATGCAATAACCCAAAAAAAGAAAACCTCACATTCGACAGCTCCTCCATGTAGCTCTTCATAATTCGAGTGAATTTGGGATAAATAATTGATGGCGATCTTGCAGCTCAAATGATGATAATTAAATATTTGTTTGTATATATCTAAATGAATTCATCACCCGCCAGCAGTGCTTTGAAAACCGATTGACATTTATTTGCTGATTAAACTTATGAAAATCAACCCGGTTTTTTTTATTACTAAAACACACATTCTGTTTGATGGAGAATCTTTTCATATTTAACCCTTATTAGCATGCGGATTAATATTGGGATAACGGAAATAATCAACACTTTACCACCGGGTCTCGCAACACGTGGAAACTAGCGAAAATTGACAAAATTCCCCCTCAAACAATAAACCCCCCCCCCCCCACGGTTCCGGCGTCCATACGCGCCTCCGTTCGCTGGTGTTTCCATTTGTTATTTGTTCTTGCACTCCCCCCACGAGGAACATATCCCTATACGGGGGAAAATGCAAAGAAAGTGCGCCGGGACACGTTCCTTCAACATTTGTTCTGCCGAAGCAAACAAACACATTCACCATCGCCACCATCCCAATCCCAATTTCGACATTTATTTGTAAGCAAAGGAATATTTATTCTCTAGCATGCTGCGGAACTCTCGACTTCCTGCAGTGGTGTGCCATTCGTCCTGCCGCCATCGTTCGGTGAAGTATATGCGTTTTCTTCGCTGGGGTTTTTTCTTGTTTTCGTCTTGGAAGCCGTTCCACTTGAACGTGCGCTTCGATGCGGTAGTTCGCTTTATTGGATTCTTTTGGAAAAAAACGAGAGAAATGAGAATGCACTTCACGAATAAACTAATCTTATTTCGATTTTACATCGACAGCTGATGCCTTCATTTCAGGAACCGTCTGGCCCGCTGGTAGGGTTTCCGTTTCGAGTTGATATTGTTTGGCGGTGGAGCGGTTCGTCACGGGGTTGTGGGCAATGCAGATTTATCAGTGCTGCTGCTGGGCTGGTAAGGAACTCCAATTCGACCCCGGGGAGGGATGGTTGAGGGTTGCCTTTTTTCTTTCTATTCCATTTCACAATACCCTCCCAGTAAAGGAGCCTGGCGAGCATCGGGAAAACATTGTCCAGAGCATATCTCTGGATGGGAGCTTATGGTTTCGTGAAAGGGGGAAAAGTCTATTGTATAACGTCGGTGCGCTGCAGAAACAGGTGCATTGCAGAAGTGCATCTGAAAATATTTAACAATAAATACGCCATAAGGCGGAGGTACAGCACAAGCACTTCTGGTTCTTTTCTTCAGTTTTAATTAAATCTTACGATAAATGAATTTATTCCCACAGCAACGCTGTATGCATTCTAGCATCGGTCCACCATGTGGTCAGCGCTGAGACACTGACGGCCACCAGGAGAAGTGTAAGCTGTACTCCAACCGGACGGTTGCGGGAAGATGGCCTTCCGGATGATGCTAGAAGATGTATGGGAGGAAGCAGAATGGGGGGGGACATTTTCTTCAATTGCCTTCGGGGCAGGATGGACGGTGCACGTAATAGTGAGGTGATAAATTACCTTGACATGACCAGTTATCATCGGCGAGGAATCCGTACTCACGCTTGCACGTACAGATCATTTGTCCCTTGCAGTAAGCGTTCGTGATGCAGTGACTATCGTACAAACACCGGCGTCCTACGGCTGTATGCGGGTTCGGGTGAAAGAAAAAGAGTGTGTAACCAGCTCGTTATTGATTGTTTGGATTGGGACGGAGAAGACTTTTAGGACATAATCGTGCGAAAAATGTTGATTGTAAGCTAGAAATCTTATGGCAACAGTAAAAAAAAACATGCTGCAACCCAAAGGTGCTAGAATACTGCATGCATGTGCAGTGTAAAAACGACTTGTCTTAAATATTCCTGATAAAAGCCTCTTACTGTAAACGGGAAAACCCGGTGCTTTCTCCAGCCATTGGTGGATGGTGCACATGCATTAAACGTTTCCTCCTTTATCTGCCGGAGCATCAAGATCAAGATCCAATTTCCCAAATATTTGCCTGCCATCGTACGCTTTATGGGTCGGGCAAACAACCGACACCGTTACCGGTGCGTTACCGAGCGTGTGCAGCACGAAAACAGAAAAGGCAAAGGAACAAACACCGATGCACTCAGCTGGAACGGTTGCTGACGGTAGCGCAGGATGGTTCGCCAATGCCTGAAGATCGCAAACAAATGATAAGACATTTTGCATACGCTGGCACAAAAACGCACATCCTTCTTTAAGGATGGTGCACCCCCCCCCCTCCCCCCTGTACACTAAGAAGCACTTTAGTGCACTTTATAAACGCTCGAGCGCGGTAAAAGAAATGCTGGCAACCAATCAAAGAGCCAATCATCCGGAAAGCTTAAGAGCGAGCGCGGCAGGACGACGGTAGTCAGCAAATTCGATTATGACCGCCTATTTCCCCTTTGCACACGGTTCGGTTTCGATCTAATGCTCCTTTTCACACACACACACACAGGCAGGAACGAGAAGGCAGACAAAACAAAGTGCAACAAACGAGCAGCATCTTAAAGCCGGTGTATGTGCGAAGAGCCATCGAAACCTGAACCACTGTGCGAATGTGCTCGCACCGATTAGTCGATTTTGTTTTCTGGAGCTTCCACCAGTCTGGAGTCTGTTTGTGGAGCCATTTTTCCGTCCGGTTGTTATTTTGATTTGTGCCGTCGCCCATTCGGCAGGAGCGGATTACCCGTGAGAGGATTCGTACCCGTTTCGTAGCGAACGACGCCTTTCTCGGCAGATAAGCCGAACAGCAAAAGTCTTGTCGGATGAACATTCAATTTGTTTGAATCTTCGTTCGAGAGCGATGCAACAGCAAACATTCCGGGTAGACGGCCAAAGACAAACGGGACAAAAGGTGCATCATAAGCAGAAGGACTAAAGCACTATTAGACAACGAACAAACAAATAATGCAATTTAAAGACACTTTCGAATGTCGAACACCTTAGCCGTGTCGCGGATCGTGTGTACGATCGTGGTGAGTTTGGAGGAAACCCCCTGAAACATGACGAGCAGTCGTCTGTGGGGATTTTGCAGTTTATTGCTCCACTATTGCACCTTGTACGCCCCAACCATTGTCTGGGAAATCATCCCTTCTAAACGATAAACAAATGTAGCCGGAATTGTATGCGATGAATATTAAACTTCGGTTCGGTGATGGTGAAATTTATTGCAAAGTGCGTAACTGCAACACCATTCACACTTCCTGTGTTATCGGACTGTTTGCTCCCTGATGGCAATACGAAGTCCGAAAGACACGAACATCGATGGTGGTTGGTGTCCAAGCGTAGGAAGGAAATTGACACATCCGTGGACATCCGTGGTGTTGGAGAGCGGGGGGAAAGGAGTGAAACTTTCGTACAAAATAGAGACGTTATGGACAGTTTTGTGTGTTGGATGCCATCCTTTCCCAACGTGCCGGACGCATCCACGAACGGGCCCGTCTGGTGTCTGGCCCGGTAGACGGCTTTCGGTGCGTGTTATTAAGATACAATGGTCTCAATCATGTACTCTATCCCCATCGTCCGTCTGGCCGGACGACACGTTGGGGTTGGGGAGCGAACCCGAGCTTCCAAGAATGAATCGCAAATGGTCTCAACTAGCTGCTGGCATATGCTGAAGATGACTGAAGAACCAGCACCATCGGAAATGGCCGTTTGCGTTCGGTCGTTTGGACGAGTGAGTGAAGTGTGAAAAGCGAAAATTCACTTATTTCGGTACTACTTCTTCAGCTACGAGTGCTACGACTACCGGCCCAAACCGGGAGGGCCCCGTTACTTACCCCCGAGACACATTCGGCCCGCCTCGTCCGGTCGGTATCCTTCCGCACAGTCGCACGTTTGCTTGCGGGTGTCACAAACATGAGCATTCGGTCGGCAGTCCTGCGATGCTCTGCAGTACTCGTTCAGCTCTGTCCCATCCATGTCGGTTCCGATGTATGGGAGGCAAATTCGATTGGTCAACCCCCCAGAGTGGCGTACAGCGCAGCGGGATAAGCATGAAACAACACACACACAGACAGAAGAAGCGTAAAGTGAACGTCGTAAAGGATGTGATTTTGAGTTTCCGTCCGTCGGTCGATTCGGTCGGTCACATTGTGCTGTGGTGAAGTTTTCGGAAATCTGGTGCAATCGTTCGTCGTATCACACATGAAGGAAAATTTAATCCCACCCAAACCGTACCGATTCCTTTTTTTTTGGCTTTTTCCGATACCGTGTCGAAAGGGATTGGCACAAGTCAATCGATCGTACAATGGATGGCAGGGCGTACACACACCAGTTCGCAGCCCATCGGGTCGGGAGTTTTAATCGAATGAATTAATTATCGCCAAGGTAGAATGATGGGTCGAGTTCCATTTCGGGACGAGACGTGATTTCCATTAATTATCAAGTACCGAAGTCAGAGGCGATACAAGATACCGTCGGAGAAAGCGAACGTATTCGTTCCATTAAAATGCCATTGTAATGATCAATCTCATTAAAAAGGATTATTACGAAAAACGTTGCACTTAGTTTAAAGTTTAATCAATGGATGTCGCTTGTTTCACACCTGCCCAACATCGCTGTATTTTCCTTTGAAGTTTGATTTTTGATGTTAATTTGATTTTTGATGAATACTTTAAGCAGTTTAGTGTTTTTGACGATCGAAATTAATTGGGAAAACTTTCAAGGTTCTTTTTATGGTACAAAATCTCTCCTGGGGATGTTCTACAGACAGCGCTTAGTGACCTTGAGAGATCAAGCGCAGTTTTGGGAGGTCAAATTGCAAAGCAATTAAATTCCGTTTAGAGGCTTGATAAGTTTTTAACTATATTTGCTAGCTAAATCTCTGAAGCTTTATTATCAAGTATCACGAAGTGCTAAATTAATAATTTGAGACTTAAATCGCTCTGTAAAACTTTAAGATTTTGCTTTATTGTTTGCTTAAAGATTGAAGTTTGGAAAAAAAATCACCCAATGCAGCATAGCCAACATACTTCTGCACATATGACTGCGGAGAAAACATGTGACCACTGTCACCGACATTATAAACAGTTTCTTTGTGCCATAATGCACTCCTGTACGTCCGCACTTGTAGCCTGTTTTTTTTTGGTTTGTTTTAAATTTCGAAACGTTCCTTTTTTTCTTTTTTCACCCCTTTCTACTCGAAGTCTACTAATGAAGCTCCAGCACGGTATTAAACGGTGCTCACGTATCCACACTGTGTCCAAGATGTACGTGCAGGCATGCCATCCGACATCCTGGAGAACTCGGCAAGGGTGTCTCTCTTGGAGTAGTAGAGAGAGAGAGAGAAGGAAAAAATACAGAAACAACAATGCAACCCGGATAAAGGATCACGTTCCTGGGGTGCGTGTTCGTCTGCTCCACTCCAACCATTAAGCTACCCCGCACCGCGGCCCCTTACTCACCTCCGGGCAGCGTTTCCGTGTACCGTCCGCTACGGTTTGTCGGTGGAGTACCGCCCGATGGTGGCTGTCGTACGAGTGGTGCGGCAACGAGGGCGGTGGTACCAACCGTGGGAGGTGCCACCAGTGCGCCAATGCAGCTTTGCAACAGAACCACAAAATGCACGCAGCATACTAAATCACCAAAGATCATTGCCAGAATTTTAAGCAACTCGCCGGTACGCACGGCTATACGGCTGGGACGAAACGGGGGTCGGTCGGGAAGTGAGGGCCCAAGCTTGTAACCGAACGGGTTGCGCACAAATGCAAGTGAAAGGATCACGGCCGGTTGTGTCCACCAGCAAGAACAGCAAAAAAGGAAAAGCACCGAAAAGCGAACTCTCCTCGCGCCAGGTCGAACCGATCGAGTACGCCAAGTTGTTGATGTTGTAATTACACACTATCTTAACGCGTACACTCTCCGTCGATGGGTCTGAGGGCGGGTTTGAAGGGTGGGAGAAAATATTCAGACGTGGTCGTTGCTAAACTTTCCCAAACACACACCCACACACACAGACAACCCTCTTGTTCACACCACGTACAGTGTTGCGGTATGATTTCCCGGGCTCACTATACCGAAGCCGCGAAACTGTTCGATATGAAAAATCCTTTTTTCCAGGCCACGCACACACACGAGGGGCGTTTAGTTTGGAGTTGACTGTTTTTGCCTTCCGATCCACACCAGGACGCAGCGTTCCTTCCCTGGGTGCAAAAACCGACCGAAGCCGTGTGATATGCTTCCGCATCCGTGGCACGTAGACGGTGCCACCAACGACGCTACTGCAGCTGTTGGACACTTTCGACACACGGATTGGATGGTGGTCGGCCCGCGAACCGGGTGGACTAATTAGTAGTGTGCTGTTTGTCGGTGTGTTTTATTACGTTAAAGTTAGCTTCCCGGTGCGGGTTGCACACGATCCGTGACATCCGTGGTGGTTTCGTGACGGGAAGTAAGGAATAGGAACTGTGCCAACCGTGGTGGCCAGAATAAAGTGCCGAGTTTTCGAACGATCCCCGATCGTAACACGTTCTGGATTGGATGTCACACCACACTTTACACACACACACAGGCACTCGCCACCGAGCTTGAGCACAAATTAATTATCCACCACGAATGAAGACGTTTGGCGGTGGTGCGATTCACAGCTCTGGCGGTGGGATAAGTTTTCCCATAAAAATGGCTTTCCACAGGTTTGCTTGCTGTTTAATAGTACGGGCGGACACAACCCCAATTCACGTACACGTTTCACCGTGGTGCGTAACGAAGTGACACAGTGGTGGCAGGAAATTAAACCGAACGTTCTCGACAGTGACTCCGATCGACTGCTGCCATACATTGGACGGTGTGGTCACACACACACACACATGCCCACACTTGAGGGGTTTCCACCACCCACGCCAACGGGGTGGTTCCGGTTTTATGTGAAAAGAACCGAAAATACTTTCGGCTTCGACACGATGATCCGCGTCTATCCTAACTGAGCCTATTCAACGGCACGGCTTCGCCACGGTTCGGTTTATTGGAAAGGGATCGAGTCACATTCTCAACTTGGCGCAACAGCACTGGAAGGCACACGGGGGGGGGGGGGGGGGAGAAAATTCTTCCCTACCACCCGGACCAACGGAACACCGAATGAACCGAAACCGTCCAAGGACGCGTCGCCGGTATTCTGAGGTGTTGTGAGCTCTTCCTTATGGTGATGCGGTACCACCCCTAACGATTACTGACGTTCCAGGCGTGTAGGACACGAATTTCCCACAACGGTTTGCAGCTTGAAAGCACCGCCCAACACAAACGCACCAAAGCCACCAGATCACAGTGTCATAAGGAGTCACGCTGGTGAGTGAGGTCGCGAAAAGTAATTAACTTTTTATGTAACCCACCCCCGAAAAGCCACCCCGGATGGATGCTTTTAGACTACTGGGGGAGGGGCTGGGAGGTGGAGTGAAAGTTTAACAAAAATAGAGGGAGAAAAAATATACTTCAACCTGTTATATTACCACCGAAACGTGGTTTTCGTGTGCCAAACGCCGGATTGTGTCCCGCCGGCAATCCGGACTAATGTTAGTTACATGTGCGGGCTCCCGTACGATGATGGCATACCGTGAAATAATCCGCTTGACAGCCGTGTCGGATGAGAACGCCGTGTTGGCATGTGTGTGTGTGTATGATACTCCCCTTTTGTTCTTCAACCACTCCTTCATTCCTTCCCCGTGTTTGGTGCCGCAGATGTGCCATTTTTGTGGCCTCATTGGGAGGCGAAAAAATAATCAACCCAACTAAAAACTCAACTCCTCTCCTCATTGTTCTGTGTTGCAAGCCGTACCACACACCCATTAGGACAGATTTGACTTGTGTCAATGCACCCACATAATAATCGGTCCAATAAAACCATTATTTGCCAACCGGAAAAGAGTTCGACATGGTGGGTTTGGTCCGTAGCTTCCCTTTTCGGTTCGGGGGTTTTTTTTGTATAATGGCGTAATCGATTGTAGATGCTTGTACACGATAGGCGACATGGTTTTTGGTAATTTGGTGCATTTTATTGGATTAAATGGGTGCACACAGTGTTGATAAGCGGATAAATGGAGGTTGAAAACCTCCGACAATATGTACCCGCGCTGTGTTTGTGTGGCAGAAAATTTGTGAAAGCTTTCTATTATAACACACGCCTCCTGCACTCATGGCTTTGTTTTCCCCTCTTGGTACTGAGGATGCTTGATTTGAATTGTTTAATTCTGATTAGATCCGTATTACACACGTGTACGAAGGGAAATGCATGTTTTTGCATGCGAATAATGTTATTGTACGCCGTTAGTTGTGGCTGTTGATTATTTATCCCGTTGTGGTTTAAATGAACTCACAATGCATTGAATTTTGGCTACCCGGTTTTTTCGACTGAAATTAATTTACGAGAAATACTAGGAAAAGGGAGTTTTTATAACACATTTTGTATTTAAGCGTTCAAAATTCAACATCATATGCAATGTTGAAATTTTGTAAATTGGAGGCAATATTAATCAGTACATCCGTATGGTAATGTAATAATAATATTGTAAGGATGAATACAATACTAAATGTGGTGCGCCATTTGGCAGAGAATATGCAAAGATAAATTCGCCTTATAATTGAACAAATTATTGATAATTTCATTTTATTTTTTATTCGTCAGTGACGGGTCTGGCCGTATTACTATAATTTCATTTTATGTTTTTGAACATAAATGATAGGAATTCCATTGCAATTGCAACTAACTGAGAAGGATTTATATTAAATTGATAAACTGGGAAATAAATAAATAGAACTTTCCTATCCAATGGAGGCGCCTAATCCTTTTGGGATTCGATTCAAAATCCCTTGAAGAAATTCAATCGAGCGTAAGACAACCTAACCACACAAACAATATATAAAACCCATTGTTCATAAGGCTTTAGAAGAAAATCCGAACTAATCCATTTCTGAAAACAATTACAAACCATTGTTCATGTACGCTCCATTAGTGTTTGTATGCTTCATTGTTAGTCCACTTATTGAAACACAAATTGTATGGCTCTTTGGCGTGCTAGTTTGATGATTTAAACGCCAGTATTTCTGTACCCACCAGTACTTGACATACCGCTACCCGCTGACCTACTAACCATCCCCGCCCTGCCACACCGCAAAGATTCGTCATTTAATCGGATAAAATGTCAATGCAAATATCAACCTATTCATAGTTAAACCCTACTTAAATTATTGATTCCAATTGATTCCCATACAGTCGGGGGAACCCAAAAACACAGCTTAACCCCGTACGGGCCAGCCACTCCACGATCGCTTGATCGCTCCTCCGTTGCACCCGTGGAACCGACGTCTGCCTGGTGCCATTTGCATACGCACGGAGCATACGTGTGCAGCGGAGCGAGATGATTATTATCGGTCACCGGATCGAATGGATGCACAAACAATCGAACCACGGAGTCAACGGTTGCAATATTGAGCAGTGTGTCGATCCTTCCAAATGTACTCCGGCTAATGCTAACCGCAACCCGGTGGCCAGCCTGTGGTGTTACCAGCCCACTGTAGGCAGGTCGGTACCGGTCTAACATTTGCTCCCAGACACCAATCCCGGTGTCAAACGTCAAGCCACTCGTCGGAAACCGATTTTTTTTTATCTCCCTCTCTCTACCAAAACCCATGACCCGCCATTTCCGCATTTAAACGTGCGTGTGTGGGACCGGATTGTTCATCTAATTATGATTAGATTTCTATCATCCCATCGAACGCACTGCCTGGTAGCTCGGTTGACAGCCGATTGCAAGCGAAATTCGATAACATTTCGAGATGGGGCCCATACTTACGGCTCCAGCCACCGTCCAATGGGACCGGAGATGGGAAAAGTGGTGCCACTGCTTCAGAATGAATTATGCAAATCATGAATTAAATCTACCGCACACGCGGACCGAAACCCCCTCCCACAGCTCGCTTTGCTTTGGATTTGTGGGAATCGACGGAGAGAATTAAACTTAAAATGCTCATTCAACATTAAAGTGCGTGTGCTAAAGAGTAACCACCGATGGCAACCACTCTACCAGCAGTGGCCGCCTGGTCCACGGGGGAAATTCCTAATGCGATTGCCTATAACGTACAGCTGCAAGCAACGTTTGGTTTGAAGCTGACCGAAGGGGGCTTGAATTTTATTTTTAATGTGCTTGTCCTCCCCCAATCCGAATCCCCATCGACAACGGTGGCGTGACCTAGAATTCCAACAATCATCGAGAGGTTAAAATAACCAACATAAATTGATAAAACCGTTCCCACCCGAAAGGGCAGGACAGGGTTGATATCGTGCTGCAACAATTACTATCCGAATCAATTACTAAACACCTCCCAGCTGGCACGGCGGGGACCAACAGTCACCGTCCGGTGAGGTTTGCCCCGGCCACCAGCAGAGCGAACACACGGGAGTTTGATAAATCGTTTCACATGGACAATGAATGCACGCAAACACTGGTCAAACGGATGAAAACGTTTTGCAAAAAAGCATTGATGCACGCGTATCGATATTGCGATCGTTGTCGAGTGGTTCAAGTGAATGCAATGATTAATGGAGATTGAACGTGTCGGTCTGGTCGATGAGTGCATCATGTGTAAATCAATTTGTTCAACTATGCGTATGATCAACGACACTATTAAAAAGATGAGGTGCCGTACTTCCCATGGTGGAATGTATTGCACACTAACGGGAAGAATGGAAAAAATGGGAAATCTATTTTTGTTTATAAAACGACAATCTCAACGAAACAAATTTAATGCACAACTACGAACTATTCAACCAAATGACCTGAGGTCCTTTGAAAAATCTATGTCAATATTTGTACAGCATAGTAATTAGGGTTTTAATCGACCGTTTGAAATCACTTCACATTGCACCAAACTAAAAATGAACAGATGTTGCATTTAATTGTATATTGTTGCCTACGGCCAGATGTTTCTGTGTCAATTCAGGTGTTTGACTAGCATTTAAAGTACTATTTCGATTCAATCAAGCCCAAGCGTCTCTATGATTCATTTAGTATGCAATTATTATGCTTACCTTTATTTTCTATTTGCATAAGACATCAATGAATGATTGTCTGTCAACGTTTGATCACTTTTGAAGTAACGGTGTTCCTTATTGTATATCTCAAAACTCAAACGATTTTAATTTGAATTACAGCACAAAAGAATCGTGGGAAAACAGTCATTAAATTAAGACTAGTACAAATTCCTTGAAAGTGACGATACATCGCTTGGTTGAGTAAACACTGAGTTCTTTCAATAGTGTACATTCTGTCTGGTAGCTTAAAGTCATCTTTAATGAATTTTACCTGTTTTTTTTTGCACTCTCACACAGGAGAGTAATAGAAAGAGATTGATTTTTCATTTACTGTATTTTAGACACATCCTATAAGAAACATTCAACATATCCAACATCCAGCCATGCGCCCTAAACAACGACCGAGTTGACTTCCGTTTCACTCTTGTGGAAGATCATCGCATCGTAGTACACCATGTTCGGGGTGAACCAGGTGGCTTCGTTGATCTTGCGGTTGAACGGATAGCCGAACGGAAGCGAATCGATGTAGCGCGCACCGGAACCGACACCGCACGACACCGTGTAATCGTAACCGGTGAAACGTTCCACCTCCGGCGCATGGTACGGGACGACCATGAAGAAGAACTGGAACGGCATGCCACCCTTCTTGCCCTTCGGCAACATCAACCGGGCGGGGAATCCACAGTGTGCCTCGGACATGTCGAGCGGGAACTTGAAGTCACCGTTGTACGCCTGCATGACCTGCTTGTACAGCTCGAAGTACGTGGTACGGTCCTTCACGAACCAGCTAAAGTCCTGCGAGTTGCGCGTGATCGCGTTCTCACCCGCTACCAGATCGACGAGGAAGTGATCGAGCTGGAAGAAGTTCTCCCGGTTTGCGTTCACACTGTACACATTGCCGAACTGATCGTACTTCGGACCGATGAAGACTAGCACAACTGCCTTCTGTGGCTTTTCCGACACCACGTTCAACTTGAAGGAGAACGGCAGATGGTTCAGACGGGGCATGCGTCCGTACAGCACAAAGTCTTCACCCTGGTAGTGTGCCATCTTGCCGAACTTCTTCATCTCACCGGCCTTCATCGTAGTCTCGTCGAACACCTCCACATCGACCGCATTCGTAATGTCCGCATCGAAGTTATCGAAGTACGTCACCAGTTTGTCCATCTCGATCGTTTGCAGCTTCACGCCGGGGAAGTTAATCTCGTCGTACTTGTAGCTGGGCAGGGTGTCGAGATAGCGATAGTAGAATCCAATAACACGCTTGAAGAACTGATAGAACACCGGATCACGCATAGCCGTCTCGTACTTCTCCAGTACGCTCGGTACCGCAAGAAACTCGTTGAACATTTCGAACGAACCGCCAAGGAAGAACTTGGCCACCTTCTCCAAATAGCCGTAGAATCGCGTGTTAACACTGTCCGCATTCGATTGGATCAGATTGCCCAGGTACTCAACACCGGTCGGTGTGGTGATGTTCACGTACGTTCCATCGGGAAGAATGATGAACCCATAATCGATCGCTTCCATAATGCGACGCTCGTAATCGGTGATCTCCTCAATCACGTCGTGCTTCTCCGTGTAGCCGGTGTGATAGTTCTCGCGCGATGGGAACGGAACACCGTTGTAGTAGCGCAGGTAAGGGTTGTAACCCGTCACAATCGGCTCATACCACGAGAAGGTCGGAATCGTACCGAGATCATTCGAAAGGCGCTCCAGATAGTAGCGGGCGAGGAACTGCTGGTGCTGGTACAGGTAGAACTCTCCGCGACGGTCCTTGTACAGTCCGTACTCCTTGCCACCCATCCAGGTCGGGTAGTCGGCATGGAAGTAGTAGTAGTACGAGTTAAGCCCAATGTCCTCCATGAAGTAGCTGACACGCTGCTCCGGATTGCTGTGCACGTAATAACCGGTGTAGTTGCTCGGGATGTACGCACTGTACACACCGTCCGCCTTCTTCATGCGATAGAAGCCCTGCATCTTGTACCGCTGGGCCTTGCTGATGACCACATCGTTGAAGAAGTAGTACGGGTAGATTTCGTACGGTGCCGGCAGCACAATGCCCTGCATATCCTTACGGTGCAGCACGGCAACGGTAACCGCATACACGAACATACCCTCGTTCACGTGGAACCGGGCCCACACCATCGTCTTGTAGAACGAATCCCAATCCTTGGCGTAGTAGAACAGATGGAACAATGCGACCGCCTGTTCGCGGTGGTGCTCATTGTACAGCGAGAAGATTTCCTCCATCGGCAGCATACCGTACTTGTAGAAGCGCAGGAACTCCTCCACGACCTGGGGCTTGGTGAAGTGTTCCTTGTACGTGGACAGATCGAAGGACTTCTGTTCGTCCCACAGGTGCGTGTGCAGCTCCGGCTGGTGAACATGTTGGAAGATCTCCAGCATGGCCTTCTGCTTTGCCAGGAACGGTTTGTCCGCGTACTTCACCTCCTTCGTCATGTAGTAACCGCTGGCGGTACAGGCCAGCAGGCACACCACGGTGATCGCTACCAACGATCGCATCGTGTTCGTGTCGATGTTCCGATTCCTACTGCCAGAAGATGTGTGCAGCTGCGTTCAAACTGCGAACTGCCGATCGGTGGCCGGTATGGTTCCTTATATAGCTAAACTCATCTTACTCACAATCAGCTGTTGATGCGGTTGGCAACGATCAGAAGTGCCCTCTTGACCTTGCCGCTGCCGAATGTAATAGGTTGTTATCAACATCGATGGATTTCGGGAATGTCTTGCTTGCTATTTCGAGCATCTCCGGTAACCTTCAGGTGCACGGCATGACGAAAGATGCAATTAAAGCGATTCCGTTGGATGAGTGCAGTTTTGCGATTAGCGCAACCTTTAAGGTCATACCTTCGGACGCTAGCTAGACATTGAGGCTCGGGTTTTGATAGTGAAAATATTTGTTATTTATAAAAAATATTACTTACCACTTCGAGAGAATAGATATGGATTATGGACAACCATAATCGTTCCGGATAGCGCAAAACAAAGAACTAACAGTGAGAGCACACGTTTTATTAATAATAATATTTATTCTCTTAACTTTTGCTTTTTTTTTGTTCGTGCGATCATACGATCACCAGAACTCTTTCCCGATCGCGTACACAATTATTTCTTGCTTGGCATTTATTGTGGCATGTAAGGGATAAAACAAAACAAGTTTTCCCTCGTTCACCGACACGTTACGGAACGCGCACTGATTTCGTTTGCATTGTTACCTTCGTTTTGCGGTAACGCTTCCCTCATGTACAACTGGTTACGCTCCACTCCACACCGGTACTCAGATATTGTTGACTGTTTCATTGTTACGTTGTTACTTATGTGATGCAACATTTGTTACGAACCTATTTCAAATGCCCTGAATTTTACGTGTTTCTTTTTTCCTTCTTACCTTACTTGCATTCGCTCTGTTCTAGGTGTTTTGTTTGTTTGTGTTAAATCGTAGCATTATTCTTTTATTAGTTTCTTTTTTTCCACCAGCCCTTTCTCTGTTCAGTTAGCGGACGATGACCGGCCGCACTATTGTTACACCGTGTGAAGCGATTGATGTCCAATGTCCTATAACTAGCGGTTTTGGGTTTTAGTTTACGTTTGACACCGAAGAGAGTGTGCTGGGTTCGCTTGCCTTTGCAGTACACTTTGTGTGTATATGTGCTGCCACTACTATTCTGCCACTCATCGACAGATGATCCTTACATAGGAAGGACTGCGATGCGATCAAGCTTGCACATGCATCGTACAAATTGACGTGAAGTGTCAATCGCTTTAGTAAGGGGGAAAATGGGAAGATATAAAGTGAGAAAAAAAAATGGAAAAATCTCAATGAAAGTCATGAGAAAGAAGATAACAACAACAGAACAAAAACAAAAGAAAAGAAAGTACAGTGTAACATTCAAATACAACGTGAAATGCTTCTTTTACGAGTCTTTCATTAGTTTTTTTTGTTTTTCTTCCGTTGTTCATGCCATATTAACCTTCTTCTGTTTTTTTCGTGTGTGCCTGCGGAGCCTTATTTGTTTTAGTATGCTGTTAGTTTTTTTTTGTATCGATTAGTTCCAGTACATTCATGTTAGTAACAGATAATAATACTTACATTTGTCTACGCGCCTCAGCTAACAAGTTTCACTTACTTACAAGAAAGAGAGACCATTCCTTTTTTTTACGATGGGGGAAAACACTCTGCAGCGTTTTCATCACTGTCAACCAGCATGATGCACCCTATATTTCCTAGTACTCGTACACTACAAACTAACGCCTGTTTTTCTGTCTCTCTGTCACTAGCGCTCCCTGTTTAATGCTGCACTTTTGCAGCAAATTGAACTAAATTAAACCAGCAGCACTACTAGCCGGAGAAGCAAGTCTTAGTACATTCTCCATGTCTTTGTTGTTTCCTTTCTGTTTTTTTGTTTGTTTGTATTGAGCATCGCTACCACAACGCATTCGTTACTTGAGTGATGGAAGGTGTAATGTGAGTGTTTGATGTTTTGCGGTTTTTTTTTTACATGTACAATCAGCATTACAAAACTACCCCATATACAAGTTTTCGGAATTTTGGAACTGGGAAAAGGACTAATATGTTCTGTAAAGCCAAACGATTAACGGCAGTCCGCTGGGAGAAAGCAAGCTCGGGGATCAACTCGCCAGTTTTTATCTACTTCCATTGAGTTGTCTTGAGTTGGATGCTGTCTCTGTTATAGCAGACGTTCTTTTTGTTTTCCGTAAAGAAAATGACCGAGTGGAAAAATAAACATTACCTATCGAGTTTTCCATGTTTCGGAATGTAAAAAGTCGTGCTTTCAGATATTGAGCATGGAATGGATGTTGTGGTAAACGGAATTCTAGTTTTCTTTTTCAATTCTCTGCCTCAATGTACACCCCAGAGTGTCCTTCATGCTGCTCGGAGACTTTTCATTTTTTTCATTTTTCTCGCGAGAAGAAGTTATGAGTGAAAAAAGCTCAATTACATATACAATTTACACATACAGCTTATTCTCATTGTAAAGTCCTCCAACCTACCAGCCATATTCCCATTCTGCATGGGTTATTGTTCGCTCCTGCAACCTTCGTGTAGTGAGTTCTTTTTTATCCGGGAAGCGAAAAACAATAACTAAAACGCAATCACCTACACACGCCTCTCACCAGGAGGATACACGCACACTGAGTATCAAGATCATTCCTATTATTTGTAGTATTATTATTAAGTTTGCTGTCTTGTATGTAATACTTTTTCATCCCACCCTCATCTGCCACCTGGCCCCCCTTCTACGTCTGTATCTGCCTGTTGGTGATGGGCGCGTTTCATATTTACAGCTTCCGCTCAGTCACCAATCACAACCCGGATGAACGATCCGTCAGCTGTCCGTTCCAGTGCAGCACGGTACTCACCGCCAGCACTAGCAGCACCGATGCATGCCCGGCCAGCCCGACGGTACCCCCGGTCAGGGGTGAATTGTCTGGGTCACCGTTGTTTTTTCGCCGATTGTTCGAACCATCCAGACCGAGCAGGTTCGGCGAGATGGTTGTCACGAGATCGCTCACCAGGATGCGCTGCTGGGCGCTTTTGGTGTAGATGTGCAGGATCGAGATCTCGCACATGACCGTGAGGCTGGTGTGGAACGGTGGCATCGATTGGTAGATGTCTTGCAGCACCTGGCTGTGTGGGAACATTTCGAGCGAGGAGAACGTGGGCGTCCCTTCGTACGAACGGTACGTGATACGCTGGTACGGTGATCGATGGATCTAATCGAACCGAGTATTTGGAGAAAAGGTACAATTGTGTAAGAAGATGTTAGGACGCAGGATGCAAAGACGGGGAAAAAAAAACTTAATTTACAAATGCCAAACACACTCCGCTCCGAAAAAGGGAAAACCTATCGACGATCGATAGCAAACAGCGTAATGGAACTCGGTCGAAATGGGTTTGGCGTGCTTCTGGACGGTTCAACTGTTGAGCGCACTGTCCGGAAAGGAAGCAACCTTTACAAAACACTTGCTACGCTTGTGGTTTGTGAATCACTGCGAGCTATCGCTTGCGATATGACCGATTGCGAGCATCCAAATAAACATACGCACATGCTGTCCGCATATCGAACTTGAGTGCATGTGTGGTTGCTTCCGTTCCGTACATCCGAGTGGATCAAACTTCAATTTATGGTTAGCAAATAATGCCCCCGATTCGTCGGTATATCGAGCGCCAACCTTAGCTACCGACTCCACGACTGAATCACTTACCCGTTTCGTGTTGATGTACCAGGTAATGTTGGCAGCCGGAAAGGACGTCCCCACGGTGCAGACGGCCCGGAAATTGTCCAGCGTAGTGATGTGCGTTTTGTCCACCTGCATCAGCGGGTCTTCCTTCGGTAGCTCGACCACCTGCATGCGTGCCTGCCGAATGTCGGTGTGGAAGAGCGGTGCGTCCTCGGATACTTCGCACTGGAACTGACCGGTTAGATCGCGGGTTACGCCCCGCAGCGTTACCGACGTGGCATCCGATTGTGTGCCCTATATATGCATGCATGTACGCAACAGATGAAAGGAAGAGAGCCAGGAAATGTAAGGGTTAGAAAGTTTTCTTTCTACAATGAAAGCTGAACTGATTGGAAGCTATAAAATAGAGTTTTTTCTTTATCCTACTCTGACGAGCACTATCCTTGGAACAGAGTGGTTATACATTATTTAATGATTTACCTGAACGACTTTGGTCTGAATCTTTGGACAATCACAATCTTTGGACAAGCCTCAGAAAAACGAACAAAATGAACTCTAGTAATAATGAGCTATGACATAATTGCCTTACACTCATCACACTGAGAGGGTGGCCGAGGCGATAACGGCGCTGGTCTCAAACGGTTAGACCGGGGTTCAAATCCCATCTGGACCGTTCCCCCGTAGTGAGAACTTGACTATCCAACTACGTGGTAATAAAAAGTCTCGTAAGCCAGAAATGTCAGGCATGACCTAGACTAGGTCGTTACACCAAAGAAGAAGGAGTCATCACAATGGAGAGGGCTTTTATACAGTATTTTCAGGCTATTGGACTCAAAGTTATCAGGATAGGGTCTAACAGCTGTATATGCTTTGATGAAATAGGGAAAAACCGAGTTAATCGACAAAGACCAACGACTTCGAAGATGCTCTTATTTACAATAAGTATTCTTTATTATGCATTCTTTCTTAAAGAACGGCCAATTGATATGTTAAGGAAACAAATTCACAAACTTTGTTATTCCATCATTTTTCAAGATTTTAAGTAAATTGATCCTATTTTTCCTCTCCCCAATTTCCCATCAACAAAAACTACAACGAAACATTGCAATCTGACACGGAAAAAAAACAACCAAGTGAAAGCGATGGAAAACATGAACTTTTACCAAACACTACATTATCTTCCATCCGTGCAAAACCGCTGTTCCGCACACACCGCAGCGTTGCTTTCCGCGAGCAAATTTGGCCACACTTTACCAAAATTACCTCGCCCCGCTTCACCCCCCCCCCCCCCCCGGGGGTGTAGCATCCGGGGCATCCGGCAGCGAGTGTACATCAACTTTCATCAAACTACTACTACCACCACTAGGCAAGTTCGTACCACATAACCAGAGGGGTAGCAAAACAAGGCACTCACACACACCAGAAAAAAAAGAAAGCCCTGTGTGCTGACAAAAAGGATGCCAAAAGTTGTTCGTTTTCTCCGTGGGGAGAAAATTAGCTGCGCTCCCGTTCCGGGTCCTAAAAGTGGGTGAACGGTTCGTACAATAGCGGAACTAAACTTACGCCCTTCCATAGCCATCCAACCGCGGGCCAGCTTCTAAGGAAGCAATTCAACTTTTTTACACTCATTTCCGCCGTTTTTATCTTTAATTATCATGGTGCTTTATGGGAGGGTTTATCACTAGCTTCCTGCTGGCCGTGCTGGTGTGCTGCAGGCCAGCCCGGGTCGACTAATTATCGTGTCGAGCTAGCTTGGAGGGAATGGAATCAGCACCGGCAGGAGCGTGAACCATCCAGCGAACGGTAAAACGGGTGCGAAATGCAACACCAATCGTTAGCTGATCGGGACAAGAGCGTACTACAGAGGAAAAAAAGCTTTTTCACGTACACACACAGCATGAACTTTACCAAGGATAGCAGACAGTAAGTTGAAAAAAAGTGTGTAATTGTGAATAGAAATCTTCCCAGCACCAGGAGGTGCTGTAGAAGTGAAATCGCTTTATAACATCACAGTTAACCGATGACTGGTGGAGTTCCTGGCTGGTACTGGACACCGGGTCTGCCTGCGGCTGCCCGACAATTGGCCGCTTTCAAAATTAGGCTCTCCATTATCACGCAGCTGTTTTATGGCCGGAACAAGATCTACAACAATGGAGTAGACTTCAATGTGGGAATCGTCTGCATCGGAGGATGGAGGTGTGCAGTAGAGTGGATTTTAATAATCCTTTCCCCAAAGACCTGTTGTTTAAAAACCACTTCTTTCATCTGTACGCTCATCAGCTCAAATGAAAGATCAAACCCATCCACTTGTGCTGATCGCTTTGGCTAAAAGGGGGCGACAGATAGCGAAGGTGCAACCGGTACCGGTGGTAGTGCCAGCTACCGGAAGTAACGAGCCAACGGGAACGACAGATAACGAAAGATGGAAATAATTTCTCTCATTATGTTTATGAATTCTACAGCAGTTAGACGTAATTACTTCCATCCCGGGCTCGATAAGAGTGGCGACCATATTTGCCAGCCGTGTTTGCCGGAAGCAATCGTAAAGATGAGACGAGCATTCTTTCCTTCTCTTCTGTTTTTTTTTTCTCGCTCCGTTACTCGTCCGTCCCTTACGCCTTCTTTCGGATCATCTGTTGCCCTTCGTGGTGGGAAAGTAGCAGCTGCTGCCGTGTGTATTACGCTGAGTACATTCGGAATTCACTGCGAACGGGCGAGGTTTTGTTATGAGACAATCATGATATTTTGTAGGAAATCGTGACCGAAACCAATTGCCAAGCACTCGAAGGGAGTTAGCTTTGTTTCTCCCACTCCGTGCTGCTGCGGAATGGAAGAAAGTTTTATAATGAGCTCAATTTACTCGGCACGATAGTGTAAAATTGTGAGCTTTCGTGCTTGAGAGTTCTGTAGAGTACTCACAAGCACGAGATCGATCGAGATGCTTGCGGAAGTTCCATCCAGTGACAGAGCCAATTAAATGTGTAGCTATTGCTTATTTATTGGATGCATGATTTGGAAGGATTTTAAGAAATCTTCTATCAATCATAATTAAATTTATCTAGCGTACAGTCGGCAACATGAGGGCAATCAGCCATCCAGTAGATAATTTTAAGTTTGGATGTTTTAGATGTAAAAAGTGCACATTTTTAAAATAGATGGAGCTGCTTCTTGATACGTATTCGTTTATATAAAGGTTGGGTAGTGAATGGACATCACTTATATGATTGTTTGTTAACAAACCTTTTCGTGGGAGATTGAAATACCACTGCAACTAATTAAAAGCTTGTATTACGCCATTGTTTTTTAATAATCAAAAACATCATATGTACACTAAACGAGATGCCCGCAAAATATGTATCGAAAATATGTTTTGTTCACTAAGTTTGTCTGACCATAAAGTAATGGGAAAAACAATAAAACGTTGCATAACAATCCACACTTCGTACAAATGAAGTTGAAGCTCATTGAGTCGAAACTGAATACATTTTGAATCATAATTGTGTATCACAGTTGAAAAGGGCGTCAAAAGCCACACATTAATGCCATCCACACCCCACATCGTTTCTGGAACCCATTTCTAGTACATCCGGTGCGAAACATAATGGACTCGATTTTTTTTTTTTTTCGTTTCGTCCATTCGCTCACTGTGCAACTTTTGCATCAACGTTCGGCTCGGCACTGCTGGGGTTTGCATCGAGCAATTTGAATGAATGTCCATTATCTATTCCAATAAAGCTGGGAACGTGAGAGAAAGCTAGCAAAAAATATAAAAAAATAAAAAATAAACTATCCTTAACGTGGCTTAGGTGAGCTAGTGTGTAGATAGCCGGGTGGTGCGCCAGTGCGAATGTATAAACTGTAAAATGGAACCTTTTCACCCTGGAACCACACATATGACGAGGGGTTGTTCACATGACGGATGTTAATTAAAAAGCACTTTGTGTTATTCCACCATGGCCCACATTCGTAGCGTGCTCTGCCGGACGGGATCAGTCGCGCGAGGTTGGAATGCTGCGTGAGATCAGTCCAGCGATGAGGCTAACGCAGGATGGTGGAGTGGCTCACCCCCTTCCCACCACAAAACCCCCCGTGTGTCACACTGTGTGTGTGTGCTTTCATCCAACGGTACGGTGGATCCATTTTTCTTCCATAACAGACAAATGGCACTCAATGAGTACAATACAGTGTCGAAGCGCTTTTTATCAGGCCACCTATCAGGACGATTTTATCCCTCCTCTCCCACCCCATGCCAGCAAGTGTCACACCTTGCCCCCCCGGGGAACGTATCGCGCACACATTGACTCCGAAAGCACGACACAAAAGAATCACTCTTGAAAGCACTCCCCTTCGGCCTTAAGCCTCGGATGCGCTCACCATCGCAATTTACCCGTTGGACGACGTTTGGTCGGCCCGTGAATAGATAAACCCTCCTGGCTGGCATCACTCATGCTCAAGATCTCTTCCCCGAAGTCCGTGTGTGTGTGTGACCGTGGGGCAAAAGAGAGTAGTAAAGTATGTAATAATTCCCGGCCTTCACGCGGAAACCATCCCAACCTCGGAAGGGGTCGTGAACATTGGCAATATAGCCGCACCTCGCACAGCCTGGCACAGCCTAGCTGAAGACGGCACGAAGGATTAGCTCACTCGCTCACCGGTGAAGCACATGTACTGAAACAATAGCCCCGTGAGCCATGGGCGCTGAATAGGTGTGCAGAAGAAAATGGCGCGATCGGTGCGGGAAAAGGTCCGAGTTCCGGTCTGTACCGTAGTCATTTGTGTGTGTGTGTTCGTTTTTTTTTTGTTAGTGTGTGTGTGTGAGCTTTTCTTTTTTACATCTCCACTCTGCCATTTTACGATAGTGAAAAGCAATTACTTCTTGCTTGTGACCGGGCCGGCCATTGTTGGTCCGGGTAGGCCGCAAGGTTTCGGAAGTGGTTTAGCGAGTGAATAGGAAAATCCCTCCCCTCCCTTTGCCTTTACTTCCCTCCTTTTTTTACACCCCCCCGAATGGCCACCTTTCCGAGTGACATGTTCCGCCTGCAGGATGTGGTCCCACTTGCCCGAATGGAGAGCATTTCATTTTCATCGCTCTTTGTCTTTCATTGTGATTTAGCTGGTGGGCGCGTTGGGCGATAGCCATTTCAGCACCCGGGGTCCATTTTTCCCTGTAGCAAATTTTGCACAAATTTATATCTTCCCCTGGTGGCACAAGTTTCAATCCCATTCGGCTCAAAATTGGTTAACATCTTTATCGTAAATAAATGTTGACATATTATACTAACAAAGAAAAGACGCCAGCTGTTAAGTATGACATGAACGTAAACTCATCTCAGCTGCTGCTGGTAAATGAATGATTTTAATCGCAAATCATGCCTGCGCACAACCCAATTTTAATAAAACGAAAATTAATAACATTGATCCAACACCGGAACCGAGAAGCGTGCTTGCCGTCCGGTAACCTGTTAAGCTTGCCGGTCCCAAACAGGTAAGGTCGGAATTAATGGTTTCTTAACAATGCGTCCTAATTTAACCACTGGTTTTGCCGTGTTGTGCGAAACCGAGATGCTTACGCCGTAGATAAGCAAACTCCAATTAGTTTGCTTACATCCTCGTTCCCAACACCCCTAAAAAAACGGACAAACCGTCGCACACACAGCGGTGAGAGACATCCCCGACAATTCTGGCATCTTCATTCACGCGTCTCGAGCTTCGCAGGGGATGTGCTCGCTTCATAATTTAGCCGACCTGTTCACAGGCAGATGTAGAGAGCCGGGTGTTGTAAAATTAATTCACCATCCTCGCTGTCGCTGTCAGCAAAAGTGGCTCAAATTAGGGTCACGCTGAAGGATGGCGTTTTGCAAACGGAAAACGTTTTTAATATGAGCCGTTGCTGCCTGTTCCACCCCGAAACATGGTACGGTGGTCTCACACAAACATCGCGCACACGTAACGATGCTTTGATTGGCTTTCAAGTTCATGTTAATTTGAGCACGGGAAAGCAGGAGAACACGTTACCCATCCCCGGTGTGTGGTGTGTTTTAATAACCACATAAGGCGACGACGATGTACATACACGGTGTCGTTCCCGGGTGTTGGAAGGATCACTTTTTATTTCACTGTCGCCCAGCTCAACAACAGCTCAACGTCACCCCGGCACGGTAAAACACTCGGGTCCATCGTCCGTTTACACTGATTTGCACCACCTCGGGTGCCTTTAAGGACGTACGGCGGAGTAAATCTTAAAGCTATAAGCCCACCGGCACCAGCAACATAATGCGTACACCCTCGTACGGCAGGATGCGGTGTAAAACAATAAAGTTTGCGGCTGCTTTTAGTATTGCCGTTGATTACTTTCCACCCATAAAGTGAGACAAAGATATGGTGGCAAATACGGCAGCTGCAAACCCGTACATCTAACCAGCTGCGGATGGATGCTGTTGTCTTGCTTGAGTGCAATAGTATGAGCAACAACTCTCGGAACAACGAACAGGTTGTGCAAGGAGTCTTTTCGACGGTGGCAAAGATTTCGGGTGTACGAGGGTTGGGTGTAAGTAATTTCTCTCTACACTCGGAAGACAGACACCGTTGAAAGGTGGCATGGGTTTCGAATGGTTTTGTGTCGGATCCGGATCCTTGATGTACGTGCTGGCAAAACACTCACGTCCATCCAAGCACCATTGTCTGAGGTGGTTGTTAATTGTACAATGACACTACACCGACACCGATCCGTTACTTCCGTCCCGATTACCATGACAATGTGGCGAGGTGCCACCGTACGCACTTGATGATTTGACACCCATTCGAATTGAGGTGCAATCTGCATCCAACCAAAGTGAACAATTGGACCATATTTCAAAATTTCATTACTTTCACAAAATGCACTCTAATAAAATATTTGATGTAAAGGGAAGGATCTTTCCTATATTACACAAATACATACGTCTGTTCACCTCGTCTGTACTTGACATAAAGCAATTTGATAGCGCTTTCCATCAAATATCCAGTTTAACTCCAGCACTCTCATGTGTGTTTGCAGGCTTCACATCGCTAAACATTTGTACCAACAGTCTGAACCCCGTGTCCAAATCCACTATAATAACACGTATGATGGGGTTCCCAACTTCCGTTGCTCTCACCAATCACGGTGCGAAGAATTTCCGCCTCCCGCCCCAAAATGTGTCACGCCAAACGTACGTCAAGCATTGTGTTCTAGCGACCCAACTGCCACCGGGTGGCATATGTTTCCATTTCCATGACACTTGCAAGGATGCCATGATTCTACCGCGATTCCCGTTTTTCTGGCGCTTGATCGCATACCGGGCGGATATGGGCCGGCGGAACTCCCTGGAAGAAGTTTGTGCGGTGGAAAAGGGTGAAGCCGAACTAAGATTGAAATCGACTGAAGGTATTGAATGTTGCCACCGCAGTCTGGGCGGACCGCAAAAACCTCACCCGATCGCAGATGTTTTATCGAATAGAGTGTAAAGAACCTTTCCCGTGGATTCATCCCACCACCCACCCAGCCATTGAAGACCGCGGAAACGATTTCTCGCAAAATCCGGCTGCAAGCGAACCCATAATAACCGGCAAAACCCGTTCATTCCACGCGAGCTTGGCATGGAACGTAAAATGGGACCCAATTTGCGCGTTTGCCGTTGACGCGTTTGCGGGAAGGAAATCAAAGAAAATTATGTGCCCCCCGAGGGGTGAAGTGGCATTCCGGTTCCGTTTGGGCGAAATTTCCAATCGACAGTATTATACGGCCGCAGGCGAGAATTATTTGTGAACAGTCGTAAATGTTTCACGCCATTCAACTCTTCCCCACATGGGAAGAGTGGGATCCGATGTGTGTGTGTGTACGTGTGTTGATTTATTTTTTATCTTATTTCCGGTTTAAACTATTCACCGACCACATAACACATCTTCTGTGTGGCAAGCCCAGAATGTGCGCGAAGGCTTTCATTCGACTTCATGCACGCTTTTCCAAAGCCGCGTTCTCGATGTCGCCCAAGCAGAACTTATGCTTTTGCAAACGGCCATAATCCGGCCACGTATGTGAAGCGGGAAACCATACAAGTGACAATAATCCTTCGGGCTATTGGAAACTGCTTTTTCGTACAACATACACACACGCCACTTCCAACAAAACAGGTACATCTTACAAGGCTAGATTTTGCTGCCGGCAGAACATGTAGGATGCTGAAACGGGCTTACATTAATTTTGTTACCCTCCCCATGGTGGGTAGCTGTATTGCTTCCCCTTTTGTTATGCTTCCCCACAAGGGGGAAAAAAAGGTGCGTTCATTAGAGTAAAACGAATGCCATACATCTTCATCGGGCTGTTGCCAAGCTTCGGGCATTCCAACGTTCACTAGTTTATTGATGGTAAGATTTTATTTTAATTAAGAGCAACACTCCACGTGTAGCACGCGCCATGTTACAAATGTAAGCCCTTCTGTATGGAACGACAGCCCATCTAATACCTGTTTCTATGTTTTCGAACACTTGTAAAAGCTGCTTAGCGCGATGGGGGGGGAAATATCACACGACGAGTTGGGGAGGTTTCTTTGTGGCAAATTGGAGTTAAGCTAACTTTTCTAAGCAAACGCGCCCACAACCATGGTACGGATTATGTTCATTTTTTTTTCTGTGTGTGCTAGAAGATCGTCTTACATTAATTGCTTCGTGAGAGTAAAAAACCCGTTCACTACTTACATCCACCGTAATGCCCGACACCGGGAAGGTACGTGCCGGGGGTGATTCCTTCGGGACGAAACGATAGAACTCTTCTCCTTCAAAGTACCATCGAACTGAGTAAAGTGTTGCCTGGAAGAAAGATGACATTGGAATAATCATAATGTTATAGGACAATTATAAGCAATTCATGTAAATATTGCAGTAGACAAGAAAACGCTAGCAGATGATATCACAAATTGAAGCATTTTAATTATTCCAATGAAATGTCTCAAAATATGCTACCATTGCCTTTTCATCTGTCTTGTTTTGTCTTAAATATTGCCACATCGACCCACTTGCTAGACTCACCTTTTCCAATTCGAATTGACACGATAAGGTTGCCGCATTGCCCATTATGACCGCCTCCGGGACGAATATTTTGAGATCTTTCAGACTGCAAACTGCAACGGGAGTAAGAACAAGCATGCACTAATCAGTTTGCACGAAATTTTGTTTTGATGCTAAAACCAAGTCGTTGAACTTTGGTGGTGGCTATGTCGGACCATTCCACGGATGGGATGGTCAGCTGATAAGCGTACCAGAAGCGCTTGCACGTTACGATGCTAATATTCGTTATCACATTCCCCAGATGCGATGGTCTGTTTGGTGTTGGGAAGCGTTCGCTTAGATGCGCACGGAACACTGCAGCTGCAGTTCGTACGGTGAACTATTAAACCACCAAAAAGGACACCGGAGCGTATGTGAAAGAGGGACAGTGCGAAATATATACTATCCCCGAAAGTATGACCATTCCAAGGATTTTGCTGAAGAAGGGCAAGTTTTCCGCAGGACACTTTGGTTAATGCAAATGCAGGAATCGCCCCAACCCACACTGACCGTTTCGTAAGACAGTCTCAAGTAGTCTCAAGCCATACGTATCCGTTCCGACGGAAATTACTCGAAGCCTTTCGAAGTCGAAAGTGTGATCCCATAACTTCCTGTTTCAGTTCTCTATCGCTCGGATGGGAGGCAACGCTTTAAAGGGTGCACCAGTGTGTGTGTGTTTGGGTCGATTAGCATTCACCCAGGCAAAAGCAAACGATTGTCTAGCTCGTTGCCGTGTCCTTTCATCGTTGCGTTTCTATTTATCTTCTACGGGCATTGCAAATACATGCTGCTCTGCCCATGATATGGCCATATGGCATTCGTCGTCTTGGAACCCATAATTCATCCCCGGAGTTGACGACGGTACCATTCGGTGGATGGCATCCAAACCGGTAAACGGTGACCGAAACACCGGTGCTGCTGGTGAGATCTCTTCCGGGACGACATTAGCCAGGCTTAAGACTTTGAGGAAACTGCAACCGGTCCTTGGGTGGTGGTGTGAAATTGTTTCAGGTTATTGTTTCTTGAGAGTGATGAAACTTTTCAACTATACGCGCTGTGGTTCCTGGACAAGCTTGGGTATTCCTTCTCTCCCAGAAAGACACGGTAACTTGGGACGGGATTCAATTGAAAGTGGGATAGTGTTTCACAAATCAAAAACTTCCACACTATCCGGCCAACCTCAAAAAGACAATCTCGAATTGATTGTTTCTGAAATTATTGTACGCTTTTGATCCTGGATGGTGAAGCAAATGGAACCGCATGCAGCGTGCTTCATTGTGCCACTGAAAGTGTTGCCATTTAATTTATGCGATGCCAAGCGTTGCAGTGCATCGGGGTGCAATCGCTGCTGGGAATTTATGTTCGTTTCCACAACTCACTGCTAAGTTTTAAGATTGAAGAATGTGGAGGGCGAGGTGCTTAGATATTCCCTGCCCTGCTTCAACCTTTGCTACGTTCTCGGTCTGGAAAATCGATAATGGTTCCGGAAGATGTATACGCCATTGTGTGGACGCTGTTGAGGTGAGCGCTTGTGATCTTGCAACCGCTTCCAGCTACTAATCGCTCGAAAGGATCGAAACTATTATAAGGCAAGGCATAGTGGATGGAAGTTGCTTGAAGCACACGGTGGAACCATCAATGGGATAGGAATTGAATAATAATGCTGTTCCATCCTGGCATAAAGTCAACCAGAAGCAACCGCTTAAGATCCATTAAAGCACGATAAAACATGCAATGAATGAGCGCTGATTCAATCGCTAGAATCGGCACAATGTGAGAGCATTTATCACCGGTTAATGGGGAACGTATTAAAAGTAAAGCTGCCCTTGCTAAACTTGCTCCATCTTCCGTTGAAATTCGTAAAATTAAATATCACTCCAAACAAAACAAAACCTGCATTATCAGCTGTCTACCGGATACGGTTATGTGTTTCTGTGGTAGTTTACATTCGCACCTGATTTCGTTCTCGAAACATCGCCAGCGGGCACCTTCACGATTATCAGAGCCAACCACCAAACGACCGCCACTGATACGTACTGCATCGGGTGAGTATAAAAAGCACCGAATCGCATTACACCAGTGCATCACTCGCTCAGTCGACATGAAGGGGATCACCGTGGTAGCATTGGTCAGCCTGGCGGCATTAGCCGCAGGTTACGTAGTCGCACCGGAGGACAAAGTAACGTACGCCGACAAGGATTTCTTGGTGCGGCAGAAACAGATGCTGGAGGTGTTCCAGCACGTACACCAGCACGAGGTGCACACCGAGCTGTGGGAAGTGTCGAAGGCGTACGACATCGAGAAGCACTACGACCAGTACAGCAAAGTGGAAGCGGTGAAGGAGTTTGTCGCCCTGTACAAGCATGGTTTGCTGCCGTTCGACGAGATCTTCAGCGTGTTCGACGATCACCACCGGGAGCAGGCGATCGCTCTGTTCCATGTGTTCTACTACGCGAAGGACTGGGAAACGTTCTACAAATCGGTCGTTTGGGCCCGATTCCACGTGAACGAGGGTATGTTCGTGTACGCGGTCACCGTTGCCGTGCTGCATCGTAAGGATCTGGCAGGATTGGAACTTCCGGCACCGTACGAAATCTACCCGTACTACTTCTTCAACACCGAGGTCGTCCAGAAGGCGGCACAGTACAAGATGCAGGGCTTTAGCGGTGTGAAGAAGGTGGACGACGTTTACACCGTTGTCATCCCGACCAACTACACTGGCTGGTATGTGCACACGAACGTCGACCAGAAGGTGTCTTACTTCACGGAGGATATTGGGCTGAACACCTACTACTACTATTTCCATGCGGATTATCCTTTCTGGATGGGTGGCAAGGAGTACGGACTGTACAAGGACCGTCGCGGTGAGCTGTATCTGTTCAAGCACCAGCAGCTGCTCGCCCGCTACTATCTCGAACGTCTGTCGAACGATCTCGGTACGATCCCGGAGTTCTCGTGGTACAAACCTATCGTCACCGGGTATTATCCGAACATGCACTACTACAACGGCGTTAGCTTCCCGTCCCGCGACAACTACTACGAGGTATCCACACCCGAACACTATCACGACATCGAGGAGGTCGTAGAGTACGAGCATCGCATCCGTGAGGCGATCGATCTCGGTTACATTATGTTGCCGGATGGACGTCATGTCGACCTCACCAAGCCCGAATCGGTCGAGTACCTCGGCAATCTGGTACAGGCCAATCCGGACAGTGTAAACAGCCGGTTCTACAAGTACGTTGGATGGTTCGCTCGCATCCTGCTCGGCGGTTCGATTGAGCACTTCGAAAACCACAAGGTGCTGCCGGGAGTTCTCGAGCACTACGAGACGTCGCTGCGTGACCCGATGTTCTACCAGCTGTACAAGCGCATTATCCAGTGGTACTGGGAGTTCAAGGATCATCTGAAACCGTACACGAAGGAGGAGCTAACGTTCGAAGAGCTCCAGCTCGAGACGGTGAATGTGGACAAGCTGGTGACGTACTTCGATCGCTCCGACGCTGACATTACGAACGCGGTCGATGTGGAGGTGTTCGACGAGACTACGATGAAGGCCGGTGAGATGAAGAAGTTCGGCAAGATTGCACACTACCAAGGTGAGGATTTCGTCATCAAGGCGCGTCAGTGGCGCTTGAACCACATGCCATTTAGCGTGGAGTACAACGTGCACGCCAACAAGGATGTCAAGGGTATCGTGCGTATGTATCTCGGCCCCAAGTACGATCAGTACGGACATGTGTACGGAGTGAACGAGAACCGCGAAAACTTTGTCCTGCTCGATACGTTCGAGTGGGAGTTCAAGGAGGGTCTGAATGTGTTTGTGCGCGAGTCGACCCAGTTCCCGATGTACGTGCAGGACCGTACGCCATACTTCGAGCTGTACAAGTGGGTGATGGATGCGTACAACGGTGTGCGTGAGTTCCCGCTCGACATGACCGAGGCACACTGTGGCTTCCCGTCTCGTCTGATGCTGCCCAAGGGCAAGAAGGGTGGCATGCCGTTCCAGCTGTTCTTCATCGTGTCGCCATTCCATGCGCCGACCGTTCCGCATCACGAAGGATACGATTACACGCTAAACTGTGGTGTCGGTTCCGGCGCACGCTTCATCGATTCGCTCCCGCTCGGCTATCCGTTCGATCGTCCGATCGATGAGAAGGTTTGGTTCACGCCCAACATGTACTACCTGGACACGACGATCTACCACAAGAAGGAGGCAGAGATCAATGCCGTCCATTAGGATGGAGAAATGCTTTCCAACATACGATCTGCTGTATGCTCTCATACAGTTTCGCAGTAAACGAAAAATAAAATGAATTAAATTTTTAAACTCGCTTTGAAATTATTTAGCAGTAAACCAGATTTAATGTTCACTTTAAACTTTGCCACACACTTGATGGAGTTTTGTTTGATTTCGTTACTCGCTGAGCAGCGCTTCCGTGTCTATGCAAAGAGAGTGTGCCATGTTTGCCTAACCATATCGCGCGAAAGTTACACACTACCGTCGGCCAACTGGAAATGGCCCGGCCCTGGGAAAACAACGCATCGCCCAACATACGACCGAGCTGAAATGTTCATCTTAATTTTTGAAACGGCTCAGCAAACTTAATCCACTACGAGCAGAGCACCATCCACGCACCTAACCGGCACAAGCATGCCTGGGTCGACAATTTCAATTAAAAGTAATGAATCCGCTACTGCTCACATACCATGCAGAAAGCGTCGCATGCATATGCTTGCGTAAGTCTTCTTCACTGTTTATGGAATAGGAGAAAAAATATGGTAACATTTTTACATCTTTGTGAAGCTCGTACTCGTACAGCAAACTTGCTACTTCCGTGTATTCTTCGGGGAACTAGCTGGTATAAGTGACTCGGTAAGAAACGAACGAGAGCTTTATTTTCATATCAGGAATGGTTGAACAAGAAGTTCAATAACTTTATTGTTTTTTTCTCGTCGAATTTAGCTAACTTCTTTCAAGACTTTACCGCAAGTCTTTCGCAATACAGGACCGATAGCAAATCTCGTCCTGACCTAACTTTTCATGCCTCTCAGCTATGACCTGCCACGACGTTTGTGTCGTTACCTCAAAAAATAAGAAGGTAATATTCTGTCAAACTTTTTTGTGGCGGATTGTCTAAAAGTAAAATTGTTTTATTTTTCAGCGCCATTTTCTATGTTATGCCCATCCACCGGGTCATCGGGTCAAGTGAGTTGCTTGTGCACTAACCGTGTCACCGGTTAGCAACAAATTATCCATCATTATCGTATCATAATCATTTGCACTACACGCCATTATGCTTCGTGCTAGGCACATACACTTCAAGAGTCTCGCCGTATCACTCCTCCAGATTGGTGGCGTCATTTACCCCAAGTGATTGCCCATGGTCTTCTTTATGATTCTTTTTTTTTCTTGTGCTCCTATGTGCAGGTTGTTAGCTGAAACCTCCCTAATGATGGAAGGAGTCTTCGTGGCGGACAGAAAGTGAACTAGGTCGCATGGTGAACATGTTAATTCTTTCGTTATTATCAACCGGCAGCATCGTTTAGCAACAACCATTTTAGCAACCATACTCACCATTAGAAATCATATCTGTTAATGCGATAAAACAGAGCAAAAGCGAACTGAACCATCCGTAGCCGAGTTTCCTGCGTTTCGACATTGTGTATTGAAGTTTCCTGTAAGAGAAGAAAAGAATGTCATTTAACCATCGCTGAAATGTGGGCAGAATTAATAACTGATTGTAACATTTATTTAACTGAATTAATTTTATTACTTGTTATATTGATAAAATATCATTTTTTTCTGAATTAAGATTCTTATCACAGAATATTAACTTAAATCACTGATAACCATGTTTTCTGTAACCTTTTGTTTTAATTTCATCAATCGCTGCTAATTTTACGTCCACAATAAAACATTTCACTTGAAAAAACTATACCCCAACAGTAACAAATCAGGGATAAAAAATTTATGTACATTCCAAATATAATCCACCTCAGCTCGAACGACAACCCATCCGACATTCCGAAACGACAACTGGACAGCCTTGTTGTTGTTGGCATATCACGCAAAAAACTATACTTTCCACAACAAATCGTCTGGGCTTTTGTTCCTCATTGTTCTTCTTAAAGCAGGAGGATAAATTGTTTGATAAAAAAACTCTCTCTCACACACATACACACACAATCCATCCGAAGAGGAAGAACCTCCACGGGAAACCAACCGTAGCAAAGGAAGGTGAAAAGTTTCGAACGGAATAATTTGATGATAACCTTCCGGTTGGAAAAAAGTGAAATTATGCAAATTTATTCCTGTACAACTGCGGTAGTACTAGAGCACCCGGTTGTCGCTGGAGCGTTCCCTGAAACGCTGCCCGGCAAGAGTTTTTCCCTCCCGGATGGGGGGTTTTCTGGAGGTTCGAGTGGCCAACACCGAGTAGAAGTAACATCCATCCGTTTGTTCTCAGGTTCGGTTTTTTTTTTTGATTTGCTTCGAACCAACGTCATAGCGTCATCAGCGATTGCTCCACGAGCATGGGACGATGTAAATGCGTAAGGTGCAGTACCCGAAATGGGGAGTTGAGGAATGAAAGAGTTGCTTCCTTCATTTGGTGCGCAGTACGCGGTACGATGTCCCGTCGGCAGCAGGGGATTTTTAGTGAGGCGTAGTGAGATGAAGTTTTTCTCTTGTACAACAAGTCATGATTTTACCACCACAACTGTACGCCCCCCCGTTTTGCTGAGTTCGCTGAGCTGGGGGTGGTTGGCACACGAGTGCGTCCCATTTCGTCTTCCATTGCTAACCACCGAAAAAGCTCTCGTTGCCCAACGACAACGCTGTTGCCGACTGAGGACGTCATCGTCATTGCAGGAAAGCTGTTTAATCAGCGTTTTAAGCACAAAAGTTGTGTAAATGAGATTCTCAAAAAGCTGGAAATGATTGATGTTTGTTTTCGGTTCAACTTTCCTCAACGTACCGACGCAACGGTGTTTTGTTTCTTTTCGTGTGCCTTTCGTGCCATTCCTTTCCCGTTTCGGCTGCTTTGGCAAGGTTTGATGATTTCAAATTTTAGCGTTGAGCGTTTTATCTAGGCGTGTTGCTGCCCGGCGCAATTCAAACGGGTTAACTTACCCAAAGGCAAGTGCTCGAGTGAAATCTCTCGGAACATGACGCCCGGCTGACGGCGTGTAAAGAATGTTCACCTCACTGTCTATGTTATGGCAGATAGTGACGTACAAGGATGGGGTGCGGAAAATCGTTCAACCGAATAAAAGTTACGCGGCTTACGGTGAGGAAAAATGAATATGGCCCACAGTCACAAGTGCTTTATTCTCGGTTATAAATTTATGGAAAACTTTAACACTTAATGCACACAAAAAATTAAACTTAAATTCTTCCGCCCAAAATCACCACAAAATTAAATAACCTCACATTTTGATCATTTTGCATTGATTCCAAAAAAAGTTTGCTTTCCCCACAACCCGGGCAGAGACTCAAACTCGACACCGAAGCAACATTTCCATTAACGTTAATGGTCGAGTGCCAGTTGCTGGACCGAATGTGCGCTATTTAATCGAAAATGTAGATAGCTGGTAGGGAAGCAACAAAAATGCCGATCCGACAACGCACAATAATAGCCCCACGGCGCACCGCAACACTGGCAGTGTGAATACGAAAACATCCGACTGATCATGCTGATGCTGAAATACCATCCGTTCCATCCATTCCATCCAATGTTTCTGGGCACAATGGTGAGACGGCGATTCTAACTTCCCATCCAGCGGAAAAGTATGGCCGTGTGCCGGGCACGGATGGCAAAGAAGAGCATTTTAAATTGTTTACATTACCATTAAATCTAAATTATGTACAATTTATTGTTTTCAAGTGTTCCGGCTGATAGCTGCGACATCGACGGTACTGTGCTGGTAGCTGGTGTTGGCTGTCCATGGCGGAGGGGTACAGTATGGTTTTATGAAACTGTCCAACCTTAACGGAACAGCTTTTGAGGAAGCTGTTGAGGTGAATGGTGTGTCGGGAGAAGGGATAGAAACGACAGACAGCGACGAAAGCGAAACGGGAATGATTTAATGCGACTGTCAAAATTTACATACGCCAGGTGATCGCCTCGAAGGAAATTGAAATGCCACCGGTGCGTTTTGCATCGGTTGTTTAGGTTTCAATTTCCAATACGGATAGTTTTTGGTTTGCTTCCTAGCAGTAAAAACGTTGCACACGAAGTTTTGTTTATAGCAAAACACCTATTTTCATTCAAATAGGCTATAAGGAGGATATAACGTTTGCGAACTTCATCTCATAAATCTGTTCTTCAATCATTTGAATGGTTAAATAGAATTTAGAAAAGTCCAGCATTTTCAACTCAAAATACATAGTTGTACACAAAATACAAATTGTTGAATTTGTTGAAGAACAGACCTTCTAATAGACATTAATTATTACAGTATTTTGATGATGCACTTATTATTGCATACTACCAGGCGTTAAAACCCATGCAGCATAAAGATTGTTCTACCGTATTTCCCTGTTTTCTCTAATGAGACGGTCTGCAGGAGAAGATGTAAGTAAAATTCAATGCTTACCGTTACATCGTATGAAGGACTAAATATTCTGTCTCGGATCCATACAAAAAAGGCAGGAACAACTTGTCCAGGTTGTAGTGTCATACGAGCAGCATTTCCTCGTGTATCTCAGTTTACATGTTATTTCAGGAAAAAATATTCTAATATTAAAAATCTAGGAAAACAACTAAGTTCTTCTTTCATTTTTGTGGCACTACAACTTGAGAAACGATCTGGTTGGAATTTTAGAAAAAGCCTCTCGTTAGATACACGGATTTCATTAAAATCTTTTCTACATCCTTTTCAACCACCACCATTCTGATACTGCCATTAAATTCCTTTTTTAGCAACATCATAAATATTACCCACGTCAGATATATGACAATTTAAAGTAAAAAAGTGGGGTTTTACTTGTTTGTTTGGTAAAATATATTTTAAATTTTTGGTTAAAAAAATGCTGTCGATACCCATTATTTTGAAGTCATACATTAATGTGACACTTCTTTATTACTGTCCATACAGAACCCGTCTGCTTTCTTCGTAGTGGCTTTACATAATATTTTAATTTAAGCTACTATCACGCTTTTTTTGAAAATTCGTGCCAAACGTTAGTAAAACTCTTTAAAATCGATAATCGCCAAGTTGAGCTGGAAAGTTCCTCATCCATCTCCTATCACTTACAATCTTCAATCTATTTTGATCGCCAGGCATTGATGACTACACCCGATTTTCAAAGATGCTATCACCCGACACCGCGTCGGAGAACCGTTTTCTAATCCGTCACTTTGAAACCCTGCCGAACGGGCGCACCTTTACCCGGAGTAACAAAAATAGAGCCTCATCCTCACTTTGTAGTTAGTCAATCCTTCCGGATAGTTGACAGATTTGGCAACACTGCACTCACTCACCAGTGCTGGAGAGATCCTTCTCGCATCCAGCTCGCTGCACGTACACAAAAGCTTACGCCTAAGCTAAATAGACACGTTGAGTGCCACTACTTGGCACGGTTGAAAGCACTCTCGTGAAAACCTGTCCAGCCCACTTAATTGCCAGCGGGAAAACAAAGAGTCTGGGTGTGCCGGGCGCAAGGCGAAAAACTGCAGCAACACTACCGGTGGCCCTTTTTGTTGTGCTGTGTATTGTTGGACTCCTGTCGGTACCACTCCTTTCCTTCACTGTCTCACCTCAATCCTATCCCCGGAAGGGACGGATTTTTCGGCAGGACCGTGCAGAATAAATGCAATCGGTACAAGAAAAGGAAGATTTAATGTTTCGATAGGATTAACTACGTTTTTGCACTTCCACCCGGTGTGCGGTTCGCTTCACTGTCCACGCGAAAGCAGCACTAGAACGAGTTGATCCTTTCATAGAGCGATTTACTCTGCTTTTTTCCGACTTTTTTGTCCCCGATCCTTTTTTGTTTTTATTTCGTCTTCCTCTACACTCTCTATCTCTGTGCGAATATTCCATCTATTCATGTTTCTCTTAGTGGTGCGACAACTTACGAAAAGCTTCCAACTTATGGGTTCCAACACACATAGCCAAAACAAAAAACTCTTCCCTGCTCTCCGACCAGGTTGGCGTCCAGCGTCGGTGCTCAGGAAGGATCCCATTCATTTATTGTTATCCTTTCGCTGTGCGCCATGCTGTGCTGTGTTTTATTTTATTTTGTAAGTTTCGGTACCACGTACTGATCATGTCGCTTTCGACAGTGAAAAATTGTTTCACGGCGTATCGAAGCGTTAGCTCAGCCCACAACCTTCTCTACCCCTGGTGGAAGGCACAGTGGGTGAAACAGCTGTTCATGGTGGTTAAAACGGTGGACATTGTGGAAGTGGTTGTAAAGTGTGTGTTTTGGCATGATTGACTCAAAGTACCAACCGAGGGCGAGAAAATTAAAGTGCGAGAAAGCTTTCCGATTGATCTTCGGCAAGCGAACGGACGCGAATGTGCAGTGGGTGAGTTTTTGTGACCACCATCAATTGCGCTTCCTTAATGCAATTGTTATATTTGTTCTGCTGTGCACCCCGACAACAAGCGATTATTGCACTTTTCATCTCACCATGATCGAGGTGCTGGTGCACAAACACATTTTTCTTTTCCACCCCCTAACCCATTGCTGGAACCCCTCGTTTTGGGGAGGAAGCAATTTTTTTCTCGCTCCAAACAAGTGTACCGTGTATGTGTGTGTGTGTGTGTGTGTGTGTAAGGGTAATTTTTCCACCAAAGTTAAGGCAAGTGCTGTTTTTGTTATACTACACTTTGCATCAACCCAGCGTACCAGTGCGCCAGTTTGGCCAGCACTCTTTTGTCTGGTGGCGAAAACCGGTTTCCGAGTCGATTGTTGTTACGAAAGCGGCGGCGAGCTCCGTTGCTATTATTTATGTTTTTATTTATTTTACGCCATATTTTTATCCCGACTCGATGGTACACCAGACCGAGTCGACGGTCGGCATCAGCACCGGCAAGCAATCAGGAGATATATTTACCCTCCAGAAGGGGGAAAAAAAACATAACACAAAATGGCTATAACCCACCGAACTGTACACTGGTTCATTGCCATCTGGCTGGACGAGAGGGGGGGGGGGGGTGAGGGGGTTGTAAGGTGTAAGTGTGCCGTCGTTCATTTGCCGACCAGAAACCCCGTTTTGTATTGTGATCTTTTCAACCATACGTGGTATATTTCGCTGAATGATGAGATGTTAACCCGGGGTAAAGATACATGCGGACTTGTTTATGTTTCGAGTGCTTTGTTTTCCACCGCAAGCATGAAGCTGTGTGCCAACAAATCTGTCAATCACGCTGTTTGTATAGGGTAAGCAATTGGTTTTTTTTTTACAAAAGAAAAATATTGTTAATATGTATCGTCAGGTTCATTCATAACGATCCTTTCTATCGATATGAAATGAGTTATTGTTTTAATACCCCATTAAATTATCCTTTTGAAATACGATACTATAGTTATTTTTAAATTTTCATACAGAAGGATTTTTGACGTAAACGCCTTAGCGTTATGAAATTTACTTCCAGTAAAGCTTATAGAGAAAACAGCACATTTAAATTAACAGAATTCTTTAGCATATATGTACTGTTCGATTTCATTTGTCCCAATTTCAATGAAAATAATTAAAACTGTTGTGAAAAACCCTTCAAAACCGAATCCATTGACTGACACGGCCACAAGCTGATTCCATTTCCACCCGAACGGGAGTGAATGAAACTGAGGGTGCAACCATTTTCATTTATTTCCTTGTTTTATGGCATTCCGGACTGTGCCGAGTGTCTTTTTGTCGTGGTTTTATTTGTCCCTCCCCCGAATGAAAATATGAGAGTCCGTATACGTGGTGGAGTATGCTTACGTGTGCGTGTGCCGTCACTGTCAGCCATTCTGATTGATTTCGGGCACGAAAGCTTTCGCGGGCTAATGATGAGATGTCATTTGGGATTACGGTTATCTGGTGGGATTATTAAAAATCAATTCCACGCTTCTCTTGAGACGCATCCAAAAACAAACAGAAACGTTGTGTGTGATGACGTTTCGATGGGAGTTTTTTTTGTAGTTGCTTTCCTCATAATACTGCATAATCTGATGATGGACGGGAGCATTTACTGAGAGTAAATGCAGATCAAAAGAGTACGCCAACTTATAACTTATTTGCTTAAGAGATTTTTTGATTTTGGAGAATATAAACACTTTTAAGTACTTTAAAATATAGTTCACTGAATTTAGTTAATATTTTCTGCACTCCATGCACAACGCTGTCTCGGCAGCGGAATACCGTAATTGGGTTTTCGGAGGCGGATATTTAAACTTAAAACTGCACTTCCGGTTGGAAAACGACGCTTCCATTCGTTCCGTTCGAACGTTGTTTGATTTTCCAACGGGCACACAAATACGAATACAGCCAGGCGGACGTACGTGCGCCGGAAGTACGCTGACGACCTCAGAAAACCGACCGCCGCTCGTAAGCCCCTAATAACGCCATAATTAGCTCTAGCTTTTCCCAACCCCCATTCGGTCCCGAGCGCGGGACCGATCACGAACGACGGATGATTGCGGTATTTTCTGCCTCCGTGGCTTTATTTTATTTTCAACCGGCGATTTATTATCATTCCTATCATCCACAACGGTACGCGGAGATACCCGGTCGCACACCCGGTCGCATCCGACTGGTGACTGTCGTTGGCCATTGAATCAAGCTAAACGGGTGAACCTGAATACAGGGGATGGGAGACATTTTTCACAGTCCATCGCACCGGTTTCCACAATGTTTCCGATCGGTACGGTGCGCGTGACGGCCAATAACACGTCCAGCAGTGAATGGCCAACTGTTTTGTGGGAAGTTTCAAAATGAAGCATGAAGATGGATGATTTATCGTGTCATGCATTAGTTTATGTGCATGAGAATGAATTTATGAATTAAGGGATTTTTTGTATAAAAGTTATCTTTTTTTTCTACGATTATGTTAAGCGATTGTATATTTGTGAACAATTTTCCACGAATTGATATCTTTTCGTTGACCCCTGCAAAAAGCGTCCTTACAGTCTCATAATCTTATTTCCGCAAACAGCTACCGGATGGGCTTAATGGCGCTAAATTACACCTACCACCGAAGTCCGAATACGTCAAACTTCACAAAAGCAGTCCTGTTTGCAATATTGTCCTCCTGTTTTTCTTTCTCCACCAACGATTTCCCCGGGCTGAACAATACCGGTGCGAAATGCGAGAAACATTTCGCACATGCACCCTAAGAGTTCGCACACAAAAGAGCTTTTCCTCCGGCTGGGGGATTAGGATTCCATCGCTCGAGCGGGGCATCATTTGCTTGGGCGGTCCAAACACAGAACCATCCAGAGGTCGGCACTCAGCCGGAACAAAACGGATGTGAAACTTTGGACCGCCGTCTGCAAAAGCGTTTGCCCGTCACTCTCGACCACGACCACAATCGAGTACACGATTTATCGTCCAACCCTTCACGAAATTTAATGGTACAGGAAACGGGGACGAAAGCACTTGGCCAGCACTTTTGTTGGAGCGGTTCCGCTTTTTGGACGTTTTATAAAGCAACAGCACACTTCCGGCGGTTACAGGTGGGATGAATCAACAAATGAAACAAACCCGATACGGTACGGGTGTGTTGAATGGAGCGAATGTTTTCGTAAAGTTTCGTCATACAATAGGGGAGTTCAAATGGAATCGTTTAAAAAGCGACATAATATGTACGCTATTTAATAACTTCAAAAGTTGTTGAAAACATATAAATACTACTCGTTAGATTACTATTGTAAAAATGTTTGAACAAGAAAATTGCGCAAAAATTCAATTAAATACAATAATAAAAACTTTAAATGAATATTCATTCATTGCGTCATATTTGAGTTCCAAAGGCCCATCGTTACCGGAAGATGGAACGGTGTAATTTCTTAAAGGAAGTCATTTTGAGCACTATTGAGAATTTATTTCTAAACGTACACATATACCCCCGCCCGGTTGAAATATGCTCCCGTAAGCGTTATTACGATCTTTCGAATAGATTTAAATTACCCACTGCAAACTCATCACATTTGCCTGCCTGCTTCCTTCGCCATCCCTTTGGCCCATCTTCACGACCATATTCTTCGCCAAACAAATCCGCCTGATTTTCCATACAATTTGCTCCTTGCCGGCAGCAACCTGCTACGGAAAAGCAAGCGAAAGAGCAGGAAAACGATACGCTACGCCCGCAAAGGAAGAAAAAAAGAAATGTCGCCCATTCAGCAGTGGGACAAATAAAATTTCACCATAAATTAGGATGAGCTGTACGACAAAATAAATATCTGGCCCATCGGGGCAGACACTCTCCGTGCGTTTCCCCTGTTCCCCTGTGCCCCCCCCCCCCCAAACCAGTCACCGTGCGTGGGAAAACGAATGGCGCAACGAGTTGCATGCCGAAGCGTCGAGGGAAATGACAATGTGGGCATTTTTCATGTCTTCACCCCCTTTATTGCCCCTTACGCCCCTTTCCCCGCGCGCGGTTCCTACCATTTCACGGTAGGCTCACCTTCAATCATGGTCTCCCTCAATCGCCGGATGTGCTGGTTGGTAGGCAAGGCAGGGAACGCCCAGGGAAACCTGCCGCATCGAAATCAGAGCGAATGATACCGGTTTCACACTGAAGCGCCCTTCAAATAGAAAAATCTGAGCTAGCAATTTTACATCTTCTTTGTGTGTGTGTGTGTGACCTCTTTTGCTTCCTTTTCCACCCCTCCCTCGTCAACCCGATCCATTCCATTCTTTATCTTTTTCTTTGGGGGGGTTTTTTTTCCCAGCGCCATCACCCATGGCTGAATAAATTTGCAATCTTTCAAAATGAGATAACGCTTGTTACGCGTGCCCGTGGTCGAAGTGTATATAAATAAATGATTACTTAATATTCAAGAGTCATTCTCGTCGCCTTTCGTTCTCATGGGGGGGTTATGTGTGTGTGTATGCTGTCTCTCTATCTCGTACCGTAAGGTACGAAGATGAGGTTTCGGGACAATATGGCCACTTTTAGGTAGAATAGCAGCCCCTTTTCTCACAGCCCATCCATCAGCTGTTGTGACTCTGCTGACACTCACTTTATTCTTTTCCATGACTGTAAAATTGGGTTGCTCAATGGGCTGAGGCGAGCATATTCATGAACGTGGGCTATAAGGGTTTTTTTTGCGGCCTCCGTTCTGTGTTGAAATGACAAGAGTAATTTTAGGGTTTTTTCTGGGTTTTTTGAGTGGATTAGAGTGTCCTTTCTTTGGTTTATTAATTATAGTTGTTTCTTAATGGGGCATTGTACTGTTGATTGTGGAATATTTTAATTGGAAATGTTGAAGACCACAAGATGTCGTGGATAATCTAGCAAATTTTGAAACAACTATGAAAATCATCTTAAAAGTTGAAGCAAAACTTTTGTAATGTGAACTTTTACTCATCCTTTTCGGCCTTTATACATATACATTACTAACACCAAAGTTATTTAAGGAAAAAATTGCTGTTAAATTAAAATAACAAGAGCTTATTATTCAAAATCATGTTGTCCTAGCACTAAATAAAATACAAATAAAATGGTTCGTTGAAAATAGGAAAAAATCCAAATTTGTAAATCAATTTATCCACGGTAAATCGCAATAAAAATGAACAGTTCAATTTTCGCATTTCTCGTGCATTTTTTTTTAACATTCCACTCCGATGGATTTCATCCTTTCATCAAAGAAAACGCAAACAGCTTTCCGTTCCGCCAACAGTTCGAGAAAGTTTCATTACAAAACCCTTTTGTCTTTATCGAAATCCGCACCAACTCCCATTACACAACCACTATCGGATCTGGTGAAGCAACAAACAAGCTTCAGCAGAAAAAAGGAAGGAAATAAACCGACACTTCAAAGTGGCGATCCGTTTTTTGCATATAATGCACCTTGAATCGTTCAGCTACTTACCACGGCCAGCAGGAAGGAAACGGTGCAAAACAAAACAAAAAAAAGACATCCATGCAAACAGATTCCCAGCAAACAACTGGCCGCTTTCCTGGGACGGGGGTGAGTGCCGAATGTGAGACCGCGTGGGACGCCAAATCGGGCGATTCATTTACGCTCGCCCGTGGAAATTCCTGCCCCCTTTTTTTGCCGGAAGCTCATTTCGGGCGCGTAAACAGCATCGGAAGTGCGGGAATGGCACTCCTGCTCAATCGAGCTTCGAACTTGTTTTATTTTTCCTACTCTCGGGGTGTTTTCCTTTTTTTTGTTTTTTTGCTAACCAAACTTTCCAATCGTTCGCTTTCGAATCAAAGTTTTTCAAAAAGTAATCAACTCACTCTCGTTCATGCGTCGTTTCCCCCATTTCGGGCGAATGAAGTTCTCCAACAAAAATTTTCGTATTCGATTCCCCCGGCTGCCGAGTTTCCCGGCCCTGCCTTTTCCCATTTTCCACGCATCCACTTTCGAATCTTTTCCATCGAGTGCCTTCGGGGTTCGATTTGCAATGGCTTCGATTCGCGCATTTCACGAATCAAAGTTTCACGCTTTTGCCCCACCAACACAACCGGGGCGGCGGATGTTGGAAAAGCGGTCCGCTAAATGCACTTTCCCACACTAAGCCGGGCAGCAGTAGTGGAAACTGATTCAGTATGCAGATTTAAACGAATAAAATGTGATAGATTAAAATGAGGATGAATTCTAATAAGCTCCCGATCGGGGAACACAGGTTGGACGTGCTTACATCTTTGCTTCCATATCCTTCGGCATTCCTTCTATCGGACGAGTGGTGGATGGAAGAGCATTATCCTGCAAATGGAAAAAAAAGGAAAAGAGAAGGAAAGTGAAAACGAAACTCCACTCGCATTACTTTAGAAAAGCGTGAGTTTACAAAACGATTAGAACGATTGGCCTTCCGGTGTGCACGGATAAGGAAACAGTCGCTCGAACAAAAGGGAAACTTTTTACTTAACCTTTGATGATCGATACTTGGGGAAATGGGGACAGTAGCAGCAGAAGAAAAAAAACTGTGGTGATGAATTTGAAATTTAGATAAGCCGCACGTGGCATGAGTATGCTAAACACTTTCTGAAAAATACGCATTGTTTGGGCAGAAGAAAAAGAAAGAAAAACAGCAAAATCGTTCAATGATAGGAAAAGTTCGGGGGGGGAAAACTTTTCAAATAATACTCGTTCCTTTTAAATAAGTGAGAAAAAAAAGCGTGTAACAGCATTTCATAAATGTTTGTCTTATTTTCCTTTCAACCAAACACCCGGGAAGCTGTCCCAGTTTCCGTGTTTGTTGAACGATAATGGTCGTGGTTAATTTAACCTTGCGACGGTAGTTCCCACATCCAGCACAATATGTCCCACAGGATGGCGGAAAATGCAGGCAATTTTCCGTCGAGTTGAGTGAAATCTAATCTCGCTAATGAGGAAATATGACAGGCTTATGACGCACACCCGGATCCGGCTCCCGGTCAGTATAATGCCCACCCCCATGGCAGTACCGATGGAATACATCCGAAAAGTGGCCCTCTAGCAGCATTAACCGACCGACCCGGCCGGTTGCGGGACTTATCGGATTGAAAATCAAGCCCAGATCAAGCCCCACCGTGCAGCCATCGTAACGCCCACATCACCGTGCAAAGTATCATTATTTTTATTTATCAACCAACCGCCAACGTCTATTGTGTTGGTTGGGGGCCGTGCGTGGCGCCCCTTCCAGTTTACTGGTCAGCCCGTGGTAGGAGAACGATATTGGACCGGGATTATCGCGCAAACTTGACGGTGGCATCGGGTGTTCGAAATCCAACAGACCCGTATCGATCGGTCTCCACCAGCGTTCGTTAAATATCTCCATTTGCCGGGCCGAATATCCCGAACGCTATCCTCCCACCCGGTACGACTGTCAATCGATAGCAAGCGAACCGTATCTAATGAAGCTTTCAGCAGCAGCGGCAACAGCTCACATGTCTGCAGGCATGTCCCATCGAGTGTGTGTATGTTTGGACGCAAACAGGACCCGGTTGGCAGATTTTAGATTGTACAGAGCCCTTCGGTATGTGTACATCTCCGACTGGGGTCTAGCCGTGAATCACGCAGTTCCTCCGTACACGGTACGGTTGCGTTCGTTTGTTCATTCATTTAGTGAATTGAAAAACATTTATTTGCTTGCAGAGAGTGGTCCACGAAGGGTCCAAAAGAAACGGAGCAAAAACATCCGCAAATCGCATCGGGGAAGGAAAAATACCTGCGAATTGCCTGAACGGGAAATAAGCCTACAGTTTTTTTTTTTTTTTTTGGTGGACATTCACCGCCGCACGGCACCAGCAAGCCTAGACATAAAAACTAAGGTCACCACAGAAGGCCTCCACCGTGAGGGTCTATCGGGAAGGATCGACACGAACTGATCTGGTGCTCTCAGTGGTGCTTTAATCGAAAGTGGGTCGGTAAACCGGGTGGAAATCGAGGATGGTCGGAAAATAGAGCAAAAGAAAAATGAAATAAATTAATCGAATGTGTTCCCTCGCCGCTCCGGACGTTCGGTCGGCCTCCCGAACATGGGGCACCGCTCGATGACAGATCGAATCGAAATCGGCTCGGTTCATTTGATGGACCAGTCCGCAACAGTGCGACCATGCCGGTGGGGCCGAACATTAGTCTTCCTGAGAGCCAAATGGGATGGATAAAGGGAATAAAAAATCACCCATCGAACCACCAGCAAGCCACCTCGCTATAGCCCTCTGCGGACGCTTGTACACGGCGTTCGATTCGAGAGGTACAAGGAGACGGACGGTCGTATCGGTTGCGGTCGTCCCCATTGCCGGAGCCAGTTTTCGTAATAGTTATAACTTATCGACAGATTGATAAATGTTCAGCCTGAAGGGTACAACCGTACCAACCGCTCGACACTTAAAGGGAGGAGCACCGAGCACCGAATGGGCTCTGGGCAAAAGTTAACGCAGTAGTGAAAGCTTCGTTAGTAGTCGTTTTTTGTTGTAGTTCCTTGCTGATGTTGTTTTGTGTAAGCAAACGTACAATCTACTACTTTATACGTTCACGTTTTTTATTTCACTTGTTTCTGGTGACGATGGCGATCATGCCACCGATGATGATGATGATGATGATGTTTGATGATGACGGTACACGTCCTGGGGTGGGGTTCCGAAAGACGAAATGCTTATTCATCATTTTTGCCACAAATAAACTTACGCACCGACCGGAAACTGGCTGTGGCCGAACAGAGCGCACACCACGCGCACGCAACGATCGGAAAAGCTCACGTAATGAAATGACTTTCCATCCGTTCGGGGACGGTTTTTTATCCCTCGGCCCGGAAACAGGGGATCCGAAAGGGAAGGCGGAGGTTTTGTGCCGTTGTCGTTGATTAAAAGAACTGCACTAACACTCGTGAGGGTGGGAGAGGGACCAATTGCTATGGTTCCCACAAAGAACACATATATCGGTGATTTATGGCGAGTAGATCGATCGTACCCATCCCGCACATTGTTCCGGTGCTGATAGAATGCGGATTGGGCGCGCGTTGACAAATTTGTTGATTGAAAGGCACCTGGAAGTGAAGAATTATGGGTGTGCGAGTATGTTGCGTATCACCAACCGATAGAGAACGGACCGTATCATAGAGATATTGTATAACTATACTTTATTGGAAATGTTTTTGTAGAGCAGCCAATTATTATTGAAGCGAAAATGCTATCCAAACTCAAATCAAGATTAAATAAAATTATTCTGTTCAAGAAATCAACTTAAATAGAGTAATTTGCTTTTAAACTGCAGAGAGGAAGTGTTGAAGTTAATCTCTGGTAAAAGCTAGAAAAAATAACTATTATCCTTCTTACTATAAATATAATAAAGAAATAATATTTTTTCTCAAATTTAATTCATTGAAATTGTTTTCCACACGGACTATACAATGTTAAGCTTAACACTAAAGCTCAGTAGTATTATCAATGTATCAATCACGCTACACAAAAAGTTAAGACCTTAGAGTAGTAGTCGAAAGACTGCAAATGATGCTTGCCTATTCAAGAAAGGGACGTAGGCACAATGGATCAGTTAATTTTGAGGTTAAACGTCTAATCAGATCAAAAGTAAAGTGGTTTTCACACGATATATGATCGATAAACAAATAAAATTAAATAATCTACAAATATAATATAATTTCAGAAACAAAATTTAAATTTAATGATCAGAAATATTTTCAACCTTACCCATAACGTTTATAAGGATTGACCACTTCGCAGGAGCGGTCCAAAACTGTCAAGAATTTGTAGTTCTTTTTCCAACTACTTGTATTTCTAGTCGCACCGTAATACTTTCAAGTGATCATTCGACACTTCTGCATTGCCAGCAGCACTTGAAAAATCAACCCACTCAAAGCAAACACCTCACGAAAAACGGCTCTTAAGTGGAAGTTCAACTGTCCCAGCACTCATAATTGATCAAAGAAAGATTCTTTCCGAAGAAACTCGCCCACTTGCCCAGCTCCGGGCGGGACTCGTCCCAGCGCTCGAGACACTCAAGCACGGGAGGATAATAAAACCGGACACAGCATATGCACATTTACTGCTGCCGTACACTCCGTTTCCCGAGGCCTGCTGTGTTACGACTTACGATTGCCTTGGGAATGGCTTTTCCTGCGGGCAACCGCAAGCGTGGTGGTTCACATTGTGTGGTCTAGCGGCGGGTGGTTACATTTAGGGGTACACGATGCTCAGTGTGCTCTTCTGTGGCCGAAACGATGTGACTGACCTTAAACAAACAAATAAACAAACGCACACACACACACGTTTGCTCACAGTAACCAAGCAAAACGGATGAAGATTCGTACAGTAATTATTGCACCAACTGAAGCCGGGCTGCTATCTTGGGGCCATTGCTGGACGCATGCAATAAACCCATGCTCGAAACGGCAAATGTCTGCCATCGCCCGTGTGTGGTGTCACAATTGTGCACCAACACTGGCGTGCGGTTTTTTTTTTACGATGGTCTCAAATAAACAAGTTATTAAACAATTTTCATGTTATTAATAGTAGTGGCTAGAGCTTGCGCACGGCAACAAAACCCCAAACATCTTTATGAGGCCACATAAAACTGCCATAAAATTAGGATACCCTACCGTTTTCTTCCCATCTTTGTGTTCCAGTGTGTGTTTGTGTGTTCGTTCGTAAATATTAACAACATTAAGGGAGCGCTTCTGTCCCATGTAATTTTTTTGTGTTCTTACGTTCGGGTTTTTCCGTGCAGCGCTTTTGTGTTTGGGCCTGCCACAGGAATGACAAAAACGATAAAACTCCATTAAACGCAATCACTAATGTGTCGAGCATTTGATTGCGGGTTTCGTAATTAACATGGCCGTTCGGATGCTAATTTGTTTCACAGCACCTCACGTTTTGTTCAGCGTAATCAAAACACAAATTTGGCTTCATATTATCACAAGCGAACAGTTTATCACGCGCGCGTGTGCTTGAGGAATAAATCAAAATTGCTTTCTACCGTGGTGAATCTCAACCGATGCCCGCCAGGGATTTGTCAACCTGCCCTATCTCCTCAGCAAAAGTTAGTACAAACACAGGAAAAACATCATCAACCTACCAGAAGGAGGGAGAAGAGGCGCGTGGTAAGAATGGCGAACGGTGACGTTACCATGACGAAAGAAAAACATACACACCCGAAAAAACACACGTTATTGCTGCTGTCATCTTTCTCTCACTGTTTCCCTTGTTGGATGGTGGGTGTTTTTTTTTTCTCGTCCATTTGTTTCTGGTTTTGTACTTTTTTCCCCCCACCCGTAGCATGGCGGCAACACAACATCCGATCCATAAACAGAGTCTAAAATCATTTTTATGTTCACGCATAATGGCACCTACCCTAAACCAATATCCAGGAAGTAAGGACTGCCAGAAGCGCTGTGAGAAAGGAAGGCAAAACAAGGGCAAAAAAAAGGAAAGTCAACCGAAAAAGGGGCGGAAAAAAATCGGAGGATCCTTACTCTCAAGGCAAGGCTCCTCGCTGGCGCCAGAAATAAAGTGGTGATGAAATATATATATATATGTGTGTACGACGATGAGGCAAGCTGGTGGATGCGGGTCAGAGTAATATCGGGATGGTAAAGGCCAAAGAAACAAATCTGGCGGCAGATAAGTGAGTGTAGAACTCCAGAGAATTTTTGTTTTGTTTTCAATTCGTCTTCTCTCTCGTTTTCCCCCTTTCTACATCGCTTTTTTTTAGGGATCCCACGTCAAACCCGTATAAGAAATCGGACAAAAACCAACCTAACAATATTGAGCATCATGTGTTATATTTTCATAAGTGAGCATCGCGTTCGGTATGGTATGGTTGTTTCGGGGTTTTTTTTTTTTGCCACACTGCTGATAATGTTTGATATTTTTAGGGCCCACGAATACGCGGTCGGTTCGATGAGCTTTTGCGCGAAACAGTAACATTGGTGTCGCGCGTGGAAAAATATTGATCCACGCAATGGAGACGCCTGGTGGTTGACGCCAAAAACGTGGCATATTGGTCAAATATATTTTTTTCATGTTTTTAGATCTGTAAAGTTATTTCCCAGAAATTAAACAACCCTTTTCTCTTATTCCGTACTTTAATAGAAATAACAATAAACCGGGTGAGCTTACTTCGCACTAAAATAACCACAACATTGTGGAACGTCGATGTGTTTCGGAATGTAAGTAAGAAATACCACCGTATTTTTCAGAATTTCCCAACTTTGTGACTGAGTTGTTGAACTGAGGATAAATTTACGATGAATCTATCACGATGATTTTTCCCCCCAGCCGATTCTAAGGAAGGAAGCTTTAAAAGAGAAAATACTTGAGAGTCTTTCATTCGGTGTATTGATCCGTAGAGGAGGGGTTTTTGCTGAACCGATAGTATGCCCGAAGGTGACGGTTCAGGTTGGGTGTTGAGCTGTGAAAAACGATTGTATGTAACCAAGCGTACTGACCTTGGGGGGGTGTTTTCTTTAGTTGGAATTTGCACACGAGCACATGCTTGATTCGATTTTTGAGAAGCTTACAAGTTTCCTCTATTTTCAGAAGTTGTTGAAGGTGATGGTGCAATGATGTTTAAACACTCGTAGTGTGTTTATTTTAAATAAATGCTACATGCACAAAGGCATGTGTATGATAGTTAATGATCAAAGTGCTGTAAATTTTTTATAATTTTACTTAAAATGTTTTAAAAAAATAATTAAACATTGTTAGTATAATTAAAGTTGAACAATCAAAGTTGGCACACCTTATAACTTTAACCTAATTATTCAGGCAATTCTCCATACGTTCAATATATCCTATTTGGAATTCCATACACTCTTCTAAATGGTTCATCATAACGATTCAAACAAACAAACAACAAGCTCATTTCATTTATTTTCTGCCCCGTACTGCACAAATGTTGCTGCTAAAATCAGCAACAAAACACCCTTTAACGTTTCACATCACCCAAGAGCGAAACTTGTTCCATTGTCTTTTGTTTCCCCCGAAAACAGGCATACATCACCAACATTGTAATCAAATCAGGGCCCCCAAATCAAGGGCACCGCCCCGGAAACGTCACATTTGTACCGGTTCCGTGGACCGGATGGTTGCCGGCGGTGTCCCCCGGTGTGGCTCATATATCTAATGATCTTACATGTGTACCAATCGACAATGAACAACAAGTTCATCCATCAGCAAACAATGGGTTTGTCGTAGTCAACAACAGTCAGACCACGTGTTCGGCTTTTCCTGCCTGCCGAATTGTCATCGTGATGTCAGCCGAAATGTGTAGCACGCATACATCCCTACCTAGCACCATTCGTTTTGGGGGTTCGGGGTAGAGTGACTGAATGATGGAGGCCAAGGGTACAAATGGAGTGGAGTTCAACGTTACGATTGCCTATCCGTGCCAAGTACCGCTCACAGTAAGCCTTCGGATGAAATGTTATTACTACATTTTGGGTAGACACATTGTCTGCGTATCAGAATCGTTTTCTATCGCAGAACCAATTCGCCTTAAGCTATGCGAGAACATGTGCGCTTCAAACGCTAACGTATCCTATTCTGTGTGTTGGAATGTTATGGAAAAATATTGAAAGAATCTGAGAGTAAAATCGTTTTAAAGAAATATGATAGTTAAAATAAAGTTTAATTGTTTAGAAAATAATAAAAGTAGGTAAGTTACAAAATTACATTAAAATTTGTTGAAAATCACGCAAAAAATAATGATATTATAAATTTCAAAAAAAAAAAAACATTGACGATTACAAACTTATAACTCCTTTTAATGTTGATTTATCAGAAGGAATTTCAATTTCAGTTTCATCAATTTCAAAGCTGTCTACCAAATGATCAATTTTCATCATTTGTTATAACACTATCAACACACATTTCGATGCATTTCGTGTGCACTAAATCCTCTGACAAGCCCAATCTACCCAGGCCCTTCGATTTTCATCACATTTGGTCACCGGCACTCGGCCCAAATCACTGTCAGTTGATGGGTTTTCTATTACACTTTCGGGTGTTTGGGCTACCCGTGAAGCCACTGGTTTTCTCACTTCAGCACCAAAAACAAAAACCACCCAATCATTCAACTTCATTGTTTTACGCTAAAATCTTCGCACCGTTCTCACCATGAGTTACTACCACGGGGAGAATGAAACACCAACACCCCACCACCATACAAGCTTTTAAAGAGCCACAAAATAAAATCAAATCGGCCACAGGGGAACACTAGAACCGAAACATCTTGGGCATGTACAGGTCTCCACCGGATGGAGCACTGACTGATACGGTTTTGGACGTAGATGCAGGGCATGAAGGGGGGGCACTGGGGTGGGTAAGATTTACACGCCATCACGTGGGAAGCCACCCAGCGGATAAGCCACTCTGGCAGGCCGCGTGCAATCTGTGCAAACGGCAAATAGACCACGGAAGACCGTGTAGGCCTCCGCTAGAAGGTCTCGAAGGAGCCATACTTTCTTTTTAAGGATGTTGGCATTTTTAGCAACCCAAGCGCTGTGTGCCCTTGTGTATATGTGTGTGTATGTGTGGATGAATTCCACGGGCTTCGTAGGCTCGATTCGTTACCCGGGCAGGATGATGATGATGATGATGAGAGTGATGAGAATGATGATGCGGCCGATTGTGATGGTTCCATCAACTAAAGCAGGTTCGTGGCTGAAACCTTGAGAGAAGGGTAATAAATTTTACAATCCTTTTGGGATTTTAGTGTAATTTGTTTTTGCTCTTGTGTGGCACCGTTTCCTACCAAGTGTACAAGTTTGCTGGTGGTATAGCTTTTAAGGGACACATTTTTATAAACTGGAACAGATCTTGAAGGATGTTCTTAAGAGATTGAATAGAGGAAGTACGCAAAGTTAATCAAACTTTTTTTTATTTTCAGGTTAGGAATTTAAAAAAATGCTTTTATATAAATTGGATCTAAAATTTTCAATATTAATTTCATTGTTCAAACTGTTTAACATTGAACATGGAAATAAAAATACCGATAAATCAAAATTTAATTATATCCATAAATAAAACCTGTTACTCAACACCATCGCGCTGGTATCGCTCTTCAAAATAAACAATATGAAAACGAATGAAAAAAAATCGGTCAACACCACAGCTAAATGAATTTAGTAACAATTTACAGGTGTGCTTGTCTTCCAGCACAACGAAACACCTGCACAAAAACGCGATGCAAATAACAAATTTATTGTAGCTTAGTAGAAAAAAAACTCCAAACCTTCTATTGAACAGCAATGTATTGAATTTGAAACTATTTATTAAATATTCCTTTCCTAGTGGAAACTCCCATCCCTTACTCCTCCCGTTCGGCGAAAGCAATATTCATATGCACCATTCATTCAGTGTCAGCACCCGCCTGTCCGTCCGTCCGTCCGTCCGTGTTAGTCGATTTGAATGTAAATCCATGTCCATGATTTATTCTACATCATCTATTTGCCTGCCGAACCGTCCGAGCCCGTTTTGTCTCTATTTACTGTGGCGTACCAGATCGTGCCACCAGAGGTCCAGGCACCTTCCGGAGCGACAGACACGGATGTTTCATCAAAACGCATGCACTCGAACTGATGGATATTTGCAGTGCCGTCCGGCACACTGTCCGGCAGGCGGAAATAAAGCGAAATCAACAGCAGCAGCAGCACCACCACCAGAAACAAACAAAAGGCAAAAGCAAAACAAAGGAAAACGAAACATAAAACCAATCCCATCCATCGTTCCAGACGCAACGCAAATGCTTCATCAGATTGGCATCGACACTGCTGCAAATAACTGTATTTCGTAGCACAGTTTACCCGACCCGGTTTCCATTGTCTCCGGCATGCCCGCACCGTGGTAAACTCCGGCAGACAAAGGGGTGGGAGGGGTGAGGGGAGAGGGTGAGAAAAATCAATTTGTCATCAAGCAAATTCAATTCCCGTTCCCGAAACCGGGGCAGAATTCAAATAAATGCAGCACTTCGTGCCGATCCGGAATGCACTCTGCACGCTCGAAGTGTTTGATTTTTATGACGCTTCATGGTGAAAGTATTTAAAATCGATTTATCGCACGAACGTCACGAATGTGTTCTACGAAATCTTAATTACCGAACTGTCCGAATCCGGTACTTGCAGTGTTTGGTTTGATGACGTGTCCTTTTATTTGTTTTCTTACATTTCGCTCGTTTCGGGATTTTTTTATAACAAAAATATTATCATCTTCCACGAAAGATTTAATTGATTGCTACGTTTAATTGATGCATCCTTTTAGCAATTATTTTATTTGCTCTGTATTATTTAAGGAAGAAAATATGTCATATTGAAGTGCACGATTGCGTTTTCCCAAAAACCATTTTGTTTATCGTTCTGATTGGCACAAACGTTCAACTGGTGCTATTTATCATGTTATTACGACATTTTCCCCTGGTGAGTGCAGTCATAAGCACTACATAACACACTCATCAATTGCATCTTTCCGTTTCACTTTCGATAATGCAAGCAAACTTATCCAACTCCAACTTATGCTTTCCAAGGAAGCGAATCATCGGTTTAAGATACAAAAACAACATATAACTGAACCGAACGCTTCCAATCCGATGGGAAAAGTTCCATCGTGTGCACCGTCAACTACGAAATTATCCAATATCTTTGCTTCGTTAATTTATCAACTGATTGCACCTCATCCAACTATGCCCGTGCGGTGGGACGATTCGAACGATTTTGCTTTACGATTTCTGTTCGTCCATAGCACAAACCATTCGTTTCGAATGCAACAGAGAGCTGATACAGCAGCCGGGAGTGGGAGAAGGAGATTATCAGTTCCAGCTTGAAGTTTTCCGCCCGCCCGTTTCCCAATCGTGAAAGCATAACGTTCGCGTATGAACTACAAGTCGAAGTACGAGGTGCATATTTTTCAAACCCTTTGCAGACGCCATCCCACGGGATCTGGTCGGGAAAATCGTGACCAGTGTGGTAAAACGGAAGCGGACCAGGACGCAGCGAGGACACGGGCGTAAACACGAGTCCGCGTCGACTCAAATAACGATGATGAACGGATTTCTTGACGGTACGCGACATGGCGGGCCACCCCGTGCGGACGGATAAATTTGTCGGAATTCACAGGGACAACGATTTGCCGGCGATGGCGTGCACTAAGGAATCAGGGAAGTGGAAAAGTTGCAACGTTGTTTCGTTGCGTCGGTTGTACTTTACTTCGTTTGCTTCGAAAATATTTTTTCAACTTCTCTCTTGCTTTCCCTATTCCCTCTAGCAGTTGTGTGCCGGAGTGGAACAAGCGGGAAACTATCGTCCGGGCTGAAGTATGACGGGGCTATCCCCGTAACGAGCAGCCCTCGTTCCGTTCCGTTCCAGGCGACTCGAAATCCGTTTGAGGATGAAGAAAAATGAAGCCCAACGAAACTCTCCGGGGAGCTACAATAACAATTCGTGACGAACGACCTCTCCGGAGAAAAGTGGACGTACGTGTGTACAAACTCCTGGTGGTGACTTACTACGATGGAAGCAGGGGAAAAACAACACCCAAAGTGGAGTGGACATTAGGAACGGGATACGGGAAGTACAGGCAAAAGCAAATGGTGAGAGAGAAAAATAAACTCCAAATTCCCGCCCAGGACGCAGAATGTGTATTTATGATTTCTCGGCTAGTTTATGCTGCCACGAAATGGAAGTGCCTTCGCTACCGACGAGTCGAGCGCGCTAATTCCCCGATCTTATCTCGTAAAATATGATGGGCAAAATATGTTGGGCGTATGGTCTTATTTTTTGTTTATTGTGTGTGTGTATGCGAGTTGCTGCTGCCAGCTGGTTCGTGCTTGACTTGTTAGTGGCTTTTAGACCGATGCTGTTGTTTCCCCGAAACACACAGCGTACCTCAAGTGGGAGGTAAGTGTCGTGTGATAACAAGGACAAGTAGTAGAAGAGCACAACGTGCGATAACTTATGGATGAATGAAACTCAACTAACTGATAAAAGTGAGATTTACAATCCTATTAGTTTCTATTTTATTTCAAGTGTTCTATTTGTCACTGAATAATCAGATAGGGAATATCCTGAAGTAAAGTTAAGTACTATCATTCAAAGCAATGTGATACTTTGGGTACGGCCTAAAGTAGTTATGTTCATACTTAACTAGAACAAATGTTTTAATTAAATCTCTCTTGAGAGTACTCATTACTCTAACTCATTTGTAATAAAATTAGCGCTTACACATAGCGAATGATCGCTTCATTTGTATGAAAGCTTTAATTATATACTTAAAGTGGACTGGAAAACATTATGTTCCACGCATGATCCTCGTCATGCTTGAAAATGTCATTTAACTTCCGAATTAAATGGTTAATTCATAACGCAGTGAATAGTCGGGGCAAAATAAATAAAATTTGGGTGATATGTCTTATGAGTTATGTAACAGTTTTTCCAATCAGTTAAAAATATTTAACGAAATGTTTGTAATAGGTCAAATCGGTCAGTTTTTGTTGTGACACCGTAAATTTCATCTTCAAAAAATCAGTTTAAGTTCTAACTAATTAATGTCTCTCGCTCACACGATCTTATCATATTGTTGTTTCAAATGTAATAGTCTTCCCACACTTGTACGAAATTGTTCCAATAATTTTGATTCTTCTACTATTTTGTATAAAAAGTCTATAAATTACCAATTTCTACTAATGTCAAAGTATTGACACAATCTGCTTAATTCGATCGTAGTATTTGAGTTTGACGAGAGAGGGCGCTGATTATGATCACATAAGTAAAGGCCATCTCGACGAGAGACGCTCTTATATTCGATGCAAACTAGCAAAATGGCAGTAATAAATTTCGAACTTGTTATCCCGATATGAATTACAAACGATTTTACTAGATGACCAACAACTATGTTACAATTACCTTAAGTAACATATTTTTAATAAATGTTCTAAGAATAGCGAAACTTAGCCTTACATTGTTCGATCTTCTTCTGTTTTACATCAATTTCTGAATAAATTCAAAAAGAAAATATTCAAAAATTGTTACCCTATTACAAAAAAGGTTTCAAATTAAATCGATTCAAAGCACAAAGTTGGCTAGTTCATGTCGATGTACTAAACTCTAGTTAGTCAAAAAACTTCCCCGCAAACAGAAAAATATCCAACAATACCCTAAGGACGACCCGAATTTCCTCCCTCATCACACGTACCTAACACCGAGGGCAACATCTTGCCCTACCATTTCCAGTAGCGACAGATGAACGACTACTGATAAGCGCATACCATCCGTTCCGTCCCCATTGGGGGATTCAACGAGGGGCGAAACGAAACGTACAAGCCTACTTAGAACGAAGACTACCGCCATCAGCCGAAAATATGTTCCAGCGAAGCGGACAAAGACGAACTAGCAAATCCCACCGACCGACACAAACGTCCAGGCGAACCGTCTCAATTCCCAGAGCAATAGTACACCCGACACCGTCCACCGTCCGGTACACAAAACTACTTCACTTCCGAGTCGCACAAGGCTCAAAAGTTTATTAGATATTAGAAAAGTTTGCCACTCCCAGCGCCGACGAACGGGACGACAGTGCCGAGTTCGACAAACGATCCGTTGGTCCGATGTGTTTGTCGACGAGTGACGAACAGGAGATTTACTTCACCAGCGTATCCGTGGGATCTCTTCACTCTCCCCTCTTTTTTCACACCTTCCACCCCTTCGAGAAGGGCGCGATAATACAAAAGCCAACCAAGGGACATACGGAACGGCAAGCAAAAGGCTCCGTTTTGTTACGAGGGAAAGTTTTTCCTACGCGCTAGAAGTGTCCTATCCACGAGCCTCGGGGGGAAAATGTGTGAAAGAAGTGAGCGTAGAAAAAGTGCCCGCGCGATATCGTTATCACTGGCAATAATTATGCTAAGCGCGGATGAAAGTTCTTCACCGGAGCAGCTTTTCTTTTCTTTTCGATTTGTGTGTGTGTGTTTTTTTTTCGTTAGACAGTTAGTTTGTTTGTTTTTATGTGTGTGTGTGTTGACTTGCAGCGGATTCGCGCTTATCCCCCTACCGGGAGATAGCCATTAATTAGCTTCGCCCGGGTGTGCCGGGAAAACAAATGATTATTCTCTTTGAAGATGGTTATTTCTTTGTGTGCGAATTGGCACAGCCACGTTCGTGTGCCTTCGTGCTGGACAGCCAACTCATTTCCTGTGAGTACTGTTCAAAGTGGAATAATTGAACACTCTTTTAAAACTTTGTTACGCGTACATATTTTACTTTAATATTAAAAAATAACGTTTATCAAAACAATGTAGTGTTATCTCTATTTCCAATTATCGAACAGAAAAATACGCTAAAACAAACACTCACAAAGTGACCAAGTAAGAGAAGAATGACGCTTGAGTTTGAAATCACGAACAGCACACATTCCAGGCATGCATCTACGTGATAGAAGCACAAAAGTACGAATTGCATGCTGTACTTTTGCAGCATTATCGTCACGATTCGATTTTTTTTTTCTCCACCACACATTCATTTCCCAAGTGATCGTATTCCTACCCCGTTTTTTTTGTTGGCACTTTTCCTGGCACGATGTTGGGAAGAAAATTGAACCAAATTCGGCACCGGAAATGCAAATGACTGGTGAAGCATTCCCCACGAGCGTTGGCAACGGTACGATGGGAAAAACAAATATTTTCATTAATTTCAGATCGTTATTCTCCGCGTCCGCGTGAGCACTTTCCGTTAATTTCAAATGGGATTTGGTCATCGAAGCGACACAAGCCAAAACCATAGACCGGTTTGAGGTGGTGTTTGTGTGCTTTTTCTTGGTTTTCCGTCTTCGATTTTTCTTTCCTCGTGGACATCGTAGAGCTGTCTGTCCCTAGCACTATTTTCCCGAGCACCGACTCCATTAGCCCCAAAAAGGGCCAAAGAAACGAACCGCTGTGGGAAGAATTCTTGTGTGCGCTTATTTTTCTTTGGTTTTAATTTTCCACCACTGCGATACGGTGCAGCGGGCCGTAAATTTTGTCAGCAAATGGGAGCTGCCTTTTTAAAGAATTTCATCTTCTCGGTGGAATCGTTGTGATCTGAGTACGTGAGAAGAATGCATATGGCCGCGGGAGGTCTCATGTGAAAAGAAATATAATAATTTCACCAGTGAGGAGACAACGGTTAAAGTTGAATTCAATCTGTAAGGTAACATAATTTAAACTTTTTTTTTTGTTAAATATTTTATTTCATTTTCTGTTACCCAATCATGGCGGCAGCATTCGCCCATAGTGCGCGCCAGTGGCGTCCAAATCAATGCTCCCCAAGAAAGCGACACTGTTCAGGTTGTGCCAAAATCGCATTCAGAACGATGCAAACTTATGGGAATCATAATTTTGTCCATTTGGACAACGGAGGACAATTATAGGAGATAAATTTTCATTCGCCCCAGTACTTTGCCGCCGGTTAGCCGCCGCCAAAGGATAAGGAAGCGGCAATAAAGATCGGTCTGTCCAGCGTTTTGCCGATGAGGAGAAAATATTGAAGACTATTTAGTACGCTTTGTTCGTACGCTGTGCGCCGAAAAGCGAAAGGGAAAGAGCGAACAAGAAACAATGTGCTGTTGCGAAACGTTTCTACTGGCCCTTTGCAAAAGGCTCAACGGTTTAAGGTAAGTTGTGTCGCCGCTTCTTTACAGCCGAATTAGAATTAATGATGCCCGGGGACAACGGTACCGAGTGTGAGCGGATCGGCACACTTGAGCTGGTATTCGTCGGCAGTTACGGTTGATACGGAGGATTTACCCGTGAAGTGAAGATTGATTGTGGCAAAAGTGCAATGGAGTAGGTAAGCCCCATTATGAGAAAAAGGTTAATAATGTACAATTTACTTGCCATTGGCCATGGTTTTTTTTTTGGAGTTCCCAAAGTAGAATATCGCCTATACCAATTATTTTCCATTTGTAGAAGTTAAAAAATTAAACTATATCCTTTGCTTCAGTTAATTTGCCTCGAACGATAAAAAGCTTTGCAAAGTACTTTGCATATCGTGGAAGGTACGATTGATGCAGCTGCAACGGGCTTGATTTCAATTATCCTGTGAAGAGAATTTAAACTATGCTGATTTTCATTCTACCGCAAGTGTCACAGCTTTGCACAGCGTATGCAAAAAAGCTTTACAACTGCTAACAAAAAACAAAGTAGAGGAACTCACACAAATTGTGCAAAAAGAACCCCATTTGCCTGAAAAGCCTGTCACAAACCTTCGCTCGGACGGGGTACATAATCCACCCGAAGTTTTCTCATTCAATTTTGCCCGCTGATCCTTTTCATAGTGTAAAGTTTTCTTTCTTGGAATATATTTTCCGTGCCTGCGCTTCGGTACGCCTGCCGCCGGTCGCCTTTCCGCAAAAACGTCATCGTCCGGAACCAGATTTAATCCTCACCCTCATTGGAATGGCTCATGAAGTTAATCTCATTCAACTGTTCCTGCTTCACTCGTTTCGCTCTTACGCTCGGCAGCGAGCGTCCAGATTTCTGCACCATCACGCGTCAGCGTTGCAATGTTACTCACTATATTTTCTTCCCAACCCGCCTGCCAACATTCGCACGGTGCCGCCAGTGGCCATGTGCCCGAGACACGATCGTCATGTTTGTTTTTGGTTTGGTCTTCAACCGACCGGCCACCGACACTCCAGTGTCCAGACCCGGGACGGTTAGCCCAGTAAAATGCATCTTTGTGGTGATTGCAACCAGCCCGAGCCAGGAACAGTGTCCGGTAAGCACCCACCACCCATCTGCCACCGGGAAAGTGAAGTAAAAAAAAAGCTACCCAGCTATAACTCACATCCTCCCGCATCATAAAAATAATAATCACAATAATCCTCTTTCAGAGTGTCACCAGGAAAAAGGGAACGGATAGAAAAGGCGAAAAAAAACAACCGTTGCACACATACTGAGGCTCGCAACTGGCAACCCCTAGCACCAGACACGCTTTAATACAAACTAAACGAGGAGAAATAAAAGAAGGGCACTAGCATAAAAATAACACATTCCTTTCAGACCAAATTGCGGAGGATGTACCCGCCGTGCTCGGCAATTGTAGAATCTCAGCCAACGGCCACTTTGACCCGGGACATCGTTGCGCCGAGACATTCCGACCATACACCCACCTTCAAAGGAGCAGGGGAACGGGATTTATCGTGTAGAACGAAAACGTGCCCCTGCCTCGCAAAGACGGAAGTGAGTGCAATGGCTTTGAAGCCGAAAGCAGCTTTCCTTTTGCTGTGCAAGTGTACTTTCAGCATCCGGTTCGTTTTTTTCCTTTCTTTGCTTCGTTTCTTAGTTTGAAGATGGTCTATAAAAAAGTTTTCTCATGATTCGAGGCCACACCAGGAATGTTATTTTCTTTGCTTTGTTCCATTCCCCAAACCCGCCCCAAGATGTTGATCCCTTTCTGGTAAAAGATGCCAACATTATGTTCTGTTTCGTTTTCCTTCCATTTTTCGGTTCGCCCGAGAGTATCCTGCAGGTGCTCGTGAATGGACAGAGTGCATAATTGAAGGTGCTGGTTGTAACAAGCCCACAGCGCGTCAGCAACCAAGCAATGCAGGGAAAGTGCAACAAGAAGAAATAATAATATCAACGTTGCTAAACCACGACACCTCGATTGGCGGCACTTGGATAGTGCACCTATTCTGGAAAGTGCTTTGATTCACACTGAAAGAAAAGTGTAGACTTTTTTTATTTTTTGCTGAACCGACGAGAAGAGCAAACAGTTCTCGATGCCATCTTGTGTTTTGCCGTTGCATTTTTATTTGCTACTGGTTGTTTGAACATTTGCGAAAGTGTAGTGGTAGAGTACAGCTGTACTTCTGTTCGAGTTGGTTACGCTAACAGCGCTTTTATTAAACATCCCTCTTTCGCAATGTTAATAGTACTCATCTTAGCTATTTATTCGATACAATTTTCATTGGTTTGGAAGTTTTAAATATTGTGGGGAAAGCCATATTAGACGACAAAGGAAATTTTATGGAACGTATAACTGGAGTGTTCGTCAGTAACACGATAATGAACGAGGCTAATAGCTAACGATAGAAATCCGGAAACAATTCTTCGTCTCAACAAACCTGCTGATATCATGGTCTATTTCCTAACCTGATAAAATCCCATTTTTTTCGTATAATTTAGTCAATTATTTGATGCCACTGTAACCTTAAGAGCTTAGGTCTGCCATTTTTGACTTTCCTGAACTTTGATTTAGCCGTAATTGTTAAGAAACTTCCAATTATGGGATTTATGCATCTCGACAACGAATAATAGTAAAATAACTCAGGGAAGATAAGCTTCTTTAGTTGAAAAATATTTGCTCATGACTCCAATGTCGATCAAAAGATGATAACAAGAAATAATGGAACATATCCATCGATGTATAAACTGTCCAAAAGTAAAGATAGAACTTTGAACTTTGAGAAGTTTACGAAACCTACGATCCTGCTTTTGTACTGTACCATCACTCTTTTAAAACCCTTCCTGGAACATGTTCTCATCTGCATGTTTTCTTAGTATCAGTAGAAGGTATTAGTTGAGAAGTTGTGTAGAATTTGGAAAAGGTCCTACATTCAACTCAGCGTTCGTGGTAGTTACAAGAGGTAGAATTAAAACGAGGAATCGTCCATCCGTCAACTGCATGTAAAAACAAATCTAAACCATGCAGTTGATCTTTAGTTCGTGGAACACTTTTCCATCGATCGAAGTGAAAAATGAAAACAAATGCTACAAAAGCTAACACCCCTTATGCACCGGAAAAAAATGAATGCATAAACCCATAGCACCGAAAACGTGCCATCTACACGCTAGGTCAATTCCACACAACCGTTTGCCTCTATTCGCTGGAGACAAACATCTCTTCTTTGTGCGGATTTTCCACAGTTTTCCGAAGATAGGCTTTTGCCCAAAAACTTGCAAACCAGTTGCCTAAACAGCGTGAGATCCTTGCGCCGAAAATTCCACGGATTTCACCGGAACGCCATCGGAACACTCACCCCGTTACGATGCGCCAGATGACAGGGTAAGCGAGTTGTATTTTACCATTTTAGTAAGTGAAAACTGTTGCAAAGTACCGTACCCCGGGACCGGCGGTTGCGCACAGGTGGACGTAACGAGCGTTGGCTGTTATTGTTGACGAAGAGTTGGCGATCCATCGGACCATCATGCCGTCGACCGGTCGGTTCGCACCAGTTGCTGGGTAATGATGTTGTTCCAGCAGGACGGCTTTCGCTATTGTTGTGTTTTTCTTCATTTCAAGCCTCTGGGGCCTCTCTTCTTCACCCTCTTTTGCTGGGTTTACCGTGGCCGCTTCCTAGATTTACATTGTGACTTCCCTGTTCAACGCTTCGTGCAGGTGGAAAGGGACCATGGGACGTTCCCGTCTTTGTTATGCCGCTCGCAGTGTACGTTTGAAACTGTAAAATAGGATTACATTTTAATCCCCTGCACTATGCGGGTTGCGATAATCTGCTGTTTGCGATGGCCCCACACACAAACAGAAGGGCTTTTCTTGCACCAGCAGCAGCACCAGCAGTACTTTGTAGACGCTGCCAAGAAGGATGGCAATGGGAAAATACGGCACACGAGACAACAAGAAAAGGGAGCAAAAAAAAAGACTAGCGAACCACCAAATGAAAGTCTCGAATTCCGAACGATTCGGGACGTTCTCAACGCGTGGACCCGCAACGGAGCGAACGTTGCAGACGTGTAGATCCTTTTCTTTAGCCAGTGCCAGTACAACCTGCCGCTTTTTAATGAAACCGGACTTTAATTACGCTGAAAGGAAAGCCGTCTGTTCCTGAAGTCTCCCGAACCGCCTCCCACCCATCACGCCGGACAGTGATCATGTTGGCGCCCGAAAGACGAAGTAAATCTATGGCTTCCGGTGGATGAATCTTCATTTTCGCATGTTAATGAACGCTTTCGATCGGTTTGATGAAATGTAGCACTACCACTCACTGTGCTGCTTCGGTGTGGAACTGGAGAATGGAGAAATTAAAACACTCCGTACCGGGTGGTCCGGATACCGGCGTCTTCCTTTGTCCAGGTACACATCCCACCACCTCCGGATGCCCTTTTTACAGCGCAACCAGTATCGTTCGCTCGAACGGCGCACAGACTTTGTTGGAAAGGTGTATTTTTGTTGAATTGCAAATCCTCACCGGTAAATTATGGCGTCCGTTAAGTAATTTAATGCCACCGGTACTGGCGGGTAAGCAGAGTACGGTGCGGGAATTTATTGTGCCCCGTCAACAAAGTCCACCCGGACATTTGCCAAAGGAAAGGGAATGTGATCCGCACTTTAATCAGATGTTGCTGGTAAAGGTGTAATAATATTTTCACACCGTATTTTAAACGATTGATCGAGTTAATAGAAGGTGAAAGTGGTTTTAGAGATGCATGATAACATAAAGTTATATTTTTCAAATATCCAAAATCCAAAAAAATATTCATTTATTTTTGCTCAAACAGAAACGTTCAGCATAAATCACTAATGCCGATTTATCATCCTCCATAATCAATTGTAACGCTATTCTATTCACTTGCCCAAATATTTATTACATCTAATTTGCCTATCACCACCTTTGCTATCAAAACTTTGGTAGCCTGCCCGAAATATAAGAAAATTAAATAAAATGCTCCATAAATTCATGTCCCCACTTTTCGGTGCACTTGCAACAATGCAAAACTTCCAGGGGCGCACACTCGAGTCTGACTTCAGTGCAGTAAGGTCATGTGTGTATGTGTGTGTGTGTGTGTGTGGGCACAATACGTGCCCGGTAGTACCAGTTAAAAGCCCCACTTCAACAGGCTCATCATCCAAACTGCTACTCGTGGAAACTATCGTCCGTTTTCATTACTGAGACCCGTCCGGCAGTGGCGAACACCTTCCAGTCACGCGAACTTCCTCCTTTTCACCGACTGCGAGAAGTTACTTTTTACCATCGTGCAAAACTTGCTAGAACTTTTCTCCTAAGTCGACAACTTTCCCCATCAGCTCAGCTTTTGTTTCGCACCACAACCGGACGATGGTTGCCCAGCGGACGGAACCACTCGGCAGTACTTCGTGTACGTACGTACGTTTCTTGCCCGTTAGTACCGGTAAGCGGACGGCTGACGAACGAGGGTTGTGATATATGCACGCGGCATCCGTACACAGGATGCGCCGTTTTCCGGAACCTCGGTGCACAATAGGCCTGTAAATTTCACTTAATTACGTTGTTATATACAAATTAATTAAGTTATTCATCTTGCACTTTTTAGTACCGGGTTTTTGTACAGCCGCTGCTGCAACCTCTGAACGCGAATGCTGCATCTTCAAAAGGTTCCTTATCGTCGAGAGCCGTCGCTAGTGCTGTTGACTCTATGAAAGCTCCCGGTTGGCTTGGGTACTTCGGACCGCCAAGTTGCACAAGAAAGGACCGTGCTACTGGGTGGAAAGAACAGCAAGCTTTCAGCATATCTTGTTGTTGGTAATAGGTTCTCTGCTACCCGGATCCACCGGCTGCGAACCCAAGTGAAGATGAGTGCAATTATGCAAACATATCCCACTAGGTTTAAATTTTGCTGCTTGTAACCTGACGACGAGGGTTGTCATTAGGCGTTTTTTATCTGATTTGTTCCATGTCCATTCATACCGATTCTGAAGCTTATAACACCTCATTCTGCACTAATCAATCACTTATTCCCTCGTGTGGTACACGTACATTTAAACTCCACGATGCAATCACAATAATTCGCCTGCCATAGTATCGGTGCTCCTGACAAATTAATACGCTTCCGGCAATGTAACGCAATGCCACAAAAGTGGGCCACATCCGGTGCTGCGCGGAACACAAAAAGAACACCACTTATTCACCCGCCCCCGCGCCCCCCCCCCCCCCCTCCCGTACCACGGCTCCCGGCTCATTAATTGTGGGCAGGTATGTTTGTTGGCCCGTATCTAAGGCAACAACACCGTACGCGGTAGTGCAACAAAATCAAGTCGCTCTAACGCAGCGA